>OZ005654.1:202956106-204156106 GCA_963930645.1 Salticus scenicus
AAGCAACATTTTCCGAGTCTTCTAGGATCCAGTGGATATGTTCACATACTAAGCAAAGGCGATGCAGCCAATAGCCTGATGTTAGTAAAACATTTTATAAATATCGAGTCGGTCTTCTTTCTTTCATATCCTAACAACACTGAATTTCGTTGCACTGTCTTCATGTACGAGTCTTTAGTATGCCCACATTGATGTTTATTATTATCTGACACAACGTTACTCTTCTAGTGACACTGACTACACTGTTAAAAATTTCAACAGAAAACTACTGGTAATCATTTATCATAAGTCTTTTTATAAAATTATAGAAAAAATAAACGGAAAAGAAAAAAAAAAAAATGTACGTTATACATGCATTTTAATGACTAATATTATCTTAATTAATTAATGTCCAGAATACAGTTGTGAATTAGAATGCTTTTTTGAAAAAAATTGCTGCTGCTTCTGAAAATTCTGAAGCGGGTCGATTTGTTTTGTGAGCGAAGAGAAAAATAGTTTTTCAAGCACGATTTGTTTCAGATCTGAAACGAAACCAACCATTCTAATAATAAAGTATTTCCATAAGGTCTGTTTCAATACCGAGAATGTTGATTTCGTCCCAGATCTGAAACGAACAGTGTTCTAAATTCTTTAGTCTGATAAAAACAATTCATCATGAACAAGTGTTCTAAATTAAATATTTTCGTTCCCAAAGCAAATTAATCCATTTTAGAAAAAGCAGTTAGTTACTCTTTCCGAAATTAAACGGCCCACCAGCAGCCGAGCGGCTCTGCGCTCAAAGTTGGTAGACGTAAGGTGCCGGGTTCGATCCCAGGTCGTGCTCGTTGGCCTAGTCGTTCGGAGTTTTCCGTGGTTTTCTCCGAAACTTGCGTAAATACGGGATAAGACCCCTTAGAAAGACCACCACAGAGGGCACTGCTCCTCAGGCCTAGGACCCTAGAGTACTCAATCGGCCTTACTCCCAAAACACCAAACACACCGAAACGAAACGCTTCAGGTTTTTTTTTTTTTTTTTTTTACGATGAATCAAAGCATCTTATATGCATTAAAATGAATTTTATGTAATTAAAGTTTACAATATCGTTAGATACCTGCATATTTCTGAGTATCTCTGTCAAAGAAATATTAATGCTACGAGCACCATTCGGAAAACATTTTCTATATAAATCAACTTTGAAAACATGTATTATTTTAAATAAGTTTGACGTCGTTAAAGTACACGTAAATTTTACCATTTATAATCTAATGTATTAATATATACTTGTAAAACAAATTCTATGCATATCTTTTTTAATAGGGAAGATACCGTATTAATTTTTGTTAATGCATATCAATTTCATAGCAGTATAATTATGCATACAAAATCTCCAGCGAGAATGGATTAAAGAGCAGATAAACTTAATTCACAAACAGTTTTTAATTACGCTAGAATGTTTTTAAAAACACTTTGCAAAACAGCAATAACATAATCTCATAATTTAAATAGCTCACTGATAATAATGAAGTTCTCGAAAATGAGTAAATGGACATACTCATTCCGAAATGAGCAATTTTGTTTCAAAAATTGAAACATGCTTGTCTCATTTAAGAAATATAGCGCATGTTTTCAAATTAATATCTCTGCACTTCATAATTTATTACAAATATACTGAACTAAAAGAAATTCTTTAATGAAATTTCTACAAATTTAAACAGAAAAAGTGCAAACATAAAATTTATTCTTTCAAATCTCCAGAACTATATTTTGTGGCGGTTTAATACTAATTTGCGGAAGAATACAATAAGAATCTATGTTTGGGATATTGGAATTCACGATGATCGATGCCAATTTTTGAGCATGTTGATATACTCAATAATAAATGCATTTGACTTTTAAATTTGAGTATATTTGTGCTTAGGAGCCGTAAGTATAAAACATATTCAAATTTGAATCAATTTTACTCATTTTTGAGTATTTTTGCTTCTTTTTTCACTTGTTTATTTATTTTTAGTGCTATATATTACATAACGTATAGACAAACTACGTTTATATAAATTTTTATAAATCTTTCATGGGATAAAATTTTTGAAAATGATTATATATATATAAAAAAAAAAAAAAAAGAAAAAAAAAAGAAAAAAATAATAATTAAGAATTGAGTGAAACACCAAAATACATAGAGGCCTTCGTTAGGCGAGCTCTCCATGTAGAAAAAAAAAATAGGACGTTTTGAAACGATGTAGGCATTTATACTTGAAAAACATGCTTAACCCCCGGACTTCTCGTAAAGGAAAACACATAATACTATTTAGTAACCAAATCCAAAGTTGGATTTGATTACTATTTATTTCGATACTTTTCGGAGTTGGTTCGTGTTAACTTATTGGCTTATATATATATATAGAGAGAGAGAGAGATAGATAGATAGATAGATAGATATGTGTGTGTGTGTGTGTGAGTAGTGAAATTTTTAAGCAATTTGAAACAAAAATTGAAAACTGTTTCTTATACATTATACTACCAATTTTACATTGAATGGCATATACTATCCCTACAAATATGAAAATATACAGGGTGATCAATTTAAAAGAGTACGCGTTGGTTTTTCTTATTACACTTAAATCTGACGGATGTGGCAACTATTCTAACACTGAAGTATAATTGTTTGAACTTTGTTCAAGTGTCAGAGACAATTTTCAACACTGCTGGACTGTTACAACTTTATTTGTTAGGTAAAACAGAAATGGAGACGCACAATATTGCTTAATCCTGTGATAATTTTATTTTTGAAAAACATAATTTAATTTAAATTTTTTATTTTATCATTCCTTATAGAAAATATTGAAAATGTTCGCCACCATTTTGAATACAAACATGTACACGTCGAACCAAGTTTTTTGCCACGCTTCGCAACATTGTTGGTGTTATTGACGAGATTTCTTCAGTTATGATTTGTTTTAATTCATCTATGATTGCAGGACTTCTTTGGAAAACCCTATCTTTGAGATAACCTCTCAAAAAAAAAAAAAAAAAAAAAAAAAATCTAACATGGTAAGGTTTTACCTCGTTAGAATTTTTTTTTTTTTTTTTTTTTCGGATTTTTTTAATGTATGTGTAAATATACCTTTAAATTAAATTTAAATTTTGGATATTTATCCCGTAATAGGGGAAAATGTTACATCTTACTTTATTTTAGTTGGCCTACTGTAAAGGAGACAACACTTTTACCACATATCGTAATCAATAACCTTTGAGGGTTAATTAAATTCATAAAAGTAACATATTTTTAAAGATCCTCGACTTAGAATTCCTGTCCTTTAGGGGAGAGAGAGAGATCCGTTAGACGAAATTGTGTAAGATAATTTGCCTGTTTTCCCCAAATTCTTATGCATTTACTGTCATCCATTACGGTATGTTTGTGAATCTCAAGCTAAAAAAAATGCGCCTCCATTTTAAGGTAAATATAAGCTTTTTCATTTGTCTCTCCGTCGCTCAGGTGGTTAGAGAGCCATGTTAGTAACGCGGTGGTCGAACGTTCGAAGGTCCGGAGTGTTAATTTTTGCAGATAATTAGTCGAAAAGTTGTCAATTGATAAAAGAAAATTTTTCGTTGACTAGACAGTATCCTAAGAATTTTTGAAGAGTTTTTTTAAAAAGCCTTTTTTTTTTTTATGTTCGAATGCTGAAATTTAAGGCAAAAATTTGTTCAAACATAAAAAAAAAATTATAAAAATTAACTCATCGATAAATTCACAAAGTAGTACACAAACATATTTAAAATATTTTTTTAAACTCAAAATTAGAAAATTATTTGCAGGGAGCAACACTGTATGCATATTTTTATAATTCTAAAACAATTATGCAGTTATTTACAAAAGAAAAAAAGTTTTTATGCATATTTACGTTTGTAATGACTGATGGATGGCACAACCAGAGCAATAACTAATGGACAATCATAGCAATGCATCGGTCAATGGATCAAATGCCTCAGAAAAATTTTTTGGGTGATTTGATCCATGCAGGACCGATTCACAGGATACATTACGAGTTTTTTTTTTTTTTTTTTTTTTTTTTTTTTTTTTTTTTTTTATCACGGGTTATTTTTATCTTTATTTATTTTTTAAGTTTTATAATTGAAGCCCTTAATTCTGCTAAACTGTTGGGCAGTAAACCTTGCAATGAAGACGTCATAGAAGAAATGAAACGACTGGTGGATTTGTCTTCTCTCTTTCCGGGAGAAAAAAAAAACAATTGATCCAAAAATTACTACACATAGATTTTATTTAAAAAGCTTAAGCAGGCGTGTATCGAATCTTCGACTGCCTTACCGCCTGGACTTCCATGGTTTATAAAAGAGTACAAATTCTTTTCCGCTGAAATATATCATTTCATCTTAATACAAAACAATTTGCAAAATCATAACTTCGAAAAGATTTATGTGATATGATATATTAAGAATTTGGGTTTTAAAAGATTTTTTAAAATAGATTATTATATAATTATGATATAATAAGATAAAATTTAAAAAAAATTATGTTTTTATGATAATTAATAATACGATAGAAGTTGAAATTATTTACCTTTTTATTTTTTATTTTTATTTTTTTTATGGAAAATCTGTAAGATGTTATAACTTATTTTAAAATATTCCTTTAACCCCAAACAAAACATTTTCTTTACATAGAAGAAAAATTCTAAGTAGATTACCAAAACCTTAATACTAAAAAATTCCGAAAGCTTGTATAGTAATTTATTCTAAGAAAAAATTATCTTTCTTATCAAATCTAATCAATGAAAAATTTATTACAAGAAATTTTTAAAAGGATCAGAAAGGATTACGAGTTTCCGAACTAAAAGTTTCTTATTTTAACTACTATGCTGTAAAATAATCTGCAAGAATAACCCATACAAAACATCTATGTCACTAATATTAAAATAAATCTAGTACGTAAAGAAAAGTTTCATTTTACTCTGTAAAAGTTTGTTTCTTTTTTTATAAGTATGCATATACTTTTTCTTCTTTTTCTCTTTCTGTTGCTGTTATCTTAAGGGATCAACTGCATATTTAAAAATGAATAAAACTTTTCAAGTTTCGACTAAAGCAGCTTTTTACACTGTGTAATATTTTTTATTGCGCATTTACTTTGCGGTTATTGCTCTTCTAATGTACATTCCATAAGTTTTAAAAAAGAATTAAGTTCATGAAATTCGTACGATTTTTTGAAGCAGTTGAGTTAAATGTACGACTGATTTTTAAAGCTTTTAGTGATATCAGCGATGTATGGAAAAAATATTTTTCTGTGAAATACAAAAAATAAACAAGTTTTTTCTCGGCTCAGTGGTAAAAGTAGAATTATTTCTTTGTTCTTATTTTTTTAGTTATTTAATATCTTTAATATAAACAAGGGGATTGTCAAGCTAAATAATAAATTTCGGTGAAATCTTTACATAGGCTATGTGTATAATGTGTTTTAACTAAATCGGTTCATAAATGTGATATGTTTTTATGTCAGTTACCAATTTTCAAGAGTCCACTATTTTGAAACAACATGGCGGATCGAGTTAATTAATGAAAACAGTTCAGAACTTAACAGGAGATATGCACGGGGTTGGTCGCGGGGAGTGCCGCGGCGGTAGCCTGGCTGGTAAGAGCAGCGAGTTCGTGATCGAAATACTGCGGATTCGGTCCTCGAGCCGGCCGAAAACCGTCGTGTACGCTAATGGCGACTGGTGCACGTTAAACTCCGTCGTGGTCGCAAAGTCCTCCAAGTTCCCATCAAAAATTATACCTCTGGGGGTACTGGAACAGGGGTTTAACTCGGCCTTGATCCGGATCAAAATTCGAGTTCCTGTGGTTTACTGGTGCTGCAATTTTTAGCCAGCTTCTGGAACTAAGTCGTTCTTCCTCCCTATGTGGCGCTCCTCTGAAAAACGGAAGGCGCACCCCTCCTGCCTTAAATCCGGATACTTCCACTACCGGGGCTCGGAATTTCCGAGTGGCATAAGACACAACAACACGGGGTAAGGGGGGGGAGATGTTTTCCTATTTGTCTCTAAAAAATTTCGCTTTAAGGGATGGGAAAAGAAAGAAGATCACATTCTTATAAAACCAGCTTGTTTCTCTTGCAATATTGTATTATTTGTTTAAAGCATTATTATTATTATTTACTTATTTATCTATTTTGTATATATATAATATAAATACAATTTAGATGTAACTTCAAAATCTGGAGAGGGGTCATAGCTTTCTCATATCCATGCCAGCCAGCGCTCTTGTGAACAACAATTAATTAGACTTTTATCCGTTACTGATCATTTTAATGGTTACATTTGTGTGCTGGACATTAGTTTTTACTTTTTTTTTTTTTTTTTTTTTTTTTGTGCTACGAGTGCATTTTTTAAAAACGTGTAGCCAAAAAGGAGTAAGCAAACACCTTACCCGAATTTTTGAGTTATGCAGTTAAATTTTATGTCATAATTTAGAGAAAAATTCTTTTTATTTATACTTTCATGTCTTATTTAAAAGCAAATTATCAATAAATCTCATTCTTTTCAAAACTTAAAAACCTTAAAAAGTTGAAAATTTTCAGTGAATAATAATTATTTTACTATTAATTACTGTTAATCAGAAGCTCATTAAAATTTTCTTCCATTGATATCAAAAACACAAAATAAATTCACTTCTATTATATCTATGTAAATCATTAATTCATTAATTAACGGCTTATTGAAAGATCGAAATCAGTTAAATTTATAGTATAATGTTAAGTGTTTATTACTTCTAAAACACGTCTTTTAATAATATGATCTGTAATGAGCTAATCATTAGATTTGTTTTGTATTCATAGCTGACAAAGCTGGAACAAAACAAAAATTAATAAATACTTCAGAGTATTTTATTTTTCTAGAATATTACAAAATAGAAGACAACGCATAAAACAAAAACGACAAATTAAATTATAATTAAATTTAAAATATACAACAAATTTTCATCGTTTATATACTCTCATGTTTGTGAAAATTGCAACACCATGAAAGTATTATGCAAATTGAACCAAACTTATAGGAAATCTAAAGTGAGGTAAGACATGCAATTGATTAAAATTACAAAGCAATTGCGCATGAGTGGAGCAAGAACCGACTCTTTATCTGTCGCTTGTTCTAGGTATATAAAGGACTGTAAAGGCGTGTTGAAATCTGTTTATCGTCCTCTGTCTGCGGTAAGCGTTTCACTGGTGCGTAATATGCCTCGTCAAAAGTGGAGGGTGCCATACCAACAACTAACGGAGTTCGTACGAGGCCTCATTGTTGATATGCGAGAGGGTGAATTTTCGTATCGAGAAATCGCTGCCCGCACGCAGTGTAATGCCACAACAGTGATGCGTGTTTGGAAGAAATGGACAGAGGAGAATCAAACAAGCCGAAACCCTGGCAGTGGGGCACGCAATAGAACAACGGCACGAGAGCACAGACACCTCACCCGTATGGCTTTGACGGACCGTACAGCGTCATCTCGTGTGTTAGCACAACGTGGGAGCACGGCTACAGGTGTTTTGTTGTCTAGCTCCACGGTTCGTCACCATTTGCTGCAGCATAAACTGCGTGCAAGGGCTCCTCTACGCAGGATTCCCCTCTCGCTTTACCACAGACGCCTCCGACTTCAATAGGCTCAGCAACACAGCACGGGGCGTGCCCAGTGGCAACAAATTCTTTTCTACGATGAATCTCGCTACAATCTGGAGTACAATGATGGAACAATACGCATCAGACGTTACAGGGGGGAACGTCTGCTCCCACAGTGTGTTATCTAGCATCATACTGCACAAACGCCTTGCATCATCATGTGGGAAGCTATTGGGTATAATTGTCGATCCCATCTAGCTCACATTGCAGGCAACCTCAACAGTAATCGCTACATAAGGGAAATTTTGGGGGCATAGGTCCTTCCCATTCTTCGACGCATTCCGGTTGCTGTATTTCAGCAGGATAATGTCCGTGCACATGTTTCTCAGACTGCACAAGCCTTCTTTAGTGCACAACAGGTTTAGCTTCTTCCATGGCCTGCTTATTCCCAGGATATGTCGCCCATCGAGCATGTCTGGGATTTCATTGATCGGTGGGACGCAGAGTAAGATTGAACTTTGGTTTCAAGTCGAAGCCATCTGGAATGCCATTTCCCAGGATTACATTCAGAACCTGTATGATTCAATGCCACAATGTGTACAGACTCTCATCGCTCAGCGTGGCGGACACGCAAAATACTGAATTCAGATGTTTTTTTTTTTTTTTTTTGTCTTGTCCATTTGATCGTTTATTTGTACCACTGTCAGTAATATCTGGAATAAATTTCATTAATTTCTGACAATTCTTTCATGGTGTTGCAATTTACACAAACATGAGTGTACATATATTATTTTATGGACTTTTAAAAGTAATCCTATTCCATTAGTAGTGAGCTTAAATATTTTATAGAATTTTTATCTATGAAAATTAATAACGTAAACTTAATATAATTAAATAACACTAAACATTTCAAAATTGTTCAACATCTTTTACTGAAACTTCGCACGACAAACTATTAAGATAAAATGAATAATTCTTTGGCGAACAAGTTTAATTTATCACATAAAACCTGCAAATTTGACACCCTAAAGCTGCTGTACATATTTCTATTCAACGTAAATAATTCCACCAATCTTTGGAGAACTGATTTCTTGAATTATTGAAAGCGTCGAAACACATTTTACCATTAATCCGATCTTAACGCAAATTCTTTTCAGAAACCTTACATGGTTGGCTAATTAGAGTTTGCCATCCATTTTATCTTAATTGAAAAGCCCATCAGATTTCTTTCAGGAGATATTTGGAAGTGGAAGTGTCTTGCATGTGATATCAGTTTTCTATGTGCTTTAGCCTGTCACGGTTTCAGTGAAAGAGTGAAAGCTTTTCAATAAATATGAATTTTCAGCGGGAAAAAAAAACATTTGATTTGATTTTCAATTTTCTTTATTGTAATAAATATATTTAATAAAATTAATTGTACTCCTAAATGCACTTATAAGTGTTTATTACTTATCATTTAGACAATTACATGGATTAAATAATTGTCTTTAACAACAGAATTACTCTTCTTTAAAGTTTATGAAAAGGAATTTTTAGTAAAAATAATCAAATTTCTCATTTACAAAATACTTCTTAAAGTTCAATTTATAATTTTAAGAAACTATAAGAGCTGTAATGTACTTCAGAACTTATGTTCATATATTTCTTAGTTTATGATTCTATCAAAAAATTTTCAAAAGTTTGAGTCTGAATTTTGGAAATCGCAAGAGTAAAAATTAGCAAAAAAGGCACATTTTTATTATTTATTTAAAATTTTCTCATTCAATTGGTTGCTTTCTTCTCTGAAAACAAATGTACCTATATTGTACTATTTAGTTTCTAGTTACAGTTTACTCCGTAAAAAGTAAAAACAAAATGTTTAGGAAAATTAATTATTCAATTATTAATTCAATTAAGATTAATTACCACAATATTAACCACTGTGTGCTAACAAAGAAAAAACCCATTAATCTATAACTGGAGGAGGTAGATAAAAGCCTTGTTCCACATTACGTTACACATATATTAATGTTGATAAGGAAAAATGGATAAGAATCGTAGGGGATAGGAAATGATGTTTCAGGGTATTAGGGGATAGAGAGAACCTTTACTTATCGTTACCGGAAGAAAAACCCAATGTTTCAAATTCCATTTTTACATTCAGAAAATTTATAACGGGTATTATTTTTTTTTCTTCTAAAAATTTATTATTTTTAAATTTTTAATAATTTATTTTTAAGCTGTATAAAATGCGAATTTTCACTAAGTGAAATACCGCATTTTACAGCTTCATAATAAAATATTAAAAATAAAATCAATCAATTTTTAGGAAACGATAACTAAATTAACAATTGCGAAATTTCTAAATACGAAAAAGGAATTTAAAAATGTGTCTCACATAGTTACAGATACTACAGAACCAAGTTTTATTTTAATCAAGCACCAAATCACGGTAGAATATTTCACTATCGTGTGGTTGCAGCTACTGTAGTAAGTTTTAGTTTCAAATACCGGTTGTTCCATGTCTGTAGACATTTTAAAAATTCATTGAAATTGAAACAGTTAATAGAATTTAACGCGGTTTGCGAAAAAGTTAATTCATGGGAAGGGGAATTTTTTTCGGTAACGAAAAAAATAATAATTAAATTTTTCGCCGATAGAAGGCGCTGCACAGATGCATAGTGAGAAAGATGCAAATCAGAGTTTTATATACTGCACGAATTTACGATTAACATAGCTCATTTCTTATTTTGCCACGTACTTGTGTATATATGAAGTTTTATTTGCAATGCTGACTTGGTTGAATAAAGCTTTATTGGCAAAGGTGTTTTCCTTGAGCTAAGAACTATCGACTTAAGCTGTAATTAAAGGTGTTTTGACTCGTATGCAAACTGTAATTTAAGGTGATGGGGAACACATAGGATAGTATTTCTATGCCAGGAAACATTTGCATGGAAACAAATACCGTGAATATCATTCTTGACTCTATTTTATCTATTCCTACTTTACCTTATAATAGTTTATCATGAAAATTTGTGATTTGTTCACATACAGCGCCCCTATTGCAAAAAGTTGAACTACTATTTTTTTTTCTTAAAAAAAAAAAAAAAAAAAAAAAATCCCCCTTCTTGATAATTTTTTCACAAACCGCATTTATTTCTACCAATCCCTTCAATTTTTATGAAATTTTAAAACGTCTACAGACTTATGGGACACCCTGTATATGTGAAAATAACATGATTTATTAGAAAAAAAAACTGTGTAAAATTATAACCGTTAATTATTTGAAAACGGAAATGCTTTGTATTTTTTTTTTTTTTAATGGTTGCGAATACTCCAACATAATTTGCGTGCATTAACAATAATATAATTATTGTTGTCGTTGATCTAATCAATGCAAATATTGGTCTAATCAGATGTTTAAAAACAATGTGAATTTTTCTGAGAAATAAACCAATTATTTTTTGCTAAATTTCCTAGTAATAATGTCGGCTGCAAAATTATTGAAGCACACATCCATATTTTCCTTTTAGTTTGGAGGGGCCGCGGTAGCCCAGTCCGTAGAGCGCCGGCCTCGTAATTGGAAGATTGCGGGTTTGGTACTCAGCCCGCCAAAGACCATCGTGTACACTAATGGTGGCTGGTGCACGTAAAATCTGTCGTGGCCACAGTGTCCTCCATGTTCCCATCAAAAAATATACCTCTGTGGGTCACCGAAGCGGGAGAGCCATCCCTTCCGTGGAGGATCAAAATTGTGATGGCATGTCTCCGAACCATCTCTATGGGTGTGTCCCAGACCGTCGCCAATTACCCATTTGCGCAGCACTAGTGCGACGTAAAATCCAACTATCCACCATCCATCTTTTAGTTTGATAGGTAATTTTTACCATCAACATACCTTTTTATAAACAGCCTAAAGACTAAGATCATGATTCAACAAATATTTACTTAATAAAACAGTATTAGGTGAACATACTTTAAATACGAATTATTGCTATCGTTTGCATAGTTTTGCTGCCGACTGTACTTTTAAATAATTTTTTGTATTGCTATTCAACAATAGTCTTTTAGTGGAACTGGCATTAAAATTTTCATATTTATCCATACAAAGAAAATTAATTTACTTAAAGGCCGGCCAGGTGGTTCGGTCGGTAGGGGGGCTGCCTTCCGAATCTACTGGTCCCAGGTTCGAATCCTGGTGCGGGCATTGATGTTTGTGTTGTCTTATGTCTTCAAAATATTGTGTACTTGTATAATAAAAACTTGTAAACCCTTGTGGTGTGGATTTTTCGAGATATAAGCGGCCTTAGAGGCAAGCAATAAATCTCAGTACTCATCAAACCAAACCAAACCAAACCTAATTTACTTAAAGGTTTATTTAAACTGTTGCAATATGATTTTCGACCACATTAAATAAAGAATTTTCTCAACTAAGGACAATAAACAGTTTCAAAATTTTCTGATATTTTTTAATATGTAAAATTAACACTCTGTTCAATTCAAAAGTTTTATAAATGTTAATAAATAGCAAGATTTCTGTATTCAAAGAAATAAAAGCAGTTTAAATATTACCTTTATTCCAAGTACTTTAGTAGCAAATTATCCATGATGACCATATTTGTTCTGTACCTCTGTAAATATAAAAAGAGAATTCCATGAAACGGAAGTAATTACATGAAATATTTATAAAAATCTATTCATGTAAAATGTATGCATACATATATCTTGTATTTCAGGATGGGATAAATTTATACTTTATTTGATAAAATTTTACCACGTTCTTTGTTATTTTATAAAAAATGTTAATGTTGGATAAAATAAAACTTGCTATAAGATCCCAGTACATACATATGTATTACGACAGGCCTGTCCAACCCAAAACACTTGGTGGTCCGCATTGGAAATCTATTTTATTCAGGTGGTCCGCTCCGTATGTATGTATGTATATGTACGTGTGTATATGTTTGTGAGTGTATGAATCGTGAATGTATATAATTTTTGCGAGAGAGGGCAGGGTGGAGACTCGGATCAGAATGCATTAATTTAAATTATTTTCATTCATAATTAACGATAGAATCGTGAAACATTTATGACTAACATTAAAAACTATAATAAAATGAATGAATAATGGATCTAATAATATTTCATTACAACAGTGTTATTCTTTAGTTACCATAATCTTTGAAAGTTATTTTCACTTCGAAAAGTCAATAAGAATTTATTAATTTTGAATGTGTTAACCAAAGTTGTCAAGCTTTAAATAACTTTCTCGCGGCCCGCTGGTTGGCCATCCCTGGGTTATAATATCCTGGTTTTCAGAGCCATGTCATCAGTACTATTTGGGGGCTATATGAATTGAGGTTTATTATTTACTGGAAAAACCTAGATATGGAAGTCTTTCTAAAAGGCCCTAGTCTGTATCGTCACAATTATGGAGAAAATCACAAAAAAATTATTATGGCTAGCCTGACGAACGCAACCTGAGATCGAACCTAGTATCTTCTATTCTACTAGTATTGACAGTGAATGATAAAATTATAACGTTAGTGTAGGAAAACTAATATTACTGTTTCTTTGCATAAACAACTTGCAAAACATCACTTCTATAAGAGTAAAAATATTTAATTTTTGCAAATTTAACATTTATCAGTAAAAAGGAATCTCACAGATATAGTTGCATAAAATTAGATGTATAAAATATTAAATTTCTCTAATGGTTGAAAATTTAAAACCAGCAAGAAAAAAAGCACTTTACAACACAAAATGCTGACACCAATATTTCAAACGTGGGGGGGGGGGGGGATCTTCTACTAGAAAGACCTTCTTTTATTAACATACTTAAATTACAACCAAACCTTTCTTATAGATAGATATGTTAAAAAAAAAAAAAAAAAAAAAAAAAAAAAAAAAGGAAAGGAACAGTGTAAGCCAATTCCATTATTGCACTTATGAATTTCCATTTACATAAGCCAGCACTTTTCCTAACATCTAAAACACTTTCCTTCTATAATTTGCGTCATATTTTGTGGCATAACCTATGCCTCGGAAATATTACCATTTACTCTCGTATCGTCTTTTTCCTTTGACCGAGATACCATATTATTCCTCCCTGTCTCGAACATAATAGTTTCAAAGCACGCAATCTTCAAACCAACAATAGAATGTTGTTGTGACATGGGTATGTAAGAACTAACTATTTTTAAGAACAAACTAGATATTTTTAAATAATATTACCACATACATGAAACACTTTGATATATGTAACGAATAGCTATTTAATTAAAGTATATTTCTTTCAAATCTATGTATGTTTTTAATAAATATATATTGTTAAACAACAGTGTTTTTACTTTCTAAACATATACTATAGTTGTATTATGGGGGGAAAAAAAAGAAAAAAAGAAGTTATTGTAATTATGAAACTAATCCAACTTCAAGACTTCGGTGTATGTTACGTTTTAGAGTCTTCTAAATTCATTTTTGCTATTTTTACAGTGATGTTTGTACGTGTGTATGTGCGCTTGTGTATATGTGTAAGAGTGAACATGATAGCGCATAAACGCTTTGTCCGATTGATGTAAAAGTTGGTAGATATGTTATTATAGGCCACCGTCGCAAAACCTGTATATACTTTGAAGAGTGCATGACTCTTGTAAATATTTGCAGGTTTAGTGTAGGACTGTGTCTATTCTTTTACATGGAACAAAGAAACATTTTCCTTATGGAATTGTTATTTGAAGTGCGAAAGCATCTAAGCATCTTATCTGCATTAGTTAAACGTTAGTAGGGGGTTATTATTTGAAGAGTGAAAGCTTCTAAACTTCTTATCTGATTGAACTAAACTTTGGTAGACATGTTACAATTTAAAATATTTTAAAAACATCACGCCCTATTTATTCACTTTAAAAAGTTTAAAAAACAATTGTATAAGAGTCATTTATTTAAAATACATATTAAAATATAAGTTAAAATACATAAAAGCACAAACGTTTCCAACAAATTCTTAGCACCTGATCCGTATGAAAACATCTTCAAGAAATGTCTCACATCTACATAAACATACAAGGATTAAAAAAAAGGATGGTATATTCGGACGGTACAGTGCATTCGCCATTCATTGGATTGGGTTAAACTTTTGAACCCCTCCCCCCCCCCCAAAAAAAAAAAAAAAAAAAAAAAAAACAGAAAAAAAAAAAAAAACGTGAATGGTAGTTTTTGCAGCTTGAGATGATAATTTTAATATTCTCAAAGTCCACAGTATGTTCTGTTTCATCTGCATCATTTACTAATTTCGATCGAATATCACCATTTTTATGTTCATTGTGTGTATCACCATTGTGTTCTTTGATGCAGACATCAGTAAAACGTCCTGCATCTCTCCAACATAAGTAGCTTCACAATTTTTTCAAGAAATACAATATACAAAAACGGTACGTTTAAGAAGGGAAAGGATAATAGGCTTTTTTAAAATTAGAAACAAGGTTAAGGATTTTATTTTGAAGTTTAAATGCAGAATAATGGTTAGCAGTTTTAAGAACTGAAGCAATAGTTTCAGAAACACCTTCAAATCGGCAATCGGCTCCACCATTTCTGTAAGAATTGCTAAAATAGGCATGCAATATATTGAAAATAAAATTAATTATTATTAAGAAATTAGAATCAGCACAAAACGTTTATGTTTTTATGTATTTTAACTTATACTTCAATATGTATTTTAAATAAATGTCTATTATACAATTGTTGTTTTAATTTATGTTATGTTACCAGTCATCTTTGCTTGACTTCTATAGATTTTGAAGAATGGAGAACTTATAGTTTTTTTTTTACAGGGACACAAACAATAATTCTTTATCATTACGGCATATAAACTGGAATTATTTGGCGTGAGTTAATTTCTAAATTCTACATTTGATTAACGTAAACTTTGGTAGCGGTGCAAAATGTCACCGGCGCAATAACGATGCAGATTTTTAATCGTAGGATTTTTTTTTTCTTCTTCTCCTTCTTACAGGGGTACGAAGAAGAATTCATTTACATTGCGGTCTCTGAAGTTCGTATCTGAAGTTCGTATTAGTAATGTTAAATTGTTTAAAACAGAAAAAGACTTATTTATGTGATACTTCTTTGCGTAATGGGATGATTATTATAGGAATTTGTGTGCTTTGTACTTTTACTTATTTTAGAATGTAGAATGATAGATGTATGACATTCTATCAGGGCTAATTATCTAAAGTTCATTAAATTATTTAAAGATATATTTTAGAGCTTTACTATGGAATTATCATGACACAAAGGCTTACTATTTATATACTTTTAAAAAGACACACAAAAGAATTTGTGTACGTTGTGGTCCACTGTACAAACTTACGAACTCTATGTGAAATACATAAACACATGCTTTCACTTTTTTTATTTACTGAATTATTCACTGATTCAAAATTGTTTAAACGCCTGACAACAGCTAAATTAGGGAATACGTTATGGTTCATTTTACATACAATATGAATTTTGGGTGGCATACCAAACACACGTTTTGACTTTTTACTTTTATTTATTTAGTGAATTATTCACTGATTCAAAATTGTTTAAACGACTCATAACAACTAAATGTACAGAAATCAAAGTGGAGCTACTCGGAGAGAAAAAAAATTAATGAAATGTAAAATATTTATTTAGAAATATTTGTCCAATAACATTTATAATATTAACTGAAAATAACATTCTCTTTAATAATCATGGTCAATTTCCCCGTCTTCATTTTTAAGATACAAGGAACTAAAAGTATTTACATGTTTTTGAAATAAAAGAGGGGTAGTTATACAGATTCACTTACTGTGCAAAATTTTTCATTCATTTTAACGTATATCATATATATTATCTATTGCAAATATGCAAATAAAAGACGTACCCTTGAAAAATAACATAAATGAAAATTCACTTTTAAAATATCATTGAATATTCATGCATACTTTCATTCAAATCTTGCTTTGTTTAACTGTTACAAATAAATAAATAAATGATTATACTTATGAATGCTGTTGAATTTGAGTTAATTCAAAAATGTTTAAACAAAAATAAACTAAAAGTTTATAATCATATAGTCAGAAGATTTTTCAAAACACTAAGACTAAAACGTAGCAAAAACTAAGTACATTATAATTTAAAATAAACAGTGTCAGAATGTAAAATTATTGCTGTTACATACTCTTTCTATGTACATAAAAGTTCGTTTTGACTTACATTTTTAAAATTATTCATGCAAAATATTTAACAAATTCACTATATATTTTCTTTTGTCTTTTATTTTTAATATATTTAGTTTCTAAGTTAAAATCTTTGAATAAAACTCATAAAATACAAAAGACTCGTAGGAATTGTTTCGGGTCGAAATAAAATACGACACTTGGTCGAATGAACAAATTAGGTACAAGTTATGCAAATGAGTTTATGCAATGGGTACTGCAATCAAAGGTACAGTCGGTAACAAAAGTGTCCGAACACTAGCAAAAATTCCTATGTAAAAAAAGTACACTTCATACGGTTTTGTTAAATAAATCCTTGTCGAATCCTGTTCTTAGTCAGTGTAAGAACATGATTCGATAAGGATTTATTTAACAAAACCGTATGAAGTGTACTTTTTTTATATAGGAATTTTTGCTAGTGTTCGGACACTTCTGTTACCGACTGTACGTTACCGCTTTATTTGCAACATGTGTGTCTACTTTGTGCGTGTGAATAAAAGTCGTATTTTATTTCGACCTGAAGCAGTTGTTGCAAGTCATATGCATTTTAAGGTGTTTATTCAAAGTTTTTAACTTATTACATTTCAACGCCAGTTCTTCGGTGAATTTTTATTGCGTTTAGTTTATTTTTAAATTTACAATTAATTTATTATTTTAAAAACTAGTTTACTAAAAACCATCACAAAACTTTCTTCTATAGCATTCTGTATAAAAGCTTCCCCTACTGTTTAACTTGCGCAAATGTTTAATTCTAGTATCATACAAAAAAGATTTTAGACATGCAGTTTGGTCTAATTTTACCATCAGATGATGTGATATAACCATACGGACAATCGTAGAAGGTTAGTTATAACGTCACCACCTATCGGCAAATATACACCTAAATTTATTCAGCATTATTTGACATAATGATCACTTCACATATGCATTTATATGCTGTAGAAGCTTGGATATAGTCTTCCTGTACACCGTAAAATTTAGCACAGCGATGCCACCTGCCGGCCCATATGCACTTAAATTAAATCAGCATATTTTTCATAATGGCCTTCTCACATATGAAATTTTGTGAAATTTACACTACAGAAACTGAGGTATACGCTTCCCGTAAATGCGAAAAATGACTGCAGAGCAGTACCACTTGTCGGGTGATTTGCAACAAAAGTTAATAGACACCAATCAAGGTCAACATTCAATTAAATATAAATTTACATGAAATTTTGTGCATTGACTCGAGTTAGAACTGGCATAATATTTTAATCAAACACAGACAGACAAACATTTTCTAAAAAAGTTTAAGTTATGTTCAGAATATTTTAAAACATGTAGGGGAGATCCGTGTAATATGGACCCTTAAGCAAGAATGCTCATAAAACTAAAATTATTAAAATAAAAAGATTTAATTTGTTGGCTGCTCATTACAATTGTATAGTTGCATGGTTCAAGCTTAGTAAAGCACTCTGGGAAGTATTAATAATTGCAGGAAATAATTATTTTATTTTTGTGTCGGGGGTCCATATTACACATACGTTCGTGTAATATGGACCAAGTAATCCATAATGGTCCTTCCAGAACAGTTGATACACTTGGAATTGTGAAACGAACTGTTCAGCATGCTCCCCCCTACACATGTTCATCTCTTGGGAATAGTAGAAATGGACGAAAAAAAATAGATAATGGACAAAAAAGGTAGGTCCAAAGGTTATTTTCAATGGGTAGTATGTGAAGGAAGTCATAGCTTAATTATCCCTGCTTCTCTGGCCTATTCTATAGCCTCAAGATATTGAGTGTGCGACATATGTACACCGAGCATTAACCAAACCTCTCTGTTTTTATCATGTACCACTGGTCCATATTACACATCAGTTCATATTAAACGTATAAACAGAGCAACGTTGTTTCCAATCATATATTACTGTGCAAATAGGCGCCCATGAAACACATGTCTAGATTGTTCTGAAAGTAAGTACATTTGCTACTATTAACGCGAAAATTATATTACAATTACCCAACAGTAGAAAGTAATACTTTCATGTTAACATATTTGTTACATCAATGATCATATAAACTGAAAACTCAATTTCATAATCGTCCAAATACAGGTACGCATGTACAGTCGGCTGCAAAATTATTCGAGCACTAGCCAATAATTCCTATGTTTAAAAAGTACACTTAAGACTGTTTTACTAAGTAAATCCTTGTCGAATCATGTTCTTAGACTTATTAAGAACATGACTCGACAAGGATTTATTTAACAAAGCTGTATTAAGTGTACTTTTTTTTGGCAAGGATTATTGCTAGTGCTCGAATAATTTTGCAGCCGACTGTACAAGTCACTTCTTGCTTTGGATAACAATAATATTCACTAAAGGCAATGAGATGGTTTCACCATCTAGTGTTGAAAATAAAAATTTACTCATGGTCCGTATTACACGATGGTCCATATTACACGGTTCTCCCCTAAATATTTCGAAAACCAGAAGTCGAAAATTTTTACAAATCCAATACTTTCATCTATGAATGTAGAAGATAACGACTGTATTAGATGACGATAATCAAACACTGTCTGCGAATAGAAACTAGTATGTTGTGGTCATCACAAAACTTTTTTTTTTAATTGCAAATTCACACAGTGCTAATTACGTTTCAAAATTATTTTCAATCATGAATACAAACGATTTTCATCTCAGAGACGTGTAATAATACTAAATATCGAAAAAGAGTGAATTTCGTGCCCCACAAATAACATCAAAGAATGCAGCATTATTATTATTATTATTATTATTATTAAAAATATAACTCTGAAAAATGAAGATTTTAACTTTGTTTCAAACTAATCACCACAAATTTATAATCCAACCATTCGTTTTAAAGCTATTGACGAGTTTTTTCTGAAAAAAATTTAAAACCTACACTCCCAGGGGTTTTTTATCTCCCCTTTCCTCACCCCAGGGGAGAAGAAGCAATGGTCCCGCATTTACAGAAAATATTTCCTGCTTGACTATTACTGTCATAAACGTTTTTTATTAAACATAAATGTCATCATCGTAATGATTATCATAAACGTTTTTTATTAACGTTTTTTTTTATATAATTCATTAAAAATAATTCTCATTGTGTGCATTTATACACCTATTTTCTCCTGTACTGCAGTTTAATTGCTTCTGTTAAATAGAGAATAAAGTAATATTGTTAAAATAATAAATCCTAAAGAATGTTTTTTTTTTCTTTTTTTCCCCCTCTGATGAAAGTTTTGGTAACTAAGCAAGCATTATATTATAGGTTTATTTAAGCATTAAATTTTTATTAAATACTGTATTTAAAAAAAAAAAAATTCAAACTGGTTGTTTAAAAATTCAAACAACCAGAATTTTTGTTTCAATTTCAACATTTTCTAACGCTACTTTCTTAGAGCTTTTCATTTTCAATTCTTTTCGGAGTGTCTGCACTCAATTTTCAGAACATTAACTAATTAACGGTTGTTTAAATGAATTAAATTAAGAGTAGTCGTAACTATAAATGCTAGATTCACCAAAATCTATACGGTTCGTGCGATGGTGATCTATAACATGCGTATAAATTTTCAGTTCTTTCGAATAAAGCGTTTAGACGCTGTCTCTCTTTAACCCTCGCTTTCCCAAGATCAAGGTATTACTGCAGAAAAACTGCTTTCAGGTGCCACTTGGCACGTTTGGCGATATTCACCAGCACCGCGTCTTTTTGTATCGTTTAGAAGTAGCAGCATTCCACTGGCTACGCTTTCTATCCCTGGCGAATTAACGCACTTTTTGAATGAGGCGGGCTTAACTAAATTTCAACTTCAAATTGGGGTCAAAATGACCCCATCTTGGGAAAGCGAGGGTTAAATGATTTGAACGCGTAGGCCATAATGATAAAGAAATTTTCTTTGCGCACCTGCAAAAATCTATCATTGCTGATATACTTATCACAAAAATTTAGACAGACCTATAATTGTTGTCCGACTTAATTACTTTTTGGAATCTAACCAGCTCTTAAATGAACGGCAATTTGGGTTCAGAGAGGGCAGATCTTGCGAACAGGCCTTAGAAAAAATTTTGTCTTCTAGTGCCCTCAGTTACAATACTGATCAATATACAACTTTAGTTTCCCTGGATATCCAAGGGGCATTCGACAATATCGAATGGCCCCACATTCTTAACTCCCTATCAAAAATTGAATGTCCGAGAAACTTGGCGGGAGTCATCCGATCGTACTTATCTGAGCGTTCCATCTTAATCGACTGGGGTTCAGGCTCTAGTGTGCACAGTCAACAGAAAGGTTGTCCACAGGGCTCGTGTCTCGGCCCGGTCCTGTGGACACTAATTGCTAATAACATACTGAATTCTATGAGCTCACAAGGCTTTGAATTATTTGCATTTGCGGATGACTTCACGTTAATTCTCTCGGGCAAACGCAGAAAAGATCTGGAGACCTTAGCTCAGGATGCCTTCACTGCTTTTTCCCAGCTGCTCAAAGACCTAAACCTTGAACTTTCACCCAATAAAACTCAATCTTTAACTTTCTCCAAACCACGTATACTGAAGAGAAAGCCGACGATGAAGTATGAGGGCAAAAGTGTAAAACATGTCGATCACTTGAAAATTTTAGGACTAACAATAGACAAAAACCTTAACTGGATTGAACATTTAAACTCACTTAAAATTAAACTTCTTATACATTATCATAACTCGTGCAAATTAATGGGTAAACAATGGGGTATAAGCACCAAAATGTTAAAAACATGGTATCTAACAATAGTGGAAAAAATCGTTACTTATGGGGCGGGAATCTGGGGAGGTAATCTTTCAAAAACAGCTATAGGAAAATTAAATTCATTGCAAAGGATGTTCCTCTTGCAACTGTCACGGGGTTATAAAACCACCTCCACTGATGCCCTCCACGTCATCACCGGTGTTCCTCCTTTACACCTCACTCTTAATTACGAATACAACAGAATAAACGTACTACAACTAAGAAACAAAGACCTACAGAAAATTCTATTTCCAAATGAAGAAATTCAACTCAAAATGGGCAGCTGGTTCATACACCCAGCAGAGGACTTTACGCATGCATTAATTAATACTAATATTAACTCCTTCTCTCCTACAGCCCCTGTGGCGATATATACAGATGGATCTAAGACAGACCATGGTGTGGGTGCCGCATTTTGCGCCTTTGTTGACGGGGTCTTGGTTCATCAGTGGTCCTGTAGGCTTGGGGACTGTAACACTGTTTTCCAGGCTGAGATTTTCTCTATCAGCCAAGCAATTTCTTGGTCAATTTCTTATTTTACCAATTCGAAAATTTATATCTACAGTGACAGTCTCTCAGGTCTTCAGGCTCTGGCTCGCCACAGGAGTAACCATCCTATTATTCAGAAAATCAAATTAGATCTCCTGTCTAAGCCCGAGACTTTCTCTTTAGCTCATGTCTCCGCTCACAGGGGTGTCGCGGGCAAGGAAATGGCAGACCTCTTAGCAAAAACTGCCACTAAAAAGGAAGCAGTGGATTTCGTTCTGGCCCTCCCCCCCTCTTACATCAAAAGATGTCTTAAAGCACGACTAAAGAAAGAATGGCAGCTATACTGGGATACATCTCCTAAAGGTAGATTTACGTTTAACCTCCTCCCAAAAGTGTCAAATTATAACTTTGACCTTTCCCCAGCCATAACAGCCTTCTTAACGGGCCATGGCCCGTTCAAATCACATCTCTTCAAGTTTCATTGCTCGCGCACTCCACAATGTGAGTGCGGCGCTGAGGGTAATGCAAATCATTACTTTTTCTCATGCCCACTAACTCTTGATTGGCGTATCCTATAAACCTAACTACTGGCTTTTTAATATCGTTACCCGGCTTCCCCTACGTCAGAAACTAACCAGAATCTATAACTTCTTAATGCATCTTTCCAATTTGACCGACTAATTTTTCAATCTTCCAAGGCAGTTACCAACTTTTCTCTTGGAGGACCATACAATTTTTCTTCACAAGCTTTTCCATGCAAGGGATCAAGGCTCCGTTCTTCTTTTCATATTCTTGTTCCTTGTCGCCCTCTGTCGTGTGAAAGCTCCGCTTTGGCGACCTCTGTAACCTTTTTTTTTTTTTTTTCTGTTTATGCAATAAACAACGGAGGAGGTTTAACCTTTAGACACGGGCTCTTTTGAATCACCACAGTGCCATCGGAGCCCCTCTCTAAAGGTTTGAAATCGCTCAAAACTGCTGCATAGTGGTGAGCGGCCACCTTCCGTCTTAGAATCTTAGAATCTTAGAATATACGCTGAGGGTAATGCAAATCATTACTTTTTCTCATGCCCACTAACTCATGATTGGCGTATCCTTAACCCACCTAATAAACCTAACGACTGGCTTTTAAATATCGTTACCCGGCTTCCCCTACGTCAGAAACTAACCAGTATCTATAACTTCTTAATGCATCTTTCCAATTTGACCAACTAATTTTCCAATCTTCCAAGGCAGTTACCAACTTTTCTCTTGGAGGTCCATATGATTTTTCAACACAAGCCTTTCCATGCGAGGGAGCAAGGCTCCGTTCTTCTTTTTATATTCTTGTTACCTTGTCGCCCTCTGTCGTGTGAAAGCTCCGCTTTGGCGACCTCTGTATTTTTTTTCTTTTTTTTTTCTGTTTATGCAATAAACAACGGAGGAGGTTTAATCTTTTGACACGGGCTCTTTTGAATCGCCACAGTGCCATCGGAGCCCCTCTCTAAAGGTTAAAATCGCTCAAACCCGCTGCATAGTGGTGAGCGGCCACCTTCCGTCTTAGAATCTTAGAATATACGCACCAACTTACAGCTGAACTGAACGAAGCGTTTAGACGCTATCATATTCACTCACACTCATGCATATATGCATCAGCTTAAAAATAGCAAAAATGAACTCAGGGGACTTCAAAATGTATAGATACACCAATATCTCAAAGTCGAATTTTTATCATAATTACAACACTTTCTTGCATGTTCGGAAAATAATAAAAAGTATAAGTATATAAAATTATTGTTGTTACATACTTTCTATGTAAATAAAAGTGCGTTTAGTATTTAAATTTTTAAGACTATTCATGCCAATACTTTTTAAACAATTTACCCAACATTTGTCTTTTTCCTTTATCTTTAATACATTTACTTTACATTTTGAATTTACAGTTAATTCTATATTTTAAAACATAACTTTGTTAGATGACAACAAATAAATTACTCTTTAAATAAAAATATTGATAAAATATTAAATCCTAAGGATGATTTTTTTTTTTCTCATGAAAAAAGTTTTGGTAATTACGCAAGCATTTAACTTTTATTAAGCATAAAATTTCTATTCAGTTCCATATAAAATAATTGCAAACAACTAGAATTTTCGTTTCTGTTTCAACAATTCTTTTTTCTTGTTTAAACACTGCTTTCTTACAGCTTTTCCTTTTCAACTCCTTCGGGAGTGAAGTTGTTTCGCAGAGCAATTTCTAAGAAGAGATTGTTTGGAGAATATTATCTCTTAAGTATTTTTCCGATCAAGAGGCAGAAACAAAACAAAAGATACGACAAAAAAAAAAAAAAAAAATCATTAAATATTATTTGTTTAGAAATAAGATAATCCTAATATATGTGGCTCAGCTTAAACTGAATTAAATAGAGCTAAGTAAGAACCTTAGAATTCGGAAATGATTTTTAACAGTCTCTAAAAATAATTTAGAATATTTTAATCAATATTTTCTTCTTTCATTAATAGATTAAATGGAATATTTCAGATGGAATAACCGGTTAATTAATTCGATGTGTTAAATATTCGATTTATAAAAATGACTATAATTTGTTTTGGTTTAAATAATTCATTTTGAGCTTTTACTTTTCATTTTGATTTTCTTAATTTCCACTACTTTCTTTTTCTCTTCCATTACCCTACTACCGTAGGTAATGGAAGTATTGTATTCGGTCTGAAAATTCGATCTCGGGTTTTCACCTGATTTACATGTTTTAAGGTCCCCTGAGTCCAAAAAAGTGGTTTTTGGCAATTGGTCAGTGTGTATGTATGTATGTGTGTGTGTGTATGTATGTATGTATGTGGCGAATCTTCTGGCTATTATAGCTCAGAAACTAATAAAGATAGAGCTACGAAACTTTAGAATTGAAATACGTCTGGTGTACAGATGAAATTTCCATATTTTGGTGAAAATTGAAAAACCGGAAGTGGGACATCGGAAACCGGAAGTGGGACCGTAAGACCGTATCTCAAAAACGGCTCAAACGATTTTCTTCAAACTTGCTATATAAACACTCTATTAGATGTCCTTTCGAATGATATAGTTGGTTAGTTAAGGAAAATTGATAGGCGTCCTGTATAAATAGCTCAATTTCAGGCCTCGCAAAGGCGTTCCTTTAAAAACGGTTGTACGGATTTTTTTCAAACTCATCGCATTAACTCACTTTTAAATATCCTTTTGTATATAATTATTGTTTTCCGGTCATTAATTGAGTTTTGGTAAAAGTTGGTATCTCAAAAACGGCTCTAACGATTTTCTTGAAAATTATTACTGTTATTATTATTATTATTATTAAATGTATATAAAATGTTTATAATGTGTGTAGTACTGGGTAATGGAAGTCGTGTGGCTGTTACACACCAGATTTTCTTTTTTTTTTTTTTTTTTAATGGTCTTCAGTTGATACTTCTAGCGTTTTAGGATGTTTTTGTAGTAAAAAGTTCCGGTCTAATAAACCTTAATGTAAAGGAAAAAGACCGTAGAGCGATACCCAACTCATTAGTCTTTTTTACGATGTATTTCCTTTTCTTATTTTAGGATGGGTGTATTTTATGTCGTGTTTACAACAAAAGTTATTTAAATCAATAAATATTACACTAGGTTTATTTTTATTTATTTATTTTTTTTTACTTTCCGAACATACATACACATATGTAAGGAAAGTATTGTAATCATGTCAAAAATCCGACTTTCAGATTTTGGTGTTTCTATACGTTTTGAGGTCCCCTGACTTCATTTTTACTATCTTTACGATTATGTATTGTATGTATGTGTGTGTATGTGTATGTGTGAACACGATAGCGCCTAAACGCTTTGTTAGAATGATCTGAAATTTGGTACGTATATAATAGGTCCCCATAACACGAACTATATTAATTTTAGTGAATCTGGGACTTATAGTTTTTACAAGAACACAAAGAAAAATTCTTTATCATTATGGTAGCGGCTAAACATCTTAATCGCCTTTGCTGAAAATTTATACACATCTTATAAGTCGCTGTTGCAGGAACTGTATAAATTTTGATGAATACTAAATTCTGATGACTTTTATAGTTTTTTTACAGGACAAAAAGAAAAATTCTTTAATATTATAGTCTATGGACCGAAATTATTTAAATTGCGATAGCGTCTAAACACCTTATTCATCAGAGCTAAAAATTTATCCTCATGTTATAAGTCACTGTTACACAAACTGCATAGATTTTGGTGAATCTAGCACTTATAAATTTTTACAGGGACACAACGAAAAATTCTTTTTCATTAGGATTTATGGGCTCAAATTATTTGAAGTGCAATAGCGTAAAATTAAAAATGGAGAAAAGTACTGGAACACCCTATCATAATTTTCACATTTATTTATTTAAGGTCTTGTCTTACTTTAATATATTTATACAACCGTTAATTACTTAAGGTTCGGAAAGTCGAGTGGAGCTACTCCAGATTTTTTACCTTTGTTTTCCTGTTTTATTTACATGGCTATTATAATGCAATACTAATGAAAATTGCGAAATTCTGTCATAATAACTCTTAAATAAGAAATAAATTCCATGAATAAAAATACATTTTTCGTTTTGAATGTGTTATCCTAATTTGTTGCAAGAGAAAAGTTATAATATAAAGGCACTCCATAGCCATGCAGGTCGTGTAACAAAAATTCAAGTCTGTCATTCACGATATGTGAAACATGAAGATATCGCAAGTTTTATGATTCTGATAAATTTATATATAAAAGTTTGATTTTATTAATATAGATGGCTTTTTAAGCCTTTTTTTTTTTTTTTTAACTGTACTTTTCAAAGTACGTGTCCTGATTTTTTTTTTTTTTTTTTTTTTTAATCGTGTGGGCTCAGGAGAAAATCAGTAATTCTTTAAAAAACAAAAGCTGGTTTTAAAAAAATTACAGTTTAAAGTTACGATAAGCATTTATTAAATCTCATAAGAACTAAAAATTTAATAAATCAAAAATAATGCTCCATTTTTTACCCAATATGTTCACGAGTACGAAATTATCCTTGCAGCCAACACACATATATATATATGTATATATATATATATATATATATATATATATATATATATATATATATATATATCATAACAAGTTAGTGATAAAAATTTATTATTTCTAAAGTTTAACAATAATTTTCAAAATTTTATTGAATTTTCATGCAAGAAATTTCTTTTCTTTCAATATTTCATTTACGTATTTTATATCAAATAATATAAAGCGCATACACCGTTCTCTTTTTCAAACTTTTACCTATTTTTTTTTACTTTTTAATTTAAATAATTTATTTTTACAGACGTATAAATAACGTATAAATAAGCATAAACAAAAAAATTTCTAAAATAATAATTGCATTTTCAACTGTATATTTTGCTTAACAAACAAATGAGAAAATCAAGTTTTGTTGAAACTTTGATTGAAAAACTTCGAAATTGAAAAGACAAATTTCTTTTTAGAATTAAAATATTTTAGACTTTATTTAGGATTTGGCAATACCTTTAAGCTACAGAATACTTCTCTTATAATCAAATTTTCTTTAGCGTAAGTTATTCTAAATAAATTATAAAATATTTTTTTCTGCTTCACTGAAAACATTGACATTTTTTCATTTAACTTCACATAAATAGAAGCTTGTTTTTTTTTTTTTTTTTTAAGTAAGAAACAATATGAAAAATACATAAACTCGACTTATTTTCTGTCATTTCATTGCTTTATTTGACAAACACAGATGTTCGATTAGAGTTTTTAGCATTTCTGTTGTGAAAACAAGCTTCGTTTTATAAAACGCGAAGATTGTAGTATTCTTTGAAGCATTTATTAAATCGCATTACATCTGGAAGTTATTTTGATTTCTTTAAATAAATTTTATCCATGATTAAAAAGATAATGAAAGATTCTTCATCATTGTTTATTTTGTAAACAGGAAAATATATGAAGTATGGGTGAAAAAATAAGTTTATTTCTCTGACAAATTGATTTTATACAAAATAGTTGTACTTATTCATATTGATTTTTACTTTATTTCATATTCAACTGATGAAAGTACCGGATTCGTAAAAAGTTTGGCCTTCTGACCTGCGGTGGATTTACTCGTTTTGAGAAGTCCAGAACATGATTTAACAATATTTAGAAAATGTCTATTTGTGTATCTGTGTGTGACAAAAATGTTATGGCGATTCTAGCTTAAAAACTTACGCGTGACATTTCTTACAAATGTATATTTATTGGCACCTTGAGATAAATTATTGCTTATCAGCTTTTGGTAAAAATCACCCATACTTTTTTTTTTTTTTCAAATTATTTAATATGGTATTATATAACAAATTCCTCAACTTTTGTGGTAAATTCTGCTTAACAAGCAATAAATTAAACATTCAAATTATAGTAATGACAGGACACTTGGCGTTGCAATATTAAAACCCGAATAAATTTCAGTCCACATTTTCTTAATTTTTCTACTGTTTACACAGTTAACATTCCTAAATTCCTATTGAACACACTCCGCACCTTTCCCGTAATCCTATTGGTTGAACTAAATTCGGTCCCTCTCCTATATATACGAGCACTTCTCCAGATTTAGAGTTCTTTTTGCACTGAAGACGGTACGCCTAAGGCTACCGAAACAGCTGTATGCATCGCAAATGTATATATATATATATATATATATATATATATATATATTTGGCGTTTCTGACGTAGTAGTTTATTCGGGTTTTAATACAAAATATGGGACTTATTCTATCCTAAGCTTCTCACTAAAGCAGTGTGAAATATTCATTCCGCTCTTTAATTGACGGTTTCAAATCAAATTATAGACTACATTGTAAATTTATGCATATACTGCAAATAATATACACATCAACCGACACTTCATCACAATATAACTTCGCATATACATTTTCGTTTAAATAAAAAAAAAAAGAATTGACTGTGTGAAAAAGGACATAATTTTCAATAGTTTGACATAATTAACCTCTTGAGTAGAAAATAAATATATAATAATCTATATAGCCCATTGTAATTTTTTATTTTTATCAATCAATTACAAAATCGTCATTTTAACTTGATATAAAAATAAATAAATAAATAAATAATGTGTGTGTCCGCGCAACCGATGTGAAAACTTCTATAGTGATATGTATAACATAATAAAAAATGTTTTCATATTAATTACATTAAACAGAAAGCAATGCATTCGACTATTTTATAGCTCTGTATATTGTCTATAAATTGCTCAAACAACAGGGCCATAAAGTTTATTGAAATTTAAAAAGAACTCACTTGAGACAATTGTAAACATATTTTCAAGCGCATTTCCACTGATAGCCTGTTTTTATTTATTTTTTTATTATTATTTATTTATTATTTTTATTTTTTATTTATTTATTTTATACCTCCGCACAAAGTATAATTTTTTTTCTATATTTGCGAGACCTTCTTTTGGATCTATAATAGAGATTTATTTACTTGGAGCAGTGCCAGTTCACGTATAAATAAGTGCGAAACGAAAACATGTAAAATTATTTTATAGTATAATCAGAAGAAGTCATTCTTCAAGAAGAAATGTGTCCAGTATGCCTAAGAAGTTTTTAATTCAACAGATGCATACGATTTTGGACAAACTGTCCAAGTTATTAAATTACTGTAATTGCCACGTGTTTAAAAAAAAAAAAAAAAAAAAAAAAAAAAAGGCCCATTTACGGATTTTGTTGCATAAATAAGCTCAACGTTAAACGTAGAATTATTTTAGCAAACGATCAAATGAGTTCACTCTGAAGGCAAAAACGAAGGCACTGAGAAAAATTTCTGTAACTGACATCTAGAATCTAATTTGTGGCTCTAGTAAAAATAGTTCCATGTCATCCTTTAAAATTCTAGTCCCCTTTGAAAGCGAGTTCTAGAAATTCCTATTACAATTCTAGAGCGTTTGCCTAAATTCTCGAAGTCAAAGTTATTTAAAAATCTCTGCAAATAAATGTGTGCACAAGAAGCGAGTTCTAGCAACTATAATCTTTGTTTATGACCCAATTCTAGAAAATCAAGCGAGAATTTCTCGCAGTGCAAAGATTCAGAATATTTAGAATATTCAGAATATTGTTTCACCATCTAGAAATGTATACATAAGAAATTCTCGATCATTTTCTCTGTTCAGTTTATTGGTGTGCCTTATACGCATAGATCGGAAATTTATATTTCTACTTTAGGAATTTAGAAACTGACCACTTATTCCTTCTAGATGAAAGTGGTGTATATATATATATATATTTTTTTTTTTTTTTTTTTCTCAGTATATAGTAAACAAGAATTTTTTCACTTGAAAAAAAAAAAAGAAAGTTATTCCATTTAATCTATAAAATTATAGATGACGCAAAATTATATCTATAATAATAAATATTATAATAAATATACCTATGGTACAAATAGAACAATACAATATCCATTAATGTGTATAAATATACGTATATGTGTGAGATTTTAATAATATACATGTAATTCATTCGTGATAACTGAATATCACAACGAAATTATACCACTAATTTATTTTTTGCTTATGAAATTCAGGGTTATTCAAAATGACGTACGGTATCTAATTTTAAACGTAGGTATACCAAAACGTTTTCAGAAGGAAGTACAGTTTAAATATTTTCTTTTCCCCGCACCTTCCCAATGGAAGTTCTTTAACAATACCTCAGTATTGTGGTTCTTAATCGTTGCATTGGTTTCTTTAGAGCAAACAAAAAAATAATGTTTGCATAGCCCTCCTTTAGCCGGACATTGCCCTCTGCCTCTTGTAGGATTTTGTGTAAGACAAAGTTTTTATGGCACCACTGCCACACAACTTGGAGTACCTACAAACACAAACAGGTAATATTCTGAACATGGTAATAGAATATCTATAGCTTCATGATTCTGAACTTAGTAACACAAGACAGGCTGAAATGAATGTAGGAAAGAAAATGGACTATCGTCTGGATGCCGTCCGCGTGATTCGAGGAAGTCTTATCGAACACTTATAATGAACTATTGAACACTTCCTAGACTAAAAATATTTGAAATTGCTCTTTCCTTTAAATCTGCTCTGAGAAGTCTTTGTTTATTATTGACTTTATTTAAGTGTGTTAAAGTACTGTACATCATTTTGAATAACCCTCTATAATAAAAAATAAATAAATAAAATACAATAAAAACTTTCCACTTTCGAAGGTACTTGGCTGTAACTAGAGTAATAAAGATAGTTAATTTCTTTTAAATGCTTCGAATGTCTATTTCTTGAGTAATTTTCTCAGGATATTCAGTTATTCTTATGGGTGAGGAAAAACACGTGCCTGTTGACTGTCTTACATTTTAATTTAAGATAACAGGCTTAAAATGTTTCGTTGAAGAGAGGAGGGGAGGGTAACAAGTTTTGTAAAACTTATTTCACTCTTAAAATTTTAGGTCTAAGTGATTTTATGATTGAATTTCTTTTTCAAAACATCTCATGCATTCTTTTTTTTTTTTTTTTTTTTTTGTGTAGATGTGCTTGATGTACTTCTAAAATGCTTTTGCTCCGATGAAATTTACAAAATAAATGATTTTCATATTCTCATAGAAGTTGACAATTTTATTTCATTTATTTATTATGTTTGACTCATAATTATCATATAATAATTGCCTTAGCTTCGCGGAAATCACGATACTAGTAGTATTAACCACTTGGTTTTGCCGTATAGCTTCGACATGTATTGAGATAAATAAAGTAAAATATTATCAATGTTTTGGAATGAATAAAATCTTTTTTTTTTTTTTTAAGGAAAAAGAAAGAAAAATCACGTCGTTACTGTAATAGTGCATTATAAAAGAAAATTTTCTCCGTGGTTTCAAATGAATAAAAGAAAAAGTAATTTTAAAGAAAAAATGTAAGACTACGTTACTAATCCTATTGAAAACATGTCGTTTGTCTGAGGCACAAATAATTAAGGCCGTTAATTTATTTTGTTGTCCCTTATTTACATTTTGTTATCATTATTTTTAAAAATTTATGTTAGCTAAATATTTGTTTTTCTTTTTAAATGTTGCGACAAAGTACATTTATTACTCCGACATCATTTTAAATTTATCAATTAATATGTATACTTAATAATAGTTAAATATCATAATGAACCATACCAATAGATAAGTGTTTATTTTTACTTAAATTTATGTACTGTTTGTCAATAAATGTACTGATAAATATGTAGCGATAAATACTATCCAATTTCATGCATCCTGTTTTTAAATGCTCTTAAGACTCCTCCTGCTCATAAAAACAATTCTTCACTTTTTGTTTTCTTTAATCCAACTCCCATCATTTCGTTTCCAATTAAGCAACAGAGATTTTCTCTCTTTCTCAGCATCAGTACAAAAAAATATAAAAATAAATAAAAAAATAAAATAAAAATGAAGTAATTACATCATTCCTATTACGCAAGAAAATGTGGGTACTTCTTTTATCACTTGGCTGCAATGGAAGTAATAAAGACAGTTAATTTCTTTTAGAAGCCCCAAATGCCTATTTCTTGATTAATTTTCTCAGGATATTGAGCTATTTGTATGACCAGAGAAATGCTGCTTAAGAAGGCTAATGACTGAGGAAAAACGCTTGTTGTTTATATCGCGTGTTATTTTAAGAATTAACATTCAAGGATAAGAATTTTTTAGAGATGAAAAAGTGATTTTAAGGAAAACGGCTTTAAGAAAAGTGGTTTTTATTATACTTAATTACTGTGTCTAATTTAAATGTCTTCATTAGCGCCGGTTGTTATTAGTTAAAAATGGTAGAAGGAGCAAAATTTTTATTAAACCACTTTTTTTTTTTTTTTTTTTAATTATATAATCAAAGAAAATTCTTGTAGTTTTACACGAAACATTATTAGCTATAATTATTTAAAAATCCTGCTTATGCGGATATGAGGTTGTGGTTTTAAAAATATATATTATGCAAATTGAATTGCATAAAAAAAAAAAGAAAGAAAGAGAGAAAAATCTTTAAGTTAGTGTAATATTTATCCAAAAGGATTTAATTTTCATATTCATATTCCGTAATTAGGTCCCCCAGTAAGCAATAAGTTTTTATTCAATCCTTAAATACTATCTACATTTACTTTAATTCTATTGTTGCGAATATCGCTCCTATTTCGTACTAATTTCAGTGATGAACCAGATTGGAGTTTATAACTTATATATTTTTTACAATCATTCTCCACTATTTCATCTGCACTCATCATCTGTAAGTTCGAAAAAAGAAAGAAAAATCTTTAACTTAGTGTTATATTTAACCGAAATGATTTAGTTTTCATATTCATATTTCATAATTAGGTCCCCTAGTAAGCAATAAGTTTTTATTCAATCCTTAAATACTATCTATATTTACTTTAAGCCTATTGTTGCGAATATCGCTCCTATTTCGTACTAATTTCAGTGATGAACCAGATTGGGGTATGTAACTTATATATTTTTTGAAGTGAAAACTTCTTTAGGCGCGTTGAGCACTTTTGGGTGAACAAAATTCATTGAATTCCCGTCATCGTCAGCTAACGCTTTCCATTTGAAGTGAAAACTTTTGGGTGAACAAAAATCATTGAATTCGCGTCATCGTCAGCAAACGCTTTCCATCCTTGTATGATACAAATAATGTATCATACAATTAACTTGCTAATGTGAAGTGTTAATAATTATACACTGTATATTGTTTTAAAATCTGATGCGGCTCTACACGACTTCTCTCATCTCCGGGCACTGTCTCTATTGCAGTTAGACCTCACAAAACCGTGAGAAAGCCCAAAGCCGCCATTTTTCTCACGTTTTTACAATCTGGTGCGGCTCTACACGACTTCTCTCATCTCCGGACACTATCTCTTAAAGATTGCAGCCGGAAACGTTGCAGTTAGAATTCACAGAACCATGAGAAAGACCAAAGCCGCCATTTTTCTCACGTTTTTAAAATCTGGTGCGGCTCTACATGACTTCTCTCATCTCCGGACACTGTCTCTCAAAGATTGCAGTCGGAAACGTTGCAGTTAGACCTCACAGAACCGTGATAAAAGCCAAAGCCTCAATTTTTCTCATGTTTTTACAATCTGGTGCGGCTCTACACGACTTCTCTCATCTCCGGACACTGTCTCTTAAAGATTGCAGCCGGAAACGTTCCAGTTAGACCTCACAAAACCGTGATAAAGGCCAAAACCGCCATTTTTCTCACGTTTTTACAATCTGGTGCGGCTCTACACGACTTGTCTCATCTCTGGGCACTGTCTCTATTGCAGTTAGACCTCACATAAAACCGTGAGAAAGGCCAAAGCCGCTATTTTTCTCACGTTTTTACAATCTGGTGCGGCTCTACACGACTTCTCTCATCTCCGGATACTGTCTCTATTGCAGTTAGTGCATTAAATAAAATTGTAATATAATTTTTGTAGTAATTGTTTATATTAATGAATAAAAAAACACTTCATTTAAAAGTATTCCCTACACAATAAAATATTTCCTGACGATACAAGAAATACACACGTAATTGTTCACGTTTTCACTTCTGTCGGCACTCCCGAAGTGCAACTTTTTTTTTTTTTTTAATAATCATTCTCCACTATTTCATCTGCACTCATCATCTGTGAGTTCGAATTCTAGCTTGCGTCCTTTAGCCGACTTAAATTAGCGCAATCCTGGTTTTTGTCAGCCCTTTATCAACAAGTGCTTATGTTTTCTTCAAATAAACCAAACATTGTCAATTTTCCACAGCATCGCTCTTAACCCGAAAGTAGTCGCGTCATTTTTTATAACGCTAGTAGTCGCGTGTCGGTCTTTTTCCCGCCACTGTTCAGTGTTTGAGGGAAAGCCGAAAGAAAGCCAGTAGAGAAAGAAGAAGTGCCTGAAGCTTTTCCCACAAAACTCTAACCTGTCTGAAAAACCGGAAGTGGGGAGAAAAATGAATCAATGTTACTGGTCGCGTCGCGGTCAAATAGACCGATTTGAGAAGTAAAATGTTTTTAACTGCTCAAAAAATAGGAGCAATGACTTGAAAACATACTATGATAGAGGACATCCACCCAAGGTCAGTTACACAGAGTTTCTCCACTTTATTTTTAAGGGGTGATCTGTAGGAGGAATTTATAAGCGATGGGCGGCGAACAGACCGATATGCGACTACTAGCGGGCTAAATCCACCAAACGCAACCTCAGCCTCATGAAATAAACCTGTTATCACTGTCACTGACTTAGGATGTAAAAATTGATTTCCCCAAAAAATTATTTTAAATGACATAGAAAGTTAGTCGTCTACGCTGAACAGGTTGGTTTCTAGTCGAGAATGGCAAAACATTGGACAGATTCTTGTCATTTTCGATTCTAAAGGTCATAGCAGACGACAGATCGCCCAATATTGTTTTCTCCTAGTATTATAGGTATATGTCTGCCACCAGCAACGCTTATGTCCAGTGCTAATTTTAATGTGTGACGCACACAAAATGAAAAATAAAATTCAAATGCTCACTTATTTTTTTTTATTATTATTTATTTATTTTTAGTTGTACATTCTCTCACACAAACTTTCATTGCAAAATATCACCTATGTTAAACAACAAAATGGAAATAATATAAATAATTTTTTATTTATTTTCCTTTTTGCCACAAAAGTGGCACTCTTTGCATTTGGGGTTATTCGGTTGTTGCTGTCATACACAAATATTACCAGTTTTTTGCACCATCACATAGCATAGTACATATGTAGAAAATTCTTTTATTAGTCAAAAAATATTTCTTGTAATGCGTAAACAAAAAGATCTAAAATATTTTAATAAGCAGATTTTATCGTGAATTATTCAATATTAATGATATAGGAGTCGTAAGCGAAACGATGTTTCTAAACATTACCATTATGCCTTATTTTATATACAAAGTATTTCAAAGTATTTAAGAGGAAATGTCAGTTGCAAGGAAAACAATCTTTGTAATGGGAAAAAAAAAATTTAAACATAATTAATACATAGCTATTAAGTTTTTGCTCAGTTTATCATAATATAAAAGGTGAAAATTCCGCATTTCTTATGTTTCTAATAGTCAATTTGGATAGTTTTGTGGATGTCAAACATAAGAAGTCAAGGAAAGCACCTATTAATCATAAGAAAAATTTGTTCTATGCTGGAAAGGAATAATAAAAATTAGCAGCAAGATCATCCTTCAGCAAGACATCAGAATGATGTCAATGTCCAAGCAGCAAGGACGACCTGTCACAAATTTTAAACTGGAAACTAAAGACGCATTTCTGTTCTAGAATCTAGTTGTACCAGAAAATCTACCATGGCGACATTAGAGTATAATGAAACCAACGAAAAATCCGATATGTGACTCAAAATTGTACAGTTGATTTTTAAAAGTTAATTTGGATTTTATTATTTTTTCTAAATTTCTTATTTGGTGAACGATGTCATTTGAAGTAGAAGTAAATATAAAGTAATTCTAAACCATTTAAAATAGTAATCCAAAGATCCGTCTATTCAATTTATCTGGGGCTGTCAATAGCTCTCGCATACATTTAACATTTTAATACATACACAATTTTGAAAAATATTCATATTTTGCCAAAAGAGATAATCATTAGCTAGAATAAAAAATCAATATCGCTAAATTGAAGTATTTCTTAATTCATTATTAGAAGTAATTTGAAATAACATAATTAAATGCATATTCATCATACAAAGGATTCAATCACGTCATTTATGTAAGCTTTATGCATGAAATAATCATTGTTTCTGATTCTGTTTCTTTATCGCAGAATCGCCTCTCAATCGTAAGTAACTGAAGCTGGAGACATAAAGTTATTTGGTGTATATTAATTGTAACTATAAATTCTCTTCTTTTACAGATTTTTAATCATCTTTTGTCTAAATTTTCGTTTTGAGGAGGTAAAATCACAGCTAGTTTTTACATCCAAAACTACACTTAAAATAAAAGAAAAAAAAAGTTCAAATTTTCACTAAATTTATTGCAGCCAATATTTTGGTGGCAAAATTACATCAATTTAGTGCTACTAGATGCTAAAATGGCATTACTAAATTGGTTAAATATAGCGCTCCATATTTATAAAAGTATTTGTTGCAGTTAATATAGAAACATTTTTTCTCGTGAAAAGTAGGATTTATTTTTAACAACGTAGAGTTCAGCTTAATTTATTATTAAAATATACGTGATGACTCATATCACTGACTCCTTTTATATGTTAACAATACTTTTAAATGTCACTAAATTCTACAATTACATATAATAGAATTAAAAAATATTTAATTATTAAAATATGCAACAAAAATAACTATCTGAAATAAAAGTCAATGAAAAAATAAAACGTTCATTTAGCTTTCTTTTCATTTTCTAAAACAAAAATATTTTAAAAATCACTTTCTTTTCACAGCTACCAGACTTTTCAAATGCAAAGGCATCACTTGTCAATTCTTCTTTCTTCCTTCCCTTTAATTCTTTGGGGAAAAAACATGGTGAAATTATAAAATTTTCATTTTTCTTCTCTAAAAGATATTTTGACTTTAGATGCGACTGTAGATTTATGTGTTGTCCCGTATTTTTACAGTCAGGAATATGTTCCTGACTATAAAAATACAAATTTTATTATATTATGAACACATTGTCTTCAATAATCTCTTACGGAAACGGTAATTAAAATCAAATTATATAACAGTAACTAGGTAAAAGTAAAGTGAATATTTTATTTTTATTCTATTTTATTTTATTTTCATTTGCTTACTTTTGTAATTTCCCTATAAAGAATAAGCTTCTTGATTAAAAAAAAATATTCTTTGAAGTGAACCTTAAATTCTGGACAAATAAATTTAAAATGCATTTCTTAGTGATATAAATGCATGAAAATAAATTTGGAACTTAATCAATAATACTAGAAATATTTATTAATTTTATATTATAAGCAATTCTGTATTTTATTTATTATATTCTAAAATATTTTTGACTTGATACTAGACCTTTACTAAATGAGAAATGTGATATGAAAATCCCCATGGACACTTAAGCCCGATTTACTTTTCTAAAGAAGATTTCTTAATACTTCGCTAACTAACAAATAAAAGGTTGGGTGTTAACCAAATACTTCAGAGACCTTTTGCATAAGAAAAATATTATTCCGATGGGATTTTAGATAATGAGAAATAGAAGTCAGCAAATATTTTTACAAAATTTTAATCAGAATAAACAAGCAATCTGCCAAATTTATACACAATTTTCGTTTAAAAATTGTAAATGATTTTAATATCATAAACGTCACAGGATATCCCATTTAGGATGTCATAACTTTAAAATGACATATATGATCAACGATGATCGTTGAAAGATTGAAACTAATAATATGTTTATTATCCTTTAGATAGGTACTGTGTCATAAGTTGTCAAAGCTAACTACAGAATTTTATAAGAGCTTGTCGCTAAAGCTTAAACGAAACTCTGAGATTCTTAAACAAGCGTTTGGTTAAATATATTGCCCTCATTAGATATTTTAGTAGTTTAAAAAATAGATTTTAAATAGTGAAGAGACTATCCAATGCAATAAGTCTTTGTAAACCAGTGGAATTTAGTTCAAAATATTGACCTAACACAGTAAAGTGATTACACAAACGAAGAATTAAATTGTGATAATGCGCTACAAAGCCCATTCTATGACTGTTCTAGTAAATATAGAATAAGTTTACAATGTGATTACTTTATCGTCCAAACATTCCTCAGAAAAAATAAAACTGCTGGTGTTCATCAATTGTGTCTTTGAGACTCGAACTTAACTGAAACTGGTTCAATCTTTCAACCATATTGACTAGGAATAGTTTAAAAAATAGATTTTAAATAGCGATGAGACTATCCTGTACAAACAGGCTTTGTAAACCGTAGAAATTCAAAATAGGGTTCTAACACAGCATAGTAATTGCACAAGCGAAGAACTAAATTTTTGATAATCTGCAACAATACTCAGTCCATACTTGTTCCAGTAAATATAGAATAATTTTAAAACACTAATTACATCGTCCAAATGTTCCTCACGAAAGGCAAAATCCGTGACATACGCCATATTTATCTTTGTACAGTGTAATCAGATCCAATCTTACGTGAACCCAGAACTGCCTGATTGATCGTTTAACTTTACTGAAACAATCTGAAGTATGGCTAGAAATAGTTCCGATTCTACAATGTATCATTCAGCAATAACACAGGTCGACGATGAAAGTCCTTTTTTCAAGGTGATATGTTTTTCTGATGTATTTTTGGATGCTGATTAAGGAAAAACTATTCAAAATTTTCCATCACGTGGTACAGTTTTGACAAAAAATGGAATTGTATAAGCCTAAAGCTCAACTTTTACAACTCCCATCTAAGTTATTTCCCGGAATGAGTGATGTGTGTGAAGAACAGTGAGAGCTATTTCATCAAGATACCAAAGAAATGTAGAGAAGGTATCAGGGACGATGGGATGTTAACATGTTAGCAGATTATTGTTGGATGCTGCATAGAGAATCCCCCCCCCCTCCCCTAACAAGGCCTTTAAGCCGTGCACAAGGTAAAAAGCTCTAAAGAGAGCTTCGATGTAAAGAAAAACATTTAAAAGATAATAATAGCCTATTTTTATGTATTTTAAACATATTTCGAATTATTATAGTCTCTAGGTGAATTCTTCCGATCTTCATCCTTACTTTGTGAAAATTTTCTTACGTAATAGGGTAAAAAGACGATCATTTCTGAATTCAGTGCATCAAAATACATTAGAAACACCCAACGTAATGTAAAAAAAAAAAAATGAAAAGTACAATTTTGCAGGTCTGTGTAATTCTTTCTTCTAAAGAAAAATGTCAAATGACACTTTTTCTGAATACTGCCACGTAAAAAGCTTCATTCGGTAAATATAAATTCGTACCTGGTACATATGCAAGATTTTTGTTCTCTAAAAGCTGCAATTTTGGCTGTACGCTAAACTGTCTAGGGTTGATCTTATATCTAAATATCGGTCTTATATCTAAAACATATTCACTTGACCTCAAATGTATCATCAGTAATCATGATTATCATATCGTTCATGAATTTGTCGCAGTGTCATATATTAAAACTTGAAATATTACGGATTGGCAACAATGAATCTTGAATGTAAAAAATAAATAAATAAAATTAAATTTTACCTTAAAATTCAGAAAATCCTAGATAATTTAATTTGTACTTATCTGCCACTCTTCAGCTAGATTCTCATTGATTACATCATTAAATACTTACAGCTGTCTCGATATATTTATTTTTAATTACAAATTACTTGAAGATTTTTTTTTTCTTTTAGTGCCTGTTAATTCAATGTTGTAAAAATTGGTTAATTCTTTTTCCAATCAAGATATTTTTAAATTTTCTTCCAGAAAATTATGATCTAACCAGCGATATTTAAGTGCTAGTAAGATCTCCTGCTCTACGAATACATGAGTTCATCTACAGTCGGCAGCAAAATTACTGAAGTACACATCCACATTTTATACATTTTTTTTTTTTTTTTTTTTTTTTTTTTTTTTTTAGTTTGATCGTTAATTTTTATCATCAACTTACTTTTTTTTTTAAACAGCATAAAGACTAAGATCATAACTCGATAAATATTTACTTAACAAAACTGTAATTAGATGCACATCTTTTAAATACAAATTATTGCTAGAGCTTCAATAATTTTGCTGGCGACTGTACTTCCTTCAATACACTATCTTTCTTTTACGTTCCAGCAGCAAAACCGTTCGGATGCTGGCGTTTCAGTATATTTTTTATAACTAGTATAATATACTGGTTCACAGAACACATGAGTTCATCTTCTACCTTCAGTACTCCAACTTTCTTTTACGTTTCAGCAACAAAACCGTTTGGAGGCTGGTCACACGGCGTTTCAGTGTATTTCTTATAAAAATACGTACTTCAACAACAGCGCAGAGCTACCTCTTGGCAACATTCATAGTTAATTTTCAAACTTCCCTATTATCTTTTTTTTATAGTCTAAACGAGGAGTACATCTCTTTCTTCATTGTTCTATCCATTATTGTTTTCGAAGTATTTAATTTTACTGTCAGAAGCTCTTTTAAGAAACACCATATTTGGAATTTGATTTTTATTCTTAATTATCGAAGTATGTCGTTTTAATCAATACTAATAAAAAGGTTAACATATGTGAAATCGAAGGAATATTAAGACAAGTAAGATCAGTTTAACCCCTTACCTGCCGAGGAACACTTATGAGATTCGTTTCCCAGTACCACCGTTCTCTCTCAATTCTGAAATGACTAAATCCTTCTTAAATATTGTCAAGATAACTTTCAGGGTAATTTTATAGCATTGCCAAGCCGTGTCAATAGTTTCACTAGTAGCAGTACAATACAAAGCATTGTACTTCGGAAAAACGTATGTATGCACCTGGGGCAGTTAAGGTGCTAAATGTATTATTGCATGAAATTCTTTGTAAAATCACATTATAAAAGTGGTTAGTTTTACTAATAGAATTCTTTATTTTAACTATCTAAAGAAAAATTGAACTAAGCTAAGAATAAGTTCCTTTGTCCTAGAAAAAGGGCAGATTCTCCAGCTCCAAAAAAAAGATAAGTACTTTAAAAATTAAAAGCGACGTGTGAGCGAAAGGAGGGGGGGGATTAAAAAAATATCAATCGAAAACTTTCAAAATTCTACAAAATAATAATTTTGATATAAAAATTTAATACTCATATACATATATATATATATATATCATAGACAATCTTATTGCATAAATAAAATTTGCTAATAATCCAATTTTCTTACAATACATGCATTTTACTCAGTGCAAATTATATAGAACCAAAAAAATCCGTTCTTTCATCAAAATTCTCTGCCAGAAAGAACTAAACGATGATACTTAACTTAGACAATTGTGCTTAAATTTCTAAAACTTCAGAATAGAAAACTTCAAAAGCGATCTATATACGGATTATCTGAAAGTTTGGAAATCGCCAACGGTAAAACAAAATCGCTTACACTCAATATTCCTGGTACTGCCGTCTAAAAATGGAAATGAGAATTAAAAGATAGAAAGGATTGATGGGTATTGCAACTAAAAGGATGAAAGAATGACAAAATTATTCGTGATCGATTTAATATAATGGGAGAATATATTAAAGAGACTGGTTGATTTAATTCAGTGAAATTTTTATTTCAAGGTCATCTAAAGTTTTAAACTTCAACTTTTTTGTACTACTTCGTCTTACATCAATGACCCCACGGGATAAAATTCTTATCTAAATGGGAATTTAGATAAAAAAACTTTTAAAATATTACTCTGAAGAGTTTTACAAGATCAAGCAATCTGTTGTTCAATTTTTGAAACATTTCATCAAGTTTTGACAATTCTCATGTGCATTACTTAGGTTTTTATGTCTCCCATTAAAATAAGCGATTTCGTTTAACAAGAGAACAATTTATTCTGATAATAAAAAAGTTAAATCTGTTGCTGATTAGAAATATTTTCAAACTTATTTTGAAAATTAATGCAAATTGTATTGAGCTAATGAAAGATCAAGTACTACTCTAATTCCTAACTGCGTATACTAAAGCTATTGAAATAAGTATATACAATACAGGGTATAATTATGATTTAGACTCAAAATGAGCCTTTGTGTTTACATCGGCATTTTATACATTCCTAAATTCTGGGATGGTATTCTCGGATGGAGATATATCGGAACCGTAATTCTTGAACCTTAATTCAGAGCTCTCTAGGGATATCGCTAATCGTTTTATTCTAAAAGGCGACAATTTCCAACTTTAATTAAATAATCCTACTAACAAATATTTTTAAGGTTCTTTTTTTTTTTTTTTTTTTGCTAGGGGGCTCTGTCACCTGCTCGCTCCGCTCACCAACCACCGCCTACCCTTGGCTTGTTTCATTTATTAACCCCTGCGAGGCTTTGCCTGCCTATTCATTGTTTTGCCTTTAACTGAATAGAAATATTAATAGTGCATAACACAAGACAAAAGCAGAAAAATGTTATAGAAATCCCCATATTCAAAACAAATTAAAATACATGATATTTAATACCAAGATAGAATACCAATAGAATGTCAATAGAATAGAAAGAAATTCGTAATATCTAGACCATTTTGCGGTACAACTTTAGTATATGATCCCCTTGCCGACTTTTAAATTTTTGTCTCTATTTGGTGAGGAATTTTTTGGTATAATAGCCTGTTAACCCTTTAACTGCCCCCCAATATTCCCGCCATCTGTTGCCTGTTTTTATAGCTAAACAATAATTAAGGGTGTGGCTTAGTTGCCATACAACTGGTGACATCGCAGCTGGTGACATCATGTGTGAGAATTGAGCAGACACTGGAAACGAGTTATCTCGTCAGTGGCGAGTTATAGGAAGACGAGGACTGACGAGATAAGTCGTCAGCGACAAAGAAAGGGTTAAAAAAATTTAAATTAAAATTCTGATTATACTCTTTGTAAACAGAATTTAATTTAGTGTGACAGGCCTTATTTGAATCTATTCTTTCATATAAAGGCATGCAGCAACTGTATTTCATCCCCTATTAACGGTTACTATATTCATTTCGTTAAAATTATATATTTTACTTTTATTTTTATTTATTTTTGTCATTTTGGCGATGAATTAAAATGACTATTGCAATTGCGTAAGTAAACATCTTGGTGAGAAACGATAGAGTTAGTTTGGTGGAAAATTTCAATTTTCGATTATTTGTTGGTTATATCCAGAAGATACAGCAAACAAATATTAAGAAACAATCATCAATACATACCCAGAAGAAATAGCCAACAAATATTCAGAAGCCATCATTAATACATATTTTAAAGGTATTGCCAACAAAAAATTAAGAAGTCATCACTAATGTATATCCAGAAGATTAAGATATCTCGAACAATTTTTCAAGAAGCCAACATCAATACTTATATCGCCCACAAATATTCAGAAGCCATCCCCAATACTTATTCAGAAGATATTGTCAACAAATATTCAGAAGCCATCCAATTTATGAATGGTGATGGTCTCAGATACCGAAACTTGATATAATACAAATGTAAATATAAAAAATACCACCAAATTAAATGCTTTCCTATAATGTATAATGGGGATCATTATTCTCCAGAAAAGAACATATAAAAATTTTGTAAACACCATAAGAAATTGTCAGTAAGAACATTAATTTTCTTAGTAGCAACATTGACGATTTTGTTATTTTTTAAATCATGGATCACATTTAAGTTTTCCCGTGGAAAAATGACGTCATGACAGAAAAACGACGTCTTAAGAGAAACTTTTTTCATGGTGGCAAATTGAGTATCTTTATAAACCCGACGTTTTTAATTAATAACTTCGTTGATTAAGATGATAGAAATTTCTAACTGATTGAAATGTTCTCCTTGGATTATTCGGAATACATTGATACCCCTCATGACGCGGAGAACCCGGCCTTCCGCAAGGAGATGCGGTCGCAGTCAAAAGAAAATTGACTCCAGCGACAGCAATATTTTTTAAATATGTAGAGGAAACTAAATGTCTGGCAAGAAACCATTTTTTGAGCACGTGAAAAGAGAAATTTGATTTATGTCAATTTTTTGGCATTTTTTATTATTTCTTCCTTCAAGTTTATATTATAAAGTAAAAAATAGCGTGCTCTATTCATGATATTTGTTTCCAATTACATAGACAAATAATTAATAATGTTTAAAAACTTTACTAATCACGTATTACAGCTGAAGTAGATCATAACACTTATTAAAATCAAATTATTCGACCTTTTTTTTCTTTTTTAACTATCATTTATACTTTGTCTGCAGCATTATAGGTTATACTTGATAATGTATAGATTTCCATTCCACGAATGTCCAAAGATCGATATTGAAACAAACCTTATCCTAAGTGAGATGCATGAAATCTTTATTACAGTATAGTTTCTAAATGGTAATAAATAGAGATACGACTGAGATTTATTCAAACTTATTCAAAATCCCGAATTAATGTTATAAGCAACTTCTGAATAATACGTAAAATAAGATGAATAAATTATTAGTTTTGATTATTTTTACGATTATTTATTATTAATCTTACAATGAAATTCTGTTTAAAAATCGATGTTAAGATGATTTTTTGCATACAATTGCTTTTAATGGAGATTACAAAAAAAATTTTAATATACATTATTTGAGCGTTTGAAAATGGCCGCATATGAAAGAAAATTTTTACTTTTAGTAATAGTTTTCTTGATATAGCGATATTTTGAAAATAAAAATATAGGAGGTTTATATCATTTCAAAGATGTTTTTGTCAACAAATGCAAAACATAAGAGTGGGAGGAAGCAAGGGAATAAAAACTCTTGCCAATATAGATTGACTTATTTTTACTTTAAAATAGAACAAATCAATTTACCAAAGAGCTTTTATTTTCTCTTAAGTGGCTCTTTCCGATGCAATATTTTGAAGCATTTAGACGTTAATGAAAATACTGAGTGCAGTATCAACGTCTGGTGACTGGCTTGCAGCCTCAACCTGTGGATTGTCTTCTATCATGATCAGAAGTGCTTAATGGAGTCAACTGAAGACGAAAACTTAAAACTAATCTTCTGTTTATTTTACGTATAAGAGAAGGGATGCACTAAAATAGAGACTAGTTTTGGACTTAATTTAACTCAATTATAATACTACTTGTTAGCATTGTACTTAAATATATCTCACCACTTAGGAGCTCCGTGGCGTCAGACTAATTTTCTTTAATCTCCAAATAGTTATAATGTAGCAACAAACAAAAGGTACAGTTCAAACACATGATTCAAAAAAGCCTGAAATTTTTAATTCGGAAGTCAATTTAAAGTAAATAGCTAATGAAACGATTCACTTCGTTAACCATGAAATACTCATCTTTAAATTACCAATATTCAACCTTCGCGACTTCGCTTAAACTCATTCTACATATTGACAAATTACTTTCATATAGCTGGCAATATTTTTACACTAATCTTCTTATACCTCAGTCCAACACTTCTATGCTCAACCTGACACTTTCACCAAAACCATCGCCATCTTACACTGGATTTAACTGGTGACTCTGACACTTTCAACATAACATTTCTATGCTCAACTCGACACTGAGATCGAAACCACCACTATCTAACTCTGGATCAGTGACCTTCCCTCTTCCAACTCAACACATCTCATACTACAGCGCCTAGAATATATAGTGTGGCAAGCGCTCAGTGATGCTAGATGGTCGAAAATTATTTCCCCAAACAGGTCTTCAAATTTCCCCAAATCAGGAGGGGTTTTTTTCGAAAAAATCTTCAACTTGATTTCTACTAAAAAGGGAAAATAAAAAAAATAAAATAAATAAAAATATCAAGCAGATTTAAGCTCAGATTTTCCCCAAATGAAGGCAATTTTTGAAAAAATTCCCCAAATAACAATAAAGTTATTGAAAGTCTCTAGTCGTAGGGATAAATCATTACATTGCCAACATTGGCAGAAAGCCAAAGAACTCCCAGATTTGTGCCCAAAAATTTTAGAATTCCCCAAAAAAGTCCCCACAAACATTTGGTCCCTCCCCAGAAGCCTCAAAAATCCCCAAAAAGGGGACAAAATCCCCAATCTGGCATCGCTGCAAGCGCTTATCATTGAATACTTAAAATGCTGTTAAAAAAAAAAAAAAAAAAAAAAAAAAAAAAAAAAAGCTTCCCAGATGGTGCTGCGATCGAATTTTTTGCTCAAATCGAAGAGCTGATTGGCTTTTCCCAGTTTCATCTGCTTAATCACGCGATCTAAGCACATAATTAACTAATAAGGAGTTTTTCAAGCAATAAACTCGATCGCACTGACCTCTGACGAAAGGCTTAATTTTTAAGGCACTGATTTGCTACTCGCTTTCAACACTATGCATTCTAGGCGCTCCACTCATGACTAACAAACTTTTCGTATTCAGTGCAGTGGCAATGGAAAAAGAAAAAGCCGTTCCTCTAAAACAATACATAAGGACTTTTGCGCATTCATTTTAACCTTTTTGGCACCGTCAGTGTAAACGTATGATAGCAGTATTGCTGTGGATAAGATTTAAATAATACAAATACTTAAAATTATTTTGTAAAATACAGTAATATTTTAGCGAAGCAAAAAATAAATAAAATAAACGGAAATTAATCTTTAAGATAGGAAAATCTATCGATTGCAACACTGTAAAAAAAAAAAAAAATCTAAAATAGGTAAAAATTTGTAAGATATATGGGTAAAGTAATGTTCCAAATTGGAAAGTTCTGTTTATAACCCAAAATGGATCAGCAAATCTATCTATTTTGCGTTTATAAACTTGATATGTATGGTTCACTATCTTATTTTATATTTTTGTCTATACATACGTATACATACGAAATGTTTACATTTTGTAGAGATCATCTACGCATGTTAGATTTTTTTTTTTTTTTTTGTAAGAGGCGAGTGATACAATATTTTCTGCAACGTCTTTATTTATTATAGACAAAAGTATTAGGTCGTTGCGCGGACGCGGATCATTTTATTGCCTCCAAAGACGAGAGCTTCTATCGCCGTGATATACATTTGTTACCCGAAAAATGGGCAAAGGATGTAGAAAGTAATGAAGAGTATTTTGATTAAAAACTGCCAGTTGATTTGATGTATTTTTATGAAATGAAACAATAAAAAACCGCACGAATTTATGCAAAGACCTGATATAAAATAAGATAATGAACCATACATAACAAGTTTGTAAACTCAAAATAGATAAATTTTCTGACCCATTTTGGCTTATAAACAGAACTTCCCAATTTGGAACATTGCTTTACCCAAATATCTTACAAATTTTTTGCAGTGAAAGGGTTAAAAATAAAGCCTAACGTTTCACCAAAAAGTTTTGCCAATTTAGCTGTAATCGATATTTTTAGAAATTTGGTGCTAAGTTTCATCATGTAAGTAATGCTTTTTTAGAAGTAAATATAAAAATTAAAAGAGTAAAACTTAACCAGGGATGGGATTTCCGCTTTGTTTGCAAACAGTATTTTCTAATCTATATATTAATAGGCAAGCATAAAATTTGTTGTCCCTTTTTAACTTATTAATTATGGGAGTAGAGGGTTGAAAATGGTATCATTCGAAAGGTATGGTTAGTCGGAAGGTGCGAATACAAATATTATTTTCTTACGATGTCAAGAAGGTATTTAAAAATACATTTATTTGTTATGCATTTTCCCCCATTTTTCCGTTTTATACACGTATTCCTTCACATTAAAAAATACCTAAAAGTAGAAAGTTGTTAAATCTGGCAATTTCATAAAGCTCAAATAAAACCATAGACACAGTAATTTGTATAATGTAGCATCACTATACGCAAGCGAAGTGATGACGTCACTGTCTGTCCATGGAGCCATGTAAAAGATTTTCTATGTTAATTGTCCATTGAGTTTTTTGTAAAAAATTATTAAAAAATAACGGAAATTATCTGCCGATTTTAATTCCGATATTTGGGTATAGTTATATATAAGTTACTGTCTACATGTGTTTGATTGAGTTATTTTTTCTGTAAAATTGATAAAATTTTAATTTAAAATCACAAAATTCCAGAAAAAAAAAATGGCAAACTTCCAGTTTCGAATGTAAACATAAACATTTCATTTCAAAGGGTGATATTTAAACAATAAATATTGAACTAATATACTAAATAAAAGGAAAATGGATGTGTTACTAACTGCTGCATGTATAAGTAGACGATACGGAAAAAATTCCGATTTCCGTTTTTTGCTGAATTTACATGTTTTGAGCTTTCTTTACGTTTCAATTAACTGAAATTGGCTACCGATTTTTTAAAAAAGTGTCTTTATTGCTAGCTTTTGTGGGTAGAAGAAGCAAGTAGAAGATACATAAAAACTTTTGATTTCCGGTTTTCGATGAATTTACACGTTTTGAGATTTCCTTGCATTTTAATTAAGTTAAATTAGTGAAATTGACTACTTATTTTTATTTTTTAAAAAGTGGATTTATTAGTCTTTCCTCTGCATATATAAGTAGAAAATATATGATTCAGAAATGTTTTAGATTTTCGGTTTTCGATAAAGTTACACGTTTTGAAATTTCCCGAACTCAATTCGACCATTTTTTAAAAATATCTTTTTTTTTTTTTTTTTTTTTTTTTTCAAACACTGTACTTTATGAAAAAATCGAATTAATTTAACGGAATTTGATACTTGGTTGAACCTTGGTCTGACATGGTACCTATTAGCCTCTGGGCTGTATCACACAACAAGGGGCGTTTTCACGTTGCGATTTTCTCTCATTTCAGGAAAGGCTAACACCTACAGAGAGAAATAGTTATATTAAGTAAAACTCTGCTGATTCAGTTAGAGTGAATATTGGCAAACAATTGCCGCAGCTGTGTTGCAATTGCATTCCTTATAGGACAAGGCAATAACTTTGCTTTGCCTCGCTTTGCAAAAAAAAATGGTCGAGTTTCAACCACTGGGCGATACTAGTAATAATAAATACCCTAATCAATAATAAAAAATCATTGAAAAAATACAAAAAAGATTTCTGTATGAAAATTGTGGTAAAAAATAAGGGAAAGTCACCATATTTCTAAAAGTATTGGTCACAGCTAAATTAGCCTAAATTAAACCATTTCTTCGGTAAGTAAAAGGCGAAAGATTAGCTCGAGAAATGAAGGTAAACCTAACAAACTATTTGTTTGGTGATTATTTTTAATAGTGTGTTCAAATATAATTATCACAGTATTGACATAAAATGCAAACTCAAAACAGAATTTGTTTTTTATTATTATTTCGATCTACTTTATGTTAATTTACGTAAACCTCAGCACATCTAAGTAGCAAGACAGATTTGAAAAAAAAAATAGTATCTTAAGTATTTTTCTTAGAACAATGCAAAATTATTGAAAAAAAAAAAAAAGAAAAAAAGAAATACTTCAAATAAAATTTACTTTTTACAAAATTTATCATTTTCTTAAATCTCTAACAAAAAAAAACATTTTCATCAAATAGAACCTCATCTAGGGTAAATCCAAATAGTAAAAGCAATAAAGTTTTAAATCTTCAGTTGTCTTTGAAAGGTTAGTTTCTTTGAATTCCACATTAACTCAAAGGAACCATTTTAATGTAAATCAATAAAAATTTCGCATTATTTTAAATCAACCACGAATACTTTTGCGATAATTCCATTCTCTGTATGATAAGCTTTAATCAGTTCTATCGTTTAACTTTAATTTCCATTTTTAATCTCATTTTGAAATAGCCTTCGTAAATTTTTATTATGAAAGAAAATTATTTCTTACTTAATGTATTTTTTTTTTTTTTTCAATTTATATGCTTACGTATATTTCAGCTTCTATCATTTTAAAGAAATTTTAAAGCGAAACACAAGAAAAAAAGGTGAAAGAAATTATAATAATTTTCACGAAAATATGGAAGATATAATGTAATATATATAATGTTTTAAAACGTAATTAAAAATTCAGACAATATTTATGCAGCTATAAATAAATATATATATATATATATATATATATATATATATATGTGTGTGTGTGTGTGTGAAATTAAAATCTGAAAATCAATCATGGAAAGCCTGAAATTTTATAAAAACCTGAAACCAAGTATTTATAAACCAATGCGCAAAATACAACAAAAAGAAATATGGCACGAAAATAAATTGATAAGAATATGTATATAATTGCACAAATAATATATATATATACTAGCACACCCGGCCACGCGTTGCTGCGGCTAAGTAATACGTTGATAATTTGATAAAGTATATAGTATTTCCCCACTAGTGGATTTGGCGATTTTTTTTTTTTTTTTTTTTTTTTTTTTTTTTTGCGCCTTTTTGAACGATAACGAAGTCGTTCTGGATTCCTTGCAATAAAATACGGTAACCTGCATGCTTTTATTTTAGATTTATGATTTAGCTTATGATTTTATCATTTATGATTTTTAGATTTATGATTTAGCCATAATCGCCAAATCCAGTTGTGGGGAAATACTATAATTGTTACCCACAACTATAACTTATAATATAACTTCAGTAATTATATTCGGATAATTATAACTTCAGTATCAGTATATCCCCACAGCTGAATTTGGCGATTTTTCTTTGGCGCCGTTTTGAACGATAACGATGTCGCTCTGGACTGTTTGTGATATAATATGGCAGCCTATATGTTGTTTATTTTGGATTTATTATTTTATGTTTTTGATTTATGATTTAGATTATCATTTATCATTTACAGATTTATGATTTAGCCATAATCGCCAACAAAAAATTGCCAAATATCGTTGTGGGGATATACTGATTAATATATTACTGAAAAGATTAATATATTTTAACGAAGTGGTGAGAAGATTCTGAGTATGTTAAAATTTTAATAGTAAATTCAAGTTAATCAAGAAGGAAAGCATTGAGGATTAAGATAAGAAAATTGCAAGATTTTAAGATCGCATTTTCAGCAATAAATATGAGTCAAAATTTAATGCAAAATACATATATAAATCACAAATTTAATCAGGAGCGTTAAATTGGTAAGTTATTAAAGAAAAAGTAAAGAAAAATAAGAGAAATAATTAATTAAAGTTTCGAACATCGATCATATAGATTAGCGTTACAAAAAAAAATAAACAGACTTAAACTCTTCCAGACTTTTAAATAAGTTTTAAATTAATTTTTTAAATTAATGTTAAATAAAACAGACTTTTAAATAAGTTTTAAAATATTGAAATGGTTACTTTTTATTTAGAACGTTATGTATAGATCACAAATTTCTTAAAGAAAACGAAGTGATACAGATTAGAATAATGCAACAAAAATTGAAAAAGCAAGGTTATGTCGTAAATAAATTTTTAACACACGTGTCACGTGAAATAAATTGTAGCATATACATAATGTATCTGATATAAGATATTAACATGTTGCAGCGGAATAAATTTCATATCTATCATCCTTGGCGGAAAAAAAATAATATCGCCAAATTATCTGGCGCACACATTTAATTCCTTTCAAAAATCATGGTTATTTTAACAACTTATATTAAGAGCGTAATGAATAATATGAAACAATATTTCACACAATACATATTACGAAAATATACATCTAGCTTGTATATTTTCGTGTTACGTTTTTGATCGCCAAATACGAAAAACTCCAAGGACGACAGAGCTTTGAAATTTAAAATTAAAATTTTGTCAATTTAACAGCAAAATAACTCAATCTAACGTATGCACATGATAAATAATACATATCTATACAAAAATATGGGGATTAAAATCCGGAAATAATTTTCCTCGTTTTTAATAATTTTTTACAAAAAATACAATGGGCCATTAACATAAGAAATCTTTTTCTTGATTTCACAGACTGTCAGTGACGTCACATTTCGCTTGTGTATAACTACATACTTTATCAATGCGAATAAAATCTTTAAATTGATTATGACGTCAATTTTCGTGAGATGTATAATTTAACTTTTTATAATTTTTTAACGTTCACGTTTGATTAAATGTATTTACTTGTATGTCGAAAGAAAATGAACTCGTATTTTTTCTTTTTGGCAACAATTAAACTTATGGAACTCACAGATATTTTGGAGCAACTTTAATAAAGGTCTATAATTAACAAATAATTGCAATAAAACAACATTTTGACAATAAATTGAGATAAAAACTATCCTATCTCTCAAGTTGGACCAAACTGCACACAGTGTGCAAAATTTCATTAAAATCGGTTCCTTAGTTTAGGAGTTTACCCCGGACAAACATCGTGACACGTAATTTATATATATATACAGATATATATATATATATTGGACTTAATTTTCTGTAGTTTCACCGCAAAGATATTTGAAAGCATCGGAAAAAAAAAACTAATATCAACTCACAGATTACGAAACACAACAGAACACCCAAAATTTAATATCAACACAGTGTAGTACACAAGGTTCTTATCACTTTGGCAACGTAACGACAATTGTTGACAAATTATTCGACATATTTGTCACCTAAGATATTTCTATAAGCAAAATATTTTTCTCTATTTCCTATTTTATTTTCAAAAATTGAAATAAATGTATTTTAATAGTTACAAAATGCCTAAGAAGTCGAAATCCACGTATTCACAACAACCTTTTAATTTCAATTTTCGTTGCTTGTTTGCTTGGAAAACGCCAATAATAGCTCTTTTGGTCGATTTCAAGATATTTCTCCCCTGAAAAAATATTTTTGTTAAAAAATAAATATATTTTTTGGTGACTGATTTTTAGATTCTATCCCTTTAACAAAAATTTTGTTTAATAAAATGAATCATTTTGCTTCGATTAATCAAAAGAGTATGGTTGAAAGAAAAGTCATTGTCACTGGATGATTCGATATGGCACAATTTGATTCCTAGAAGAGGAAAAATACGTCGTATCGTAACATTGATGACATTGCAAGTACTTCAAATTTTTTCATATGCATCTCAGGGATGTTGTACAAGTGTGGAAACGTCCTATATATGAGTGATGAAATACAACGTCTCATACTTGTCGCATGCTTAGATGTAGTAATAAGACATAGATTGATCATCAAGGGTGAAAAGGTGATTCTTTTTTGCTCCGTTAAAAGCGACCATTTTTACAGATTTGTGACCGTCTTTCTCCGAGTGAATACACAAGGATAATTTAGCAAATAAAATATATGAATGATTTATGTACTAAAGGTGAATGAAAAACTGTAGATACAGTTTCAAATTCACTTTTCATTCATTCTTTCATTCTTTTCTTTTCTTTTCTTTTTTTTTCTTTTTATCTATTAATTTATTAATATTTAAAGTTAAACTGCTTTCATGTACTAAAAATAATGTTCTTTACCTGTGCCGCTGCTAACAATCTTTAAAAGAATTTTGAAAATTCTATATTACTTACTAATATAAATTCTTAAAAAATATTAAACTTTAAAAAAGTATTCCATTAAATATCAAAATGGTATTTAAACCATAATAAGAACAAAACAAAACCTATTACCTTTCCTTTCATCTATTTCTTAGTACCGTTGAAAGCCGCGCAATACATCGGCATTTTAAAAATTCATTAACATTCTATTCTATTACAATTGCTGAGTTTCAATACCGGTTAATGGCTGATACCAAAAAAAATATTCGGCATCAAAAATCTTTGCATGATAACAAGGGGATTATAGATCTATATAAATTACTATATCTATGGTCACATGAATGCATGTCATAGATATAGTAGTAATATATAGATTGATCATTGGGGAGAAAAAAAGTGATTCCTTTTCACTTGGGAAAAAAAAGCGATTTTACCAAAATATGGCCGTCTTTCCCCGAATGAATACACACGGGAATACACACGAATATTTTAGCAAATAAAATTTATGAATAATTTATTTACTAAAGGTGAATGGAAAACTCCAGATAAAGTTTCAAATTCATTTTTTTTTTTTTTTCAATACCTCTTAATGGCTGATTCCAAAGCTTTTTTTCCGGCATCAAAAACCTTTGTACGATAACATGTTGATGTTAGATCTATATATATTACTATATCTATGATGCACGCATGAGACTTTGGGATGATATCTCTATATTTTTCACAGTTCAATTTGACGGAATAGAAAAAAATGCAAACATATCTCTAAACGCTATCGCAGTGATGCACTATTCACAGCAAAAGTAATGGTACGTTAATGGAACAGTGCGATGTATCAGTGATGTACTTGGAGCCAAGTGTGCTGTATGGGAAGCTAGGTCATAGATCTCTCTGAAAACAGATAATTAGCAATTTTGTTGATCTGCTGAATCAACAAAATTGTTTGGTTAAAACCAGAAAATAATTTGGGTTCTAGAAATAAAGTTTTTGTTGGGGTTATATCAACAAAAAATTTGGTTGATTTAACAAAACTTGTGTTCTTTCAACAAAATTTTTATGTGTATGTACCAGTTTGGTTGGTATAATCAAACTTTTGTTCTTTCAAAAAAACATTTTTTGTGTACCAGTGAAACTTTGGTTGATTTAACAAAACTCTTGTTGTTTAAAAAAAAAAAAAAAAAATGTGTACCAGTTTAACTTTGGTGGACTTAACAAAATGTTTGTTTTTTCAAAAAAAAAAAAAAATTATCTATCAGTGTAACTTTGGTTGATTTAATCAAACTATTGTTGTTTCAAAAAGAAAAAAATGTGCACCAGTGTTAGTTTGGTTGATTTAACCATACTTTTGTTATTTAAATAAAAGATCTTTAATGTGTACCAGTGTAACTTTGGTTGATTTAACCAAACTTTTGTTGTTTAAACAAAGCATTTTGTGTGTGTGTGTATTAGTATGATTTTGATTCTTCTATATTATGCTGTTTCTTTCACATTGTGTCCGAGATTTTCTTTTAAGTTCATTACTAAAATTAAAGCTTTGCTAGCATTAATATTATAAATAAAACGAAACGATTGACAATCTGTGTTTACAATATCTTAAATTTTTTATACTTTTCTCATATAAAACGTTGGTTTGTGCAGTGAAAATATGTATAAAAAATGCGTTCTAGTCGATGTTTGCCCAACATTTTATATTTTTCAAGCCCAAAATTTTAATGGTCTTTTCGGACTCTTAAATGCTTATTTCTGGCATGAAATCTAATAGTACAAAACTGATAGACAATATATTATTTAACAAAAGTTTAGAACTTCAATATAATCTATAAAAGAAAATAGAATCCCTTGAAAAGGATAATCAATACTTGATGGGAAATTAATCAATAAAGCTAAACCTCGGGGAAATCAACTCAATGTTATCGTATTATGTAACTTGATATAGCAATGTCAGTTCTATTATAATTAGACCGATGTATGTGTACATTCTTTATAAAGTTTCTATTAATATGTCATTATCATTCCTTACCACAAGCATAAATTATAACAGTTGCAATCAAATAAGTGTTGTTATCAGTGTAACAACCCCAAATTCCAAAAATCAGACTCGGATATTCAAATGTAAAAATTCTTGAAATCAAAAACTACCTCAGCAATATCTATTACAACATAAAATATTTTTCAAAGCGTTCAAAAATAGAAAGAAATCGGGTAATTGTTTATGAATAAAAAGAATTTTGCTAAATATACACTGCTAAAATTTTTAGTTTAAAAAAAAAACCACTGGAAATCATTTATCTCAAGTCTTATGTAAAATTACACCGTAATGTAAACAGATATGTTGAAAAATCTATTTTATATACATATATTTTAATAAATAATGTTATTTTATGTAGTTCTTTTTTTAGGAATGAGGACTATTAGTCTCAATCTACGGATTTTTACGATACCAGTTTTACGATAGTTGGATATTTATTGAAATCAAAAATATATCGAAAATATAATTTAACAATTTGAAAGCGATGTTATAATTTGAAAAAAAAAAAATAAATAAAAAACTAATAGTCCTCAGTACTAAACTAAATTCTGCTTTTGCCAGAATTTCATCTTTTCTTTTCTTTTTTTTTTTATAGAAAAAGAAAATTAATAATAATCAGTTTCGAAACTGACAGTATCGAAAAAGTTTTTTTAATAATTTTGAATCATGAAATAAAAAGCGCGCGTGCAAAATGAAATAAAAAATAAAATAAGATTTGTAAATGGACCATATTTAAGCTCATGGACTCAGTTTAATGATATAATAAGAAAAAATCACGATTTAGTCTAATGAGATTATTATTTTTTTTTCCTTGAAAGAAAAAGAAAATTAATAATAATCAATTTCGAAACAAACATAATCGAAAAATTTATTTTAATATCGGTGATTTAGGAAATAAAAAGCGCGAGTGCAAAATGAAATTAAAAAAAAAAAAAAAAAAAAAAAGAAGCAAGATAATTCAGTTTGAATTTGAGTTGGTAATTTAAGGATGCCATTGACAGTAACTTTTTTTGTGTGTGTGTGTGTGTGTGTGTGTGTGAGAGAGAGAGAGAGAGAGAGAGAATGTTAGTGATTTTACGAAGTAGAAATATAAAGTGAAATGGGGTAAGTGTAACAAAAAAATGTCTGGCCTTGGCTTATAACTCAATTGGTAATCTAATTTTGGACCTAATAGTTATTATATATGTTGACTGAACCTTTCTTTGTTATATTTAAGCATAGGAAACCAAATGAAATATCACACAAGGATAGTTTTAGAAGTTTGAAAAATTGTTTACATTTCCACTCTCCAACAAAGTACCCCTCTCAGAATCTGAAGTTTTGCCATTCCTGTACTTGCAAAGTAAACTCCACAGATTTTTGTAAGAAAACTATGTTTTGTATATAGATTTTAAACATCAGATTTGTTCTAATTTGCAAGCTTTTTTATTTTTCACTCGTAGTTACACTTAATCCGGGGTTTTTGTCCGGGCACTTGTCCCGAGCGATTCAACTCTATTACTTAATTATTTTGTGCTTTATTATTACATTTTTGTTGTTTAATTTCCGATGAAACTTAATATACTGAACTTTTTAACGCTTTGTTGCAGTGTTAAGAAATTTAAGTTGTAAAATGCTAGTTGGTGGCGTACAGAAAAATTCACAACTCTGTAAAGAGTTGAGATATTTTTAAAATTCGAAAGTCCCACATTTCTGAAAATTTTTACTACATGTAAACTTGACTTGAATATCTTTTAATGTATTGTATTAGGTCGTTGCAAAAGTTCGTGCGGACGCAGATCATTTTATTGCCTCGAAAGACGAGAGCTTCTATCGCCGTGGTATACATTTGTTACCCGAAAAATGGGCAAAGGTTGTAGAAAGTAATGAAGAGTATTTTGATTAAAAATTGTCATTTGATTTGATGTATTTTTATGAAATGAAGCAATAAAAAACCGCACGAATTTATGCAAAGACCTAATATATGGTATAATAGACCGTTAACTGTTATCTCACACCATGGGGCTACAAAAACCACGAAACACAACACTTTCACCATTCTTTTTTTCTGAAAGGGAAACATTGTTAAGTTATAAAAATCTCATAGTTTTCAAAGCCAATTAGTAGTTGTTTATGCCTAAAATTTTTCAGAAGTTGAAGTATAATAGCAACTGAGCAAAAAGGGATCAAAGTCGAAGTATGACAAAACGATGTTGAACTTGTCCCCTCTTCGCCCTACAATCAGCTTGTTTTGAGTCATATAAAAATTTAAATTATGCATTTTTTTTAGCAATGATTTATTTATTTAAACTATTTCTTAGATAAAACAATTTGAATGTCAAAACATATTTCACAATTTGGCAACTATATTTCTGGGGGTAATGGTTGAGAAAACAGAATCTCGTGCTCCAATTGTGGATGACATTCTATATATTCATTACGTAAAAGAACCTAAAAGTGTAACAAGGTAAAATTCAAAATTCTTCTTTAGCTTTTGTAAATAAATCTAGAAAGTATGATAGTGTATGAAAACTCAAATATCATAATAAAAACCAATTTTATTTTATTTATTTGTATTATTTTATTTATTTATTTTATTTTATATATATATATATATATATAGTTTTTTTTTTTTTTTTTGTAGTAGTAGTAGTAGAAATAGTAGTAGTAGTAGTCAGTGGCGGCTCGAGCACCGAAAATTGGTGAAGAGGCACACTGTATTTTACACTGTATTCATTTATAGAATATAAATTTACTTTTAAATAAGTATTTTTAGTTAATTTAAATTAAGACCTTGTTTAATAAAAATTATGATTAAAAATACTTAAATATTATTTTTGAGCTCTTCACCTCTTTTCGGTTCACGAGCCGCCACTGGTAGTAGTAGTAGTTTAAGAAATCAGAAATTAGTTTTTCATAAACTAATCTAAAACATAAGATAATGATAAGAACTTCAAATTCCCAATAAGAAAAAAATTAAAGATTTTTTTTTTCTTTTGTATTAGACTAAAAAAGCAAAAATTGCTTTTAAATAAAAAAAAAAAAAAAAAAAAAAAAAAAAACCTCGGAAAACTGTCTAAAATATCTGAAGTTAGATTTTTGAAAATATTTCTATTCCTTATTTTTAAAACTTATTTCAAGGTTCTATTTCTTTTTTGTTTGTTTGTTTAGCATGAGTTACAGTTTATTATGTATTTTAAAATTTATCAAGAAGCATCCAAAAGTTTAATAAAAGCTAATTCAAAGTTCTCGTTTTGCTCTAGTGGCAGTTTGAAATAGCAGAAATGAGTCTAAAAGATAAGATAAAAAATAAGAATTTTGAATTCGCAATAATTCAGAATTTTCCTTTTGTTCTTGTAAAAGTCTAAAAAATCTAAAATTAGTCTTTCAGAAATTGAGGCTTCAAAAAAGCAAAAACATCGTCTTTCAGATTTTAGTTTCCAAAAACAGAATTAAGTTTTTTTTTTTTTTTTTTTTTTTTTTTTCCCTGAATATTTGATATAATTACATTTATGATATATTTATAAATTTAAAACAAAAAATTATCTATTATAATTTATCACGCATTTCACAATTTACTTAAAAGCCTCCAAAATTTCAGTAAAAGCAAAATCAAAGGTTCTTGTTTTACTTTTATAATAGTCTAAAAATGCAAAAACAAGTCTAAAATAATGAAATAAAATAAAAAAAACTTTGAATTAGCGAGTTGAAATAATTCAAAGTTCGTTTTTTATTCTTGTAATATTCTAAAAAAAAAAACAGAAATTAGTTTTTCAGAAATTAGGTCTCAAAAAAAAAAAAAAAAAAAAAAAAAAAAACCTTATTTCGAAACTATTTTTATTATTCATTTTTATAATGTATTTCAAAATTTAAAATAAAACTTTTACATTTTTTCTAATGAAAGAAGTTCTTTTCCCGCTAATTCTTTTCCTCGAAATATAGAAAATTTGATAGCGATAGGAATCTTCTATGAAGTATTTTCTGCTCAGCTAAAAAAAAAAAAAAAGAAGGCTTAACAATAAAGTTTCATAAAGTTGTCTCTGAGGGATAAGTTTTATTTATCTTTCTCATCCATAATCCAGTTACAAAGGTGATATCCACTTCACACGTTATTCGACACCGCCAAAAAAGTTTTGCAGCTGTTATTGGTATTTCTGCTAATGTTTCGATGTTCCCAAAAGATCCCATTGATGCGTTTAAAAAGTATTCACTTTGAGAGTGATTCGGTAGCCCAGTGCTCTGAATCTCTGCATCAAATCGATTGAGCTGCAGGCGGCTTTTTGCCAAGCAAATCGATAAGTTCTGTTCATTTGGATTATTCGATTGATAGCGAAAATTTTTATATCCATTATGCAATTTCGATAAAGCATTAAGATAAAAATAAATCCAATACTTTTAATGCTATATTTCATTTAGATTTTTAGGTGATTATCGTGATTTAAATGCAGCCCGCTTATTTTAATAATGCGTTTAACTTACTCAGAGTTGCGGTGTGGCGAAATTTAGTTTACTCAACAAGTGAGAATTGAAAAGCTGTTTGAAACGTTTAAGTAAGGTTAAGGTAATAAATAGTTTTTTTCTAATTTAATATCTACTTATTTACATTTCTTTAACTATAAAAAATAAATGAATAAAATTAGTGGAAAAAGAAAAAGAAAGAAAAAAAGAAAAAAATACACAAATGTTAAAAAAGATTTTTTAATTTTTTAGTAAAAATAATTTAAAATACATTTGCCTAATAGTTAAAGATTTGAAAAATTTTATTAAATTTCCTTTAACATGTCATATGATCTAAACTAGCATTAAAAAAAAAGAAGAAGAAGAAGAAGTCAGTTTTATTAATTATTTTTTCAAAGTTTTTTATATACAGTCGAACCTCGTTAACGTGAACACTGTTAACGTGAATTACTTTCACATGAACTGTGTTACAATCCCCGTCAAAAGGAAGATTAGTTTCTGAGTTACTGATAGCATGAACTACTGATAACATGAACACATTTATTATCTGCCCCTTGAGATTAACGTTAACGAGGTTCGACTTTACATATATCGACTGCATATATATTTACAAAAAAAAATTGATTCCTAATCAGTTTTAATTGTCGCATTTCTTACAAAGTTGAAACAAAAAATAGAATAATTTCATATTTCTAGACATGTAAAAAACTTGATCATATACATACGGGATGCTTGCTTAATTGTATCCTTTTTTTGTTTTACTATTTAAGGACGAGGGTACTATTTCAAAAATGTTGTCCGGTATCATGCAGTATCCAATTAAAAATATAAATAAATAAATAAATACACATCTTTTAAATAACAGATTTAAATAACTTTGTCTAAACAGCATTTGTCATTCTATAGAATGCCTAGTGTATTATATACAATGTCTAAAGAAAGTATATAAGAATCATTTCCTGGACAAAATTTTATTTAACACCAGAATCATTTTTTGACACATCTTAAAGTATTTATAAACCCTGTAATAAACTATTTATTATTAACTGTAATAAACTATTTATTATTTCTGTGATAAACTATTTATTATTTCAAAATTCAAGGTGGTCTACAACAAAGGGTGACGATGATTTTTTCCTGTTTGAAAATAATAGGATTCTGTTCCTAAAAAAAAGCCTCTCTTTAAGATTTTAATTTTGACTGAAGTAAAATTTTAACTTTGATTTGTATTTTTTTTTTTTTCTTACTTTCTTATAATTTTTTTTCTTTTTTTAATTCTTCACTTTAGTCATACATTCCATTTCAATCCTCACAACTCTATAGATACAAAACAAATACAGTAAATACATAAACAAATAGCATTTAAAAAAAAAAAAAAAAAAAAAAAAAAACATAAAACTCTTGTTGAATGATGAAGATTAAAACGGTTGTAAATAAACGTCATAAACTTTGTACCTTCCCCTCATAACCGTTCTTACGCTTTTTTTTTTCTTGTTGAAGCAATTTGCTCAGCTATTTCTACTTTTGTCTGTGAATATCATCATGTTGATTTACAAAATTATTCTTATTCTTCATAAAAAGATAATTTTTGTTTATTTAAATAAGTACAAAATAGTTACCAAGCACTGCTAATTCGTATTCGTACTACTCAGATGAAATTGCTTGTTTTCAAAACCACCCTATACTTAGAACAGCGAAGAATTAAAATGACTTAGATTTGAAAATCTGGTGTGATTATTTTTGAAATACACCTCCTAAAAAATTTTACATGTTCTCATTTTTTCACCTCTCTTATCGAAAGAGAGTCGACAAAATTTTTATTTTTAAGACACCTCTCTGTTCAAAAACAATAAAAATTTCAGATGTCGTACGCTGATGTTGTCACATTGCCGAATGGAGATGATATCATTGCGTGTTTGCTCCAATTTGCGTCTAGTGTGGTGGCTTAAAGGATCTGGAATTGAACTAGAGAATTACTTAACGGTGGACGAATGCTATAACGCTAAACCAAAAACTAAAACAATTACTCATTGCTAAATTCTACAGACTTATCAAACTGTTAGATTATTCTGATGTCAAGAGCAAAAATTATTTCCTTAATTTTGACGAAATTACCATTTTCCCAATATATATGTAATACCTACATTAATAACAAACGTACCATTGAACTGTAAATTTTTAATTTATTATACCTGAAATAAAATGATATTTGCCATTTCTGTAATCATGTAATTTTTAAGAATGTATTTGTAATTAAAACTAAGAGCAGAGCCTACTCAGTTTAAAATCAAAATTACATGAAAAAAATATGCTGGTTTCTCGTTTCAACACATACTTTTTGATTGTGTATAGCGCAAAGAAAACTAATGATGAATATTTCGATTGGAGAAATTAAACTTAACTATCAGATTTTTAAAGTCATTGAGACCATTTAGCAGGTGCATCATGGTAAAGTTGACCGTATATAACATTCATAACAAAATTAGGTGTAATAACGGATTAAATTTAATTCTTAAAAATATGTAGAATAAACCAACAAACCTCTATTGAACATTTTTATTAGAATAAAATTTAAAACAAAGAACTATAAGGTAAATAATTATAAGATTTAAAAAAAAAACTTTTCATATACCATGTTTTAAATTTCCTGATGAATCATAGAGCTCTTATCAATGTGCCTAAAATTTTTAAAGTGATAATGACGTCCATTTTTGTAAGATGCATAATTAAACTTTTTATAATTTTTTAACGTTCACGTTTAATTAAATGTATTTATTTTTATGCCAAAAAAAAAAAAAAAAAAAAAAAAAAAAAAAAAATGAACTTTTTTTTTTTTTTTTTTTGCAACAATTAAATTATCGCTAATATTTTAATGGCTATTTTAACGCTATTAGGATGTTATTATTTCAATTAATTATAAGAAAACTAATCAAAAATTCGAAAATCGGATTTCGAAGTATTGTGTTGTCACCGGGTTCTGAGCTACTGTGAAAGTTTCAAATGTCTAGCTAGTAGGGAAGTTAGTTAAAATTCGATTGCAAGATTTGTACCGGACAAACAAACAAACAAACAAGAATAGAACTCAATAAAAATAAACGCTGTCGAAGGCAGCGGGGACCCAAGACAGTTGACTAAAAGTATTTAAAAAATGCATTGTCACCGTGTTTTGAGCTATTCTGAAAGTTTCAAATGTCTAGCTAGTCGGGAAGTTAGTTAAAAATCGATTGCAAGATTTGTACTGGACAAACAAACAAGAATCGAAGTTAATAAAAACATGGTAAAATTTAAATTGTTTAAATTATATCATTAACATGTACTGAATTTTTTTAACTTTAACCACAGTTCATTTTTATTAAATATTTTAATAAAGACATTAAAAATAACTTGTTTTATAGTATTTGTATAAAATTATAACTTTTTCTCTTCTAAAGCAAAAAACGTTTATTTCAGTCTTCATTTTTTTTTTTTTTTTTTTTTTTTTTAACCACTTATCTTTGAGAATTCAAAAAAGTTTTGAACTTGTTTTGTAAAAGTATTCAAAACGTCTGAAGGAAAAATAAAGAAAAGAAAAGAAACTCGAATGAATTTTACTTTACATCTATTTTTCAAAGAAATGGTTAACATATTATTCCGAGGTTCTATTACAGACATTAGAATAATTTTGGTAAAATATTTTCTCTTACTACAGACATTTTATTTTATAATTGTTTTACTTATATTATTTTTAAAACTTTTTTTTTGAAAATTCTTTGACAAAATAGTTGCGTTTTTTTTTTAATTATTATTATTATTATTATTATTAACATTAATAAAATATATTTTTCCCTTTTTTCATGCAATTAAATATTTGTAGTTTAATTTATTGCAAACAAATTATTTTTCACTATTGTGTAAACTTAAGAATGTTTTACGTTTCAATAGTAAATGCTTTTTCAAAATTTAAAATCTCTTAAAACCCTTTGCCGTTCAGTGTTCCACTACATGGAACACCTAACTTCGCTAGCTTCTCCAACCGTTAAATTCAATTACAAATGCATAAAAATAGGTTTATTTTTTACTTTGAACTTTCCTTTTCATCCATAGATGGCAACACTACACAAGGCAATCCATGATATTTAGCTGGGACGCGTTATTTTAAATCCTCGTATTTACAAGAAATTTTGTATATTTTTTTGTGATACAAAAAAGATTGCTTGAAAAAAGATTTCTGTGTTATATCGTTGGCTGTACACTAAATAATTTATTCTATATTATTTTTAATTTTTTATACAGGAAACATACGAGGAATCGTTGAATAAAATAAGGTGTTCCATCTCCATGAACACTGCGTCATTAGCGCTTTTCATATTATGCAACCGTAAAAAATGATGAGAGAAGACAGCTGTGTTTACGTACTCTGTTTTCCTCTGTTTGGAGGGAATGACGTCAAGCTATCAGATGCTGCGAGGGAGGGTTGGTGTTCATAATAATAATAAAAAAAAAAGCCCGCACAAAACTAGTTTCATGTGCAAAACCTGCAATGATGGTTTATGCTTCTACCAAAAGAGTGTGACGTGCTTCCAAAAATTTCATGAAGCTAAAAATAGACTAATTGTAAATATTTTTGCACATAGGACTTGTATATATGTATACTAATTGTAAATATCAAATTATTTCATAAAAAATTATATAACCAAGATTTTTTTTTGGGGGGGGGGAGGGGGGCGTAGAGTAGCAGGCCTCCCAGTGATGCACGATGGGTCATGCTAAATCTACTACACAGGTATAATACAGTGTTTTTTAATTCATATGCAAAATCTTCTACTCATTTACGCGCTTCACTGCGATGCTCTTAGACGCACTTTTCAGAGCTTTAGTGGCGCAGTGTTCCCGCTGATGGAACACCCACAGGTTCAAAACGGTAAGTACTATCTTTTCAAAATTATACCTGTGTACTCCTTTAGACCTAAGTAGATAGCCTACAACTTTTTTTGTTGAAATTCCAACTTTAAAAGGTAGTGCCCTGTAAAGGGTTAATTCAAAATTAACGTTTTCTTTTTTATTATTGAATATATATATGCTATAATTCTTTTGCAATCTATTATTTGTAATTCTTTCAAAATTTATGATATATTTTATAAATAATTATTTTCTTCATACGATTTTCATGTTCCTATCCAGAGAAATCAAGGAGAAAAGCTAACGAACTTAAAGCTAATTTATGAGTTCCTTGTTTTATTTAACTTTCTTAATTTATAGAGTTCTTTGATTTATTTAGATAAGATAATATTTTCTCTTTCTGTAACTGTATAATTTTCAAAAATGTATTGATACTTAAAACTAGGATATGAGAATATCCGTTATTTTTTTTATTATTATTATTAAATTCACATGGGATGCATACGCAAGTATTTGTTCTCATTTTAAAGCACATATTTTTTAACAGTGTATAATGCAATGAAATCCAATGAAATCCAATGATGGATGTTTCGACCATAGATATAGTAATAAGACACAGATTGATGAGCGAGAGGGAAAAGTGATACAGTATAGGATCCGTTATCTGGAAACCCGTTATCCAGAATGCTCCGAAAACCAGAATGCAAAATGCGAACTACCGAAATTTTTAATTATCATAAAATTTGAGAATTAAAGTTATACAGTAGCAGCGGTCAGAATAATAGTTTTACAACCTACTTTCTTTAATGTTACGGTGTTTTTCTGAGGAAATATGCCAAACACAAAATTGTCCAAATAATTACTGAAAATTTTGCAAATTTAGGTTAGAAAATAAATTTTTATAGAAATTTTAATAGATAAACATTAATAACACATACTTCTTAAAGTGCCCAATAGCAGATGAATTTTATCCTTGAACTCAGGTCGCATGCATAAAGCCCCAATTGTTATAAAAATTTTAAAGAGTTTTTATTAATTTCCATTTTGTTTAGAATCCATTTCATAAAATATTTAGCATTATGTGCTAAATATATTTGAAACATTTATGAACAGTTAGTATCAGAGACACACTATAAGCAAAAAAAATCATAGAAATGTTTGCAAAATCCAAATGAAAGGATTTTACTCTCAGGTCCAATTTTATATATGTTTATTTTATTTTATTTCATTTATTATTACTATTATTATTTATAGTTTAAAATTCTAATTAAGAATGTTTTTTTATTTTGTGGAAATGATTTATTAAATGAACAAATATATAGGTAAAGTGTTTATATATATTATTCGTGTTTATCACTGCTATTTATGAAATTTTGTACCATTTTTATACATATAATAAAGCGTTCCAAAATACAGAAAAACCCCTTATCCAGAATATCCCAGGTCCCAAGCTTTCTGCATAACGGATCCTATACTGTACCTTTTTTGGGGGGAAAAGTCACTGTAATGGCTGCCTTTCCCCGAGTAAATCACACACAGGAATACACACGGATAATTTAGTAAATAAAATTTATGAATAATTTATTTACTAAAGGTGAATGAAAAACTCCAGGTACAGTTTCAAATTCATTTTTCTTTTTATTCTTTTTTTCAATACTCTCTAATGGCTGATTTTAGAACTTTTTTACGGCATCAAAATTTTTTACTCGATAACATAGGGATGATAGGTCTATATATATTACTATATCTATGGTTTCGACCGATGAAAATAATTTAAGTATCAGCTTTTTAAAGTCATTGGGACCAAGTAGTAAATACATCATTGGGAAATTCACTGTATGTTAAACTTTTAATAATAGAAAATGTTATAAAATAGTAAATTTAATAATTAAAAAAAATAATGCACAATAAATATTTGTAACCTTCTGTCGAGTATCTTTATTCTTATTAAATTGAAAACTTGGAACAATCAGGTGAATATTTAAATTGTTTGAATTATATCATTAATACTACTTATATTTACTTAAAATTTTAACTTTAATCACAATTAAATTTTATTAAACATTCCAATGAAAATAATTATGAAAATAACTCTCATCTGTGTAAAATTAAGATATTTTCTATTTTAAAATGAAAAACTTTTTTCTGAATCTTCAATGTTTTTTAAGAAAAAAATAATTCCAAACCACTTAGTTTCGAGAATGCAAAAAAATATTGTATTTATTTTATAAAAGTTGTTTCAAAAAAGTTCAAAAAGAAAAAGGAAGAAGAAAAAAAAACTCCAATTAATTTTACATCTATTTAAAAAAAAAAAAAAAGACAGCATAAATATTCCGAGATTCTATATATTGTAGACGTTTGAATAAATAGGTATTTTCTCTTCGTAAAGACAACTTATTTTATGTTATATATTTATTTCATTTAAAAATTTTTAAAAACTCAAGACAAGATTGTTTTATTTTTTAATAAACGTTAACAACATACAATTTTCCTATTTTTATTGCATATTTTATTAATGACATCTTTAAAAATAACTCGTTTTATAGAATTTGCATAAAACTGATTTGCATAAAAGTCAAAAAAAGTTTACTTGAATCTTAAAAATTTTTTAAGGAAAAAAATCAAAATTTCCAAACCGCTTAGTTTTGACAATAAAAAAAATTTTGAATTCGTTTTATGTTGTTTCAAAAAATGTCTGAGAAAAAGAAATAATAGAAAAGAAACTTGAATGAATTTTGGTTCACATACTTGTTTGAAGAAAAAAGTGGGTAACATAAATATGCCGAGACTCTATTGTACACGTTTGAATATATTAGGTAAAATATTTCCTCTTAGTAAAGACATTTTATTTTTATTTTATATATTTGTTTTATTTATTTTAATCAAAATGTTTCTTAAAATTTCAGAGCAAGGTAGTTTAACATTTTAATTAACGTTAACAATGTAAATTTTTATTTATTTATTTATTTATTTATTTATTTATTTCATATCAGTTAAGTAACTATTTAGATTTTATTTAAAAACAATGTACGAGTATTTTGATATATAGAAAACAAAATATTTTTCTCCTTCTTATACATGAGGGATTCTTTTATGTTTCGATTGTAAGCGAATTTTCAAGATTTAAAATAAAAATATAATTTAATGCTTTCTTCCATAATAATGAGTACTTATGAATTTAAAATTTGACTTAACATAATTTAAAATAACATAAAAAGGGAAATTCTTTATAACGAATTTTCTATATAACGAACATTTTTGATGGATTTATAAACTTATTAAATAGAGACCCGACTTTATATATATAATCGCAGTTTTAAATCAAAATTTAATTAAAGAAAATTTAATTTTAAATTATAATTTTAAGGATTATTAGTAAAGAAATAGAAACAAATCACTAAATTTTATTAACTTAATCGTTCAGTTGATAAATACTATTCCAAAATTAACTGTGAATTTAACTGTATTCAGTCTCATGGTTGTTTTGTGATTAAAATAAATTCAGCAGGTTATTTCAGGAGTAATGTAAGTTAAACCTTAGTTTTATTAGTTATTATTAGGATTAAACTTAAATATTATGATAAAAAGTGGTAAATATGTTTGTTTCTCACTTGCTTTTTCCCTATTATTCCTTCAGATTTATTTTTTTTTTCCTTGTCTTTTGGGTGTTATTGGGAATAGCTTGTAGTAAATGTTTAGCAATATGCATACAGAAAGACAGAAATCACACCTAATTTACACGCAATATTCGTTCTATGCCCTTGAAAAAGTAATGATGTTGTATGTTTCAATTTAAGGATGCTTGATTTTCGTAATCTATATTCGTGTTTTTTTTTTTTTTTTTTTTTTTTTCTTGTTTAATGTGATGTATGATTTCCTCTAATTCAATGTTTGAAAAGGTTTTCAATATATATATATATATATATACACACACACAAATGTGTATGTGTGTAGGTCTGAATGTGAGGAGGTTATTCATCTACCTTACAATACACGTTTTTACTTTTGAAATTATCTAATGAAGTGTCTTAAAATAATATTCAATTCGTGCAAGAAGCAACATTTTAAAAATTCAAATAAATTAGTATTAATCTTGAAGAAAAATTAAATTTTTTGTAGAATCTACTGTTTTATTGGGCATGTTTTCTGAAAATTAAATACTGTTATCTTTTTCTCTCAATTTATTCTAATGCTCGATGAGTAAATAAGAGTTTTCAGTACACTTATTTACTCTCAATTCAAAGAGGTTTTAGATGGATTTAAAAACAAACAGAATATTTTCTTGATAAAATACTTCTTTAAAATATTTTTATAACAATAAGATGTAGGGAAAAGAGTTGCTTTATAATACGATGGAAAAATTTTCTGCATAGAAATGATTCCTGTGTTTAATTTAGGTACAATTATTAACTGAAACATACGTTATCAAAGAATGTTTATTTTAGCTTGCGTAAACTCATTCGACAGATCTGTGAAGTAAGAAATGGATTTCTTCTTAACCCAGTAATGTCAGATAGTTGAAAATTATTTCCCCAAACAGGTCTTCAAATTTCCCCAAATCGGGGGGGGGGGGTTCGAAAAAATCCCCAACTTGATTTCTACTAAAAAGGAAAATAAAAAAAATTTCAAAAAAAATATATATATCAAGCAGATTTAAGTGAATTTAAGCTCAGATTTTTCCCCAAATGAAGGCAATTTTTGAAAAAAATCCCCAAATAACAATAAAGCTATTGAAAATCCCTGGCCGTAGGGATAAATCATTACCATGCCAACATTGACAGAAAGTTGAAGAACTCCCCAGATTTGTCCCCAAAAATTTCAGAATTCTCCAAAAAAGCCCCCACAAACATTTGGTCCCAAAATTGTCCCCAGAAGCCTCAAAAATCCCCAAAATGGAAACAAAATCCCCAATCTGGCATCACTGTCTTAACCCTTTATTTGGGATGGGTTTAATGCCGCACTATAGTTGCGCATTGGGCAAATGGCGATGGTTTGGGATTCATCCCTTGGGATAGTTCGCAGACATTCCATAAAAATTATGATACTCTTCGGAGGGATGTTTCTCTCTCTTCGATAACACACAGATGTATTAATTTAGAAATATGAAGTTTATTGCAACTAGAACAAAATTTTACGCGCACCAGCCTCCATTAATAATCTACACGGCGGTCTTCGGTCGGATCGAGTACCGAACCTGTAATTTTCGAATAACAAGCATCTCAGCGCTCTCACCAACCAGGCTACATTAGTTTATTTACTTATTTTTTTCATAAAATTTCTTAATTTTAACAATTTTTGCAACACTTTGCTTATTTGCAAATCAGTGACGTTCAGGTATTACTTTATTCAATTTCAATAAAATAATATCTAATTCATAAAAAAAAAAAAAAAAAAAAAAAAAAAAAAAAAATTCCAGTATGCGATGAAATTATCCGTTTTGAGATGTTAAGAGCACGATTTGACAATTTTCTTTCACGATGAACATGATATGATATTTTTACAAAATGTTCTGAACACGATTTAACATTTTTACAAAATATCTGTTTGCGCATTACAGAACTTTTATGGGAACTATAGGTCGAGAACTGATGCACAGAATTTCCTGAAAATTTCTAATTAGCTGCATTTTGATATAAACTAGTATCTACCAAATTTTGGTGCATATCGCTCAACAACTGATGTTGGCGTTCCGATTTTAATAAATTTTATTATGGCACAACGCGTGATGGTTCTAGTTGTAGGAATTTAAGACCGATTGACTACTCAAAGGTTCTAGGCCTATTAGGGAAATGTCCTCCATGGGTGTCTTTCTAAGGGGTCTTAGCCCGTATTTACGCGAGTTTCGGAGAAAACACGGAAAACTCCGAACGGCTAGGTCGATGAGCGCGACCTGTGATCATTACGCATGATAAAATCTCATACAAATGTACACATTGAGGATTATTTTTAATAAGCCAAAGTTTATTTATTTATTTATTTAGAATTAATAGTCAACCGGGGTAAAAGTTTAGTCTATTTTAAAACATCACTTCGCACACAGGAGGAAGAAGCCGCTCGGTGTATAAATTTTCAATATGAGTAGTTTATTGAATGCCATCTATTGAGTGATATATGCCAAAACCTAATCCAGTTTATGTGAAGATCCAACCAAATATAAAATTTTGTAAAATTTAGCTTATTGTTCCATAAAATACAAATACCAGAAAATTTTGGTTGCACATAGGTACATATTCTCTAAATATTGTCAAATAATGCTCAGGGTATATCAAAACGTGTAAATGAATTGAAAACTGAAAGTAAAAAAAATCAAAGTTTGATGTACTTTGAAAAAATATTATGGTAAGTGTTTGGTCAGAATTAACAATTTTAAATATGGTACAAAACTTTGTGCTTGTTTTTGCAGAGAAAGGAAAATTCTGTTTGTTTCTGTAAAGTTTATTTTTATTTTATTATATAATTGAACAAAAATGGATTCTTTTGTCCATATTTCCACAAATCAAAGTAATTTTTTCTGCAGAAAATACCTTCAGTTTGCAATCGTATTACAGACGTTTATTCGCATAGAAGTAATTGATATATTAAGCAGAAAAATGAATACTACATTATTAGTACGTTAATAATACGTCATTAATACGTGAAGTTTTTTACAATTAATAGTTGATTTGAAATATCGGTATTAACGTTGCTCTTGTTTTCCAGAATAATTATTAACGAACCTATGCAATGAAGATTTGTCTGTTTCTGTAAATTTTATATATTTAATGTACCAATTTTTATAATATGTTAAAAATACTCTTTACGTACGAGATTCAGCATAGAAAATATGAAAGTTTACCTAGAAAATTCAAGTAATCGATACCTAAAGTTCAATTTTATTATTATTATTATTATTATTAATGTAACTGAAATTGTTTTATGCAAGATGTCATAAAATTTCAAAGCAGCCTCTTTTCAATTATATACTATAATAATAAAATATCATCTACTTAATTTAATTTCTAAATAAATACTTTTTGAGTGTTGCAACTCCAAAACGCAGTGGACATTTTATTTCCTTTTGTTAAAAATAACTATTAAACTTTGGAAAGTTTTATCACGCAGAAAAATGTGAGAAATGGTTATTAAAAAAAAGACTTTTCATTATCCTTCTTTTAAATGAAGAAGAAAAGACTTTCAATTCTTTAAATTGAAAAATTCAATACATGCTTTCATCGTAAGTACTTTTAAGAATGTTTCTTTTTTTATGCTACTTCTTTTAAAAGTCCTTTATTGAAGGAAAAAAAAAAGAAGAAAATGAAAAAAAAAAAAAAAAATCGGCATTGTTGACATATTTATAGGGCATTGATGTTTAAGATTTTCAAAAGATTGTTTTAAAAATAATTTTAATTTAAAACATAACAGGCTTTTTTAAACAAAAGCTCTTTTATGATACTGTAGTTTTTATTAGATAAAATAATTTTTAAAAATATTTATTGGATCGATGAGAAGTAACGTATCATAATACGATCATAAATGATAAAAATGTTTTTAGATAACTGAGGTTTTATCATTCAGAAAAAATGAACTTCAAATTTCATATTTCATATAAAAAAATACTTTGATATTTAAATATTTAAATATATATTTCGCTTTATCATTGTCTCACCATGTGTCATAAAAAAGCATAATGCATATATTTCTTAATTAAATACTTGTGTTTTAATTTTTATGGTATATATATATGCGTGTGTATGTGTGTGTGTGTGTAGGAGTGACATGTACAAAATTTAAAAGCATTTTCCATGTCGGCTTGATTTATTCAACAAAAAAGGTTATTTTATTATTGTATGCTTAAGATTTCAAAATCATGTATTTCTTGACATCTCATAAATTCTTTATGTAAACTTACGTGATTGTTTCTGTGTATAATCACTTACAAACGGAAAAATTATGTACATGTAAAGATTCAAAAATGTAACTAGATTTTCCGATGAACTTCGAAAATTTCAAAATTTGATCAAAATCAAATGCACTTATCGATTGTATTCATGTATGTATGAGTGCGTGTATGAATTATTTTACAGAAAAACATAATGATTCCAATTTGAAAAAAAAAGTTTAAATGTTCAAGGCTCAAAATAATATATTTGTTAAAATTTTCATCAGAATAAAAAAATAGCCTAGAGTTTCAAGGGTTAGAATGACGATAATTTCTTTATAATTGGTAGACTTCGTCAGAAAGTGTAATTGAAAAAATAATTCTATACATTCAAAGACTCTCTTGTCTATTGAATTTAGCTTATCGTACATGAAAAAAATACTTATTTTTTAGCTGAGAATGTGAATATAGGTAAGAAGTTGTAGTAGATTCGATACAAACATGGGCAGATTATTCGCGAAATGTTTTTAATAATTTTCATAGAAATGGGAAAAACTACTTTCTGTTTTCTTTTTGTCATCATCCGAAATTAACGATTAATTTAAAACAATTAAATGACTTATAATGGAACTCAAGAACAAAAATCTTTTTAAAAAATATTATTATTATTATTAGTTGTAGTAGTATAAAACTAGAACCTTTTCTGATCGATTGATTTAAATTTTAAAAAATTCTGAGCATCAGAAGTGAGAGAAAAACATAAAAAAAAGAAATATTTAAGGCCAAAATCTTGTTTGTATATATATATATATATATATATAAACAAGATTTTGGCCTTAAATATTTCCAATGGTATAGTCCAAATAGTACCAATGGTTAGTAAAAACAAGTTAAAGAACTTACGCAGAAGAGAAATGACACAAACATAACACATAAGCCTAACGATGAGAGAATAGTTTGCAAAAACCATTAAAGTAACAGAAACAGTCAACATTTTATAGAAAAGGTATATGTATGTATTGAAATTAAACACTACAGCCTTAACTCACTGGTTTATTCTTTATCAGATTGTGTTTCAATTTTAATTCTTACTGAAATTTTCCGATAGAATCACACAAAACGAGAAATTTAGGTAGGTTAAAACTTTTTTTTAGGTTGATTTCTTTAGAAATCGACCTTTTTTTTTTTTTTTTTTTTCTTTTTTTTTTTTTTTCGATTTTGCTTTTTTCGTAAAGTTAGAGTTTTTGACACATTTCAAATATTTTCTAAACGTCTACTAGACATAAATATAAATGAAAAAATTTTAAGGCATTCTTAAGAGCTGTTTATAACTACTGAATGAGAGAATTTTTTATTTGATACCAATAGGCAATGATATAAAAATCCAAAATGCCAACTTTTCGGGCCAAATTTCGACAAAAAAAATTATCTTCTAAGATTTTTTTTATATATATAAATTTCCTTTATTCAATACATATATTAATTTTTTGTAACTAACACCATAAAAATTGGTTAGAAACGGGTAGCTAGTTTATGAGAAAATGGGTTTTAAAGCGACTAGGTTTCTTCATTTAAATGCATTAGATTCGGATTATCTCTCATGTCTCCTTAAAACTTGGAATTTCAAGCTTAACATCCAAGCTAAATACCTTCATTTTGAAACAACAGAAAGATATATTTTTGGCCTCAAATTAAATTTCGCTAAATATTGTTTTGTTCTCAAAAATATTTAATTAAACCGGAAAATCTTCAGTGGCTCTTGCCTAAGTATACATATTTTTTTAAACTAAAATAATTACATACATTGATAAATCACTGATACACTATTTTTAGAAACAAAATTCTTGTTAAATACCTACTAGAGGACTTATGTTTATAAGATACAATACATGCCATCAGTAAACAATCATATTTTAGATTCCTCACTTTCCTTATTATTGTGTTTTAGATTTTGTACGTAATGGAAATTTTACTAAACATTATTTGCTCCTTAAAAATAACTATTATTTTGGGTGTAAATTGAGCTCGTGTAATGAAAATTTCTTTCCTTAACAAATCCGTGCAACTTTCTCTTCCATTGTTTCAGACTTCGGCAGGAAAGTTTTCGCGATCCAAGATAATTGTCATGAAAACTAGTATGTTGTGGCCATCAAAAGACTTTCTTCTATATTTTCATTTAGAAATTCCCTCATTCTACGATTTATTTATTAAAATAATTTTTTATTAACCCGTTAACGCCGAATTAATTTTGCAAAATATTATTAGCTGATTATTTCACATTTAAATTATAATAATATAGACAACAGACAGTAAAGTATATTTACTTAAACAATTCTTCTGATAGTTTTAAATTTAAAGCCTATCCTCATTTATTGACGTTTTGTGTTCTATCAAGAAAACTTCGCGGTAGAAAAACTTTGAAATAACAGATTAATTTCCTATTATATGTTGACAAGGATCTCGGAAGTAAAGTATTATAATATATATTGTTATTCAACTTGATTTAAGTTAGTATACCTGAGCAAAAAGCAAATATATGTGCGACGAATGAAAAATCATAAAATGACTATCCAAATTATGAAGTAATAATTAATAGTAGGCACATGAAATTTTCGGGGATCATTTAGAGTGACGCTATAAACTGTCATTTAAAAGCAGAAATCATTCCAAGAAACCACAAAAAATATACGTGTCATTTTATTAGCTGCCCTCAAATGAGGACACTGGGCGCTAACGGGTTAAAACTGTTTTGCATAATGTGGGCATTTTTCATCTCAAAAAGTATTTTTTTTTTTTCTTTGCGGGTGGGGGGGGGGGGGGTTAAAAATGAAAATGTTTGGTTCAAATTAAAAAAAAAAAAAAAAAGTAAAATATTTGCATTAAAAATTTACACCTCTAGTGGAGTATTTCCCCTAGGAGGGAAAGCGATGCTTACATATACAAAATATTTTTACTGGATGACTAGTACTATTATAATTCCTTTTAATTTCACAATTATTGGTTAAAAATAAATATCATTGTGTACATTTCTATGAAATTCTGTCCTATACTTTCATTAAAAATTATGGAAATATTAAATGGAATTATGGAATTATTAAAAATTATGGAAAAAATAGGATGACAGCGCCACTTGCTGAGCGATACATCCCAAAATGTAATTAGCACCAATTTAAGTCAAAGACTAAATTAAATATCAAATTTGGTTAAATTCCGTTGTGAAGTTTCGTTCGCTACGTCATCTTGATTTCCTCTGTTATTCATGATCTTAGTTAGTGTAGTAGGAGGCAAATTAGGAGACTCAGATAAAATGATACGTCAATCTTTATTTTAGTTTAAATGAAAGGAAAGACTTGAGGATGCGAAAGAACTCCCTAAAATAACTTAAAATAAGTAATTTAGAATGTAATAAAATTATCTCACCACTGCCGTTTGCAATAGTATCAGCTGAAAGTCGAGGACTTTTCCAGTGAGCAAAAGTGTAGCGATTTTTCTTTCGATGACGATCTCCGTGAAGATAACTCATCACACTACAACACCAACAACACAACACTGTTCCATTAAGTGCTCTATTTAAAGTCCTCATAATAGAAAATACGATTCACTTAATTTTACCAGAATACTTTTCTTGAGACTATTCACATTCAATTTCTACACACCTTTCGCAGTGTACGTAGATCCTGTTTTAAAATTATCCAACCAACTATCCAATAACTAGAGACACTCCATGCTAATCCAAATGCACCTCCACTCGACACCTTCAACCAGCTATCTCCCGCACAACATCGCCATTTCATGTGCATTATGCCAAAATATCCTGGATCCAGCTAGAGACCTTCCCATTCTCAACCGAACACTTTACCTTGACTCGACATTATCACTTTAGACTACTTTCAATACTGAACTCAACTGGCGACCTTTACTCTCTCAACCATATATTTTAACCCAACTCGACGCTATTACTTTACACTACTTTCAATACTGAATTTCATTGGCGACCTTTACTTTCTCAACTCGACGCCTCACATACCTTATACCGTTTATAAGTTCTTAAGATATAACTTCTACAAAATTTTAGTAATATAAACACAAAACGGCCAAACGTTTTCTAAAAATAGTTAAATCATGTTCAAGACGTATAAAAACGTACAAATTTATCGAAAACTGAAAGTCTAAATTTTCACAATTCTGATACTTTCTTCTTTTCTATATGAAAGATAGTAAATGTAAGAAAAAGGATGATGAAAATAGTAGCGTTAATAAAAAAGATATCTCCACAAGAGTGCAATAAATATTCTTAATTTTATGTGCAAGAACCTTCCTGTTATTCTGTCTTGAGAAATAAATTAAATTAAAAGAATACCTAATAAACTGTTTAATCAGATGTAAACATAAATTTTTAATTATTTTTTTTTAATTCACCTTATGGTGTTACAACTATCGTCTTTTATTTTTAAAGTATTCTATTTTCTTACTTCTTCAGAATTTATCATTGATTAAGTAATACGGTACATTTATATATATATATACAATTTATTCTACATTAAAGTATGTAACAATATTTTTCTTTTTACTAAATATAGAACATTTATATATCCAATAAGTCATGAATGTGATGCATTGCAATATAAGGAAATATGAATTATTTTCAGTTCTCCGTATGCTCACTATTATAAACTTCTATTAGCTTTCATTTTACATCAAATACAAATCCAACAATAGTTCATGAAAGGATTTATCAGAAATTTTGAAACATAAAAGTATCTATCGAGTATCACAATACATAAAAGCATTTGTCAACAATATGATTCATTAAATGCTAAAAAGTTAATTAAACGTTTATAGTCACATGTATATATGTGTGTGTTGTATGTATGAGACAGTAATCAATTTCATAAATCGTTCTTTTGCCTTGGTTTTAAATCTGCTAAAGAAAAGAGCACGACGTAACTAAATTGCTCTAAAAGATAATCCAATGTGAAAAAAAAATTATATTATTATTATTATTATTATTATTCATCGTAAAAGGACTAAGGTACAAAACGTTTTATTCTATGTATGATTATATAATTAATTATATTCATACATATTTCCCCAAAGTTTTATTTCTGAATTATGAATAGTTTTACCTCATTCCTAAAGATATCAAAAATATCAAATAATATATATATATATATATTTATTTAATGGCATCTTTTTTCTAATTGTTCCATTTAACTTTTGCAAAAACAAGGATAAAAAATGTCAAACATATAAATTTATTTTTATTAATTAACAGTGAATGTGTGTTTAAAAAATTATTACGATTTCATTTTATATGGGTATACAACAATGATTTTATTATAATTAATCTGAGTGAATTTTGAGTTTTATTACACTGCTTTAGGAATTGTAATTTCCATCACTTATGTTCCGAATAGTGATGTTAATAATCCTTATATAATAGTAAAGTTTTAAAAAGAAAAGAAATCCTTTCACGTTACATCAGTCAAATAACGTAATAATTTTGTTTTTTAAAGACAAAAATATCATGAAGTAAAGGTTGTGATATAAACAATCCATTTTATAATTTATGTTTTTCTTATTTAATACAGATAAAATATAAAGAAAAAAGTCCAGAAAAAGAAAAATGTGAGTGAAATTTTCACATGCCATTTTCCTGCGGTGGCGGTTTTAAATCAATAGTTTGAGCATTATCTTCTCCCAGTCACGTAACTTATGTTTCCCATTCTGTCGACGACATAAAGAAAACTTTTACAGCATTTTTCTTAAAAAATGCATGAATCTTCGAATAGTTCTTGAACTCGATACATCTGCTTCTTTCTTTCAATCAGAGAATTCTCTTGAATCGACCCGTGTTTAATGCTCGCATCTTTTGTGTATGTTTCTTTCTTTTTTTCCAAATGTTTGTTTATTTAAGTTTTAAAACGCCGTGTACTTAGACTTTTACTTTATTTTCGTTTTATTTGTTTATTTATTTTGATTATAAAGTATTTTTACTTTATCTTATTCATATGTAGTAGAGAAGGTATCAACTTAGGGAAATTTCCCCAATTTAATTTTTGCTATGTTTACACATTTTAAAGTTTCCTGAATACGAAAACTGGGTTTTTAACATTTCATGTCAATTTGTGTGTTATCAGCATAATTCAAAAACAAATATTAGCAGAAAGTCCAAATGCTGTATCATATGAGGATGTCAATAGAATTTTATTATTATTATTATTGTTGTTGTTGTTGTTGCGATCGCAATTACCCGCGCTACTCGCTAAGTGATAAGTAACACAATGTAATATAAATTTCAAAAATAATATAATAGGTTCGTATGAAAAAGTACAAAATTATTGAAATACATTACGCCTATGGACAAATTTTCTAATAGGTAAAATTTAGCATATTTAGACTGAACTGTATAAAAGGAAATTAATATTTATTTTTTATATGCAGAAAAGCCAGTTTCGCATAAAACATGGCATGAAAATATTTATCTTTCGTTTACAGGGCCACACAAAAGCATTCTGATGTGTTAGTGGTATGTTTGAAAATTTCTTGAAGTACATTTCAAGTTGTGTTATGATTTTTTTTTTCTTTTTTTATTGTGTTAAATTTAAATACACTGTTTAATGCATATAAAATTTATAAACACTGTGCAGAATTGCTCAAAATTATAATCTCAAAATTACTCAAAATTAGAAATTTTAAAGAGTATTCAAAATTTCGATGAATAATTCGAAATAAATTTAATCAAAATTGAATAACAACATGAATTTTTTTACAATTTTTTTTTAATATCCAAACGAGGTCTCAGGGAGTTAAATCCCTTTCAAACAAAAATTTATGTGAAATAAAACTGTTTTGAACTGATTCGTACATTATTTTGGAGTTATTCAAATAAAGTAATTCATATACCTTACGATATAAACTAGGTCTAAAATAATTAATGTAGGATAAGAGGAAGCAGTGTGAGTACCACACCAAATTACTATAGGGGTATTTATCTTACTTGTGAAATATAAAATGACCACTGAAGTTTTTTTTTTTTTTTTTTTTTTTTTTTTTTTTTTTATCCATGTGTGTTGCAGTTTTTTATGCCTTCTGTGGTTTTTGGTTTGGTTTTATTGTCTTTTTCTGTAATCCAATGATGTACCTTACGTGATAGTGAAAGAGAGATTTACAAGAATAATATTTTATGTATGCGCGGTGGGATTTTTGTCTTAAGTTATGATTTAACTCAATCCCTTGGTCTAAATTATGTGAATCTATGTCAAGGTAAAAAATAGATTTGGGATGTGAAATATCATTCTGCGATTTCATTGGACATTCTTACTGATGTACGATTTTATTTAAAGGATTTGTTTGCAATCCTTTAATGCAACGGAAAAATTTTCGGCGAAAATCATTATGTTTTATTTTCTTTGGGTTTAACAGATAAGTCAATCTATCAATATATCATAGGATGTATTTACGCGTCAAAATCTCAAATTAAACTAAAAATGAAGAATTTGTTATCTACAATCTTGAAAAACCTGTTCTGCATTTCTGATATCTATTATCATTGTGTTTTATTATTTTTTTTTAAGGGATTATTATTTTATTTATTATTTCATTTATTTATTTATTTATTTTTCCTGTGTGTGTGTGTTCTGTAGTGTTCTATACTTATAGGATTTTTTTTTTTTTCTTTTTTTTACGCAGCCTGTCTAATTACAATTAAAAATAAAATAACATTTTTGTTTTGCTTTTTATTTCTGTGTTTATATTACAACAGAACTTAATTCAGAATAATAAACTCCCGGTTTTCCGCGAGCGGATTTTGGGCGTGGCGGATTATCCGAAGTCATACAGAAAGTGATGTTCAAAAGAAAGGGTTTTCTCAACAAGAAAAAAAAAATAGCTTTTTTTTTTTTTAAGAAAAGAATGTAAATATAAAAAACTAGGTTCCTTTTATTTTTTGTACAACACAGTACGCTACCAGACATACTAACATTTCAATTTATTTCTGAGCATTGTCAATACCTGCCCTATTTTCACACCACTTTTCTTGAAGGGTATTTTTCTTCTCATTTAATCGTTATTGCTTATTGGAGAAAATTCTCCTACAAGTAAAGTGGTGTCTAAAAGGGCCATACAGTGGTCTAAAAGGACCATACAGTGGTATCATACAGAAAGTGATGTTCAAAAGAAAGGGTTTTCTCAACAAGAAAAAAAAAAAAAAGCTTTTTTTTTTTTTTTTTTAAGAAAAGAATGTAAATATAAAAAACTAGGTTCCTTTTATTTTTTGTACAACACAGTACGCTACCAGACATACTAACATTTCAATTTATTTCTGAGCATTGTCAATATCTGCCCTATTTTCACACCACTTTTCTTGAAGGGTATTTTTCTTCTCATTTAATCGTTATTGCTTATTGGAGAAAATTCTCCTACAAGTAAAGTGGTGTCTAAAAGGGCGAATATTTACAATGCTCTGAAATAAATTAAAATGTTGGCATGTCTGCAGAATTGTTTAATTTAGTGCATGAATTATTTTATAGTTTGTACCTTGGCTTCATATGTGCACATTTTTGTTTATTGTGTTTACATCCTATAGTATATAAAATACAAATATTTTTAATAAATGTGATTATTTTTATTGTTTGTATTATATTTTATATACAATACATTTGCGTTTTTGAACAAGAATATTTTTTAATGTAATTTACTCTTTATTTCCAAGTTTTTTTTTTTTTTTTTCATCCTTTCTTTCCTTCTTTATTTTCGGTTTATCTGCGATTTAAATTATTTGCGGAACCCATGACACTCAATTCCGTGGATCATTGGAAGTATACTGTACAGTACATACGAAAATAAAACAAATCAGAAATAAACATTCTAATTTTTTATATTGTTTTATTATTGTTTTATTATTAATATTATTATTACAGTATGTGTTGAAATTTCTAACTTATTTATTTATTTTTAAACTTTCCAATTCCAAATATTTATTTTTCATTTATATAAAACAATAAATCCTATATTTAGTCTTAAAAAATAGCAATAACCATATATGAAAACATGAGTAATAAGAATACGATCTAATATAGTAGACAACACAGTGACCAAGAGGTGATTAGTTGTACTCAACTGCCTTTTATTCTATTTGAAATAACAAATTTTCACTAAATGAAAATACAAAAATTTTGAAAGAAATAATTCATTGAAAAAATTAAAATGAATTTTATAAAGATTAAAACATAAAACGAAAAATACATTTGAAATCGTTAATTTACTTAAGATATATCTCTAAAATGAAATTCATTTCGACATTGTTATCACAGGGTGGCTACAGAAATTCAAAAAAGAAATTCCCTGATTTTTCCATGATTTCCATGACTAATTTTGATAAATTTCCATGATTTTTGTTACTTATTTTACACATTCCATAATTTTGTGTGTATCACACTCATGTGTAACATACTCGATAAATCACTGCAATTCAAAAAACTATACTGATGGAGGGAAATATCTCAATCTTTTTATTTTTTTCTCTTTTCTTCACTTACCAAAAGAAAGATGAAATTCAAAATTTTGGAGAAATTAACAAAATTATAAAAATATGATTTACTTTAACTGCACAACATATTAACATCAAGACATAAAATTATTTCTAAAGTTCTTGCACTTTTTATTATTATTTTTTTTTTTTTTATGTTAACTTGGTGAAATTCAACTAGAAAGCAGCCACTCTTGTGCAATCATGGTTAAGATGACACCTGTTTGGCGATCTTTCAGTCATGCTTGCTGGGCAAAAATGAAAATTTCCATGACTTTGGGGTGTTTTTACAAAATTCCCTGATTTTTTCCCCGATATTTCCAGATTGATAAAGTACCCTGACATTTTTTTGATTTCCCTGTTTTCCCATGATTGTCGTCACTCTGTATCAGTATTAACTCTTTCATTCTCATTTTTTTATTTTTTTTTTTTTCTTTGTTCACTTACCAAAAGGAAGATGAAATTCAAACTTTTGGAGAAATTGACAAAATTATAAAAATATGATTTATTTTAACTGCACAACATATTAACATCAAGACATAAAATTATTTCTAAAGTTCTTGCACTTTTTATTATGTATTATTTTTTTTATGTTAACTTGGTGAAATTCAACTAGAAAGCAGCCACTCCTGTGCAATCATGGTTAAGATGACACCTGTTTGGCGATCTTTCAGTCATGCTTGCTGGGCAAAAATTAAAATTTCCATGATTTTTGGGTGTTTTTATAAAATTCCCTGATTTTTTCCCCGATATTTCCAGATTGATAAAGTACCCTGACATTTTTGTGATTTCCCTGTTTTCCACGATTGTCGTCACCCTGTATCAGTATTAACTCTTTCATTCTCTTTTTTTTTTTTCATCTATAAAACAATAAAACTTATATTTAGTCAAATATATATTTCAAAAGTAATATATATATATATATATATATGTATTAAATAAGCGTAATAGCAGAGTACGAATTAATTATAAGCGAATTAATTATAATTATTATATTAATTAGCTAGCATTTAAAAGTAATTGATACGAAACTTTGAATAAACACCATAAAATATAAGAACTTGCAAAAATTATTTCGGGTCGAAAGAAAACATGACCCTTCGTCAGGCAAATAAAGTAGGCACGAGTGCTGCAAACAAAGCGGTAACGTGAATTAATATAGTTAACAAAGCAACTAAAAGGTGTTTGTTTATATTTAATATAACCACTGATGCCATTTTTTCAGTAAATGAAAATATCAAAATTTTCAAAGAAATACATGCTACAATTAGTTGAAATACAAATTATAAATATTCAAAAATAAAATAAAAAATATTTTAAATCTTTAACTCATTTAAATTTCCCAACCCGTCCAACACGGGATATGGATTCTGATATTATTATTGGAATAGACTGTTACATCCCTTAATTCATCAGTATAGATAGTGAAACCATCTAAAATACATTTTTCGATAGAAAAATGTATATAGATTGTAATATTGTTCATTTTGAATCAGTAGGAGTTTTTGAATGTAAGAAAGAAAATTTTAAATGTTACGATTCTAGTTGTCATAATTGAGAATTAAAGGATTAAGTAAAACAGCATTTCATGAATCAACAGGGATAGTGAAATTACCTACCAATAGTAAAATATCTATGTATAAATTTCGCTGGAAAAAAATATCTTAAATGTTATTATTCTAACTTGCCTCTCTTGGACGTAAAGAGTTAAAGCTGCAGAAAGATTCAATAAAAATACAGCTCACCTTTAAAATTTTGATGACAATTATTTTACATCAACTTATTTAATGTAAGAAAAAGTCTTACATTGGCAATTTTGTAAATTAATCATCAAACAAATTACAATTTCTTAAAAAAAAAAAAAGAAAGAAAAGAAAAGAAAAGAAAGAAACTGCCGTATTTCGTTTATAAATAAAAACAATATTTTTTATATCCTTGAATCACTTAAAAAGTACTATTACAGAGGTAATCAATACACTTTGTGAAATATTTTAAATCGTATTAATAATTTCTCGATACATAGTATAAAAATTTGAATGCACACTTTTCTCTCTATCTTAACTTAAGATTGCATTTTAAAATATATGAGTAATATTTTGCAAGTATTAGGAAAAAAAATTAAGGTTACAATGATGAAACCTAGATTAAAGCTTTTATCATAAATAACTTTTGAAGGAGGAGAAAAAAAACTAAACCTTAAGTTATTGTTAAAAAATAATTAATAGTTTAAGAACCATTGCCTCGTCTAAAATTATCTTGTGTTACATGCAGTTAATTTTGAAGGAAATTACAAATGATTAATCATAATGCAGACTTTATTCCATTAAGAAACTAACGCAGATCAATCAACTGTCTTTCACTAATGGATTTCAGAATGCTCTCTTCGCAATTTTTTTTTTTTTTTTTTTTCTAGATTTCTAGAGAACTAATTTTGATCCGAAAATTCTTCCTTCGTGAAATGATTTCTTAAAATAAAGAAAAGAAAAGAAAACGTTACAGAAAGTTAAAAAGAAAAAACATGCATTTTTTTTTTTTTTTTTTTTTTTGGAGGGGGGGGGGGGGATAGAAAATGGAAAATAAATGTTTTTATTAAACTTAAATATATAGGTAATAATTTAATTATGGATTTTTTGTTTTATCTTTAAAATATTATTTAAAGTGAAATACATTATGTGACACAGAATTATTTTTTAAAACAATAAAATCAATTTGCTTCACTGAAAAAAGATTCCGTAACTGACATCTAGAAACTAAATTCTGTCTCTAGTAATTATAGTTCCGAGTCCTCCTTATACAGGGTGACAAGAAATAACTTGGACACACATGATACATTATAACTTTAATGCTAATGAAAATACTACGACCAAACTTCAATAAATATGAATACATTATTTTGTCTATTATATTTACAAATTTTCAAAGTGGCTACCTTTAGCCTTAATACAGAGCTTTAAACGTGTCACAAAATTTTCGGCTATGGGCCGCAACTCACTTACTGATATTTTAACCCATTCTTTGCATAAGAATTCCTTTACTGATGCCAAAATTTTATGAGGTTTAGCACACACCCTTGCCTCCAAGATGGACCAAACAGAATAATCCATTGGGTTCAAATCTGAGGAATTCGGTGGCCATTATTGAGCTCCAATGAAGTCAGGATAATTTGTCTTGCACCAAACTTGAGTGCCTTTAGCTCTGTGCGCAGGTGCGGAATCCTGTTGGAAGGTCCATCTTTTGTTTCTAAAGAATTTTTGCGACCAAAATAAGTCGACATCTTCCAAAATGAGTTTGCAATAATGGTAGTTACAGATATTTGGTTTCAAACTTCGTCCAAGTTATTTCTTGTCACCCTGTAAATTTTAGTTCCCTTTGCAAGCCAGTTCTGAAAACTCCTATTAGAATTCTAAGATCATTTTCCTATATTATCGTGGTCAAACTTATTTGAAAATCTCTGCAAATAAATGAGAACTCAAGAGGTGAGTTTTAACAACTATAATCTTGGTTTATGACCCAATTCTAGGAAATCAAGCGAGAATTTCTCGCAATACAAACAATCCGTAATATCCATAAGCGAAACAATAGTCATAAAAATATTGTTTCGCCTTCTAGAAAAAATATAGACTAGAAATTTTCGATCATTTCGTCTATCCAAGTTATTTGTTTACCTTATAGGTATAGGTCGTAAGTCTATATTTCTAGGTTAAGGAATCAGAAAATGACTACTTATTCGTTCCAGATGAAGGCGGTATATTTTTTTCCTCAGTGTATTATATACTTACAGATTATTTTAGCTCAATTAAAATTTAGAAATTACTCTCCGATCAATGCCTTGCACTTTTTATGTAAAAAAAAAAAAAAAAAAAAAAAAAAAACTATTGTTATTTATATTTCTCGGAGTATCTATAGTATTTCTTGTCAATGTGGATTAAAAATATAGTGATGAAACAAAAAGCAACCTCGAGTTACATTTTCTAGCTTGTATGAATCCTATTCAGAAACAAGAGATTAACAAATCGGCTATTGCTAAGCGCTGTTGTCAGAGTAATCATACTTTTAAATTTAATTTAGCTAAAAGAATTTTCAGTTCTAAAAGTTTACATGAACCTGATTGTCTTGAAACTTCTCATATTTATGAAAATCATAAAAATTATGGATTTAGTTAACTCAACTGATTAATTAATATCAATAGCACTTGGTTGCCTGCTCCGTGGCTATTTAACAGAGTCTTCTTCATTACACAAGTATTGCCCCTTGTCGCGAAAGGATAATAATTTCCACCATCTGCTCTTGCCCGTTGTCGCGATGGGATCTTATCCTGGAAACTTGCAGGAGTACCAGTATTTAGCAATCTGTTTCATTTCCCAGAGACTTTACTCATATAGACTTTTCAATCAAGAACTTTCGTATACTTCATGCCACCTGTCGCGTGGGGCATAGCCCGGAAATTTAGCACCTGAATAATCGCCCACTGTCGGCTTAGGCCGGATTGCGCCTGGCGAAATTTGTATTTTTCTTTTTTTTTCTTTTTTTTTTTTTTTTGAGTTTTTCAATAAACTGCGAGTGGTCCCCTTAGAAGCGCTCTACATCGCTCCAAGAGTGATGAGCGGGGGCTGCTCCCTGTTAATCATAAAAATACCATTAATTGGCTTTTGCAATACCCCTTCTGTCTAAATGATAGAAATATTATATAAAATCCACATTTTCTAAATTTTCACCTACCATTTCCATAGCTCTTTCTGTATTTCTTAATTTACTATTGACTAATCCCTCCACAATTCCCACATTTCTATAGACTGGTTTGTGGTTTGTCGGTTCAAGAATCCTTTTATATGTAAGTACAATAATCCGTCGATGGCAATATGCTTACCGCTACAGAAACTGCAGTATGCTTTTACTTTTGTGTGTATACACGTGTGTGTTCAATGTTGATGTAAATTTACTTCAATGTAAAGAAAATACTACTGTGATTGCGATTTCTCTCTTTTTTTTTTTTTTTTTTTTAAATGTAAAATTCTTTCTAGTAGATCACAAATATATTTTGTGTGTTTCATATATCAATGAAATTAATTTAACTATCTTAAATACAACTCGATTCTTATTGTTCTATTGTATTATTTTATTGTAACGTTTATTGCATTCTTATAGTTTTATTGTATTATTTTATTGTATTCATGAGTATATTCATGAGATATTTACCGACCATTTTCTATGTATAAAGCTTCATACAATGTATGATAAAATTCTAAAATAAGATACTTGTGACTCTAAACATAAACATTTTGAATAGTACAATAATCCATTTTCGGTAAAAGTCGAATTGTCTTTATATTTGCAAGTGCTTTTTACCATGTTTATAAATGTTTTTCAAAAGTTCATTTTTTTTAATCTCAAGAATAATGATTTGATACTAAATTTAGATCTACAAAATGTTTCATATCTTCATTAAATTACTTCACGTGATATGCATAATAATAATCTGGAAAAAATTCCCTCGCAATAACTGTTCGTTTTATGGATCTATTGAAAAAAGCAATGATTAATAATGTGGGGTTCTGTAGGTTTGAGTGGTTCTTTTTTTACGTCGCACTAGTGCTACGCTGTGGGCAGTTGGTGACGGTCTAAGACTCACCCCTAAGGGTGGTCTAGAGACATGTCATCACAATTTTGATATTTAAGGAAGGGATGGCTCTCTCGCTTGCGTGAGAGAAATATTATTTTGGATGGGAACACAGAGGCCATTACGGCTATTGAGGATTATTATACAGCCATCATTAATGTATACAACGGTCTTATATCGACTCGAAAATCGAACTTGCACCCGCGATCTTCAGATTATAAACGATTCTAAATAAAAATTATAGGTGAAAAAACGAAAAGTAAATAATAATATTAATAATAATAATAATAATAATAAACAACTTGTTATTTTTAAAAAACAAGTGAAAAAATATATTACATTTAACAATTTTTTATAAGCATCTATAAACTGAAATATTAATAATCATTAATAACAGATTTTAAACTCTGAATTACGTTACAAGAGCAAATGTGTTTGAAATTAATAACTTCTGTTACTGCATTCAAACTGATTAATATATTAATCTCTTTACTTATTCTATTTAATGTTATGGTTTCGTTTTTCAGGCAAAAAGCATAGGAATTTATTCAATAATGGGAAAGCTGGAATATATTTAAAAGCTTTCAGTGGAATTTTGTTACTTCATTTACTTCATTATTCAAATAAAAGGCATGCGAATTTACTGAATAAAGTGAAAGCTTGACTATATTTAAAAGCTCTCAGTAGATTTCTGTTAATTTATTCATTTGAATAAAATTTATTTCGAAAATACGCTGTAAAATAGTTAGATGTTAAATGCTTATTGATTCCATGAGATAATTTACTATTTTAAAATAGTCGTGACAAAAACATTAATATTATTGATATCATTTTACGTATACACATCTGTAAACTATCTAGCAATAACAATTCACATAAAAATATAAAATTTAACAAATTTAACAAATTTAATTCTTATACAATACGCGCAAATTTATCTCTTTTAAATTTCTTAATCAAAAATAATGTATTAATTCAAATATCTAGGCGCATTCCTAGATTTATACTTTCCGAACATATATATGTAAGGAAAGTATTGTAATCATGTCAAAAATTTGGCTTTGAGATTTTGATGTATCTATACGTTTTGAGGGTAAGTTCATTTTTGCTATTTTAACGATGATGTATACATGTGTATATGTATGTGTGTATGTGAGTGAGTAAACACGATAGCTTCTAAATGCTTTGTTCAAATGCGCCGAAAGCTGGTACGTATCTTATAGGTTACTGTAGCACGAATCCTATTGATTTTGGTGAATTTAGTACTTATACCCTTTTTTAACAGGGACGCAATGAAAAATTCTTTATCATTATAACTTATGGACTCAAAATCTTTAAAGCGCTATAAGTCTAAATACCTTATTCAATTGAGCTGAAAATTTATATGCATGTTATAGGTTTCTGCCGCCCGAACAGCATAGATTTTGGTGAATGTAGCACTTATAGATTTTAATAGGGACACAACGAAATTTTTTTATGACTTATGGGCTCAAATTATTTGAAATGCGATAGCGTTAAACGAAACTTTTTTTAACAACTTCTCTTACTTTAATTTATTCACATCAATGTTAATTACTTCATGTTCGGAAAGTCAAGTACACCAGATTTTTTTTTTTTTTTTGCGACACTTTTCAAAACATTTATGAAGTTTTGTAATAAATAACAAACTAATATGTACATTTTTTTTCTGTTTTTTTTTTAATATTTACGATAAAAAAAGATTTCAAATAAGAAATTTGTACGATATATATCACATCGGAAATAATTTCTTTATTCTTTAAAATAGAATAATTTCAGATTTCTAAGAAACACGCATATTAATAGTTTAAAATGAATATAAACTGGATTGACTACCTTTCTCAAGACAATTATACAAGAACTAAAAGTAATATTAATTTCAAAAGTACATTCATAAATTTAAATATTAAATCCATATTAATTGTAATCTCGAGATTCTTATCAAATAGAACAAATGAATTTGCAGATCAATTGTCTTTTCACTGGTGCACTCAGGAAGATCCATGCATTGTTGTCTTAATTTTAGCTGTTTAAACTTTTTTTTTTTTTCTTTTTTTTTTTTTGGTATTTGAAATAAAAAGGTTTCGCGGTACAATGAATTCTGAAGCATATCTTAATAACTTTCCAGTTCCGAATGCTTGTATTTTATTCGTTTCAAATAACTGAATTCTTAAAACTAGATTTTTAAACAGTATAGTGCAATAGTTTAAAGCTCAGTGGTCATAAAGATTCAAACATATAATTTTTATATTTGAAAAATTAATTCATTTGTAAGATATAATTTCATTCATGTCCATTAATTTTACCTAAAAATAAAATTACGCATAATAAAAAAGTTTCAAAATTTTTGAAAGACAAAGAATAGGAACAGAAAAAACATTGTTTGTTGCATCATGTCACTAATTTACACATATACTATTGAATATTGTGGCCTTATTGATAGTAAGTAATTTCGTTTTCCTCGTTTTACATATCAATTTCAATCTAATAGTTTATAAGGCTTAACTTAAAATTCTATATCTGCACCCCGGAAGTAAAGGACATCATCTCCAAAAATGTAATTTTTCAAGAGAGAATTTTTTTTAACTATATTTTTACAACTTTTTAGCATACCAGTTTCTTCGCAACTAGCAATAATCGCTTTATGATACTTTAACACAGTATTAATAACTTAATGTACTGAATGGAAATACTGTTTTAAATAATACGCTTTGGTGGTAACTCTTTTCTCACACACACACACAAAAAAAAAAAAAAAAAAAAAAAAGGTCATAGTGTCCTTTACCTCTGGGGTACAGAAGTCTGGATCAGTATAAATCAGTGAAATGATAATTCTAGCAAGCATTAAAGGCGTACGACAGTATGCATATTCCTGAGTCGAAATATGGATCTTTATATTCAACACGACAATGTTAAATTCCATTTATTATCCCGTATTCCAATTTACAACACAAACTTTTGTGGTGCATTTTTTATTTAGTGGTAGAATAGGATTATAGGGTAGTATAGGTAAGAATTGATAAAATAAGTAATTGGTAATATAAAAGTAAGTGGCGTGCAAGAGTGCGGTTTTTTACAAAATGCTTCTTACGATAAAAAGTTTTGTTTAAGTAAATAAAAAATTAGTTCCAAATTATTCCCTTAGATGGCGCAACTTGTTCCTGTGTTTCATTTATGTAGCGCTTTTTGTGGTTTTACTATGGCGACCACGATTCTCAGACTTAATCCTTCTTGATTTCTTCTTCTGGGATTTAGTAAAAGAGAAAGATTATGCTTTTATTGTGGCTGACATTGAAGCATTGAAGATGGAAATAATGGATAAAACCTAGTATCTTCCGCCATCAATGCTACCGACCACATGGATTAAATTCCTTTACTGTTTGGATGTGGTTTGAGCTTTAAATGAAGCCCATATTGAATTATAGTAGAAAATTTCATATTTAATAACTTCTCTCGTTATTTTCAATGTACAGCGCTATCTATGAGCAAAATTTGGATTTTTTTTTTTTTTTTTTTTTTTTTTGCTTAAGCAAAACTTTTTATCGTAAGAAACATTAGAGTATAAACCACGCTATTGTACGCCATTCTTTTTTTTTTCTTAGTTTATATTAATGTTTAAAATTTGTCAGGATAGTCAAAGAAGTAGAATGCAGAAAAACAAATGATTAAATGCCTACGAAATCCCAGAGAACCAAAATTAATTAATAGATAACTTGATTAAAAATAACAAGTAACAACTTTAAAAAATATATGAAAAAATAACTATATATATATATATATATAAGGCAAAAATTAGCAGTCATTTATGTTTCCATGAGCTCCGTTTAACTATTGAAAAATAAATGCTTTTATATCATTGCGGTAATAAAATTCTATAAAAATGAAAAAAAAAAAGCACTTGCAGTTATTTTTAATTTAAAATCATTGTAAAACCATTATTATTATGCATTGTACCCTATTTAACAAGTCATTTAAATTATTTAAAATATTCTAAAGCATTCCACTCTCTAAAAGAATAATAATGAATACCTTTATGGATGAATTATATTAACTAAAATACTACATACTACTTGATAAAAAAAAATGTTTAAAAATTTTTATTTTGTGAAATAAATTTTTGTGTAGAACATAATTTTAACATTCCGTTTTTGACAGCTTTTGACAAGAAAAACTAATTTAAATTTTCTTTGAAACAAGAAAAAAAAGAAAGATATTATTGGAATAACACAAACGACGGAAAATTCTTTTAACATCAGGCATCTCAAATATTTTTTTAGATTTTTTGAGTCCCATTAATGAGTATTTCAAAAAATGCTTTATCGTTTGGAATGTAAAAACGTAAAAATGTTTAAGATTTAAAAAAATTACATAGTTTTACCATTGTTTTTAATACTGTTTGTCAGGAGTTATTCAAATTTCAACGGTGAAAAATCTATAAAATGTAGAAAAAAATGATACAGAAACCAATTTTTAAAGGGTTTTTTCCCCCCCTTTTTGAGAAATATTTCTTATGATAGCAAGTTCTTAATGGATTATTCTATTGCTGATTTTTTTTTTTCTTTTTGCCATTTTCAGAATTTATTATTTGCGATACAATACACATAATGTGAAATTTTTTAAAAATATATGTGATACAAAGAGAATAGCAAAAGTGCTCTATTAGATACGAGTAATAAAAATCCCTGATGATGCTTTACTATTAAAGCGAAAAGCTGCGGATAAAAAAAAATTTAACATCTTTTAAGTAAAATTTATTTTTATGTGTGTTTAAAGTGTTTTTAATATAATTAACAAATGACACGTGTTCAATTTAACTCTTTTTTTCAGAGATAATTTATAAACATTTAGATAAACATTACAATTGAGAATTAGTGATGGATATTAAATATAAAAGTCTTTACAAGTTGGCAACTATCGTGAAGATGTAAATGCTCCGAAAGATACAGAAAAATCAAAAATGTAAAAAACACATTGAGCAGTATGAAAGTAGTTGCTCAGTAAAACATTTAAGTGTGAGCTTGAGGCTTCAGTCATGTATAGAATATACTAATAAATCCAAATTGAGCTATACAAGTTTTTTTTTTTTTTTTTCAATAAATGTTTGCAATTGTTTGGTTAACGTTATAAAGCAACAAATTAAAAAAGAAAAAAAGGATTTTTTGCTATTTTGTCGTTTTATATATACGAGGTATAGTCAATAAGTTCGGGGATTACTCTTCCCACTCATGCCCAGTGTATCGGTGAATCAAAATTAAGATGTGGTTTGCAAGTCTGGTTTTCTACGCATGCGTGAAATGTCACATGACACTCTGCGAAACTGATAAGGGATAAGGCACGCAGCTCAGCATTCAGTTGCAGACTATCAGGTAGACTATCTGCAGACTAACATCGGTATTGCAAAATGTTCTTTTTGTAGCAAAGTTCTCATTAAATTCTGCTCCAAATTAGGAAAAAACGTTGCAAAAATGTTACGGTTATTGCAACAAAAGTATAAAGACTGAACATGGTGTTTTGTGTACGATCACCAAACAACGCGTCAGACTTCCTTATGAAAAATGCCACAATCACTACGGTCGAAAAATTTTTCGAATGGATCACTCGAAGGAGGAAATCAAGCTGAAGCTGTTTTTTGGCATGGCATCATACACTTGAAAGTTGATCCCGCAAGGTCCCACCGATAACGACGAATTCGTCGTCTCCTGGAGGCAATTCGTCGTATACGTCCAGAAGTTTGAAAATCCAACACGTGTGCATGATTATTGTGTGGCAATGCCCCGGCACTCTGGTCCCTAATGGTGCAGGAAGCCCTTGCTAAACATGGCTTAAAAGTCCTGACACATCCGTTATATTTCCCAGACTTGACTCACAGTGTTCCTAACTCACTCCTACCTGTTTCTAAAACTGGACAATTGCTTGAAGAGCAATCCGTTTGCAAATGCTGAAGAAGCAACAACGGCAACCACTTTACGATAGTTCTCACCCAATGGTTTCTATCACTGTTTCCAGAAGTTATATAAACGCTGTTAGCAGAAGTGTATAGTTGCAGAAGGACATTGTTTTTAAGGTGATTGTGTTTAAATTATCTTGTAAATGTATTACTTGTTGTAGTAAATAATGACCGGTAATCACAGGTACAGATGGGAGTATGTTCTTGCTAGCATGTCATTTTGTGAATTTATAAAAACAATTACTTTAAAAAAACAATAATGTTTATCAAATAAATCACATTTCAGTTGTTATAATTTTAAGTTTGTTACATTAATTATTTGTTATACTGTTTTGTAAACGGTATGTCAATGCGAAAAGAAAAAGGGTTGAATCAAACATAAATTTATAGAAATCATTCACTGAGATTACATAAGAAGAATTAACAAAATAAAATTCCATAATAAGTATTTTGATTATTAATGTCTAAGCTGTACAGTTATGGAAAATTAAATAATTCGTTGTTAGAAGAATTGTTCCTGTAACATATTTTAGGACTTAAATTGCTTTATATTCCGTTCAATAATGTATCTTAAAGGATCAGGAAAGCTCTAAGTTTCAAGTTATGTCGTCGGAATGTATTAAAATATTAATAAATCTCTAAGTTCTTTATTAATAAACTAAAAAGATATATATATGTTGAATATGTAAAACCTTAAAATTCTGATACACAATATTTGTAGCCTGTGAGTCTCCAGAACATATTACTTCTCTTTTTTTAACAACATTGAAAGCATTTTACGTTTGTTTGTTTTTTGATCGTTTATTGTTTGTTTCTGATGCGAACTGGATATTATTCCTCTTGTCGAGGATCATTTATATTTCAAATGATCCAGATCACAGTGGTTTTTTTACAAGGTTTATGGGATTAAGGCCGATTGACCACACGGGGTCTGAAGCCTGAGATGATGTACCCTCCGTGTAGATCTTTCTAAGCAGTCTTAACCAATATTTACGCGAATTTCGGAGAAAACCCCAGAAAACTCCCAATGGCTAGGTTGACAAGCACGACCTGCGATCAAACCCGACACTTCCCCTTTACCAGCTTTGAGCTCAGAACCGCTCGTCCACTGGTAGTTTTTTTATTATTATTATTATTATTATTATTATTATTATTATTATTATTATTACAAAGACTTTTATTTTACTCACAAATAAGGACACAACAAACTTTCACGATTTATCCGAAATGCAAACCCGAACCTGCTATCCAGAAATCAGCCTTCTGCCAAATGAAGCATTTTAGATAATAAATTACATTGTTTATACACCAATTAATTTAGACTAAGTTTAAATCTACATAATTACCTCAGTATATATAAAATCTGATTAAATCTAAATTTAAAATACATCCTTTCTAAATAGTTGTATAAAAAAGGTCAATATGAAATTCTATGCAAGACATTTACACTATGGTATAATTTGTTAAAAATGTATTTAAAGTCTTGTAAGATTTAAATAAAGATCTCAAAATATGTAAGAAATTTTAACCGTGCAGGCAAAAATGTTTATTTCCTCTATAATTGCATAGATTGTATTTGGTTGCTTAAGTAAACTATTATATTAATTGACCAATCAGCCTGATTCTCTCATCAAGATTAATTGTTAATTGCTGTTAGCAAATATTATAATTTTAATGAGTATATCATAAGCATATATTGAGTAGTAAATGTTCTTTAATTAGGTGTATCTAACATGACACTAGGGTTGACTCAAATTACATAAATCTCAAGCCAGTGGCGGATCCAGAACTTGACTTTTGGGAGGGGGGGCTAAGATTTTTCAAAGTGTTATTCTAAACCAATAAAAAATTTACAATTGCAATATTCAATTGTGAATGTCAGTGTTTTTTTTTTTGGGGGGGGGGCTTCAGCCCCCTAGCCCCTCCCCCTTAAATCCGCCACTGTCCCAAGCATTTAAAAGGGTTTAAGAAGCACTTTCGTAATAGCTTTATTTTTTAAAACAGTTTTTCTTATAATTATATCCAATCTATTTTGCTTTTTTTTTTTTTTTTTTTTGGAGCTTGTTTAAACAAGCTCATCAATTTGTTGAAATCGCTTGATTGAAATCGTCACTCACTTGATTGAAATCGTGCAAATATGAGAATGCTTAAACAAGTTTAAAAAATAATTAAAAAAACATTAAAAATTCTGCCAAAGACAGAATTTAGTTTAGTACGGAGGACTATTAATTTCAATCTGTATTTTTTTTTTTTTTTATCTCATTTTTTGACCGTAAAACTGGACCACATACTTTTTAAAATGACTGAAATGAATTAAAATGAAAAGTTGACACCTAAATTTCATACTTTTGTTAATTAAAAAAAAGTAATTGTCGTGTCCAAAAACTGTTTGCACTCCTGGATTCAGAGAAATTGTCACTTTCATTTGGTACCAAATTTGCGACGATAGAATTGATATTTTTAATTTATTTTGGTGTTACACAAAACTGCTCTACAAAAAATTCTGATTAAAACCAATAGTCCTCCGTCCTAATAACGTATATACATGAATTACGACTACTAAGTTTTTCTTTCAGCCTTGAAAATGATTTTCATGAAGTATTTAAAAGGAAAATTACGAAAGATAGTTACGTAATTTAAAGTTGAATATTACAAAACATAAATGAAAATGCATGTAAAGTGAAACATCATAGCTGCCAATATATACTTTTTTTATTTTATTTATTTTCTTTTTTTTTTTTTAATCATATTTGTACCACTATTAGTTATTCATCATACTATTGGTATGGGGAACTTAGATAATCGTGAAAATTTTCGACCACTTTTTTTTTTTTTTTTTTTTTTACGCGATTTAATGTCTGAAGAATAAGAAAATCGCAAAACTGATATGGTATCCTTCCATAAGTTAGACAGTTTGTTAGTTAGTTAGTATGTTTGTTTGTCTATGCATTAATCTCACAAACAAATAATCGTAGAAATTCCGGGCAAGATTTAAAATATCACTTATGACACTGAAAGAATTATACTGGTTTATGGCATTCTAATTTAAAAACTTCGTATGTTACTCGAATTGCCATTAGCTCGACTGGTCATTCAAGTTCATTCTTTTAACATGAATATAGTATGCCGTGTAATAGAAGATGAGAAGATAGAATTATGAGAACAAATACACGATGAGGAACTGAGCAGAGGCCACTAATGCCAACTAATTTTTGAATAGAAATTTGTAATATTAATTTACTACGATTAATTAAATTGAAATTGTCATTAGAGAAAACTTCTCTTGGGAATAATGGGAGCTATAGATTAGTTTAAAAATGGGTGATCAAATTATTAGTTTTTTTTTTTTTTTTTTTTTTTTTTTTTTGTACATTTTTTCGATTTTCTAAAAAAATACTATACGAAATGGCCTGGAACTTCCCACATGCAAAGAACATTTAAAAACTCATTGTTTCTACTATCGATTTAGTCCATAGTGCAATTACGGAGTGACCTACAAATTGAAGAAGAGCGAAAATACTTTGAATCACCCTGTATCATAAAAAGCTATAAATGACTTGTAACTTTAATGCATTATTGCACATACTATGTACAATATTTATATGTTTTGATGCGGGAATTGCGCAATTATTTAGGCGGATATAATTTAATTTAATTTTTATTTTATTTTTTATCAAAGTGTACTAATTTTTTGACAAGTTTTTTGCTTATAATTAGAACGAATTTCCATAAAATTTTACAAAACTTTCAGAAAAATTGACAAAACATTAGGAAGACATTATTTTTAAATGTAATATCTATTGAGATATGATCATTTTTAATAATTTTTTTTTTTACTGCGCATGCGTGAAAGATAGAAAATCTTTTATTTCATAGGTTGAAATCAAGATATATTAAGCAACTTTTTTTCAAAAGTTCATTTGAATAGAGTAAAAATTCAGCAAAAGACAGAAAAATTGACAAAACATTAGGAAGACATTATTTTTAAATGTAATATTCATTGAAATATGATCATTTTTAATAAATATTTTTTTTTACTGCGCATGCGTGAAAGATAGAAAATCTTTTATTTCATAGGTTGAAATCAAGATATATTAAGCAACTTTTTTTCAAAAGTTCATTTGAATAAAGTAAAAATTCAGCAAAAGACTAAGCTAGATTTTAAGTATTTTCCAGAGTAAAAATTTCATGTAGGGTTTTTCACATGCTGCGTATTTAGCTTGAAGATCCAATTATTTCAACCACATTAGAACAATATATATATATATAAAGAGAGAAAGAAGGAGACGAATTAGAGTGTTACGATTAGTTAAAAAATAAATGTTGTAAAAGATGCTTCAAAGAATACCTTCCGCTTACGTTGAAAAGGTAAAGCTACAGAACCAAAAACATTTTCTCGTCTTAAACTTATTATAAAATATTATCGTTTATGTTTTTATCTTTCAACTTCCACGATTTAGACTTTTCTGATCCCGAATATTAAATTAGAAATGAAATTCTAAAATTACATCTCGTTCGTAACTTGAAATTTGAAAAGATAATTTCACTCCTTTCATTATCCCTTAAAGAAATTAGTTCCTACTGGAAGGAGTGTAATTTTATTGTTGTTGTTGCTGCTGCTGCTGCTGCTGTAAAATGAAAATTCTTTCTGTAATGTCTGGAAAAATTATAGTGTCTTGCAGCTTTGATCTAAACATTACTCAATGAAAAAATATTTTACCTCAAAGTCATCTATAATTAAAGTTTCATATAAAATATTTTCATAAGAAAAGAAATATATGAAACATAAAATTAGCAATTTTTAATTAATTTTTAGTTACAAATTTTAAAGAGAGTTTCGAAAGGCTAAAAAAAACACTCTTTCTTTTTTTATTTATTTTTGGTATAATAAGTAATTTTTTAACTCAAAATTTTGATAATGTAAAAGAGCAACATTTAAATAATGTTTTATAAAATTTTCCTTAAAAATTTTGGAAAAGTCAGCCGGTTTATCCTGGTTTTCAGAGACCCATCAAAAAAGTGGTGGACATGATTTCTCGAAACTAATGCACCAATCTTATTGAAACTTCGCACACATCTTCAAGGTAATGTTGACTAATGCTTGAAGGAAGGAATCTTTTTTTTTTTTTTTTTTCTTTCTTTAATACAATTAATTTTACAGGGATATACCTTGGATAAAATATACTGAAAATTATATTGATTTTGCATACCAACTCTGCCAAAAATTCAAATTTCAAATTTTTTTTATCCTTCTACTTTTTACCTTAGTCACGATTTTTCCTTCTGGAGTAAGTAGATAATTTAAATGTTTTATGGTAAAGTTGGGGTGCAAACTTAGAATAGTTACTATTTAGTAACTGCTGTAACTTATCTATTCAACTGTTGTATGTCATATTTAAATTTGGCAAATCCTTATAATTTGAATTACACAATTTAACTACATTCAACAAACATCTTTTCAGAAAGGAAATTATCTTACTAATTTCCATTATTCTGGTATGTAGCTGAACAGAAATATCATTTTTAATGAAATATTGTAAAATCTTAAAAACATAATATCTACAATCTACTTCAGTATGTTTTTCAACACGTAACAGGTTGGAAAATGATAATATATATACCGTAAAAGACAGTTCTAGCACCCACTCAGTCTTCAAGAAAAATCGGAATATATTTGAGGAGATGGCGGTAAATGGTAAAAATATGCAAAAATATAGAAACTGTCATGCATATTTCTGTTAAAATAAAGTGGCAAAAAATGATTTGAAAACAAAACACACACATACATATAGGGGAGAACCGTGTAATATGAACCATCGTGTAATATGGACCATCATGTAATACGGATCATGAGGAAATTTGTATGTTCAATACTAGATGGTGAAACTATCTTTTTGCCTTTAGTGAATATTATTGTCATACAAAGCAGGAAGTGACTTGTACATGCGATTTGGACGATTATGAAATTGAGTTTTCGGTTTATATGATCATTGATGTAACAAGTATGTTAAAATGAAAGTATTACTTTCTGCTGTCAGGTAATTGTAATATAATTTTAGCGTTAATAGTAGCAAATGTACTTATTTTCTGAAAATTTTAGACATGTGTATCATGGGCGCCAATTTGCATAGCGATATATGATTGCAAACAACGTTGTTCTGTTTATGCGTGTAATATGAACTATGCTTTGTTGTGTAATATGGACCAGTGGTCCATGATAAAAGCAGAGAGGTTTTGTTAATGCTCGGCGTACATATGTCGCACACTCAAAATCTTGAGGCTATGGAATAGACCAGAGTCCTTCGCATACTACCAATTGGATATAGCCTTTGGACCTCCTTTTTTTTTTTTCGTCCATTAATTATTATTTTTTTCGTCCATTTCTACTATTCCAAAGAAATGGACTAGTGTATATGAGGGAACACGCTGGACAGTTCGTTTCATATTTCCAAGTGTGTCAACTGTTTGAAAAGGACCACTATGGACAACTTGGCTCATATTACACGAGCGTATGTTTAATATGGACCACCGATACATAAATAAAATAATTATTTCTTGCAATTATTAATAGTTCCCAGAGTGCTTTACAAAGCTTGAACCATGCAACTATTCAATTGTAATGAGCAGCCGACAAATTAAATAATTTTATTTCATTAATTTTAACTTTATGAGCATTCTTGCTTAGAGGGTGCATATTACACGGATCTCCCCTATATATATACAATAAACTCTTTGTTAACTGGAATTCAAATAATCGGAAAAATATTGAAAAACTCTTTTTTGCCCAAATAATTGTTTTAAAATGTTTGCCACTATTTTAAGAAGCTTGCGGTTTCGATTTTCAAATAATTAGTGTTCAATTTAATATGTACAAATTAATGTTTATATTTACAAAGACGAAAGTTACAAAAGAAATAAATAACATTAAAACTATCATCCATTAGAATAGAATCTACCGTTGAGCGTAATGGAACATTTATTCCGTATTTTCAGAACAGACGAAATTCATGTAAAAAGCAGATGGGGAAGCATTTAATCGAGGGAGGGCAATGTTTTACGGTATACACATGTTAATATCTGTATATACATCTGTATATACATCTTAATATCTGTATATACATCTCTGTTATCTCTGTTATACATCTCTGTTATACATCTCTGTACGTTATCTGTATATACATCTTAATTAATGCATTGCTCACGAAATTTAAATTGCACTATCATTCCTATAGTAACTTCTTAATAAAACAATTCTTAAATAATGTTCAAACAATTTACGTTATTATAAACAATTTAACTTATTACTTAAATAAAATTTAGAATTTACTTAATGCACAAACTCAACATGTCATCCCTCCTGCGATAATGTTGGATTTTCTTTTCCGTTACGGCGCTTGTTTTGAAATTTATGGTCTGGCTTTAAAACACATATATTTACGCAAAAGCGATAGCGGTACTCTTCGATTTTGCTTGGCACATTTATGTATAAACTGAAAATTTATAGTTTCCATTTTTTAAAACTGGTTTATCCTAAAATAAAATTATTTTTTCAACTTTTACACAAATATTTTTGTATATATTTATATTTACGGAATTGTTGATGAAAAAAGCAATAGTTTATCTGCAGATCATAATGGAAATATGAACATTAGAAATTTTAGATCAGGAATTTTAAAATAAATTTTCACCTGACAACTGCATTTATCTAGAAAATAATACTATAAATCATAGGACGGTTCATTATAAAAGTGGTGTAACTTCATGTTTTTTAAATATGTATATTTTTACCTAATTGTATCACATTTAGTCACATCTTTCATTATAAAAGTGAAGAAACTCCAATGATTGCATTAAAATCCCATAAATGGCATTACTTGTAATTTTCAGAAAACTGTAACTTCAATATAGTATTCATTATAAAAATGAAGTTTTTAAGTTACTTTAACACTACAAGGCACCCAGTTCTATATGTGGAACACCGACTTTAATCGTTCCTATAGCTATAAAACTATTAGTAGCGACATCTCTTGACATCTTGATAGAAGCTACAGACATTTAGCAATATAGTAATTCGAATCTTTAACTAAAGATGTCGTTCATGTTTTTGTTATAATGCACTCAGTGTGAAATTTGAATGAAAGTGATACGTTAGTCGTTTGTCTGAATTCAAAAATAAAAATAGAATAATTATTGACCAGTTTTGACTCGAAAAAAAATACTGTGTGTTATAACGAAGTGTATATTTTGCAGAGGTAAGTTGATTTTTTTATATTATAATAGTAAACGTATTAGTAAATCATATTTTTATGTATGTTCCACATACGGTACGTTGAGCTAAAAAGTTGATTTTTCCGTAAAATATGGTTTTACTTTTATTTTTATAAGTTTCCCTATCTTCTAATCACTAATTACAACCTATATATTTTTGTCGCACACTAAAAAAAAAAATTGAGCCTTGTAGGGTTAAATTATATTTAATGTAATTTATAAATTCTTATAATTCTGAGTTGTATTAAACACAAAAAATCGATAAAATTTACAGAAATTTGCCGTTTTTTCTATACTTATAAATTTACAAAAAGCTCGTTATTTCAAAATCCATTTACAAGAAGATAATTCACTTTTACAATGAATCACACATATATTGTTTAATATATATATATATATATATATATATATATATATATATATATATATATATACATTTAAAGTTTGAGAAACTGTATTTATTTCGATTTTTATTTAATTATTTATTTTCAGTTCGCAATAACTCTAAAAAACCTTGACTCATTAAATATATATATAAATATGTGTATGACTGTACTTAATGCTTTTCAGCATAAAAATAAAAAAAAATAAATGTGTATTTATTATATTGCACACATATTTCTTCCACCTCTTGCAATAAATATTAAAAGTTTGTTTATGAACTCGTTCCAATTAATATTTTCTAAAGTATTTGGTAGCGAAAATTCCAAATCATGCCTTCATATATTAAATATATAATCAATAAATCTATTTATATGTAAAAAAGAGCCTATGATATCATATTTTTATATACTGACAAACTTATGTTTAAAAACAACTGATTATATACATTTCAAATATTATGCATTATGATAATCACATTTTCGGCTTCAAAACGTTGAAAAAGGTGAACCAGTACTCCTAAGGGCATTTAATTTAGCCTGCCTATTCATGAAGCAATAAAAATTTGTGCATAACGAAATAAAAATTAAATCGAAATTATGTTAATAGATGACACTACGTTCTCATCGCATAACATGCAACTGCACATCAAACTTGTTATAAAAATATGGAACATATGCAATTCCCATTATTCTACGTCTGAAAAACTCCTCATTACTCTACTAATGAAGAATCGAGTTTGTAACTTATTTTGAAAAATACCACGTAAATGAGGACGATTAAAGGTAATTTGTTTTCTTTATAAATCTGTACTTTGGAGGTAAAGGACACCATGTCCATTTTATGAAAAGAGTTAGCATAATGCCATTTTTGGACATTTTTTGATTTACATAGAGGCATTAAGCACATTTTGTAAATAAAAGCGTCTTAAATTCAGACAGAAATGTGTCTGGAATACGAATGCAGACACATAAATGTCTGAAACACTTACGCATGCAAAATTTCAGACACACGTGTTGTCTTAAATTAAGACACATAAGTGTCTTTTTATAAATGAGCTGAGATAAGTGTCTGAATAAGATTGATATGTCTGAAATTAAGACATATTGCAATTTAGACACATACGAATTCAGACATTATACAATTAAGGTACTTAAAATTCAGACATTTCAAATTTCAGACACTTAGAAATTCAGACATTTGTATTACTTAATAAAGTTTCCATATGGAATCTACGTAAGCAGCATGCATATCCTGTTTAAAAAATTTTTTAACAAATTAATTTTATATTATTTTATATAACAAGAACAATCTTTGTTATAGTTATAAGTTAACAGTAAACTTAACTTAAATAAGTTAACAGTATTTAACTTATTTAAAATACTTAGACGCGAAACATATTCGATTAAAAATTAAAAAACAAAGTTAATTTTTATTTATAGTTTTCACACGTAATGAAACAAAAAATATTAAGATAAACGAAACATGGACCTTGTAGCTATGAAAGCGAATTTGTAACTAAACAATTTTAAACAATTTGAGCATAATTGATTTTTTTTCCCCGTTTTAATTTTTTTTTTTTTTTTTTTTATGTCTTTCGCAATATTTCCCTTCACTTCAAAATGTAAAAGAACAAATTTTTTGGTTTTCATGTATATAGTTTGTTTTCTTGTAAATACCAGTTTGAAAAAAATCGTTTAAAATCCACAGTCTACTATTTTTTCATATTTATTGTACATTTTACAAAAAATTCTAAACCTCTATACATAAATTTTACAACAATAATATGTATTAAGCTTTAGTTATTACCACGGATTGGTTATTACGGATAAATTTTATTGCAAAGACACAAAACTTCGATTTGTTTTACGGATACTAGAATTTTTCACATTGTACAAGCAACATCAATTGCAAGTCTCGGTGGCTTGATTCGGAAGACGCTCACCTTAGAATCTGTTGGTTGACGGTTCAATTCCCAGTGCTGGCAATGGAAGGTTTTTTTTTGTAAAAATTATTAATGCTTTTTTTTTTTAATGCTCTAGGATATACTACAATCTATTTTTTACAGATAAACAGTATTACACGCACTTATTTATTTATTTATTTATTTATGAAAAACATTCACTGTAGACAGGACAAAAAAAAATGGGACAAATAAAAAATACATGGATAAAAATACATGGATAAAAAAAAATTTTAGACACTTCAAGTGTGTGAAACGGTGTGCCTTTTAAGATACTTCAACTGTCTGAAATAAATAAGACACTTTTTAGCATCTTAAAATTGAACACCCATTTTAGACACATTTGTGTCTGAATTTCAGACACTTGTATTTACAGTGCACTAATGTCCTATTATTATAAAGGAGATAAGACAGGGAAAAATAAAACCATATCCATTTTCCTTATTCATGACAAATGTATTTCATTGTAGCATATCAAAGACATGGTGGTAACTCTTTTACAAAATTGCAATAGTATGCTTTACCTCCCCTTTTTAAAAAAAATTTAAATTTGTTTATATTAAAGAAACCGGCTGCTAAGGTTCATGCGTACCCGTTTTTTAAAATGTTAAAGTCTTTACTTCTTTTATCAACAAATACAGTAGTCGAATTTTTCTTGAGTACAGAACCAAATTTTGAAATTTGGGGATTTTTATTTTTTTACTCTTTTTATTTTATTTTATTTTATTTTATTTTATTTTTATTTATCTATTTTTATTTTATTTTATTTTATTTCATTTTATTTTATTTATTTATTTTTATTTTATTTTTATTTTTTATTATTATTATTATTGAAAATATTCTTAAGTGTGCAACCGAAACGTTGAAAGAATCATCTACGTTAAATGCTGAAAATACAATTCTATTTTAATCTGTTTTAATGTATTTGAATTGAAGTCTGTAATTGTTTACACACTGGTTCTCATAATTATAAGGACATCCGTTTTTCTTTATTAACTAAACACTGAACACTATTATTTAAACAAATATATTTTTTATTAATTCGAATTTCATTAATAGACTATATTTAACAAGTTTTATCGTTTTTCTATCTTAAAAAACTTTAAATACGGTCAAAAAGATGATTTTTCAGGTGTTCACAATTATAAGGACAGCTCGAATCTTAGTTATTTTTTTTCAGTTATTCTTTATATTAATATTTTATGGGGTCTCTTTTTAGGGTGAAACAGTCAGACATTCTCTCTAATATATATATATACCCATTTATTTTTAATATTCAGTTTCAATACCATTTCATACAGCATAGATGATATTCTGAATACATTTAAACTATTTAAAATTGCTTTTCACTTGCATGCACTTTTTTAATATGATAAGTTAAGGTTTTTTTTTCAACTTTTAGGCCACAGGAAAGGCAATAATACAGAAGTTTCTTTCTTCAAACTATTTCCTATTGCTCTTGAAGTAGAGCAAAAATATAAGTCTTGTTGAAAAAAATATTATTACCCCCCAAAATCTAACAAAAATCTGTGAGTTCCGCGTTTAAAATTTCCAAATATTCTCTTGATGTTCATAATAAAAGAAAAAATTACTAAATTCATTCTGCCTTCAGTAGAAACAACTCCCCAAAACACCATAGATCAACCTTTAAAATGCCCGACTCATATCTGTCTTTAAAAAATCTGCTCTGTCTTTCGCTATCTTCAGATCGTGCCAGTAACTGTTAAAATCATTTGGTTAATCAAGAATACAATGTTTTTCATCCGAAAATGCAACATTTTACCATTTCATATTGTCTTTATTCAACTTTAACACAGACGTTCTTACCTCCATTAAATGCTTATTGATTATTACCGGTTTTTTACTCATTTTAACATATTATTAATTATTTTAAACATGCATAAATGTGGACCACATTATTTCGTTAAAAATTACGAGCAAATTCAGCAGCAGTCATTATGAGTAGAACAGTAAAAGGAATTATGAGTCTTCGATCTGCGTAAAACAACTCTGATTTTGCATCAGATCTCTCTCCTATCGAACCAGCAGTTCAAAGTTTGATATTTCCTTCAGCAATTTTAGATCTTCGAATTTCATTAGAAATTCGGCGGATTAAGATTATCCTTCCACTTAAAAAACACATTCATCATACTTCACTACATGAACATTCTTTTTTTTTTTCGAGGAATTATCAGTAATGTCCGTTCATCCATGCGTAACCGCCTGACAGCACTCCGGAGACAACAAAAATATATCAACCCCTCAGATCTAATGCAACACAAACTTAAAATCCGCCAACTCTCGGCAACATTCAAAAAACAAATAAACATTGCAAAACATAACGCATGGAAACATTTTTGCACAACACAAACAAACATCCATGGCACTGCACAGAAATTCTATAGCAATAAATTTTTCACACCAACAGTACTCAAACTTGAACGTCCTCCAGCTCTTACCTCTAAACACAACAACCTAGAATATATCACCTCAGTTCTCTTCCCTCCGAGTAAATTCACCAGCCCCCATATTCCAAATTTTTCAAGTCCCATGGACGAAGCCTTCACGGAGGCAGAAATCCAGGCTGCTCTTTATAGCTTTAACGTAAATAAGGCCCCTGGCCCTGACAGCATAGACTTCAGAATCCTTAGACACTCCTTCAATACACTCACATATATTTTTCACACATGGACAAACTTATGCCTCAAACTACAATATTTTCCAGAAATTCTCAGAAGGGGTGAAGTGGTGTACTTTCTGAAGCAAGGGAAGCTTCCCTCTGAACCCTCCTCCTATCGACCGATCTGCCTGCTCCCAACAATAGGCAAATTACTAGAAAAGCTCATTGTCAATAGACTAAATTTCTACCTGGAATCCAATAATCTTCTACACCCCAACCAATTCGGGTTCAGAGAGGGCAGATCATGTGAACTCGCTTTGCAGCAAATTTTAAACTCCTGTGCTCTTAACTTTCAGTCTGGAAAGTACACCACTCTTATTTCACTTGACATTAAAGGGGCTTTCGACAATATCGAATGGCCACACATCCTACACACTCTAGAAACACTCAACTGCCCGGGAAATCTTGCGGGAGTCATCAGCTCCTACCTCTCCAACAGGAAAGTCTTGATTAACTGGGGCCCTAACTACAGAGTTTTTCCACAATCTAAGGGCTGCCCCCAGGGATCGTGCTAAGCCCGATCCTCTGGAACTTGGTGGCCAACAAAATTCTTCTAAAAATGAACTCAGAGGGTTTTAAAACCCTCACATATGCTGATGACTTCTCTGTGATTCTCTTGGGTTTAACGAGAAAAGTTCTGGAGGAACAGGCCCAGGCTACCTTCTCCCTCTTCAGCTCCCTATTAATAGAATCAGATCTAACACTCTCACCCTCGAAAACGCAAGCACTAACCTTCTCCTTCCCAAGACTCCTTAAACGGAACCCAGTGATGAGGATCGATGGCGTCAGTGTCCGTCATGTCTCACAACTAAAAATATTGGGAATCACAATAGATAGAAACCTAAACTGGGTGGCACATATACAAGACCTAAAGATAAAAACTTCTAAAATCTTCCACAATTCAGCAAAAATGGCAGGGAAGAGGAGGGGTATATCCACCTTCTTCCTAAAAACCTGGTATAAAATAGTAGTAGAAAAGATCCTAACCTACGGCGCTGGCATTTGGGGGGGGGGGGACCTCACCAAAGCAGCGTCGAATAAACTTAACTCAATACAGAGAATGTTTTTGGTCCAAATTTCTAGAGGTTACAAAACAATCTCTACTGATGCCCTCACAGTCATCACTGGTATTCCACATGCTCACCTCCAATTAAAATACAACTTTAACAAAACTAACGTCCTGCAATTAAATAATTCCATTCTCACAGACACTCTCCTCCCTAATATTCATGTCCAACAGCTTTCTAACAGCTGGCAAATACACCCAGCTCAGGATGCTGCTTCCCTTTTCATAAATTGTGCAAAAAACAGCTTCTCCCCGTCTGCTCAACTGGCGATCTACACTGATAGCTCCAAAATCAATCATGGAGTGGGAGCTGCACTTTGCGTTTTAAACAATAACAAAGTTCTCCATCAGTGGGCAGGCAGGCTCGCAGACCACAATTCGGTCTTTCAGGCTGAGCTCTTTGCCATCCTGAAGGCAGTTGAGTGGTCAGAAAATAACTCTCCAGACTACAATCAAATTTCAATATTCAGTGACAGCCTCTCGAGCCTGCAGGCCATAGCTCGCCACAAGAGCAGACACCCACAAGTACTTGAAATTAAAATAAGGCTCTCAAAATTAAAAACTAAAATATCCCTGGCACACGTTTCTGCCCATAAGGGGGTCGTCGGAAATGAACTAGTGGACTCTCTTGCAAAATCAGCAACAGAATCTAGTGACATAGCCTATTCACTCTCAGCTCCCCCTTCCTACATAAAATATCACCTAAATCAAAAACTAATTAATGACTGGCAGAGTTTCTGGAGTGTGTCTCCAAAAGGGAGATACACTCACGAGCTAATACCAAATGTCTCACTCAATATTTGGGACCTCTCCCCGGAAATCTCTGCCTTTCTGTCAGGTCATGGCCCCTTCCCCAAATACCTTCACAGATTTCATTGCCGACGATCACCCTTATGCTCATGCGGTGAGGAGGGGACTGCACAACATTATTACTTTCACTGTCAACTTACAATACCTTACCATTTAAGGAACCCTAACCCTAGACCAGCAACTTGGCTGAACAATATAATAACTAGAAAGCCCCTACGGCTCAAACTAAAGCGCATCTATGCCTTCCTTCAAGATTTCTCAAATTCAACAAACTAAATTCCTTCTCTATCTTTCCTTAATTTTTCCTCCTCTCCTACATGGCGAATACTGGTCCTGTCTGATGCTAAAGTATTCCACAGAAGTGCTCTCGGAAAGCAATCATCCTGCGCATGATGATGCTATTAACCAACATTGTTCATAGGGTGTTTGGGCTTGATATAAAGACTGCGAGTACATTGTATAAAGACTGTGAAATTTGTACATTACCTGAATGAACTTTGTAAATAGACTTCCACCTGGCTCCGGTCCTCTTCACTTTCATGCAACTTTGTCGCCCTTTGTCGCGGGAGAGCTCTGCTCTGGCGACCTTTGTAATTTTTTTTTCTTTTCTTTTCTTTTTCTTTTTTTTTTTTTTTTTTCTCTTCTGAATCTCCACAGTGGCTTTGGAGCCCCTCTCTAAAGGTTAAAAACGCTCAAAACCGCTGCATAGTGGTGAGCGGCTTCTTTCCGTCTTAGAATCTTAGAATCTTAGAATGTCCGTCCAAGAAAAATTGAAGGCTTATATATGAATTAATCTAGCCCAGTAGTTAACAAATTCGCATGTCAACTGTAATTTATCCGCTAGTAAGTTAAATAAAACGACAAATCTTGATTGTCCCTATAATTATGAGCATCTAAAAACGTGGAAAAAAAATATTTTGCATTATTTTTTATTAATTTTGTTTCATATTAAAAAAATTATAGCAGTTTTGGTTTTTAGAATACTAGGTATATTTAGTGCTCTTAGTATAATCTTGATCACAATTATTTTTATATTAGTTATTTCAAAACATAAAGTGTCCTTATAAATAAGAGAAGGAGTGTATACCACAGGATGTTTTTAGCACTGATTAGGGACTGGACTCAAAACATCTCTTATTGTATATTTTAATTTTTTTTATGATGCTTAGTTTAAATGTAAAAATAAGTCTCTCATTATTTTTAAATAACTTAAAACATAGCTGGGACGTAATATGTTTGTGTATTTCAAGTCTTATTAATTATTGAACAATCCTAGTATTATTACATTATTACATTATCTGATTAAATTAGGAAAAACACGAAACTTATTCCTCTTACCCATAAGATTTCTAATGCTGTTTCTATGTAATCTAATAAAAAACAGAAGCTTTAAACTTTTTTCCAATTTTTAGTTTCTTATCTTTTTTAACGTTACAAACTTTAAAAAAAAAAAAAAAAAATTACACGAAAACATCTGTTACTATCACATTTCTTACAATAAAATGGCGTATAAATCTGCTAATCTATAAACTGTTAGTTCTCAAAAACTCTAAAAATATATAAGAAAATTCAAAAAGTGTGCTTTTTTTTTTTTTTTTTTTTCTTCTTCTTCTTTCCTTATACTATTTTTTCTTCAATAAATTTAATGTGTAGATAAAAATACAGAACGTTAACTTTACACAAAAATACTAAAAGAAAAAAATTAAGAGAACGATAAAATATACTTTCTCGCTTATATTATTATTTATTTATTTTATTTATTTATTTATTTTTTATCGCTCATAGTTAGAACGTAACATCCTGCGCATAATATATGGATAGAGAACGAGAGTTCCCTGGAGTTTTCGTGTTATTTTAAATGAGAATTCCCAGATAAGCAATTTTGTAAAGTAAGAGTGGCTCGATTTTTTAATATTTTTCGATTTATTCTAAATTTTGTTATTCTTATATCAGTTTTTTTTTTTTTTTTTTTTTTTTTTTTAAGAGTTATCGTAATCATAAATCTTTTATTTTATTTCTAGTAAAGTCAATTTACGGATTATTTTGGTTCTATAAGTGAACATCGCATCTAAGAAATGAACATTGCATGTAAATTTGAATGCATGAAGTTAATTTGAAATTATGCCGATATAGATATAATTTTAACTTATTAGAGAATTTGTTTTGATAAATAAATAAATAAGTGACAATATATACTGGTAATATAAAGAATATTGTTAGTTATCTATTCTGACAGCACATCTTCTCCGATAGGATATCCAGAGAATGAAATGACACCCCAAGAGCCTACACTGGATGTCCCTAGAGATAATAATGCTGTTAGGGGGCATCCATTAATTATGTGATGTGTTCAGGGGGGAGGGGTCGAGCCGAATCTCACGTGAGAGAGAAAGGGAGTCTCGGCAAATATCACGTAATTTTTTCCCGCAAGAAGCAGTGTAAAATGGCAAGAAAATTGTGTTAAATTCAAGTAAAACATGTTTCTTGACTTAAATATGGCAAAATCTGACACGATAATATTTATCGGGGCTATCCGAACGCCGCGAAGCAGCACAGTAGTCTTTCAATTGTTTTAGGTGCCACCGGCCAGCCACACGCGCAACTCGACGAACGTTGCAGCGTACAAGCCGAGTAACAGCGACCCTCAGGGATTGTCACAAGACGAGCTACTGAGCTTCTGTGCGCAAGCGACAACGGTTTAGTGTGACTAAATAAGAGCAAAGTTGAAGGAGCTGGACTACGATCTATGCAATCTTAGTCTTAACTAAACTAGTCTTAACTAGTCTTCAATAAAAATAATAAAGCAAATTGTGTTTTTTGAAATAAATCCAACGCATTCACAGTAAAAGTACAAATTTTCAAAAATCTCACTTGAGATTAGGGGAGGGGGTCGAGCCAAATCTCATGAAATCCCACCAGGAGGGAGGGGTAAAAAAATCGTCAAAACCGCCTCACGTAATTAATGGACGCCCCCTTAGGACAAGATTCTCATCAAAGGTGAATTCGAGAATTTCTCACCTTTACTCAGAAACAAAGTGAGATTTCTAAAAAGAATGTGAGAAGAGAAAAATATTTAATACATATATGTAATTATAATTCTCGATTATTGCTTATGATGTTTAATTTTACAACTAATTTGCACAATTCAAGCTTAATCGCGTTAAGTTGTCTAAATATACCGATTGTTTTCACCGATAAACACCGAAATATGCTACTATTGAACTGCAAATTGATGAAATTCACTTTTTTTTATTCCTTCCCTGCAAAATAAAAAAAAAAAAAAAAAAAAAAAAAATGTGTAATATTACACAGCAATATTGAGGAAGCTTACCATGTAGAAAAATACCACAACCATAAAGAGAAATGTTACCAGCTGTACCTGTGTAACACTAGCATAACGTGTAAGAGGTCACACAGTTATAGCTGGTAGCATTTCTCTGCATAGTTGTGGCCAGGGTCTGATTATCCAAAAGGCTCAGGAAGCACAAGCTTCCCCTCTAAAATTTAAGAGGGGGCTCCATAAGAATTAAAAACATGGTCTTGAATTTTTTGTTTCGTATTTTCACACTGAGATTGAATTTTTTCTAAAACACTCACTATTTCGGGAAAAATATATTATTTAACCTCAAAAATCTGAATGTTCTTAATTAAAAAGTTGTAGTTGTATGGTTTTAATGTTCTCTGTAGAAACCACCCAGATGTATGAAAAAAAATAATAAACACACACTATTTTTTGGTCTATAGCATTTTTATATTACAATATGTTACAGGAAAACAAGATTTTCCGAAATGAAAGGGGGCCCTGAAATGATGCTGAGCTTCCCGGTTGTGGCAAGTAGGCTGCCTCAATACTGTTGTGTAATATAGCAAAAAAAAAAAAAAAAAAATATTTCTACAGTGTTCAATACAAGATCAGTTACTTAATTCCTGTTTTTCTGGTGTTTCATTGTAGAAATGTAATGTTTTTTTTTTTTTTTTTTTTTTTTTTTTTAAGCTGAACACCATAGTACACAATATTCTTATACAAGCTGATTTTTATGATTTTTATTATTATTTAAACCTCTTTTCGGAACAAAATTTTAATAAACTGTCCCTACACTGCTAAAAATAGTTTCTTAAAAATGAGCAAAATTGTCTCAAAATAGCTCCGAAACAATATATACTTAAATTTGAAAACCTATGTATTCATTTTTGAGTATATTGACATGTCAAGCAGGGGGACATTGGGATTCTTATGGGTCAACCTCATTTTTGAGCATGTCACTATACTAAAAACTGAGTACATGAGTTTTCAAATTTAAGTATATATTGTTTCGGAGCTATTTTGAGACAATTTAACACATTTTTAAGAAACCATTTTTAACAGTGTAGAAGAATGCACGAATTTGTCGCAATGTTAAAAATTTTATATAAGAAAACTGAAAAACATGCGAGGTTCTTGCGATCTCGTGCTTTTGTGGGAACACTGTGTTAAGGTATAATTGTAAAATTTGGAGTGTAAATATTATTTTCTATAAACGAACCCATTTCTTTCCCCTTGTCTCTGTGATTATTTCCCTGCCTATCAGAAATTTTAATTTTAATTTTCAAGTTTTCTACTTTTTTTTTTTTAACTAACTGTATTTTATTGCGTAGAAATACTATATCGATATAATAGTATTTTCTCTTATATGAATAATTTGGTGAAACACTTATATGACCTTTTTCTTATTCTGCATTTAAATGCTATAAAAACGAATAAGAGATCAAGGTGTACTCAAATATTTTCCAATATTTCCCTTTCGGCCACAATCTTACTGTATACTTCGCACAAATAAAGGCAGGAATTTAATTTCACTACCCTTTTTTTTAAACTAAATTTATTAACAGCTCATATTACCATTATTAAATCTTACAACTTATTTTTTTTTTTTTTTTGTTACAATTAAATTTTGATTGGTAATAAATGTAAACAAATATTGCTCCAATATTGCTACACCATTAGTAAAAATGTCTAGTTTAAATACAGTTGTAAAATGATAATAATAATTGTTATCATATTATTAACTAATAACTATAGTCCGATTTCGCTCACCTAACAGTTGATATTTTCAAGTAAACTTTCTGTTAAATTTGCCATTTTCGCCAAGTCAAAAACCAATGGCCAAATGTCATGATAAATTGACAATAATGAAATATGTATATATATATATATTATTTAAAATTTAACACTACTTTTTATCAAAATAGTAGAATTTGAGTCATGAAATGTAATTTAAATTTAATTCTTTAATAATAATAATAATAATAATAATAATAATAATAATAATAAACTCCAGCGTTGATAGTTTATCTGTCTAAAGGATATTACCTAAATACCCCAAATTTATTTTTCCCCTACCTGAATCTGGTCCTGATAATAGAAATACACAATATATTTTCGATTTGAATTTATTATCATTTAGACTATTATTATTGCATTATTATTATTATTATTATTTTAACCATTTTAATTTAATTTTTCTTTTTTTTTACATTTTCCGCTTATGTAGCTAAATTTTTTTTACTAGAATTTGGTTTTTCACAATAATCCGAAAAATAATCCACCAAATCGCCAATCGGCGGTCCTTACTTAGTAAGAATTACGTCTATTCTTTTAAATTACCGTTTAGATTTTTTTTTTTTTTTTTGATGGGTAAATTTTTTTTTATTTATTTTTTATTTATTTATTTTATTTTTATTTTTTTTTTTCATTTTTGAATAAATCATCTTTTTTTTTTTTTTTTCATTATTTTATTCATTCCTTCAAACCAAGGATAAAAATTGATTTTTTTTTTTTTTTTTTTTCCAGTAAATTGTTTTAACAATGGCATCAGTTTAGACTGTTACTTTCCAGAAACTTGGGCTTTTGTTATTAAAAAGATGAAATGTTAATATATATATACATATATATATGAAAAATATTACAATAACTAACCAGTTTAGATAAATACGATCTGAAAATAAAAGAATGACATTGGAAATAAACTATTTTTTTTTTTTTTTTTTTTTTTTTTTTAAAGAGGGAAATCTGGCATAGAAAATTTCAAGATATCATTAGTTAGACTTCAAAATGAAGCCGACTTTATTAATTATTGTGATAATTATTCGTTAACGTCATGTGTGTAATTTTTTTTCAAAAAAGAATCAATTAAACAATCTTAAAATAACTTTAGTAATCATTTTTCGACATTTGGTTATTCGTCACAACATGAAACATATCAATTGTTACAGCAACGTTGATACGATATTGCCATCCACGGGTAATGTTGACAATTAGAATAAAAGCAAACGTCTCAATTTGGCAAAAGTTCATTCATGATTTTGTCACGTTTAGACATGGTGTTATGAAGGTTATTGTGCATATACTTTACAACTGTTTACGAATTTTAGAAATAAACTACGACAGAAGTAAACTCTACGCTAGAATGATTCTTTTAGATTCAAAATTGGGAGAAAAAAAAATATAAGTCGTTATATAAACATTTGTGATATAATTCTTTAAAATATTATTTGAACAGTTAATGGTCTAGGTAAATGGTCTAGGTAAATGGTCTAGGTCCCGTGCAATACAAAGTTATATTTTTCTAAATTTTGAATGCAGAAATTTTTCTATTCGTGGTAGATTTAAAAGAACAGATCTCTTAATGAGCTCATCGGAAAGATTTCTAGCAGTTTAAAGTGCTTTTAAGATAGTTTTAAAATGAAATTTTTCCTCTACGTTCATTCCAAATAAATTCTAATGAGCTTCTCGAAAATTGTTCAAATAAAAAGTTTTTTTTTTTCTTTCATTTGTTATTATGAAATGCATTTCTATATTGCTAAATACATAAAACTTTTAAAATTTTTAAGAAATATTTTAATTACAACTATATTTTACATTTGAATTCTGGATTGATCGTGTTTCTTTCGTAGATGTATATATTATTTGAATTAGGAAAAGCCCTTTGTAAAAATACCTTTTTTAAACTGTTATATCTAAATTTTCAATTCCCCGTAATTCTGCATTGTAATAGTTTGTTGAAACAATGTGTTAAAATCGTTGAACTCATCTATGTGTAATATATTACACACATACATATTACACATAGATGAGTTCAACGACTTTAACACACACACACACACTTATATGTATATACAAAATGTCCGAATAAAATTTCCTAATTTCAACACCCGATTGAAAAATAACTATTAGCGATACGTTGTTGGTATTAGGCAAAAGCGGTCGCTTAAGAGGACAGAAATGTTGAAATTAATTAATTTTGTTTTACATTCTGTTGCTTCTCAAATCAAATACTCCTATGAAATTTATCATTTTTATGCATACAGCGTGTTTTTAAGGTGCCTGCCTACCGTCGGAGGTGATTTTTTTTTTTTTTTTTTTTTTTTTTATAATTGAAAAATTGCTTATTTATGTGCATTATATGATAGAATATAGTAAAAACAGCGAATAACCTGAAAAAAATATGCAAATTTTAAAATATTTTGATATTTAGGCTCAAAATATGCATAAAATTTGCGAAAAAAAAACACTTTTACAAATCATCATAAGTCAAATTTAAATAAAGATACTTTTATTCTTTAAATTTTATTTAGATTATTGGAACGTCCTTAAGGGAGTGAATTACTCTCAAAACTATAACCATGTTATTTAATATTTTAGAGAAAATAACATTTTTACATGCTGAAAAAAACATGAATATACATGGCAGTTCATAACTTCTATCGACCCCCCCCCCCCCCAAAATAATAATAATAATAATAATAATAATAATAATAATAATAATTTAGCTAGATTCATTGTCGTAGTTCAATCCCTAAAACAACTCCTCTAGAGTATTTTGTCAAAGTTTCATAACGTTTCAATTATAACTTTTGGAGTTATGATGCTTTGGGATAAATCAAAATGCTAAAAATGTCATTTTGAGAAAAAGCAGAAAACAAATTTAAAAACAAGATTTTACCAATTAAACAAAAAATAATTTTAATAAGTTCCTGATTTATTTCAAAGCTTTTTATTTTCTTTTTTAAATTCCTTTTATATTCAGTAACAAATTTTGATGCTTATATTGAGTAAAACATTTATGTAAACAAACATTTAAGGGTCATTTCCGGCCACTTCCAGTTTCAAAAACTGGCGAGTGACTAATATTAAAATGCCTGTAACTCAAGTTATAAGCAAGATAGAAACAAAATTCCAACTGATTTAGAAAGCTAAAATGTCAGGCTTTAATACTAACCCAAAAATAGAAAATCGGAGTTTTGACCGAAAATTGCGTTTTAAAAGTAAACAGGCACCTTAATGATAAAAAGTAATGGTCGAAATGAAAAGGTTTATTTTATGGGAATCTTTATATATATATAAGGCAATGTATGTGTGTGCGTGTATGTGTGTAGACAACGTAGCGCAAAGACGGTAGCTCGGGCAGTCGCGTATTTTGACACGAAGGTACCCCCGAGTGTTTCTTGTGCACCTCGAAGCCCGATTTTCGAATTTTTTATTAGTTTTCTTTAAATTAATTAAAAATATGAAAATATTAACCTCATAAAAGTTTAAAAATTATCCATTAGTATTGAAAAATATAAATATTCATCATAAACCACTATGCTATGAGCGTAATACTTAGAATATTAATTCTGATTATTTTTTTAAAAACTTAAAAACTTTTCAGTACTCTAAATTATTACTTCACATAGATAATGATGTCCTTTTAGTGCAATCAAAATTAAGTGTTTCAGTTTGATGAACTGAAATGGTAATGTTGGTGGAAGTGTAGTATAAGGCCAATTGTGTACTCTAGGGACCTCGCCAGGATGAGATGCCCTGCGCTGGGATCTTTGAAGGAGTCCTATACCTGTATTCACGCGAATTTCAAACAAACAGCTAAATCGACGAGCGTGACCGGGGTTCGAATCCGGTACCTCCTGCCTACCAGCTTCGAAAACCTCAAGCCCTAAGACGTCAAATGGAAACGGTAACATAATTTTCTTTGACATCGGCATAGCCATTTAAATTTCACATCTTTTTTTTTTTTTTTTTACTTCACATTAACTAAAAAATAATAATGATGATGATTAAGGGGGGGGGGATATACAGTGTGTCCGTAAAGTCATGGTACAGTTTTGACCGGTCACAGGAAAGCAACAAAACAAGACTGAAATGTAAAATCTTCCCCCAAATAAAAGGCAAACTCTCCAAGTTTTTCTAGTATGATGCACAAGCGTGTGCGCACGCAGGCGATGACGGAACACCACGAATTGCGCATCGCGGATAAGCCCACGCTCACGCCAGTCGAGATGTGGACGGTACAGAAGAAAATTCTTTGTGTTATGTGGCTTGCTAAATTCAAATTCGTGTCCAAAGTGCAATGTGAATATCGTACTTTGGTCACGGATTTAAATTTACCAAGCCACTGATTATTCCTCTGTACTGTCCACATCTCGATTGGTATGTGAGCGTGGACTGATCCGCGCTGCGCAGTTCGTGGTGTTGTGTCATCACCTGGGTGTGCACACGCTTTTACATCATACTTTGGAAACATGGAGTGTTTTCCTTTTATTTGGGGAATACTTCACATTTCTATCTTGCATTGATGCTTTCCTGTGTCCGGTCAAAAGTGCACCACGTCTTTACGAACACACTGTACGTTTATTTCTATACAAGTTTTTCACAACAGAAATAATTTTTGTAACCATGTATATGTATACTTTCTACCTATTTACCTATTTTCTACCTAAGCTATTAAAAACATCAACAGTCAGTTGCATTATGAAATTATATGAATGACTCGTTTTGAAATCGTACACTTTAAATAACAATTTTATCGACCAGATACTATAATTGGTTGATATTTTTAAACATTTTTTTTTTTTTTTTAAGTTGTAGTAACAATGTGATTTACAACTTATAGAATGATTAATTTATGCAGTAAGTAACTCTAAAGACGCTTAATAAAATAGGTCACAGTTTTCTCATAATATAATATGAAAAACATAGAAATTCTAAACTTTTGTAACATTATTTCTCTTGTTAAAATAAATTGAACAAGTTGTAGAAAAGCATTTAAAAAATAGAAAAAAAAAGAACTATTTTTACACAAAAACAAAACTTTTTTTTTTTTTTTTTACAAAACTAAATAAGAACTATATAGTTTCTTATGCTTTAGAACAAGAACCAAGTTCCTATGGAAGGCACAAAAGAATACTGTTTTCTTTTTAACAGAAAAGAAAAAAGTAAATCAATTTGAAATCAATTTGAAAAAAAAAAAAAAAAAAACTACAGAAAACTCTAAGCCATTGTTAAGCCAAACTAAATGAAGGAAACTATTATCTAGACAGAAATTTTTTGAAGTAAGTATTAGAAGTATAGTTTCTTTCAGTTCTCTAACAAGTTCGAAATATTCCTTAGCCATAATCCTGCTGTAAGTGCTCGAAATGCTCCTAACGGCATACCAAGAAAAGAAATTATTGAGTATCTATCTACCTTAGATACAATATACTCAATTTTTTGAAGACATGGCGCTGAAAAAATTTGTGATGAAACTTTTTAGTGATTTTTTTTTTTTTTTTTAGTTGCAATATTACTTTTTATATGGATAAAAGAGGTTCATAATTCTGTTGAATGTATTTTGTTCATGGAATGAAAAGTTTTAAAACATAGAGAGTTGGGGAATTAAGGATTGTATTCTATGCTGTTAAGAAAGTTATTAAAACACATCATTTACCTAAACATGTATTTAAAAACTAGTATGTTGTGGCCACCACAAGACTTTCTTCTATATTTTTCTATACAAATTCACTCAGTAAAAATATTTATTTAAAAAAAGTTTTTTGTTTCGTTAAAAGTAAAAAAATCGATAACCTTGTTTTAAATTATCACATATTTATAGTTCAACTATTCCTTTTAAAGGTACTGACGAGACCTTTCGAAAGATACCCATCTTGAAAATTTATCCCCTCGGGAGTACTTCCCCCCCCCAGGGGGAAACCGATGCCCCCACATGCACAAAATTTTTTTCCTAGTTAATTACTACTATTATCAATAATTCATATTAATTTTACAATCACAAGTTTAAAATAACTCTCATTATGCACATTTATACGAAATTTTGTCCTATACTGCCATGTTAAAAGTTTACAAAAAATGCGATCATAGCGCCACCTGGTAAGTGATTGATTCCCAAATCTAATCAGCACCAGTTTATGTCAGGGTGCAACTAAATACTAAGTTTGGTTAAATTTTATTCATTGGTTCGTGAGATACAGTGGACACAAAATTCGGGATACACACACACAGACACACAGACAAACAGACATTTTCTAAAACTATCAATTCATGTTCAGGACATCCCAAAACGTGTAAATCCATCAAAAAAAAGAGGTCGAAAATTTTCACGAATCCAATACTTTCTCTATATTACATATAGAAGAAAGTAAAAATTAAATTTAAATGTGTTTAAAGGAACAATGGTCCTTCAAAACAAAATTTCTTAATTTTTGAGCAATTGCTTTGAAATTTTCATAGAAATTTAGTGTATCATTCTTATAGTATTAAAAATAATAATAATAACAATAAAATCAACAAAATTCAATGGAAATCTTAGTGTTTTTTTTTTTTTTTTTTTTCCTCAATAGAATATATATTGTTATTATAAAATGTATTCAAATAATATAGGACTTAAAATTGTTCCATTCTTATTAAAATTTATCAAAAATCTGATATTCCAGTTAAAGTAATAATAATAATAATAAAATAGATACACAAAAATCTCTCCGTCTGATTACTAGAAAAGCTTGGCAGCACAGACTTTTGCATTAGAATAAATAACGATTATGATAACGAATAGATAACTATTCTAAATATAATCGTTATCTAGTTAGATTGTATTTGCACATTAATGACTGTAATAAGCCGCTGCCAATTCATCCAAGTACAGTGATCCACCATTCGATGATGGTTTGTGATCGCAAATAACTGTGATTTACAAGGATAGCCCGTGATCTACCTTTAAAGTCTACCGTAAAAGTTTGCGTTTTATTCTCTACTTCACCGTATATAACTGTTGGAGAGAGGAAATACTGAAAAAATGGTTAGTTACGGTCAATAACAGATTATTAATACCAATGACTGATATTTTGAGGGAAAGAGCAATATTTATAGCAATACAATAGTTTGTACTAGGTTATGAAATTTAAAACTACAAAACAACAGCTATTTTTAATAGTGTATTTTAATTTTACACAATAGTCTGAAAATTTATGATTAATGAATTTACAACTTTTGCTTTTAGAATTACTCGATTTTTCTCAAGATTCAGTTACAAAAAGAGAAAGCTGAAAAACATAAACATGCTTCAGAAATATAATTTTATTTATTTAGCCCTTTCAGAGGCAAGGAAATTTCGCTAATTTTAAATAAAATACCACCAGAATTTACAAACAAGTGTAAAACACTCTGTATTACAAAGGTAAAACTTTGCAAAACAAATTCTTGGATTACTTTTTGCATTTTGGAGTTAAAATTAGATGATCGCCCCTAAAAAGGGTTAAACTTAAAGACTAATTAATAGATTTAAAAAAAAAAAAAGTATAACACTCAGAGATAAAAATCTGATAGAATATCAATCTTAAACTTAAGGGAGAAATAATTTTAAAAATTACAGTAATTAAATTTTCCGGAAAAATCCATTAAAGAAAAACATGAAAGAATTCCCTTCTGCATCATTAAAGATGAAAACTTTTTAAGTATGTTTTTCTAAGCCTAAAATTAGGTGATAATGTTTCTTCTGGAAAAATCAAAGCTGCTATGCAGCGTAAAAATAGATAATCTCACTGAAAATGGTTGTTCATTTTAAGGCATCTGGGAAAAATCAATCTTCACATTCTTGGTCGCTTTAAACAAATGAGGTGGCTATGTTGTTCGTTAATTTCAGAAAAGAAACACCATGTCTGTAACGCTAAATAAAAGTTCACAGACAAAATAATGTTGTCTTGAAGTATGGCAAGTCTTTAAAATAAATGTTTACAAAGCGTTAGGAGTTATTTTGCCTAAAACAGATGGTTCTTACATTTTTTTTTTTTCTTTCTTTTTCTTTTTTTTTTTTCCTTTTTGAGAACCCCATTACTGTTTAGTTTAAATCAAAGAGAAAAAGCAGACATCTCGGTAAAGAGTTAAAAGTTTTGAAAAAACACTACTCGAAATTATTTAAGTCTTGAGAAAAAATATCGCGAAAGGTAATAGAGATGTTTAAAAATCTATTTTATATATACATTTTAATAGCTAAAATTACTTTAATTAATTATTTGTGGGAGTATATTAATGATTTATAATGTTTTTTTCTGAAGTAGAAATATTAATTTTTAATTTTATTGAGAAATAAAACAAAAGAAAAAGAAAAGGAATATAGAATAAAAATCAATCCAAGTTTTTTCTCGGACATAATATTTTCAAATGATATCTAAATAAAAATTTAGAGCAATAGGTTGAAAAAAATAAAGCTATAAGAAGCTAAAAATCTATATTTTGTTTATTATAAGTATTTTATTCTGTCTAGTAAGAAGTTGTGAAGCGAGTTGTGTGTGTGTTTGCATTTGTGCTATGTGATAGGAAACGGTTCAGAATTACCAAACAGACAAGAAGCTTGGAATAAACTTAAAGTAAAGTTGAAATTTTAAAGGTGAAAGATGTCTCTAATATGATAAGTCATTTAATCGTCACTGCATTCGTTACGAATTTCCCCAAAGGAAATGTGCTGTAAAAGCATTGTGATCGTTTCTATTCTCGGGGAGAAAATCGTATCGAATAGCATGTGCTAATATTTATTTTGACGCTTTAAAGATAGCGATTTCGATATTGCTGATTAACAACGTAGCGGCGCTCCACTGAAGACTAGACATGAGGATTTGCAAACACTGCTCGAAGAAGATGCATCTCAAACGCAAAAAGAGCTTGACGAAAAATTAGGTTTCTCACAAAAAATGATTTCTTACCCTTTACACACAATGGGAAAGATTAAGAAGGCCGGAAGATGGGTGCACATGCATTGACCAGAGAAATAAATATGAACATCTCTTGAAAATGCATAAATTTGCTAAACAGGCAACACAGAAAATCTTTATGTAGAAGATCCTGAAGGGTGGTGAAAAATAAGTATGTTATTACAATCCTAAAAGCAAAAAACATTAGTAAATATCAGGGTATTAAATAATATTTCGTGCTAAAGTCCACAGTATTTCTTTAAAATATAAATTTGTGATTTTGAAAGTTCAAATATTGCAATACTTTCTTTCATGGCTATAAACAGTATACTTTAACTACTATGTAATCCTAAATTTAAAAAAATAGATAAATAAATAAGTTGATTGATTTTTAAATTACATATACATGGTAAATTGGATTAAGTGTGACGACGTTTTGGCACAATTCGAGGTTGACCTCGTTTTGCTCAGTTGCTATTATACATACACTTCTGATGGTATAATTTTTGGGCATAAACTGTAACAAATTGGCTTTTAGAAAATATGAACTTTTTATAATTTAACAATGGGGCCCCTTAATATAAATGAAATTTTTATATTTTGGGATTCTACCTGTCCAAGGATTTGGGGCAACTGTAACTTCAGCCTACTATACCACATACAGTACGTTAAGAAACTTGTAAGTCGAGTTTACAGACAGTGTAAACAATCACGAATCTGGGACTTTTTGAACTTTTAAAATATCTCAACTTGTTACAAAGTTACGTACGCTTTCGTACGCTTTCAACTAACACTTCACATCTTAAATTTTTTAATACCAAAACTTTTTTAAAAATCAGGATATAGGTTTTATTATACATTAAAAGATAGAACTGAAAAAAAAAAAAAAAAAAAAAAAAGTAAGTCATGCAGTTGGCGTACTTCCGATAAGTGTAAACACGCTTGTTACACTTGTCCGACATACAGAATTACCCGGGTAAGTGTAACCACAAATGGTAAAGGCAAATAAAAAAAAACTTATATTCTGAAGTTATATTTAAAAGTTACGTATAAAACTTTGTTTCTTTACCAAAATCTGTGGAGTTTACAAGTACAATTTTCAGTGGAGAAAGCTGTCAGAGACGGAAATGCAAGCAAATTTTCCAACTTCTAAAACTATCACTGTTGCATACTTTATTTGATTTTCTAAGGCTAAATATAAGAAAAAAAGGGTTCAAACAAACAGATATGAGGACTATTAGGTCCAAATCTAGCTTATTAATTGAGCAATAAATCGAGGGTTGCGCTTACTCCACTTCACCCTATACTTAATACTTCAAAAGAAAATACAACGAAGAAATTTAATTTAATTTTTTTTTTTCTTTAAAAAAATAATAATTTTTTAAAATATTTAAAATGTTTTCTTTATATCTACATTTTTACCGTTCACCCTTTCGTTGTACAGATTTCAACATTTTCCAAAAAAAGAAAGAAAAATAAAAGGAATGGTGTTAAATTTGCCTCAAATCAGCACATCCCATAACCTTCAAAGTTCGTTACTAGAATAAATATCGATTCACGACAGAAAATGCTGTCAAATGGAAGTCCGTTTCATTCGACAGTAAAAAGGCAATTGAGAAAAGAATTGTGTGCACTATAAAAATAGGAAAAATTCCTTTCAATTAAAAAAGAATTTGGAATCAACGTTCAATTTAAGTATTCTTGTGCAAAATCCAGAAAAATTTGACGGGTACAATAGATCAAATACTAAAATAAAATATTAGAATTCAGAGCAAACAGAGGTTTCGAATAAAATTTTAAATATTATTTACTTTCTCGTACATAAAGATAGAACGAAAATAAATAATTGTATTTTTCTCTTTTCAGGGTTTTTTTTTTTTTTTTTTTTTTTTTTTAAATAATACAATATTTTGCCCTTTGGAAACTTGGATAAGAATTGATCGATCCGATAGTTATTATATATAATTAGCGGACTCTGCCTGCTTCGCTGGTCAGTATACTTAAAAGAATAAAAAAAAAAAAAAAAGAGAGAGAGAGAGAGAGAACAAACTGTCAATGAAATCATTAAAAATCTCGTTTCAGGCAAGCTGCCATTTTATTTTGCCACCCAACCACTTCAGGTGGTAGTTGGCGCTGCTATAGGTAGACTATTATATATATATATCTGTATGTCGCATTGCTTATTTTGTATTCGCTTTGGGTTTTAAGTTAATGTATTTTTAATTAGTTAGAATAATTTAAATGGACAACTCGGAATCCTTGGTTATTTCGCATATTTTGACATCTTTCCTGTATTTCTGCCTACAGCGGTTCAAGAGGAGATAGCCTCCATACACACAATCGAATTTTAATTGAACGAGAAGAGGAATAAAGAATAAACTTTTTATGAAACACCGCAAAAAACTGTCAACGTGCAACACATTTTGGAAAATTTTATATTTATTCATCTGATGCACATAAAACACATCTTACCAGTTTGAAAATACAAATTAGAATAAAAAGAAAAGCAAGGAAAAAAGAGAGGAGAAATAAACAGTCAATAGGAAAAGAAGAAAGACAGCCAGTTGGAAAAGAAGAATGATAACTAATAAGTAAGTGAAAAGGAGAAAAAATTATCAAGAAATGAGTTCAGATGTACAAAAAAACACATCCTTTCGGTATAAAAATAGAAATCAGATTAAAAGGAAAAGGAAAGTAAAAGAGAGGAGAGAAATATAGCCAATAAGAAAAGAGTAAAGACAACTGGTGGAAAGAGAAGAAGGATAACCAAAAAACTTTAAAGAAAAAACAGTTTATCAGCAAAGAAAATCAGATGCCCAAAAAAATCACGTCCTGCTTGCATAAAAGTATATTAAAAGGAAAGGAAAAGTAGAAAGTATAGTGGGAATAATAAACAGCCTATAAGAAAAGGGGAAAAACAATTATTGAGAATAAAAGGATAACCAAAAAAACGTGCAAAGGAAAAACAATAAATCAGAAAAAAGAGAAATAATCAAAATATATTTATGAAATTTTATTCATTTTATTGGGCTCTGTAAATCCTCTTTAATTTTTGATGGTATTTTTTTTATTATTATTATTATTTCTTATATTGCATTCTAAACCAGTAATTAAAAATTTCTTAAATTTTCTAGCATTGTTCTGAATAATTTTATTACTTTTATTGTATTCTACAACAATGTACAAGCAGTTCTAAAAGTTTTTACTATACCAGAAAAGTATCAAATGTAATCAACAGAACTAAATAGATCATTTTTAATTACAAAGAACTGAAAATCAATGCTCATCACGCATATTGTTTCTAAAAAAATCTAGAAATTGTATTCGTAACAATAACATACATTGCATAGGAAAATGTAATGGCTGGTTGTATACAGAGTGAACTTTAAAAAAAAACAAAATTTAATTAAAATTGTTTACATTATCATTCCTACATTACATTTACATTATCATTATCATTTTTACATTATCAATTTATAGGCTTTTTCAGAGATGCCCTGCAAATATCGATGAATTAAAAGCGATCATAACTAAAGAAATCTTGCCAATAACACCAACAATGCTGCGAAGTATGTCAAAAACCTGGTTCGACGTGTTCATGTTTGTGTTCAAAATGGTGGCGAACATTTTCAACATTTTCTGTGAGGAATGATAATGTAAAAATTTGAATTAAATTGTGTTTTACAAAAATAAAATTATTACAGGATTAAAAAAAATTGTGCGTCTCCATTTCTGTTTTACCTCACAAATAAAGTTGCAACAGTCTAACAGTGTTAGAAATTGTCTCACAAACTTAAACAGGGTTCAAACAATCATACTTCAATGTTAGAATAGTTACCACATCCGTCAGATTTAAAGGTTATAAGAAAACCCACGCGTACTCTTTTAAACTGATCACCCGACTCACATCGAAAATGTTGCCCAAACCGAAACTGCGCTATTTCTTCTTTTTCCATTTTTTCCAAAATTGTGCAGGTCAAAATTCCATCTCTGAATGATTTGAATAATTAATATTTGAAAAACCATCCATAATTTCAAAAATTTGTTCGATAAAAATCGAAAAAATACAAGAGCAGTGGGCAGCAAAATGAGTTGTGAGTCAGCTCCCCTTTGTAGGATCCTTAGATCACCCTGTACTATCACAGTACAATTGGATAATAAGTAATACAAATAATGAATTTTAAAATCTAACTAACAATAAATTTTATTAATATTAAAATAACATTTTTTTCATTTAACTAAAACTGGTGTATTCCATCTAATATTCGCCTTTTATATAAGAACACAACTTAATATTTCATCTTTTGAGTGGTTAAAGAAATTCTACGAAACTCATGAATATTTTAATAAGCAACTATTTGGAAACCAAAAATAATTTTACAGAAAAAAAAATTACTTACCTCATCAAAACAATAGTATTCTGTTAAAAATAAAGTTTTCTTAAGCTACTTTGTCTTGAAGAAGAACCATTTACTTAAAAGAATGAATGATGAGCAAAAAAATATTCGGAAAGGTTGCATTATATGCTTTAAAAAAGAAACAAAATGAGAAAAAAAAAAAAAAAAGAATCTTCTGGCTTATTTTGCAAGATTGGTAGAAAAAGATTAGTAGTTGAAATCCCTAAAGATCTAAAAGAAATTAAGATCGTTTGCAACTTCTGTCTTAAACCACTCGAAACTTCAACAATACCTTTTGAAAAGCAACAGCAGATGAAGAGGCTTGTTTTTATTTTATTCTTTAATAATAACTTTTTTTTCGTTGTATTTTATTATTATTATTGTTATTATTTTATTGTTAAATAATAATCATTTTATAATACCCTATAAGTTCATTATATATTATATGTATGTTACACCTTATATGTAATTTTTTGTAATTTTCAGTGCTACGCATTTAGTTTGAGATAAAATATTTAAAAATCTTTAAAAAGTACCATTATATATCTGCACTGATAAGTATAAAGGATTTAAGTCCATATTCTTGATTTTTCAGGAGACTAAAAATAAAAATAAACTAAGTATAAACTAATCAGAAGAATCGATTAGAAAAAAGTCATTATGTTGATTTATACCCTTTATACCATTCAGTGATTGTCAACCTTCATTTATTAAAGGGAAAAAATTGAATTAAATATTTTATACAAAGATTAATGCTAAATTTATGACTTGAATCTTTTCTTACCAATGAATTTTCTCAAACACTAAATGACGTGGATTTAAATCCTTTATATCAATCGATAGAGAATTTGTTTCTGAGTCTGACTATGTACTTAACTCAAAATCAACATTTTTGGACTTAAATCCTTTATACTTATCAGTACAGATGTATGATGAGCAAAAAATATTCGGAAAGGTTGCATTATATGCTTTAAAAAAGAAAAAAAAATGAGAAAAAAAAAAAAAAAAAAAAAAAGAATCTTCTGGCTTATACATATATATATATATGTGTGTGTGTATATATATATATAAACCTTATATCTTGACTTGCTTTCCCATACTGAAACTATTGAAGTAATCATCTAGCTTATAAAATTTTTGAATATCATTTGGATATCTATTTTTGAATACAAATAATGTGGTTCCAATCGTATTTTACACATTCCTATAATTTTTATCTTTAATTATGCATAACTTGTAATACTATTTTATTTTCGATATTTTTCATAATTGGAAAAAGTTATATTGATTTTTTTTTTATGATGAGAAGTTAATATTTTCAGACATTCTTCGTAGTAAGACCTTTTTTAAAATCAAAAAATTTTCTGAAATGCGACAATATCTAAATGCATTTTCCTAATCTACACTAATCATCAAAAATTAAATAAAGGAGCAATAAAGGGAAAAGACAAAGGGAAACTAGCAAGATTGGCCTGTAAAGTAGAAATACAGTCGGCAGCAAAATTATTCGAGCGCTAGCGAAAATTCCTATATAAAAAAAAGTACACTTAATACTGTTTTGTTAAATAAATCCTTGTCGAATCATGTTCTTAGACTGACTAAGAACAAGCTTTTATTTGTAAGCATGTATGTGTGAGTCAAATCTCAGAATTAGGTTCCCCTCCAATCACTGTCATCTGATTAAGATGAAATTTTGCATATGCTATAACTCCGATGACAATATATGCTGAAGTAATAAGATAGCAATATATGCTCACAGATGTGATGATAATGTATGCTCGTAAAAGTGAGTCCCTGGGGGCCCTGGTTTCCAACTCCAGTTCAAAGTTTGTTTGGAATTTTAGCCCACTTATCGTCCGATTCAGCCGAAATTGTGCGTGCATGTGTAATTCAGACGAAAATACATGCTTAATCAGTAACGAACTAGGGGGTTGCGGCTGGGCCTCAACTATAATTCAAAGTTTTTTTTTGAATTTTCTCTTCATATCATCCAATTCAGCTGAAGTTTTGCATACATATACCCCCGTCCGCTGAATTGAAGTTTTCAGTAAATAATTTAAATAAAAGTGTGTTTTTATTTATTTTATTTTTTTTAATTTATGTATCATTTTCCACTACGTAAATTTTATTTTAAAAGAAATTAATGAAGTAATAGCAATTGGCATACGATATTAAATAAATTATTTTGATTTTGAACTATCCTAATACCCAGAGAATTTAAGAATGTATGATTGCCATGGATCTTGAAAAGGGTATATTAAAAACATGATCAATGTTGATGTGAAAAAAAAAAAAAAAAAAAAAAAAAAAAAAACGTTATCCACTAGTGTAAACAAATAATTTTTTTTAAATATGAAAGTAGTTTAATAGGAAATTCTCTCGAGAAATTCATTTGAAATTAAACGCAGAATTTATAAAATGGCGTTTGCATTGCAAAGTTTTACTTTATTACCCATTTTCACCCATTTTTCTTTACTACTTTAATCATTTTTTATTCCACTTCACATCGTAAATGCTCGGTTCATGTATTCGTAATTCCACCACTTTACATTTAAACACACATTAATTTTATGATGCAGTTCCAGTTTTATTATCTCGAAAGCTGGAAACTGGTATTCATCCATTTGAACAAAAACTGATTTAGAGAAATAAAAAATGTTATATGACATTACCTTCATTCCACAAAAGCTATAATCTGTTGATATTTTTTTAAGGATTTACTGTTTATTTACTGAGATTTAGGGCCGTGTGAATGCATTAAACTAAAAACTTTTTGCTCAAGGCAATTTCGCTAAAAGCTGTAAAAGTGTTTTACAATGTCTACATAAAAAGAAGAAAATATCATTCTAGATAAAGTTGTGATTTTTAAGTTCATTTACTCGGTGTTTTTTAAATAATATTGATGTTTTCTGATTCTAACAGTGCAAAAGGATTTTTATCTTAATGTCTTAGATGCATAAAGATATAAATACAAAGTCTTAAAAAAATAATCTATATAAATAATGAGAAGTGTGTGTGTGTCTGTCTGCGTTTTGGTGCTCACACTACTGATCGCAGAGCTACAAAACTTGGCAGATGGGTACCTGGGACCGTATAGGTGTTCACCTCATCAAGATTTTTTCGAATTTCAAATTTGAATTTTTTTTTAATTTTTTTTTTTTTTTCAGTTTTAAACATTGGTTTCTCTGTTTCATTTTTCTAAAATGCATATTCTTTCATTTCAATAGTCTGCATATCTTAGCAACGGCTATTAAATTTTTTATTTATTTAAATTCATTTGATGAAGAAATCTTTTTTATTATATTTAATTAAACAGCTATGCACAAACAGTATGTTTGTCCCCAACCCTAACTAACTCTGACAAATAAATAACTAAATAAGTTAGTAAATGTTACTTTTCTGTTTAAGGGCCTGTATGTTATTTGGTGCATTTTGACTACATTTCTTGGTTTTAAATATATTTTTCCTGCTGACTAAACAACTGATACATTTACTTAGACACAGCATAACCAAAAATAATCTTGTTCAATCCCTTTGAAAATTCTCTATATAGTAAACTCTGACATAAATTCATTTTAATTCAACTTTTTCCTTTCCACAGTCAGTTTGGGTGATTAAAATGATAATATTAGTTCCCCATCATACTATAGGTATGGGGAACTTAGGTAATCGTGAAAATTTTCGACCTCGGTTTTTTGACTTTTTTACACGTTTTCAGGTGTGAGGAATCCGAAAATGACAAAATTTCTATGGTGTCTGTCTGTAGGGTGTCTGTTAGTCTATTAGTGTGTAAATCCGTTAGTTTGTTAGTCTGTGTACACGATATCTCAAGAACAAATTGTCGCAGAGAGGTCAGATCAGTTTTAAAATATTACTTTCGACACTGGCAAGAACCCTATTTATTTGCAACATTCGAATTTAAAAACTTCGTAAGTTATTAGAAATTTACGATTTTCTTAACATGGGAGAATAGGACAAAAATTCACTTAAACGTACATTAAATGGAAACTTTTTACTGTAAAAATGTCAGACCAGTTTTAAAATATCAGTTTTGATGCCGGAAGGAACATCAGTAACTATAAATATGCTACTTTGAAAATTTCGCAAGTTATTGGAAATTTACGAATTTCTTAACATGGCAGTATAGGGCAAAATTTCACATAAACATCAATTTTGAGAGATATTTTCATCATCGTAAAGATGTCAGACTACTTTTGAAATATTATTTAGGACACTGGTATGAATATTAATGACTATGAATTTTCCAATATAAAAATTTCGTAAGTTATTGGAAATTTACGAATTTCTTAACATGGCAGCATAGAGCAAAATTTCACATAAACGTCAATCTTGGGGGATATTTTCATCGTAAAAATGTCAAACCACTTTCGAAATATTATTTAGGATATTGGCATGAATATCATAGACTATGATTTTTCCAATTTAAAAACATTCGTAAGTTATTTGGAATTTACGATTTACTTAACATGCCAGAATAAGGTAAAATTGAGCATAAACTTTCATTTTGAGGCTCATAAATACATTAGACAACTTCAAAATTACATTTATGATATTTGTTTGAACATGATTGAATACAAATATTCTAATAGGAAAATTTCGTAAATTATTCGTAATTTACGATTTTACCAACATAGCGAAATAGTAAATTTTTCATATCAATATGAATTTTGAGGATTATTGCATTGGAAATAGTAGCGTGAAAACTAAACAACGGAATTGACCCTGATAAAATAAATTAATAGATTAGAATAAGATAAATATATCGAAGTGAACGGTGGATAGCCTATTAGGCGGGGTTTTCATTCTGTCACTGTATCAAGCTTTTGTCAAATTCATTTCTTTTAACATGATTATATCTCTCAAACTAGAAATTTATGAGAACATAAATATGATGGGGAACTGAGCAGAGTCCACCTATGCCAACTAGTTTTTTCTTTATATACTATTTTTCCAGAACCATTACTGTTCTACCTTCTTACTTATCTTACTCTTGGATACCACACTCTTTCTTTTTATATGTACTTTCTTTCTTTCCTTCCTTATTTCGAACCATGGATAATAATTTATTTTTTCTTGTTGCAACTCTGACGTCAATTTATCCTTTTTATTTCTGGGCCGCGGTAGCCCAGTCGGTAGATCCCCGGGCTCGTAATTGAAAGATTGCGGGTTTGGTACTCGAGCCGGTCAAAGACCGTCGTGTCACTAATGGTGGCTGGTGCACGTAAAATATGTCATGGCCGCAATGTCCTCCATGTTCCCATCAAAATTATTACTTCTGGGTATTACCGAATCGGGGAAGTCATCCACTCCGTGTAGGATCAAAATTGTGATGGCATGTCTCCGGACCACCTCTAGGGGTGAGTCCTAGACCGTCGTCAATTGCTCATTGCGCAGCAATTGTGCGACATAAAGCTCAATCAGCCAACCTTTATATTTCTGTTTAGGAGTATATTGTTGTATCTACGACGCCACAATACTTTTTTTTTTTTTTTTTTTTTTCCCAAAAGTATTCTATTTTTAAAAATTATCATTTATATTTTAAACAAGAGATAATTAAAAACAAATAAATATAAATTACATATTAAAAAGTCAATAAATAGAGATATTTATTTTAGTTTCATACTAAAAGAAAAAAAAAAAAAAAGAAAGAAATGTCAATGTTTTCATTTGATACTTCCCCCCCCCCTTAAAAAATAAATAAATAAATAAAATAAAATAAATAACATAAAAAATAAAATAAAATAAATAAATAAAACAATCCTCCGTCCTCAAAATAAATAAAATAAATTAACAGTTTATTTCTTTTTTCATTTAATAATTTTAAATAACGTTTATATTTTATTTGATAGTTTTTTTAATTCTTTAGAAGTATGCGGCTATACTACAGGAATCAAGTGTGTCTAAAAATGATATAATTGAAATGGATACTAATTGAGATTTTTTGTATTCCAATCTCCCGACTTTGATGATATAAAAACTTATATTTTTAATCAACTTAATGTTTAACGTGTTTTAACGGATAATTTAACAGTTTTTAAATAGTTTATAAATAGCCTTTTTCAAAGCCTCTTTTAAAATTAAATGTGGTGCTTTATCAAGTAATAGTGCATCGAGTAATAGATGTTTATATCATTTCCTGTTCCCACATTATTCTATTTGTACTTTCTTCTACTATATCCATAAGTAGACAGTATTCGATTGGTGGAAATTTCGATTTTTGTTTTTCGATAGATTTACACGTTTAAAGAAATTCTGAACACGATTTAACTTTAAAAAATAAAATAAAATAAAATAATCTGTCCGTGTGTCTGCTTGTGCGTGCTATCAAACTTTTGTGAGCGCTTTATCACAGGAAACAATGACCTAATTTTACGAAACTTTATATTTGATTGGATTTTTATAAAATTTAGTGCTGATTACATTTCAGCATATATCGCTCAATAGTTGGCGCTGCTATGATGCCCTTTCCTCTATTTACGAGAAAATTATATCTTATTATAAATACTGCCTCAAACTTTCGTATGTAAAAGAACCTCTCTATGAAAAACTGTGCTGATTCAATTTCAGTGCATATCGGTTGATAGGGAGCGTTTCTATGTTATAGTTTTCTCTATTTAAGGAAAAATGTATCTCAGATTTTATGATACTTAATTATACCAATCTTGATATGTTAAATGAATATTATAAAAAAATACGATATTAAAATTTTAAATTATATTGTCAGACAGGTGCCGCTACTATAGCTAACTTTCTGAAATATTTCAGGTAGCTATAATTCAGCATTTAGTACTTAGAGTAGCACAAAAATCCATATATAGAATCTTTATTGTAAGATACTTTGTTGATTTATATTTTTATTCATGTTAACAGAGAGACTGTTAAATAGAGTGATATCGAGTAAAGTTTTGTGATGATGATGATTATTGTATGACTACTTTTTTTTTTACATACTACTTTTTTTTTTCTTTTTAAGCAAAGCATAGCTCGGAGGGGAAAAATTTAAAAATTGTATATACATAAAGAAATCGCTTGTAAATCGAATGCAATACAAATTATACATTAATCGGTAATTCGTACTATTTTTTCAAATATCAATGTCTTAATTCATGCTATGAAATGCAGAAATTTTCAAAATTATAAAAATGTATGTTTAGATTTTTAAATAACAAAAAAAAAAAAAACGCCAACATAGAATTTGATTTTATGAAATACTGTAGAATATACATATAACTTCCCCATAGAAAAAGAAAATTTTGAATTATTTTAACTCTAAACCCTTCATATCAAAATGGTTTAAAATTCAGAGTTGGAATATAATTATATCCATCAATTATTATTTTATTTATTTATTTGTTTTTAATAAACTTAGTGTCACGATTCAAATTTTTAAACTTGATATGGATTTGATTTAAAGGCGCTCTCATTCCCCTAAACAAAATAACCACGAAATAAAATAAATAATAATAATTAATATTATTATGTATATATTAATAGGCAAGCATAAAATTTGTAGTCCCTTTTTAATATATTAATTATGGGAGTAGAGGGTTGAAAATGGTATCATTCGAAAGGTATGGTTAGCCGGAAGGTGCGAATACAAATATTATTTTCTTACGATGTCAAGAAGGTATTTAAAAATACATTTATTTTTTATGCATTTTCCCCCATTTTTCCCTTTTATACACGTATTCCTTTACATTAAAAAATACCTAAAAGTAGAAAGTTGTTAAATCTGGCAATTTCATAAAGCTCAAATAAAACCATAGACACAGTAATTTGTATAATGTAGCATCACTATACGCAAGCGAAGTGATGACGTCACTGTCTGCCCATGGAGCCATGGAGATTTTCTATGTTAACCGTCCATTGGATTTTTTGTAAAAAAATTATTAAAAAATAACGGAAATTATCTGCCGATTTTAATTCCGATATTTGGGTATAGTTATATATAAGTTACTGTCTACATGTGTTTGATTGAGTTATTTTTGCTGTAAAATTGATAAAATTTTAATTTAAAATCACAAAACTCCAGAAAAAAAAATGGCAAACTTCCAATTTCGAATGTAAACATAAACATTTCATTTCAAAGGGTGATATTTAAACAATAAATATTCAACTAATATACTAAATAAAAGGAAAATGGATTTGTTACTAACTGCTGCATGTATAAGTAGACGACACGGAAAAAATTCCGATTTACGTTTGTTGCTGAATTTACATGTTTTGAGCTTTCTTTACGTTTCAGTTAACTAAAATTGGCTACTTATTTTTTAAAAAAGTGTCTTTATTGCTAGCTTTTGTAGATAGAAGAAGCAAGTAGAAGATACATAAAAACTTTTGATTTCCGGTTTTCGACGAATTTACACGTTTTGAGATTTCCTTGCATTTTATTTAAGTGAAATTCACTACTTATTTTTATTTTTTAAAAAGTGGATTTATTATTCTTTCCTCTGCATATATAAGTAGAAAATATAAGATTTAGAAAAGTTATAGATTTTCGGTTTTCGACAATTGCCGCAGCTGTGTTGCAATTGCATTCGGTTTAGGACAAGGCAATAACTTTGCTTTGCCTCGCTTTACAAAAAAAAATGGTCGAGTTTCGACCACTGGGCGATACTAGTTATTATTATTATACCCATTTCGCTTAAAATTATAAATTATTACTAACTACAATATTCTTTAAGAGGCAAAACGAGTGGGAGATGTTCCTTTTTAGTCTCCGTAACTTTTAATTATTTATTTATCTATTTATTTATGTTAACCAATGTTAGCGATAACTTTTTTTCTAATTGATGCTACTACTAAAAACAATTTAAAAAAAAAAAAAACTTTTTTATATAAGAAAAACATGTAATAACATTTAGTTTGTCGTTTTTTACACAGTCATTTATACTTATTTAAGCAAAATCTTACTTTTGAAGATTCAATAACTCTTTATTTTTATATAGCATTTCTACTCAGAATGTAAAATAACGTGAGAATATAGGTTTTCGCTGACTTTAATTGATCTGTTTTTAAGATAAATATTTACCGGAAAATAAATCATTAAATGTCAATTTTTGTTATTTAGACGTAACTGAAATAAAAATTTATGCGAAAGATGAACGTATATATAATATCTAGAAATATATAATTCACTATCAATCGTATCGTTTAAGTAAATGAAACTAAATTTTGGAGGAAATTTCTCATTGATTTAAAAACATTGTAGAGGTTTACGAAATTTCAGCTGAGGAACAAGGTGTCAATACAAAGTGAATTTCTCTTTTACCATAAGTCTAAAGTAAATTTCAAGAATTTCGATCTGCTGCAAATTTAACGCATGTCTAAAAACAATCACATCTGGAAGTTGATTTATTATTATTATTATTAATGTTCTTGTCTTTAAATAGAGCCGCGGAAACCAGGCCGGTAGAGCGTTAAAGGGTATTAAAGGGTATTAAAAGAAAACGGAAAAGTAAAATATTTTTAATGATATTAAAAGTGAGAATAAAAAAAAGAGGGTACCAATGTCAAGTTTTTCTATAAACAAATTTTCGGTATGCATTTTGACATACCCTCCTCCTTCCCCCCCCCCCTTTCTAAGTCATATTACAAGCTTAGTTATCCATAAGCATATATAATAAACAAATATCATTTATTATACAAGCCTGTATATTGCCAAGCTTGAATAATAACAAAATAATAAACAAAATCCGACCCAACTCTCAAAAAGATTCCATATCATTGCTCTAGTTTATAAATATCACTCGTTTTTAACGCAAAGCAAGGAGTTGGCTTGTTGGTTGGTTTGGTTTAATGTCGCTCTAGTACTGCGCCATAAGCAGTTGGCAAAATGTGGAAATCACTCCTAGGGGTGGTCCAAACACAATCCATTAGAGAAACGTAAATTTATGGATTTTTTTTTTTTTTTTTTCCCAGCCTATTACCTTAGGTACCTTATTAAATTCATAGAAAATTCGGAAAATGTCAAAACAGGAGGTTGTGGGAGATGAGTTCTTAATCTTACAACTAGAGCACAGCCACGTTTTTGAAAAACAATCTCCGTTTACTTTAATACGTTCTTAGTATCGGGGTATTTTCATTTTTTAAACAACAAGCTTCGCCTTTTGGAGTTCCTAACAAAAAAATGCCCAACACACATGTAAGTCTACGGCAAAATATACCCGCATGCAATGTCTTAAATTTTAGAAAATCAGAAGAAATGTTCTGTATACCGAATTAAATCTTCTATACATCATACGAAATGAAAGCAGAACATTACAAGAAATATTATCCTTTAATGAAAAAAAAAAAAACATTAGTTTAAATTTGTTGTCTATGTGTCTGGATAAGAGAAGTTCAAAATTAATTTGTTATTTGTGTATTATTCCGAGCAGTAAATTTTGTCCTTCATGGTATTTAATGTAATTTTATTTTCCCTCTACAATAAAAATTTTCTATAAACGTCTAATCTTCTGTTTTTATATTTTAATTTATATCTTCTAAATCTTCTAGAATATGCTTATTGTCGTACTTTTTTTTCACCTTGTATAGCTTAACATAAAGAATAACAAATATCTCTCACTGGTATTTATTAATTTTTATTTTAATGCGTTCTTTTGGTGCGCCGTTTTCTGTTTGCATAAAAAAATAACCAGAATTATGTTTTATTGTAACTATACTCTTTCCTCCAGATTTCTGAAAATGAGAGTGTATGTGGATTTGAAAAATACCTACTCATTAACTAATTATTTGTTCATTAAATAACTAGTGATATATAAAAAAAAGAAATAATAATAATAATAATAATAATAATAATAATAATCTATGTGTTTATGTCTTTGAACCATTTTTCTCGCAAAAATATACACTCACTGCAATAGTTACAGTGTTTCTATATTTTTGTGTACGTTTTATTTTATTTTTACCACTACAGTATTTTTATTTTTTGTAAAGTTTTTATGCTATAATAGAATGTTGAATAGTACAGTTTGAAAATAGTGGTTAGGAATACAGCAAGCCCTTCACACAGTCAAAAATATTATGTTTTTCAAAGTTGTTATAAAATGTCACAGGCATTATAAAAATTTTTAAATTATTTTTTTTTATTTAAATTGTAAGGTTTTTTTTTTTTTTTTTTTTTTTAGAAACCAAAATGTTTCCAGGTTATTTAATAAAAATTATATAGACATAATTTAAAAATATTACTATAAAAAGACATTTAAATATATATATATATTTGCATTAATTATGAACACTGTGATCCAAAAATAATATTTTAAAAAATAAATTTTTGTGATTTTTTTTTCTTTTAGAAATATGATTTTTTAATGTTATATTAATGATATTTTATAATATTGGCCAATGTCTTAAAATAAATATATTTTTAACAACATTCTGCGATATCTGCCGACATGCGAAAAACAATATCACGTTTTAAATATTTAAAAACGCCTATCGACATTATGAAAATAATCAACATGATTTTTGAGCATGCATCGCGTTTGAAATGTCTAAAACTGATATTCATTGATGTCAGGATATATTCGTAATATTATCAAATATCAGAAAATAATATCTGTAAATGTATTTCAGACGGGGGTCATTTTATGTTATTCAATATTACATTTTGATATTGGCTGACATCTGTGTGCTGCCTGGGTTATACAATTGCAAAACAGTTGTACTAATTAATTTTCTAAAAATTAATTTATAAAATTTAGTGACGGGTGTGACATATTATGGTATTGTCCATATTTAAAGTTATTCTAAAATTAAGTTACAGGATCTACATATTGAGAGATGCATATTTTTGCTTGATATTACCTACCCGGCCAAATGTATTAATATTATTTTGTATAGATATGTTAAGCAGCTCTAAACCTAATCTATACAAACTGTATATATTGACATACCAAAAACATGCATATTTAATGCGACCTCCAATTTCTAAATTTTCTCTTTGAGAGCACGAACAACTCCACCCCTTAATATTACTCCGAAACTGGCGCAGAGCCACAAAGCCTATGAATAATTTGTGCCATGCTGCATCTTTTAGTATCTCCAACATCTTTTTCGCAGTCGTAATTCTTTCATTTGCAATTTTAATGAATATTTTCTCGAGTAGGGTGAAACGAAATTCACAAAACTTTTGCCATCAGATCCGGAGTATTTATTTCGCTTCTAATGTATAACATAGTTGAACATGTTTGTGTTTATTTCAGGAATTCGCACGTTCAAATTTCGTAAAATATTTTGTAATCTTCTGGAGATGTAATTGTTTTGCTTCATTAACAAAATAACTCCACCCTTCCTTTCTATTAATGTTGTAGTTTAGTCATTTTTAAAACGATGATCCGTAATTAGTGAAATGGATTTCAGATTATTTAATTTTTAATTGTAAATACTTTATATAAGTATTTTAATAAATATATGCATTGATAAAGATATTTACATGCAGAGATGAAGAGATGCAAGTTAAACCCTAATGAATGAATATGCATTGGTTAATATTTTAAATCTGGGTAATTTATATTTTCTGAACATTAACAATTTATAATATTTTATCACAAGTTCACTTATCATAACGAATTTTGTTAAGTTTGATATTGTTTAAGAGTACGTACTCATTTTAAAAAGTTTAAAAGCAGGACTTTAAATGCCTTCTACAATCAATGAGAAAAGAATTGTTATGGAAAAGTTTTAAAAAAAATCTATTTTATAAATCTTAACATGATCAAAAATCTTTTCAATAAATATGTATTATGAACCAAATCTGTGAACCTGATAATATGTTTCTTTCTTCCTTTACTTTTTTTTTTTTTTTTTTTTTTTTTCATTATTATTTATTTTTTATTTTATTATTATTATTATTATTACTTTTTTTTTTTTTAGTTAAGGAGATAAGAAACGTTATAATATAATAAATTACTGTTTTAGAATTCTAAATTTTTTTCATATTACTACACTGAAATAAACATTATAAAGTATATTAGATTTTCTGAAAACTATTTGCATTTTTAAAAAATTAAATTGAAAATTTTTTAAATGCTCTATTTATTTCCTTGATTTTAATTACCTTTTAAAATATAATCTAAACATATCTGAGTATTTTATAAAAATCCATTGATAACCAAAAGTAATTTAAATAACCGAAAATTAACTATGTTGAAATGTTGAAATTTGTATGAAATTTCAACATTTAAACATACTTTTTTTTTTTTTAAATTACCTTATTCATGAATCTTCAAAGTAATATGAATATAATGTTAAACTATAATAACGTAAAATCAAGAAGGTGGGAATTAAAAAGTAGTTAGATACTTTAATTAGTCACTATATATATATTTGTATTGTAGACGACTTATCCTCTGTACCTGAAGATGCTATAAAATTATGGCGAAAAGATTTGTAATTTTAACATGTGCTTTTTTTTTTTTTATCGTATATAAAGATCAATTAAAAAAAAAAAAAAAAAAAAAAAGAACTTGTGTTAACGTGTCTATTAAAAGTATCTATGACCAACACTTTTATATATATATATATATATATATTTTACATTTTCTTCTTTTTTAATTAAAAATTGGGTGTTCTTTAAAAATTAATTAGCATGGATTTTTTTTTTCTTATTTTATTTATTTATTTTATTTATTTATTTTATTTTTTTCAAAAACTTTAAAATTTAGAATTTTTATTCAAAACGTTTTTGAGAAGTTTTGTCATATTTAATATTGTTATATTTCTATGCATACCTATGAGACTTTTTAAAAGACAGTATATTTAGGACGTTCACTATCTCCTTAAATGTAAGTAAATATGAGCTAGGATCCCTTAGAAAGACTCCCATGGTGGGCACTCCTCTTCAGGTCTAGGACTTTAGGCCTTAATCCACACAACCCAACTCTACTCTGCCTTCTTCGGTAATGAGTAGTTTGATTTCTAGACAAATAATTTAACATGTGTGTTTTTATCTTTTTGAAAAAATAATAAACAAATTGAATCACCTATTTTCAAATGCAAGTTTCACGAAAACTGGAAAAATAACTAACAACTTAAAAAAAAAAAAAAAAAAAAAAAAAAAGAGGGCTGTGCTTGTGTGAGCTAGGGTCCTAGGCATAGCTGGGTAAATGTGCTCAAATGCAAGTTTCGCGAAAAATGGAAAAATAACTAACAACTTAAAAAAATATATATAGAGAGAGGGCTGTGCTTGTGTGAGCTAAGGTCCTGGGCATAGCTGGGTAAATGTGCTCCTTGCGGGTCTTTCTAAAATATCTTAGTTCATAGTCACAAGGTTTTTGGGAAAAAAATATGGAAAACAAAGAACGGCTAAAGTTCCGCGAGGGACCTGGGATTACACGTGACACCTCCCATCCTCGAGCTTTCAGAGCAAAGTCTTTCAGCCACTTGTGGGGCCCAGAAGTCAAAGGAAATATACAGACAGTAGATGAACACTCAAAACATCCAAAGGAATAGAAAAAAAAAATGTTAATAAAATTTTTTAATAAATCTGAATTCTATATTAAGCATTGTTTTGATTTCTAAAGCTACTTATAAAAAATATAAAATACTTCAAACTTAAAATTAATTTGACTATGTATAGTAGGTTTATTAGAATATAATTCGGATTACTATTAACAATCCGAAAGAAATAAATTACTTGGATTAAAGATTAGTTTTAGCTAAAGTGTTATGTACGGTACCCTACTTGATATTATACTTCACAGCTAAAACTGAATTGGAATCCTATTTCTGTCTAAGGTTTGATTACTAATTTTACTCAAGTTTAACTAATGTGAATCTTAAGTTACTTTTACATTTCTTTTTAAAAAAAACTATTAACGTTCATTTTAAAATCTGTAAAGAAATAATACAAAATTCCCAATATCATTTATACATTGACTTCCAAAAAAATATTTGGACATTTTGGAATTTTACTCGAATTTCTACAAAAATACTTGATGAAATCTCTCTGTAATTTAGGAGTGTAAAGAACATGTTGTACTTCATATATTACAGTGAAGGTTTTATCCCAAAGTCAAAAAAAAGGAGCTATAATAAATTTAAAAAAAAAAAAAAAGTGTTCAGGATCATTCTATAAAAAAATAATGCCTGAAATGCGTTGTAGCTGTAGCTTATGATTGTAATATTATTTATTATTATTATTATTATTATTCATTTGCAATATTTATTTATTTTTAATTGTATGGTATTCGCACGTATATTAAGAAAATATAAAGGTTTCTTTAACAACATCAAAAAATTTTCTTACTTTTTCATATATATATATATATATATATATATATACCAATATGCTAATTTGTTAAAATTTAACAAATTGGTTCTCCTGTATTAGTCTTAAAAGTTTAAAAAAATATTATGTTTACCCAAATAAATGAAATTAAAATGATTTGCAATAACAATTTAGACCTGAATCTGACTTTGAAAAATCTTAAAAACATACTAACTGTTAACTGCTATCCTGTTTTCGTAATCAATAAACATTTCAGTATTCTTGATCAGAATCCACTTAAGGTTTGTTGTTCCATTTTGGGCGACATTTAAGTGCTGGTAAGTGACCCTACTAGCTGAAGCGGGTTCTATGTTTATAATGGGAAGTGATTATCAATTTTCCATATTCTAATGACTATTCGAGTTTGTCCTGGTATGTATTTATATATTCTTGTATTATTTATATTCTTGTATTTTATATTGATGTATTATATTTTGTACTTGATTTCTGAATTTAATTGCTTTTTATGCTTTGTATTAATTAAAATTCGTTTGCTGTATGGTCTTGCTTCCATCTGTGAGAAGTTAGGGGCTAGAAACATGTTTTTTTGGTTAAATTACCAGCGTTTCAACAGAAACTTCTCATTTTCCTTTCCCTACATGGAGGAGCTCCCCTGATGAAGGCCCTCATGATTTTTGGGATTAATTTTTCATCTGGCTTTAATTATTTTGCATATATATATATATATATAACGTCCAGGTTTTTCGAAATAATGCAATGTCACTTTTAGGAAGTTTGACATACTATAGAAGAAGCAATATGCCACAAGCAGAATATAAAAAATCAATTTAAAAACATCTAACTATGCACGCACAAGCGTTAGCAAAATTTCTTTTTTTTTTTTTTTTTTTTTTTTCCTAATAATAATAATAATAATTTTTTGGCTGAATGTAAAGAGTTACTCTTATAAAATTCCAACAAATATCGGCAAAATTCTGTAAGCTATCATCGATATAACGAATTGAACTGCAGTTGCTCTAAAATTCAAGTAAAATGATAAGAAGATTTATTTAATTTTTTATTTTGAATCAATTAATGGTACTGGGGTGTGCAATAATCCTATCGTGCAACTACAATGCATTTACAGCATTATTTTTATTTATTTATTTTTATTTTTATTTATTTTTTACAGGGTATCTTAAATATTTTTTTTTCTTAAATTTTCTATTTTTGCCTTTTTGCCTTCGGGACAAAATCTTCACTCAATGAAGTTATTACATGTTCTTTACATGTCAGGAATTCCAAGCGAATTCATCAGTATTTCTTCAGAAAAAAAAAGAAAAGAAAAACAAAGAAAAGAAAAGAAATATGTAACATCTAAAGTGACCAAATATTCATTAGTAGTCAGTGTAGTTCTCGTTATTGAATAATAATTACATAAGGATGAACTGAGCATTTGTAATTTGCAGTCCCTATATATCTTTTTTATCACAAATTGAATTTGTCAGTGATCTAACTCAAAACTTAAGTAATAATCTGGATTCCACTTGCTGCACGCACGGACATGTCTTTGATATATTGTGAAACGCGTTGGGAGATTCCAACTCCCTTTCTAAATTTAACAAAAGAAACAAATTTATTAAAGTATATCATTTTAGATTCGCTCGCAGAATTGCACTTTAAGAATATAGTCTAATTTCAATTTCAGAATAGATATTTTGAAATTGTAAGAATTCCTACCATTTCAAAATATTTTAACGTACGTCAGACATTTACATAAACTTATTCTCTTTGAAATCTTATGAAAGAAAGTTAAAACTTTTGAAATATTTGGAAGCAAAACACATGTTCTCATGTTTACATATCATGAATATTTTTTTTTCTCCTAAGTAAATAAATAGCCACTTTACTAGAGAGATTTTCCATTTACACGCTCGTAAAAATTCATGAAAAAACAGCTCTTGCATTTAAATTACCACATTCACAGGCAGCGTGCATTTAATTCCCTGGACTTCCTAAACTTTGAAGCAACAGTAAATATCACGCATCCAGTGGTGCTTGAGAAAATATAACGTGTAGAAATTATTCAAATTTGACCAATTTAACCAAAGTGGAAAAAGTGGAAAAAGTTAACAGAAATGGAATACATAGATACTTATTTTAGAAATATGAGCAGTTGTTTTCATTTATTTGTAACACTTATTTAAATATTATATTCTATTTATTGAAATATGATATATATAGTTATAAAAAAGCACCACAGAAATGGTATATAAAAATAATTAATACAAAACTTTGAATAAACACCATAAAGGGCAATAACTCGCAACAATTGTTTCGGGTAGAAAAAAAAAAAAAAAAAAAAAAAAAACGACACTTCATCCGGGTAACAAAGCGGCAACATGATTATTTTATTTGCCTGATGAAAAGTCGTGGGTTTTTTTTTACTCGAAACAATTGTTGAAAGTTCTTGCATTTTATGATACAGCAGTTTGTTCCATTGTGTCCTTTTGAAAAGTCATTTCAAACCTCGGTATATAAATATTATTTTTTCAACCATAACATTTTGCGAGTTAGTGAAACATTATACATTAAAGACTTGTGAGGTTTGCGTTGACGCAGACACCATCTTAACTTAGCTAACTGAAGTGTTAAGTATAAGAAGCACAAGACTCAAATATCAAAATGAAACTAAGAGTTTATTCGGCTAGAATAAGGGAGGGTTGAACTGGCGTGATAAACTCAATCAACGTAAAATAAATACTTTAGAAAGCAGACATAAGAAGTACTTTAGATAATTTTAAATATCTCACGCAGAAGACAGCAGAAGATTAGGGACGGGTGTAAACTCGAGGAGTAAGACGGGGTTTCTCTAACTGGTGTAAACTTCAAACTACCCAGTGACTTCCCAGTCGGATGCTTTTCTATTCAGTATATCTAACAACACCGCACTTCTACACACATCAAATTAATTAGCTTCAACAGCACTAGAGCTTAGCTATCCGACAATAACTTAATTCAAGAGCTATGCCCTAAAATATAGCAAATCCAGCCGTCAGAATTATCTCCACTAGACCAGAACTCACCATCACCAACATCACCTTACGAAAATAACCTCCTACTTATTCCTTCAATTATCTTCCCGTCTCTTCACTTCAATCAAACTTTAATGCTTCTTCACATTCGCCTATACTTCCTTCGCTGCAGCGCTATGTCGACACGAAACTATTCTAACCTAAAACTTCACCGAGACTGACGCCGAAGCATTTTTAGTCTCTCCAACTTATTACGAAAGCTGGATCCAGCAGTATTTTAAAACGGTGGTTATCTACCACAGCCTCAACCTTACAGACTTACTATTCAGATTTTTACGATTAGCCTTCCACAGTCAAGTACTTCGCTATAATACCGCTCTCAAAGTTTATATGGACAGGATTTTAAATCCTTTCACGCTCGTCTGCCTAACTGTTCGGAGTTTTCTGTGGCTTTCTCCGGAATTCGGGAGATTACTGGCTAAGACCTCTTTAAAAGAACCCCCCCCCCCTCTTATAGGATGTATCACTTAAGTTTAGGACTCTCGTTAGACATTTACATAAATTCACTGTGAATTGACATTAACCCCTCAACCAATCATTGATGCTAATTTTGTTATATTTTACAATAATAATAACAATTTATGCATTTGAATATTGTATTTTAATTTCGTCTATGTTTGCAGTATGAAGGTATCAAAATATACTTCGTAGAAATATCTCTTATAGACCGTAATGCTTCGAAATTCTTTTGTGAGTCTCAGCATACAAACCAGAAGTGCAACTGATATCATTTTCAATGGAGGACATGTCACAGGGAACTTAAATAACTTATATCAATTTCAAAGCATTCAAAATATATTTGTGAACATTATAGGGCGCACAAACAGGCAAGCGAACCGAAGTCATAAATATTTTTCAATATGCTGGAAAGTGCTAAAAAAAATTATGCTATTCACATTAACTATAAACACATTCCAACATTAAACATTACCTCGGTAACATTCAATGTATTTCACCTGCATTAGGACATTTTAAAATACATTTTGTTTTTATTAAGAAGGAATAAATCTCACAAAAATTTTTTTCATGTCTGAGAAAGGATGAAAAGATTGCTTTTGTGTACACTGTAAAAAATTTGCCTTTTTTGTTGCCAGATATTCTCTGTAATTTAAGAAAATACGCGTAATTTACAAAAAAATTACGTTGTCAAAGCGTATTTTCTCAAATTAGAAAGAATTTCTAGCAACAAAAAATGCAAATGTTTGACAGGGTAGTCTTTATATTGTTTAAAAACTGCATACGTTAATAGTGTAGTGTACTAAAATTTTAGTTTTAAAAAGCCTATCGCAACTAAAAATATACATCGAGCAATATCTACTTATATCCTACAATGCATTTAAATATTTTTACGTGACATTATACACCAATCATTAATGCTAGTTGTGCTATATTCTATAAACATATTTTTCTGCACCTGAAATAAATATGTTAATTTCATTCTGTTTTGCAATTTTTTTTTTTTTTTTTTTAAATCTTCAAGGAAAAATTCTTCATCGTTTGCAATACATTCGAATTCTTGTGTGGCCCTGTACACGAATCATTATAGTTATTTGTTGAATTTCCAATGGGATACATGCTATATAGTGAACCTTAATAACATGTATCAGTTTCAAGTCATTCTAAAAGCATTTCCAGTAAGGAAAGTCCGGACAGACAGACGAATCGAAGTGATAAACGAATTTCAACTTTCTAAAAATAATTAACTTTATGGAGGACAAGATATTTATGGGAGGCACGCTTATTTAAATTAGACAAACACCAGCATTTACGCACTAACATTAAAAAATAATTATTTTTTGTTGAATAAAACTAAAATTTTGTTGAAAATTTCTGGGAGAATTTTTGCACTTACGAGGGTGAATCAAATATAAACGAGACTTTTGGACCTGCGCGCGCAATAGTGATGGAAGAACGTTCCGCTGTTATTGGCTGTTAGGTTGGTTTGTCAGGAGTGGGGGAAGCACGTGACTCATCATCATAGACTCGCTCAGTGTCCATCGTTACGATGTCCGAGCAGGAGGTACCTCCCTCTATTGCGCAACGTATTGTTATCAAGTTTTTAGCTGCAGACGGTGTAAAACCGGCCGAAATCTTGAGAAGATTGACTGCACAGTTCGGGGAAGAGACGCTGTCGCGAGCTAGAGTGTTTGCTTGGCATAAACAGTTCGTGGAGGGCCGTGAACGTGTTGAAAATGAGAGCCATGAAATTGGAGCAACTGGGTTGGGAGACACTGGAACACCCTCCATACAGTCCAGACCTGTCTCCCTGCGACTTCCATGTCTTTGGTCCTCTCAAGGAAGCTTTGGGAGGGCAAAAATTCCACAGCGATAATGAAGTTGAAGCATATGTGCGCAATTGGCTACAAACACGACCTGACTCTTTTTACCTGGAAGGAATTAAAAAATTACCTATACGCTGGGAAAAATGTGTTTCTAAATCAGGAGATTATGTAGAAAAATAAACTATGATTGTTTGTGCGTTTAAAATCAAAATAAATATTTTAAAAAATAAGTCTCGTTTATATTTGATTCACCCTCGTAGTAATCAATAATTGCGTCCTCATGGCAAGGATTGCGTCATCGTGCGTTAAAGGGACAAAAAGAAATGATAAAGAAAAGGGTTGTGGTTGTTTGGGTTAAGGCCGATAGAGACTACACTAGGGTCCTAAGCCTATAAGCGGAATGCCCTCCGTCGAGGTCTTTCAAATGGGCTTTAGCTCATATTTACTGAAAAGAAAAAACAAAGATCGGTTGAATTTTGTTGTTGTTGTTATTATTATTGTTATTGTTATTATTATTATTTTAGAGAGAGATGTAAAGAAAACTATTTTGTCTATGCGTATAAAGTGCACAAATAAATACATATTAATTTAGTAAAATTTAATATTTTCAACACTTCTCACGTTGTTTTTGAAAATGTATTTCAGAAATAAGATTTAAGGGAATCAAAGTAATTTACGTAAAGATACTTACGTTATAAATACGCGTTAATCCATGTTATTTCTAAGAAAAATGTTTGAACTAATATTGAAAGAAGTATTTAAAAAAAAAACTTCTGTAACATCAAGCATATTTTTTCCCCATAAAATACGGATGAAAAATCATAAATAGATGACAACAATTATATTTAAAGAGAATTAAATTATTTTTGCTTTTTTACATTGACAAAATTCCAGGATGAATTCTAACAAGATTAGATAAAAAGACGTTAAATCTTTTTTTTTTTTTTTTTATATATATATATATATCAATGCTTAGATTTATAAGATTATGAATAAAAAATAATAAATTTATCTTAAAAAAAAAATTATTTGGTACTTACGTCAAAAAAATTTAATTTCCTATTGTCATGCAAATGAATTTAAAAAGTCTTTTTAAACCAGTTTATTTGATATTACATTTTTTAAGAAACAAATTACTTTAAGAAAACGAACTCATTTTATAATGGAATTTTAAAAAAAAAAATAAATATTCTTGAAAATCTTTATTACATACAGATTTAGCTTAATGTGTTCGATGATATATATATATATTGTAATTTTCTTTTTCTGAAATATCATTTATTTGAAAAATCCGTATCTAATACTTTTTTTTTCCTTCCTTATTTATTTAAATCTCTGCATCTTTTTTTTTCTTTCTTTCTCTCAATATCAATCTAATTAGAAAATCTTATCGGTTGAACTATGAAAAACATATGAAATTTAAATTAAACTACACATTTTAATCTATAATATTAAAACACAAAGCATATTCTGTAAGACCAAAATCGTACGATCTGGGCATGCGCGAGAAAATTTTGAACCAATTGGGAACGGGAATATTCCTTTCTTTTTATGCAGAATACCAGTGATACATCAAGCAGATGACATTAATATTGATATGTCTATGGCAAACGAATAATTAAAGCTCATTAACGCCTAATTAAAGTTAATATTACTCCGTGGGTCAATCATAAAAATAATTCACACGATCAATTCATATTTTCCAAGGAAGTATACCTATTAAAAACAAAGCAATTCGCAAATACGTATCGGTTACCATCGTATGCATTTTCGCTCGCCGAAAATTTCTGTACTCTGGATGTGGCGCCATCTGTTGCCATGTTAATATATATTATACCAAATTCTTAAAAAAAAAAAAAAAAAAAAAAAATCCATTTCTTAAAAGAAAACGAAAAAATCTTTTTAAATTAACAAATTATCAAAGTTTATTGTTCTTTAAAAATTAACTTTCATCAGTTGAAAATTTTGTTCAGAAAAGATGGAGATAAATATTTAAAATCAAAGGAGGTTTTATTTTATTTTATTTATTTATTTATTTATTATTTATCTAATTATTATAATTTCTGATATTTCATTTTGATACTATATTAGAATAAAAATAATTTGAAAAGAATAACATTAAAATGTTGATATTTTATACGAGTAGAAATTTACATAGTATAATTTATTATTAAAAATGTAATGATCAAATTAATTTGCTTAAGTATTAAATTCATTCTTATTTATTTATTTATTTATTTTTAACAGTATACTTTTGTTGAAATATACTATTTTGATAGAATAAAGTGGTATAATACTATTCCAGTAAAAACAAATTTTAACTTCGTTCCGATTTGCAGTTTATTTTTAGAATACAATAAGTTAATATTTTGGATTATATCCAAGTGGTTTTACAAATATGGGAAATTGGGCAAGGGGTTTTAAACCGGTTAAGAGCAATGTGAAATATTAAAGCAAGGGTGTTTTAAACTTTATGCCGTGAAGAGATTTTAGTTGCACATCATCCGTTAAATTTTGACGGGTATTAACTAGTATAAATAAAAGTCATTGTATGCATGCGTGTGAGTGTTGTCTTAAATTCCCTCCCAAACCAATAAACAGATTTCAATCAAACTTAACACTGTTACTGCTTATTACCAAGGTTGAAGTACTGTGGAAGTTTATATATTTAGCACATGCGCAATGAGAAGGGATGAGGAAAAACTTTTTTCAAAATTCTATTTTTGTAGGATTTCTATAATGATAATGCAGCTAGAAACTTCAAATTTGTTATGTAGGAAACTTCTAATGTATATATTCTCCCTGCAACAGCGGTTTTTAAAAATTCGAAATCACAAAGTGGTGAAATTATTTCAAAAAACAAAAAAGTTCTAAAATGGCGCTTTTGTCAAAATTCCATGCATGCAATTTAACCATTTTACTGTGAATATGGAAAATGGGGTAGTGTCTTAATATAATTAAAATCAAAATAATTTTTATAATATGTTAAAATGACGCACTTTCAAAAAATCTACCAAATAAAGTACTATCGTATTTCAAAAAGACGGTTTTTCTTAGAAGTCATTCGATGAACGTGCTTTTTTTTTTTTTTTTTAAGATAAAATTGCTACGCTATTCTATAATTGTGTGGGGCTTTTATGTACTAGCAATAGAATAAGTAATAAGAAAAGGTAATTTTAACACTAAATTTTAATATCAGAAGACTTTTGAATGTTACAGTTAAATATTTTTTTTCGTCTGCATAATAAAAACGAGAAATTTCTTTAGAACAACAGTTTTTATTTATTAAGAGTGTTGCCATTCCATGTTTTATATTTTATGGGTTATGTTTTATAAATAAATTATTTAAAAAATAATTCATTTATAGCAAACAATAGCTTTTCATATTTGCGAAACATCAATAAATGTAGGAATTAAAAAACTGAAACTATTATAGAATGAATCATTTAAATATAGTGACCAGCAAAGCGGACAAAGCTAGCTAGTAAGTAATAAAATCAATTCCTATTATTTCGTTGAGATAGTTGTAGTAACTTTAAAAGCAAACAGTAACACATATATAGTTATCTTCGTTTAAGTTTCTCAACCTTATTACTATCTACAATATCGAAACGTATTTCCGAAATAACTTTTCGGTAAATATGGAAATTAGCATGGACATATAAATCTCTAGATCAATCCTTAAAATCTCGTCACATTACGCATACTCCAGAGAATGTAACGTTTTACACTGGAGAATAGAATTTCAATATGTTGCCAAATATATGTTTCATTTCACACGTAGAAAATTTAACCTCAGTCGTCAGTTGTTCGAAATCAAAATTATTACCTTTAATAGGAATGAGCACATATAGTTTTTGATGAATGTGTTGCGTTGCATATCGTCGTAAAATTAACTAGATACAATGGATGAGATTACAGAAATCAATTTCAAGAATTCGTTCTTTATGCCTTAAAAGAGAATATAACATAATAATGCATTCAATCCATGTCTAATATAATATTCAAAAATTTCCATGTAATTTATTCTATTATAAATTTTATATTCGCAGAAAGGAGAATTTTCTGTTATGCAAGTTATAAATTATTATTATAGAATAGGCACTGTAAGATAAAACCTCCGTTACATCAAAACACAGGGTTTTAATTCAGCTGTAATCTAAAAATTTGGTTCGCGAAAAATAACAGACCACTTTATAACTTTTTTTTTTTTTTTTTTTAATAACAGGGAGTCGAATTCTATATAGAATATAAATGATATAAATGATAAGTGTCAGATATAACTTCAGATATAAATGATAAGTGTTTATTCTAAAATTTAACCTTTAAATAGCGATATCTAGACAGATATCCGCATCGCCCTTCATATAGAGGCGATGCGGATTAGAAAATTAAATTTATCACGTATATGTATTATATACACAAAAATTAATAAACCTTCAGAGGTTTTTTTTTTTCTTATCACTTACTCATTAAATGATTATTCTTCTAATGAGGAATTTGCACACATGGGGAATTTGAACAAAATCCTATTTTTCTGGTAGTTTTAGGCCCATAAATTTCAAAAAGTTTATTAAAAAGGCAAAAAAAGTTCTCATTAATTTTAAAAATAACTTTGAAAATAACCAAAAATCACGTGACTTCAAAACGCTGCCTGACATCACACTTTATGAGGCTTCAATGTTTACATTTTGTTAGCCATAGTTAGCAGCAATTCGTTTTAGCTTCCGTAATTATTAATCTTTTATGTGATTTCTGAGCATTTCTTTTTCATCTTATAACATTTAATATCATTATCACCATTTTCCATTGTCATTATTTTCAATTGTTTTCTTTTCATGGCGGTTATCCAATGTTTTCGTTTTACAGGATCCTGTGGAACGCTAAAGAATAGCTTTTGAGAAGCATTAGTCGTTGTATTAGTGCACAGTGGTACAATGCAATATTTATAATACGATTTTTTAATATTTGTCATTATTATAAAATACAAAACCTATTTCACTGATTCAAGAAGCAAAGCAAAGCACGAAATCGAATGTAAACAACGATTACTCCCATTTGTTGTCATAAAGAGTGACGTCACGATACATTATACTGAGTTTTCTCAATAGAGTAAATAGTGCGATATTAAAATTGTATAAGTCAGTAATTAGATTTCAAATAAAGAAAATGTATGCATTTATTTCCTTACCTTTTCATTTTCTATTATATTTGAATAAAATCAGAAAACGTGCAAATTCCTCATTGAAGAACTATGTGTGTATAAAGTTCTTCAATACTTAGTAAAAACTAAGTATCATATAACAAAGACAGTTTCTTGAAGGATTGATAATATAAACCAATTTTTTTTCCTTATACTTTCTTTTCATAAATACCTCCAAATACTATTACTACAAATAATAATAATAATGAAAGGTTATCAAAATATTCAGGAGAAGAAAATTACTTATCAGATTAAAAAGCTTTTTAATTCTGAATTTTCTATTTCAATTTTTATGGGAAATATTATTAAATAAAAGATTTTTTTTTTTTTTTTCAGATTTAGAAAAAAATCAAAATAGAATATCTGCTGATTATTCATATCCTTCTTTAAAATGTAAAACTATCTTTCGACCACATTTTAAAAGAATAATTTATTTATAAAAAATTTATACAATACATATTTGACTATTCATAAGCATTTGCTTTAAGAAATCTAATGTGGGTGGACTTTGCTGAGTTCTTCATGATATGTATATTCCTATAAATTACTGCAACGAGGCATGTATACATACTCATATTCAGAGTAATGAATTCTGTCGCTCCTTCAACAGGCTTAGTCGCAGACTGAAATGTCTTCATCCACTAGGCTATCTCCCCCCGCACCTTATCCTAAAATATCGATAAATTTTATAAAGGCCAGTTTCTTATTTTTATTGTACTGCAACTCCATGCTACTGATAAAGCAATAAAACTAATAATGCAGCTTTATTTGAAATATTGATATATTTTGTCATATTATGAAAGTCTTAAATTTCAAATTACTTACGAAGTTTTCAAAGAAGGATGTTCATGGTCAATAATCTTTATTCCAGGATCATAAATGACATTTTAAAACCTATCCAACATCTTTATACTGAAACCATTTACTCATAATGGGCGTTTATGCTAAGTTTCGACTTATTCTTCAATGTTAAGAAAATCGTATATTTCGAAATATTTACAAAAGTTTTCAAAGTAGAATATTGATAATTAATGATGTTCATTCCAATATAATAAATGGTGTTTTTAAACTATTTTGGAATCTTTACAATAAAAGTATTCCTCATAACACATGTTTAAGTGAAATTTTTCCCTGTTCTTCCATGTTGAGAAAATTGTAATTTTCGAATAACTTACGAAGTTTTCAAATTAGTAAAATGTTAAAAATCAATAGTTTTTCCTTTCAATATGAAAGTGACATTTTAAAATTAATTCCATTTCTAGGATCATTTGTTCTTGAAATAATGCCTAATCAGACAAACAAACTAACTAACTAACAAACTAACTAACCTATGGACGTATCATTTTTGTTGTTAAGGGATTCCTCATACCCAAAAACCACAAAAACGGAGGTCGGAAACTTTTATGAATGCCTAATTTCTCCATACCTATTATGAGAAATTATTAATAGTAATAATAAATTGTTTCTTTTATATACTTAATCTAGCTTAATTTTTGGCGTGATCAAATAATTTTGAATTTTTATTTACTTCGTTTGAAGTAATTTATCTTAATGTTTACTCAGTATTCAAGGCGATTATTTTGTCAATTTTTCATTTTTAAATAGGTAGTCTTTCTGTAATTTTTTAAATCCAAATCCTTTATACAAGAGAACTTTCATTATTTTCTGGAAAGCTTTATATACAAAATTTCAATTCTAATGAAAATATTTTTATTTTACATGGCTTTATTATAACGTTTGAATTTTAAAATATCAAATTATTCTAAATATTAATCTGGAATTCAAACTAGCATTAATTTTTCCCGTAGGATTCATTGTAAACTTTGTACATTTCTAATGGCAATCAGATGCATGTTTATTTTAAAATGACAAACAATCGTAGCAAACGACAATTGCTCTGGTCATTTATCATCTGAAAACTGGAAATGTATAATATAAATATTTAACTAACATGAATTGTTGCACAAGTATTTGTGTAGTGTATAATGTTTGTAAGTTAACATATTTAAATTAAGAACAGCATTTCAAACATATTTATTTCATTGATTTATCACTTTTAAAATATTTTTACATTTTTAGCAACCCACAAAAATCTCTTTAACCTTTTGCCGGCCCTTACGCCCTAAAGTGTTCTAAACATTGTTGTCAAATTTAGGGACTCTTTTGTTCAACTACCACCAATAATTTTGAGGAGTGATATTTGATTTACATAATGGACACATAACCTTCGAAGTGATTAGCCAACCGTTACAGTTAAAATTTAGTGATTCATATTGTTGCGTAATCGGAATTCGTGAATTGCCTGAGAATGAAAGACGAATCTTGCAGAGGCTTAAAAGTTTATTTACAGAATAATCTAAAAGATTACAGTTTTATAAATCAAATATCAACTTCAGTATCACCAGAAAACACAGCTTAAATAACAGCTGACAATATCAAATTCACAGTATAAACTGTATTATAGCATTAATACACAACAATATGGGCTGCAAACAATAGGAGAGACTTAGCCAAGTCTCTTTATGCTGTAATGTCTTGGCGAAAACTAACTGCAGTGGCCGGATTGGGATTCCTTTTATAACTCTTTATAAACTCAGAATTTTCTGGTAACTTCTCAGGAAATGGAGTTACAGCTCAGATATTCGAGATATCGATAATAAGGATTTTCTCTCTAAGGTCCTAAAAAAGTCGCCAAGGAGCAAATAAATCGCCAAATTTGGCGCCAAATCCGCCTTGGTGAAGCTTTTTAACGGGTTTTTGAAGGAAATGAGCTATTTTAATCTTAAAACAAGCTAGAAATACAGAAAATCAACATTTTATAACCTGAACAAGCCTCTTTGAATGAAATTACATAAAAAAAAAACTACTATTATTTGCAAATTCGTTACAATATTGAATAAAAAGTCCAACACTGATCAGACAAGTTAAATTAAATTTGGCCGGCAAAGGGTTAAGACTTTCGCTTAGTCCGACTTTTCTAACGCAATATAAATTTACATGTAATATTTTCCCCGATTTTATTGTACTAATATACTCCCAATTTTTAAATCTATGGACATAAATTGAACATATCCGAAAGTTGACTGTAAAATTTCAATTATATTTATAAAAAAAAAAAAAAAGTAGATTTGATTTGTTTATTTTTGTACTTCGTACTTTTGAGGAAAATGATAGCTGGGAAAAAAAAAAATTTTACTTTTCTGGAGACTAGGTATATTTGTTATCTAAAGGACTATCACTGTAGGGCTACACTAGAAATTTAGAAAATCTTACATCCCATTTGCAACAATGTAATGAGGTAAAGAAAATAAAATTTTATCCATAATATACATGGTTTTGGATGATTCGTTCATTCATTCAGCTAATAAATTAAACATGCAAAATTCCTTGGTCCATTCACAGAGATTTATTTTAAAATATTATTTCGATGTTAGTATAAATAAATAAATAAATAGACACGCATACGTAAAATTTGAATTAAAGGGTTACGATCTCATTTTTAATTTTTTGGGAACGTTTGGACGTCAAAACATATAAATATCATAATATAAAATATGAAGTCATTTGTTTTAAATATCGTGTAAAAATTGAGCGCTAAGCGATTGCAAACCGATTAGTACTAATAATTAAATAATAAATAATAAATATCGCAATGATGCATTTCTTAAGACGTCGTCTGTAAGACACAAAATTGATTTTATTTGAACATTTATGATTATACTTTTCTGATATGAAAATCGTCTGCTCTCACTTTGAAAAATATTTTGATAAATGATAATTTTAATAAATAATTTGCACTGCATAAATTTGTATAGAAAAATATGCAAGAAATTTTGTGATGATCACGATATATTATCAAACAAAAAAATTTAAAAATGTTATGAGCAATATTTCAAAAATATATATTTCATAAAATCAAGTGAAAATTTTGCTATTTCTTTATAAAACGAATTCAATATAGATAGCATGCATTTTTATTGACTACTTAAAAGGTTTTGAAGGCAATGAGCTATATGCACCTAGTTTTTACTAACGTGTTTTATAAAGTGTATTTGTTTTTGTCTCGTAAATATATGCTTACACCAATTAAAATTACAAAATTACAAAATACCCGTAAAAAGAACAATAACAACAGATTGTATTTTATCTATCCAAAAGTTTTTATTGGCAACTTAAGAAGTTAGAAAAAAGACACATTGAAATGAACATCCTAGAAATTTAGAGAAATTGCAAAGAATCTTATTCCCTGTGGGACATCAGGAAATAACTTTCAGGCTCTAAGTTTTTATTAATGTAAAGAAAATAGGAAGTGAGAATAAAGTCAAACAATTCTGCCCAGAAATGATGGATTTCAACAGTTTCAATTCAGCTCGAGAGACTCCTAAGATCATCAGTGAACAAAACTGATTCATTCATCGTTCGAAATTGAAAACTGATTACTTGAAAAAAAATTTTAGCAGCATTTTTTTTTCTGTTTTAATTTCAGTTTTAAGATTTAACGATAGAAATATTTTTATTTTTCTAAATAAAAAACAAATTATGTTATTTTAGAATATCTGAAATATAAATATACAAACTAAATATTTTTTATTTAACTGCATCACATACAAACTACAAAAGAGATTGTATGCTAAAGTACCACAACAGATATCAATACTTTACAAAGTCAAAGCTAAATTCACCCCCTATCCATGAAAAAAAAAAAATCTGGAGTGAATCCCCTCGGCTTTCCGAAAATTAAGTAATTAATGGTTCACAGAAAAGTAAAGTCATTAAATAAACAAAAGATAAAATTATAATAGGGTGTTTCAGCATTTTTCTCTATATAGTTTATTGTTTAATTTAATGCTATTGTACTTAAAATTATTTAAGCCCATAAATAATAATGATAAAGAATATTTCGTTGTGTCCGTGTAAAAATTTATTAGTGCTAGGTTCAACAAAATCTATATATTTCGTGCGACAGTGACCTAAACATATATATTTTTCAGCTCAATCGGATGAGATATTTAGACGCTATCACACTTTTAAGAAACTTTAGCCCATATGCTAAAGAATTTTTCATTGTATCCCTGTACAAAAACTATAAGTGCTATATTTTCTAAACTTCTTACAGTCTGTGTGACGGTGACTTATAACATGCATATAAATTTTCAGTTCATTTGAATCAGGCGTTTAGACTCTATCGCACTTTAAATAATTTCAGCCCATAGGCCATAATGATAAAGAACTTTTTGTTGCGTCTGTGTAAAAAAAAAAAAATGCTAGATTCACTGAAATCTGTACAGTTTGTATGACGGTGACCTATAATATGCGTATAAATTTACAGTTTATTTGAATGAGGCATTTAGACATTATCGCACTTTAAATAATTTGTACCCATAGGACATAATGATAAAGAATTTTCCTTTGTGTCCCAGTGAAAAACATTATGAGTGACAGATTCACCCAAATCAATATGATTCGTGCTACGGTGACCTACAACATACGTACCACCTTTCAAATCATTCGAACAAAGCGTTTACACGCTATCGTGTTCACTCACATACATACACACATACACACACATCACCGCAAAACTAACAAAATTGAACTTAGGGAACCTCAAAATGTTTCGATACACCAGAATCTCAATGTCGAATTTTTGTCATGATTACAATACTTTCCTTGCATGGAATGTCCGGAAAGTAAAAATTGTGTATTCATTAAGATATATCGTTCGAAATTGTAAACTGATTAGTTGAGCTAATTTCTTCACCTTTTTTTCCGATTTAATTTCAGTTTTAATGTTTAATAAGTTTTTTTTTTTTTTCTTTTTTTTTTTTTTTTTTTTTTTTTTTTTTTTGTAATTAAAATATCTTATCGTATATATAAGAAATGAAAATAAACGAACTAAACATTTATTATTTAATTGTATAATATAAAAGCTGAAGACAAAATCATATGATGAAATACCTTAACAACAAAACAGCTACCAATTTTTAACAATGTCAAAATTAAATATCCCTCTCACTCTGTATATATATATATTTGAATTTCATATATATATATATATATATGTGTGTGTGTGTGTGTGTGTGTGTGAAATTGGAAACTGATTACTTGACACATTTTCTACGCTTTTTTTTTTTTTTTTTTTTTTGATTAAATTTTAAGTGTTTTTATTTTTTTAAACAAATTAAAATGTTATTTTAGATATCGTAAATATAAATATGCAAACTAGATATTTATTATTTAACTGAATATTATACACTCCTACTCAAAAGTTTAGCAAGACTCGCAAACCATCCTTTTTTTTTTTTTTTCCAATTTAAAAACTTATTTCTCGATGAAATGTTTTCAAAGATTGAGTATTTAAAGAACTGAGTCTTCCTTATGTTTTTCAGTGAAGATTGGTTTAAGACAACATCTAGGGGGCCGGTAGCAAACTGAGCAAAATCAATAATGTTTGTGATCACCCTGTATCGTTAAGTGTAAATTTAGGATATGTTAATATAGACGCAGTACAATATTTTAATGGATTTATGTGACGATAGCAAGTTAAATAACAGAGATATAAGCATTTATTTTAAAATCCAAAGAAAAAAGAAATCATCATGTTTTTTACTTATAAGTATACAGAGTTTTTTAAGTGAAAATTATTTCCACCTCCCGATAAATTGAAAAAACACTTTTGGAATAATATTCTACAATCGGTATACAAATATCCTAAATATCAGAATAAAAATCAAGCAAATTTCCGGCAAAAGAACGAGCAAGATTTTAGATATTTTCCAAGAGTTGAAATTTAATAAGGGGTTTTTAACATGCTGCGTAATTTATTTGAAGATCGAATTATTTTAACCACGTTACAAAAGTACTTTTTGTGAAAAACCCCTTATAAGCTTGTAACTGTAACATATTTTGTTTCTTTACTATCACTGTAAAAAAATAACTATTACCAGCTGCAAGAAACTCTTTGTGATTGGAGAAAATAATTATTTTCTCCAATCACAAAGAGTTTCTTGCAGCTGGTAATAGTTATTTTTTTACAGTGTAAAATTTGTAAGTTACCGTTACTTAACACTTTCATTCCCAATTTTTTCCCTCCATAAAACAATAAATCTTATAGTCATAAATTTATTTTAAAGGTAATATATATAAATATATATATATATATATTTTTTTTAATAGGAGTAATAGCAGAGTACGAATTAATATAGCTAACAAAGCAACTGAGAGGTGTTTATTTATGTTTAATATAACCACTGATGCCGTTAAAAATCATAACTTTTCAATAAATAAAAATATCAAAATTTTGAAAGAAATACATATTGCAATTAATTAAAATGCAAATTATAAACATTAAAAAATAAAATAAAAAATATTTCAAACAGTTAATTTACTTAAATTGCTCAAAACAGGAAAATGATTCCGATATTATTATCAGAATAGAGTAATATGTACTTTGATTTATCAACAAGGATAGTGAAATCATCTAAAATATATATTTTTCGGTGGGAAAATGTATATAGAGTTTAATATTGTTCATTCTGAATCAGCGGGAGTGTTAGATGGTAAGAAAGAAAATCTGAAGTGTTATGATTCCAATTGGCATCACGGGGAATGAAAGGGTTAACATCGGGGAAGCTTTGCTTATACGCGTAGCTTGTAAATGTGTGTTTCTAGTTTAAGGATTTAGAAAATGATTACTTATTCATCTAGATGAATGCAATATACAGTTTTTTTTTTTTTTCCCCCTCAGTGTTCCGAGTTCTTTATTGGATTTTTATTATATGGCGTTTTGCAAGATAGACATCTTGTAAAACATATTTAATATAAAATTAAAATGTATAGACATTGAAAAATGAATTTCCTTTTTAAATCTGAAGAAACGTACTTCTTAACTATCAGAAGAAAACTGTAATAATAATTAGTTTTAAAAAGTAATTTTAATCTTCTGGAAACCCATAAATCATTACTTTCTTGTAGTTTAGCGAATCTGAAATGGCAGAAAACTTGTTAACAATATGAGTAAACATTGTATTTTGGCTTTTATGTAGTATCATGAATATAAAAAAAATGAATTACATAAATTAATGATTCTTCAAGTATTGCCAAAATAAGTTGAGAGCTCTTTCTTTAAAATTAATTACTTCATTTTCAAAAAAATTTTATCTCACTAATTAATCATTGAAAATTGATGAAATTTTTGCGCTTCGACGATCTTGAATAAGCAGAATGTTTTAAAATATTACAGAGTCGCTGTTAAACTTTTTAAATTTATCTTTAATATAATTTTTAAATCAGATATTTTCTGTAGTTTTTAGTCAGGTTTCATTTTTAATATAAATGAAGTATATGCATATAATAATAATGCATTGATATTAAAACTGATATAGTATATATTTATATAATAATTCATCATTATAATGATCACCAGGAAAGATGACTTGAATTAATCAATAAACAATTGCATATGAAAATTAAAATGAAACTTTATGCAAAGCAAAAGATATTGAATAAGTTAATAAATGTAGAAAAATATCTTTGAAATTTTCCGAAAAACTAATATAGTAAATCGGGGGAAGACGTCATATATAAGGATATTTTGCTTAGTACAGCCAAAATTTGAAATGATATGATTATGAAAAAAAATGCACCATGCTCTTCAATGTTTAATTAATTATGCATGCCTATTAGTTCCTTTCCCAGTATGTACACGATTGACAAATTTATTATTAAATAAACTCGTGTAATTGGGATATCTTCCCCCACATATACGGGGAAGATGCTACTACACTGTTAAAAATTTCTATAAATTTAATGTAAATATTTATCCAGAGTCTCTGTAAATTTACAGTAATTCTTAGTTAAAAGTGAATAATCGAGATTCTCAATCTTTATTCTGTATTTTTACCGAATTATGTTATTTAATTTTTTAATTAAAATTAAAAATGACTGTTTCTACTTCAGATAAAGCATTCCAAGTCCGAAATATATTCTCACCAATAATTAATTAAATTAATATTAGTTATTAAAATGAATGTATAAAATAAGTTTTTTAACATCTCCGTTTCTTTTTATCTGTAATTTTACGGAAGACTTAAGATAATAGATTACACAGAGTTTTCTGTTGAAAGTTTTAACAGTGCAGTTATGACGTAAAATGCTGCACTACAATAAATAAAAAAAAATAAGATAAACATTGGAGCATTACTTGTGAATTAACAATAACTATAGAGGAACAAACAAATTTGTAAAGCGAAATATATATATTTAACTTACTTTACTAAACCTAATAAGGGTACAATTTTGAATGTTGACCTGCACAACACGTCATATAGTGTAAATAATCACCATGCAACCTTCGTGCAAACATTTCTTGCATTTGATGCACTGAATCTAATCACACTTGCAACCTTTTTTAGCGTAAACAAACCCTTTACATTTAGCACAAAACTCATTATGATTGTCTTCAACGAAACTGTCGCCAGAGGAATCTCTTTACTTGAGAAACACGCGCTTACACGTCAGCTTTTCTTCCGAAGTTTTCTATTTATTCATTTTGCATTTTCCCGCTATTTTCAGATTTTCTTTGCATTTTTACCATATAGTTTTTCACCTCATGATGCAGTTGAGACTACCGTTGTTTGTTTCTTACACCCAGATGGTTTACATTTTCTGACCTGAAGAACAAAAACTGATCTTTTCTGGACATATCGTTTTCTATGTTTTTGAAGGCAACTGTTGGTGACAGTTGACTGCCTCTAGCTCTGGGGGTGGAAGCCACTGATCTATTGTTGGAGGCAACTGCTAGTGTAAGCCTATTCTCACATGCGTCGTTTGTAGAAGCAACAGCTGTATCATTGCTGGAACCATTAAAGATAACAAAAGCATGATCTGGGATTGCTTGTAGGTTATAGGGTTAAATCCCAGTAGCTGAAAACCCAGAAGTTCCAACTTCCATTTCCTACTGTAGCTGCCTTGCTCCAAGCTGTTTTCAGGAGAGATCCAAACTGAAATCTTGAATGTTTATCAAAAGAGTATTATAAAAATGGTAATTATTATAATATTATAATTATAATTATTAATTCCATTTATATTTTACACTATAATATACAGTATATAAAACAAAACATAAAATTTAAAATTCATTTAATTTATTTCTGAACCATGTTGAGTCTTCCCCCCAAGTATGGATTGAAGATACCACACACACTTATTTCCGTATTGCTGCAAGGTTAAGGCCGCTTCTGCTTGCCTTGTAACAGAATAAAGAACTCATTCCTATTGATTATGTCTTATTTAAAATAAAACATCCGTTTATGAACTTTAAATATGAGTCACCGAATATTATAAGGGCTTTATTCACGAATTAAATGCTTACAAGATCCAAAATAGCAGCAATTAAAGGCGATAAATTAAGATAATTTCACAATCCATGTGCTCATTGGGACAAGACTCCTCACACACTCTGGCCAGTATTACCATCTGTTGATACATGAAAATGCTAGAAACAAACTTGTGTCTTCCCCTAACTTGCATCTTCTCTCGACTTACCTTATATCTTATGAAGGGCAATTTTACCAGCAGGGTAATTAAAAAAAAATGAGTTCTTTCTGAGACAGTGATATGTGAGATTGTATAAAACACTACTCAACAACTCAGAGGTTTCAACAATAAATTAAAATACATCTAAGATGCAAAAAAGAAATTACATAAAATATAATTACCAAACATGATCCATTCGTATATTAATTTACATGACGTAAGAATAATTTTTAAAGTGTATTAAACTGGATGCAATATTAATGTAACAGACTATAAGATTAAACTTTTTAAAAGTTAGCATAATGATGAATGAAAAAACAAACATTCAAAGATTGATCATTAATAAATATAATGACAGTTATGTAGCGAAATATATAAAACTATATACTATAAGATTAGCTGATTATAAATATATTACCAAGAAAGCAATCATTTTCTCGTAGAAATACCCAGTTTTCAGAAAAGAAGAGACGAGTTGAGTAATTTTAATGATATCAATAATTATGTTAGTCAATATTTCGTATTATTTAAAGATACTAATTAAAATTAATTTCAATTTGATATAATACATTAACTGTTATCTTGAACATCTTCACAAATAACCTTATTTTTCAAAGTATACAATTACTGTGATGTTGATTTAAACTTATGTTATTGATCAACTATTTTTATAATCACCATTTCAAAGCTCATATAGTCGTTCAAATCCATAAATGTTATCTGACAATGGTAATTATTAATAAAAAATTGTTATATTGTACTTTAAATCAAATAAATGTGCAGAATTAAATACATAGGAACAACGGAACGGTATTTTTCTTTTCTTAGGATTTTTTTTTCTGTATTATTAAATTCATTAATCCACTTATCCAACCAAGTCAAACAACACCATCCTATCGTCTTAATCAAACATCTGCCCACTCATCGTGTAACTGTGAAAATCGTGGAATAAGCGATTAGGTATGGTGGTAATCCGATTGGCAGACTATCTAGATCGTAAACATAAGATTGCGGGTTCGATACTCGAGCCGACCAAAGACCATCATGTACATTAATGCTGGTTGGTGCTCATAAATTTTATTGTGGAATATTAATATTAATATCTAATTAATATTAATTAATTAGATATTAATATTAGATAACAGAATTGATTAGATATTAACAAAATAAATATATATCGTTCTATAATTAATGTTAATATCTAATTAATATTAGTTATAGAACGATTATTATTATCTATGAGAGTTGCCTTTGCGGAGGATCAAAATTGTGATGGCATGTCTCCCGAACACCACTGGAAGTGAGTTCCAGATCATTGCCATTTGCACACTACGTAGCTTTAGTGCAACGTAAAATTTATTCAAACTTAAACAAATGAATAATATATTTTAATAATTTATTATATGTGTGAATTATAAAATGAAACGTAACTTTTAAATAAAAATTAAATTATTATTTCAAACACAATTATTCGAGATCTAATCGTAAGGAAAGGAGTTAACAAAAATATAATTTATGATGCGTTTCGTTTCTTTTGGCCAACTGTACAACCTAAAAATAAAAGCATGTAATTTATTTTTATAATTTCAAATTTAATAGTTATACATCAACCATACGTTATGACCATGAAATAAATGTTTGTACTTTATGCTATGAATAGAAAATGTAATATTACCAGTTTCTTTACAATAGTTTGTGATTTATGAGTAAGGTATCATTTCAGAAAAATCCCAAAGAAAGAAAATAAAAGTTTTTACGCTTCCATTTAATGTATCAGATATAAAGTTTAGATAATTTAACAACAATGCTCCCGAAATTCCATCGTTCTTTCTCGCGTTATCGGTTAAAAGGAAATCCATAAGCTTATTCTTATTATTACTTTCTTAAATTATTCTTCTTTTATTGTAAACATTGTTCTTTAACAAAATAAACATATACCTATTTTCTTTTCTGTGAAAGTTATTTAAAAAATATACATATATATTATTCTTAATACAAATCTTCAAACCTTTCGCTTTAAACAAAATAATCTGGCGTGGTAGACGCACTAAGTCCTTTATACTACTTTACCATAGACATGTTATTACAATTTAAAGTGTAAGGTATCAGATATTGAGTATGAAAATTTAAAAGATATTTCAAACAGCAATTTAAAATTGTTTTATAAGTATTCTTAACTGACGTACGTTTCTCTATCAGTGGAGTGCTAGTGTCTCCCTCAAATTTTAGTTTGAATATTGATGCTACATTCATAAAATGTTTGAAGTTGTTATCAAATTTTAAAAAAATTATTTCAAAATATTCAAAGAATTTACACTCATACCGCTCTTTGAAACTTATTCGACGAATTTTAAACACCTTGTACGTTGTCTATAAATTTCATACGCATAGTTTACTTAAATTTACAACAGCGATAAAATCATAACCCGAATTAAAATGATCTTTGAACCATTTTTAACCATAGTTTTAATGTATGCGAAATCATTTGTGCGACCTTATAAACTGTGAATATATATGCTTTCTATAACATACATTATGTACAACATATTTTTATGCCAAAAAAAAAACTATGTCAATTTTATATTATTTAGTACAGGCTAAAGATGTTAAACTATACCGAGTAGAAATTTTAGCCATAGACGTAATGTATTTGAATACTTTTGCACGTTCCTATATATGAACCATTTTCTCGTTCTCAATAAAAAGTTTCAAATGTTATCCCCATACGATACAGAATTGAGAAACTGAGTTTGGAGTTGTTGATAATTCTTGTTTTTTAGTTATGCTGATAACAGACATACAGGCAGACGCACAGACACAATGATCAACCGTTAAATACTTCATTTACACTGAGAAAATATTCTGTAATTGACATCTAGAATCTAAATTGTGGCTCTAGAGAAAATAGTTCCATGTCATCCTTATAAATTCTAGTACCCTTGGAAAGTGAGTTCTAGAAGCCCCGTGACCCGTCAAATACGCCCAAGACAAAACAGTCCCGACAAAAAAGCCCCGACAAAACAGCCCCGACAAAATAGCCCCAGACAAAACAGCCCCGACAAAATAGCCCCCGACAAAACAGCCCCGACAAAAGAGCCTCCGACAAAATAGCCCCAGACAAAATAGCCCCCCGACAAAACAACCTCGACAAAATAGGCCCGACAAAATAGCCCCAGACAAAACAGCCCCGACAAAATAGCCCTCGGCAAAACAGCCCCGACAAAATAGCCCCGACAAAATAGCCCCGACAAAATAGCCCCTGACAAAACAGCCCCGACAAAATAGCCCCGACAAAGCAGCCTCGGGACAAAATAGCCCCCGACAAAATAGCCCCCGACAAGACAGCCCCGACAAAACAGCCCGACAAAGTAGCCCTCAGAAAATGGCCCCGACAAAATAGACCCGACAAAATTTGTATGTATCTTTCTTTGTACATGGAAAATCTTCTGACTATCATATCTAAAAAAAAAAAAAAAAGAGATAGAACTACGAAACTTCAGAATTGAGGCGGGTCTGGTGTACATATGACTTTTCGTGAAAATTGGATAACCGGAAGTGTGTCATATAGTTTTTTTTCAGAATCAAAGAAAAATACAGCGTATTAGCGCCACTTATCGGCCTATACACACAAAAAATTAAACATCAGTAGGAAAAGAATGGTGCACTTATACACAATAGATTTTGATGTGTAGTATTTCATAAGCAAGGAAAATTCAGAGAAATTTACAACATAAAAACGCTACCTTCCGACCGATAACAAACAACATTTCGTGTAATATTCACACAATTTAAAAAATGATGCAGTTATGCCCATTAGATTTTAAGATAAACTTTTTCATAAACAAAGAAAATGACAGCACATCAGCATCAGCGCTTCCTTTCGGCCGATATAAACACAAATTTAAACAAAATTTACAACGTATCTACACCACCTTTTAGTCCATATACACACAATTTTAAAATCCAGTGAAGACAACAATGGTGTTATTATGCACATTAGATTTTGAGTCATGGCTTTTTTAGAAACAAGGAAAATTAGAACATAGCAGAACCAACGTTCGCCCGATATTCACGCAAACTTTAACGTGAGAAAGAAAATTAAGCGGCGGATGCTTTTTTTAAAGTATATAATGTGCAATAGGAGCTGAGATATAGTCTCAGTCTAAATAGTGGAATAAGCAGAAGAGTAGCGCCACTTTCCGGATAATAAACACCAAAATACACAATCAAGATAATTTATTTTATACACACAAAGTTAAAAAAGTTTCTTTTTTTTTCGTTGTTGTTGTTGTTGCTTAAAATTACACAAGATTAAATTATTTCAGCGGAGCATAACACTGACGTCTGCCGTCGATGTGCACATAAAGTTGAAGTGGTTGCTTATTAAATCATTTTTATCTTAAAATAAAATTATGCATGTTTAACTTTTTATTATTATTATTATTATGAAAATGTAAAGTTATTTGGAGGATAGATTAAGGGACAGTAGGCCCCAAGTGGGAGTTCGCTGCGGCCTTAGAATAAATGAGTTTAATCGCTGCATGAAAGCTCACCTGTTTGGCAATGTATCACAAAAGTTAATCAGAACAAATTTAACTGAAGAGGAAAAAAACAAAAAAAATCAAGTATTCTTAAATTCTGCTTATTGGTTTAGTTACAGCGACCAGAACTTTTACTGACACACATAGACAGATATCTCGAAATGTGTAAATTCATAGAAAACCCTAAATGAAAAATTTTCAGGAATATTTCATTCCCTATTTAGGTGTATAAAAGAAAATAACAAATCCACGTTTAAAAAAATAGTGATTTACAATTTACGAAAATACATTATGTTTTACATTAAATATTTACAAGAGAAAAAGAACTTTTTATGTACCATGTTTTTAAAATTTTCTGTTGAATCATATAATCATACCTGGTAACTTTTATAATTTATTTCGCAGTACTGTTAGTGTTAACCTCGCCCTTTATTCACACCAGTATATTTTAAAAGCACTTTTCTTATTATTTCATCGTAAGTACATATTGGAGAAAATTTCTCTACAATCATACTGGTGTGAAAAAAAGGCGGAGCTAACAGTACTCCGGAATAAATTATAAAAGTTATCAGGTATGTATAAACGCTACCGAAGGCAGCGGGAACCCATAATAATTGGCTGAAAGTAATAAACAAAATGCATTGTCATCGTGTTCTGAGCTTTCCTAAAAGTTTCAAATTTCTAGCTAGTCGAGATAGAGCACGGGCCGGAATTTTGAGGCCCAAGCCCCTCCCCCAGGTCCGTTTCAAAAATATGTAAAATAACTAAAAAAATGCATGCCTTTCTATGAAAAAGATTTTTAGTACGTGTTTCGTAGAGATTTTATATAGCCAAGTAACACAATGTCCTTTAACAAAGCTGCTGAACGTTTACAAGATAAATATATGTAAACAGAAATTCATTATTACAGACGTACAAAAGGCACAAAGAACGACAGGAAATCGAATCGAAAATATTAGCATTCATCAAACAATATAGAAAAGTATTTAAAATAATTATTACTCCTAAAAATGTACTTTCAACCATTTCCTCTTATATACCGTAATGTATCTGAATCTTTCATGTGATCCGATAAACAAAACTTTAATGCTAATCCAACCATATTCAATAGAAAAGATGCTTTTGCAGATGCTAGAAATGATGCTACTTTCATCCACTGCACAGGAGAAAAGAAAAAGGAGCTTTCGCGAAAACGTTACAGTGGAATGATTTTTATTGCCTTTATTCCACCTTCAGATGGAATTATGGTGGAATCATGATGGAATCTTTATTTCACCTCTTCAGATCATAGGACACAAACCCTTATACACAGTACCGTATCTAATTTCTTTTGTTTGTACATGTGTGCAAACTAATAATGACATGCATACTATTTTGAATAAGAAACCATCTAATATTACATTAAATAAAATATATTAATTTCGAGACTTGCTAAAAATATTTGCGGAAAATCAAATCTTAAACAGGCACACTGATATTCATTTTAATTGAAGTTACAGACATTTTTTAACAAAATAAAATTTTATGTGCTGTACAAGCCTGTGAAATTTTGTAAAATAAATGACTGAAGAAATATTTTATCTTTTTCTTTTTTCTTGATTAACAAGGAAAATAAAAAAAGATTCGGGCCGACACGGCTCGGAGTAAATATCATCGAGTATACACAAAATAACTGAGCCCGTACCCGGCCTGTGCAGACCTTTAAGTCGGGAAGTTATATGATTATTGAATCATAAAAACGCTACCGAAGGCAGCGGGGACCCGAAAAAATTGGCTGAAAGTATTAAAAAAAATGCATCGTCATCGTATTTTGAGCTATTCTAAAAGTTTTAAATGTCTAGCTAGTCGAGAAGTTAATTAAATAAATTTTCTGTTAAATCATATAAATGCTTCCGGGCTATTTTGTTGGGACTATTTTGTCGGGGCTATTTGTCGGGGCTGTTTTGTCGGGGCTATTTTGTCGGGGGCTGTTTTGTCGGGGTCTCTTTTGTCGGGGCCGTTTTGTCGAGGCTCTTTTGTCGGGGCTATTTTGTCTTGAGCTATTTTGACGGGGTACCCTAGAAGCCCCTATTAGAATTCTAGAGCGTTTGCCTATATTAACGAGGGCAAAGTAATTTAAAAACCTCTGCAAATAAATGAGACAACAAAAGATGGGTTTCAGCAACTATAATCTTGGTTTATAATCCAATTCTAGAAAATCAATCGAGAATTTCTCGCAATACAAAAGATTCAGAATATTCGGAATATTCAGAATATTGTTTCACCATCTGGAAATGTGTAAACCAGAAATTCTCGATCCTTTCATCTATTCAGTTTATTGGCGTGCCTTATTCTCATAGCTCGGAAATCTATATTTCTAGTCAAGGGATTTAGAAAATGGTCGCTTATTCATTTTAGAGGGAGGCGATATATTTTTTTTCTCAGTGTACGAGTTCAAGAAACTTCAAAACGTGTAATAACTGTAAACACTCATTTTATAAAGTTTGACTTAAAATAATATTTTCTCTACCATACAGTCGGTAACAAAAGTCTCCGAACACTAGCAAAAATTCCTATGTAAAATATGTACACTTAATACAGTTTTGTTAAATAAATTCTTGTTGAATCCTGTTTTTAGACTGACTAAGAACAGGATTCGACAAGGATTTATTTAACAAAACTGTATTAAGTGTACTTTTTTTATATAGGAATTTTTGCTAGTGTTTGGAGACTTTTGTTACCGACTGTACATGGATTAAAAAGAAAATTAAATTAAAAGAATTACCTATTCAAACTAGATTCATCTAGAAATAACACTAGATTCTCCTTGTTTTTATTAATTATTTCCCAAAATTTTTAAGTTTCAATAAATTTATTTCATTTTTTATTTCTTGTATTCTAAATCATTATGCGTTTCAGTCATTTTTATTGATATTACTTTAAATATACAAATTAAATCGTGTGATATTGAGACTGCTCTTAATGATAAGCCGGACAAAATTAGTTCAATTCTAAGGTTCTCCTTATTTACGCTGTATCGTACTTTGTTAATGTGAATTTCGCTAATGAGAATTTGTTTACTTTTGCACTTCACGTGACAAATTACAACATCAATTATACGTGCCTAAAGGGAAAAAGAGTCTAATAATGATTAAGTTATCATTCATGAATTTTACATCAAGTTCCGCGCAAGATATCTAGAAATAATTTGGGTGATGTAGGAAATATGTTTTTAAAGAGAAAATGTTAATAAGTAACTCAAATAAATTTTACCCCAAATCGAGGTGTAAAAATATACCCCTTGATTTTCCGAAAGCAGTCTGTATTTCTTTTAAAAATACATTGTTACAAGTGATCAGCTAAATGTGAAGTTGAGGCTTATAAAATAAATATCTCTACAAAATTGACTAATCATTTGGTTTGCCAAATTAAATTCTCTGATTAAAAGAAAAGTAATACTTTATTTATTTATTTATTTATTTTAAAAAAGAAAAGGAAAATAATGAATGAAAAGGAAAAAAAGATGGAAAGTCAGATAGAGAATGCGAGAGAAAAACAAAAAGAGGTCAACGTGTAAGTTACAAATAAGTTGCTACTTTAAATTATTTTAGCAAATATGCAGTAATTATTGGTACATAGCCTGCAGGTTTGATAAATTAGTTTAACACTATCCATAAAACGTATTTTTTAAATTATACAGGTATTCTTGTGCTTAAAAGATTACATTTCATTAAATAAAATTTCTGGTGTAAAATCTATTTCTATCACCTGCAGGCTATTATGGTCCTTCGTTTTAATAAATATAACAGTTGTTCTCTTTTATGAAAACAACAAGAACAAAGAACGAATAGATTACAAATACTTGCCAATTGTACGTATCTACTGCATCGTCTAACAATCAAGCTATTCTGCCTTTATAAAGACATTTTAAAAAAAGATTTAATTTTTAATTAATATGGAAGGAAACTCACAAAAATAATATTTATACGTTTTTCTAATTTAAAAGAAAAAACATGTAATAGATTGCTTTTGTGTAACCCTCGCGGAGTCATTGTCTTTGTCATAGATTACATAAAAACAGCATGCCTACAAAGGTATATTTTGTTTTTAGCTATGGGGGGGAGAAGAGGGGGAAGGTCCCCCCAAAGTTTTTTTTTTTTTTTTTTTTTTTTTTGTCTTTATTTCTAAAGAAAGGCATTAAAAAGGTTTCCTTTATATAGCCCTGTATATCGTCTAGCGTGGGCTCTCCGGAACCCTAAGGTTCCACGAGACATTGTCTGAGGGGTTTCACAAGAAATAGGGAAATAACGCATATGTCATAAAAGGAAAAATATTTATTTTTCCATATTGTAAGCTCTTAAAGATTTTTTTTTCTTTCTGTAAGCTTTATAAACAGTGCTATACGATCGTGACGATTGGGTGTGGAATTCGTTCTCTTGCACTACCGTTCATCTTCAAAACTTAGCTTTAAAAGATAGGACTTTGTGAATTACAACCCTAACAGCCGCTCTTTTCCCTAGGGTATCTTCAAGATGTCCTCAGGATGAAAAGATATCCCCGAAACATCCTGTAGAGGTACTGTGGATAAGTGCGCTGTTAGCGAAACGAATGATTCATTGAAAATAAGATATAATGACACGGTTTTGTACAAATTCCAGATTTCCGATGAAAGTGAGTATATAATAATTTACAGGAAAACAAATAATGTATTTCTGCAGTGTCCAACATCATACATTTTTGAACAAGTTTAACAAATGTTAAGAGCAAAGGGAGAAACCGACTACTTTCTGTGGAAGATGGAATCCGCGTATGCATATCGAAACTCAGACCCCCGAAATTATCATTCATATTCCAAAAAAAAGGGGCCCGAATTTCGCATTAATATTTGTTATAAATGTTATTTTAAATAAATTTATTATTTATCAACATCTAATTACATTTACAATTATACCAAATGCAATTTATTTTGGAAAGAAATAACTGAAGGTATTGTAATTTCTTTGTTTTCATTAATAATCTTTAGCAAATACATAATTAAAAATATTGTTACGCATGGACGCGAGGGTTCCCAAGAACTTGAAAATTTTCACAAGGGTTCTATAAGAATGATAAGGTTAGGAAACGTTGATCTATGCATACTATACGTGCACCATCCATATGATGTAATAAAACAATTCTCACAACACTGAAAATTAACATCAAAATTTTGCCCTTATATCTCATAATAAATTAATACAATTTTGTGGAGCCTTTTCAACCATTCAATAACGCTAATCATACCTTATATCACAGAAACTTGTTTAGTGTATCTCAAAAATATCTGTTAATTTCGTTATGTTCCATGCAGCAAGACGATATTAAACTGTACTTTAAAAATGCACCTCTCACTAACCATAGTGCATAAAAAATAGTTTGCGAGTTCATGTACTCAAATCTGTGGTGCTTTTTATACCATTTTCAATAGCAAACATGCCATAGTTAACCGTAATAACATAAATTTCAAAGCATTCTATAAATATTAACGTCTATAAATATTAACGGAAATTAGAATGCGGGCAAACAGACATACAAAAAGACAGATAGGTAAACTAATTGAAGTCATAATCACTCTTAACATCGTTGGAAAGCGTTTAAATGCTTAACATAAACGAAAATGCAATTAAATACGTTTCCAATTATAGTCCCTAATGTATCTGAATATTTTTATGCGTCCCTGTAATTATTAATGTTAATCATACCATATTCTACAAAGAACACTTTTTTTATATGTGTGCATATAAATAAAAAATCCCATAACGATTTATGCAGTACAAATGTATTTAAATATGATACACAAATGTTCATTACGTAAAACTCAATACACTGGCATTCTTTTGTGGGTCCTTGTTTATAAACCAGTCATGCTATTTATGACATTTTCAATACGGAACATGCTATCGTAAATTTGAATAACATGTACAGTCGGTAACAAAAGTATCCGAAAACTAGAAAAAATTCCTATATAAAAAAAGTAGAGTTAATACTGTTTTGTTAAATAAATCCTTATCGAATCACGTTCTTAGTCAGTATAAGAACATTATTCGACAAGGATTTATTTAACAAAACAGTATTAAGTGTACTTTATTGATATCGGAATTTTTGCTAATGTTCGGATACTTTTATTACGGACTGCATCATTTTAAAGATATTCTGAAAATTTTATGGGCATTACAGTACGGACAGACAGATAAACAAACCGAAGTCATAAACAGATTTGTTGGATAGTCTTAAAAAAAAATGGCGAAATCCTATTGATTTTGTTTGATGGGTTCAATACATAGTAATAAATTGAATGCAAAATACGATCCTTCGACTTAAATATGTACAGTCGGCAGCAAAATTATTCGAACGCTACCAATAATTCCTTTTCAAAAAAAAAAAAGTACACTTTATACTATTTAGTTAAGTAAATCCTTCTCGAATCATGTTCTTAGACTGACTAAGAACATGATTCGACAAGGGTTTACACAGTATTAAGTGTTCTTTTTTATATAGGAATTATTGCTAGCACTCGAATAATTTGCTGCCGACTGTATCAGAATTCAGTATTGATGAAAAATACGTTTTGTTATATTCAATCTTGATCAAGATCTAGATATTAACGAAAGAAATATTTTATGCATTTTTATATAAACTAGTATCGCTCAGTGGTCGAAACTCAACCACTTTTTCCAAAGGAAAACAAAATTATTGCTTCCTCATAAACGGAATTAAGTTGCAGCACAGCAGCGACACGTATCAGCCGATACTCACCCAAATCAAAACAGCATAGTTTTACATAATATCCATCTCATACACCATTTTGTTTTGGTGCGTTTATGCAATACAGAAGTTGAGATGAAGCCGGTCGATTGAGTTCAGGAAATCTCAAAACGTGTAACTTCATCGAAAACCGGAAATCTAAATTTTTTTCTGAATTGTATACTTTCGACTTATATATGCAGAAGCTAGTAATAAATTCACTTTTTAAAAATAGATAGTCAGTTTCATTTAATTGAAATGCAAGGAGATCTCAAAACGTGTAAATTCATCGAAAACTGGAAATCAAAAGCTTTCCAATTCTTATTCTTTCTTTTTATATATGCAAAAGTTATAGCCATTAAAAAAAAAAATATGTAGTGAATTTCAGTTATTTGGAATGCATTATGTTTTAGTTTAAAAGTATGTCTTTAAATTAGAGCTGATATAAAACAGACACACACACACACAAAAAAAAAAAAAAAAAAAAACGAAAGAAAGAAAGAAATTAGATCTTAAATAAATTAGAAAAATATAGAACTTTCATAAATCAAATACTTTTTTAATTTACGTATATTTTCAACAGTATAAACTTCCGATCTAACACTCATTCATTCAAATTTCTACCACTCTAATGGCTGTTTTCTCTTAGAATAAAAAATTTATAGTCGAGAGTATAGGGATACTACTTCTATACAAATTACTGTGTCTATGGTTTTATTTGAGTTTTAAGAATTGCCAGATTTAACAACTTTCTACTTTCGGTATTTTTTAATATAAAAGAATACATATATAAAATGGAAAAATGCATAAAAAATTAAAGTATTTTTAAATACCTTCTTGACATCGTAAGAAAGTAATTTTTGTATTCTGGAAATCTTGCTAATCATATTTTTCGAATGATACCACTTTCAACCCTCTACTCCCATAATTAATATGTTAAAAGTGTACCACAAATTTCGTGTTTGCCTATTAATATATAGATGATTATAGGACAGGCAATCTTGCAAGTGATGTAAGATTTTTCTCTCTATGTCCAATTTCTTGAACTCTTTTTAATAACTGCATAGTAAATCAACATATTATCTTCATTTGAATGAAAATTAGCAAATTAATACTTCCAAGTGCTCACGCTGCACTAGATCTTCACGCTTTCCTTTTTCTTTTCTAATGAGATCTGGAGGATCAAAATTGTCATGACATGTCTCCGGATCAACTCAAGGTATGAATCCCAGACCATTACCAATTGCCTATTACATAACTTTAGTATGATTTAAAACCCATTCAACTTCTATTGAGATTTGATTTCATAAGTATCTCCTACTTGTGATAATAAAGAATTGGAGAATCATTGAATTTACATTTTCTGAATATGAGAAATTAGTTAAAAGTAAAACATATCTGATAAAAGTAATTAATTATAAATAATTACATATTTGTGATTCAGCTTAAATTTTATAAAATTTCCGAAACATTAAAATAGGAAATAGGTACTGCATTTTAACGGAATATTAAACATTTTTTTAATGCGAGTTAAAAAATACAGTTGATAAGCGAGTTAAAAAATACAGTTGATACTACTGATAGCTTAAATGATTACTGAAAATATCTGAAAGCATTCTGCTCGAAAACTATACATATGAAAAGTTCAACATAATATTTTTATTTAGGACATTCGAGTTATTATTTAAGGTTTTAAAATACTCTTAGAGAAAGGTTATAGTATGTTTATATAAAATAGGATGGAACTGAGGGGATGGGGGGGGGGGAGAAAAAAAAGACTCGTCATATCGAAAACTGTTACTTATCAATAATTTAGGATTGGCTTCATGAACATTTTCTAAATATATATATATATGTGTGTGTGTGTATATATATTATCATCTTCAGCCTGTGTAAGAGGGCTCAATATTAAAATTTTAACTTTTCTGTAATTTTTTACGCAATATATTTTGTCCTTCAAAATATATTTGGGTTAATATTAATGTTAAAAATACATTTGAAAAATAACTTCTTGTCACGCATTTCATATTTTCAGCTGGCACATGTGGACTTTTTTGTCATTTTTGAGTTAATTTCAAGAATTTTGAATTTTTTGTTAGTTTCGAGGAAGAAGTATATCATTTTTTAACTGTATTTTTAACATATTAAAATACCCCAAATTTATTTTTTGAATATAAATTGTGGAGAAAATATACTGAGAAATTTCAGACATTTCAAATTTTTAGCCTCTTGTGCCGGCTGATATTAAATAATAATGATATTAATAATAATAAAAGAAGGAAAAAAAGAAAAGAAAGAATAACATAACATGTTCCAGAAATGTTCATTGACCATCGCCGATTGCCCATAGCGTAGCACTAGTGCTATGTCAAACTCATTCAATCAACCAATCAAAAATGTTCATAGGGCACAACTATCGATAGCCGCCCATTTTCGATAACACAAGTTTAGAAGTTTTTCTTTACACCCTAATATAAAATAATCTTGATTCAATGCCTTTGCTCAATGTTAACCTAATTCGCAAAGTATTGAGTTTATAATAGGCGAATTGCAGGTTCGATCCACTGGCCAGACCAACACATACATTAATGAAAGCTAGTGCGCATAAAATCCATGGTATCTACATTGTTTTTCGTATTCTATAAAATTCATAGATATAGTAATCTATATATTAATACGTGAAGCAAAAACTTTGTACCCCTTTTTACGAAAATTGCGCGGACGGAGGATTATGAAATTTCGCACACTTATAGTTTATATAGAGAAGAAGTGCAGAATGCTAATATTTTTTAAAAATACAACGACAAAGACGAGAAATTGGAACATTTGTGAAACGACAAAGGTGCAATTCAAAGCCTATATTATCGGGTTTTATTTCCAGATTAAAATTAGCATTTTCATTTTTTTATACTGTTGCCAAAATTTTGAAATTTCAATTAATAATAAAAAGTTAATATGTTAATAACAATAATAAAAGTTAATAACAATGAGTTATTTTTTAAATAGCCAGTTTCATCTGAAAGAGTTATCGCAGAATGCTAATATTTTTTAAAAACACACAAGTTTTGCATTATATATATACTAATTAATCAACTCAACTCAACTCAACTCATTCAATTTGTATAGATCAGTTTCTAAAGAAATCAACCTAAAATAAAAAAAATTAACGATTTTTTCTACTGACGATGAAAGTTTTTTTCTACTTTTATTATGCCTCGACATAGAACATTAACGGGTCGGATTGAGAGACAAAGAAGAAGGAATCTATATTTGCGGGCACATAATAATAATAGTAATGAAAATACAAATAGTGTTAATATTATACAGAATGAAGAAGTGAATTTGACAGATAAATTTAAATGTGCACGAAATGTCATTCCAAAAGTTTTTTATAGTTATGATTGTGGATTAATGGATTTGGAATGCAGGTTTTGCAATGCGAAACATTTTGAATCTGAAGTCACTTTAGGTGACAGAACTGCATTCACTTCATGTTGTCATAAGGGTAAAGCAATATTACCGCCCTTAAGTCAAAATGAATATTTTAAATCATTGTATGATGGACTTATTTCAAATGAACCTTCAATAAAAAGTAAGTCAAAAAATTATTTTGAAAATATTCGCAAATACAATTCATCATTTGCTATGGTTAGCTCAGAAGCTCAAGTATCCGAGGCAGTTACAAGTGGAGTGTATCATTTCAAAATACATGATGTTTTTTATCACAGATCGGGTCCAATGACTGCTGCACATGGTCGTTCACCATGTTATGCGCAATTATATTTTTATGATGTTGACACTGCTATCAATTATAGATTACAAGAACGTTTTAATCAAACATGTAACAACAACATAATGCGCGAAATTTCTCTCGAATTGGAACGCAGTAATCCTTTTGTTCGGTCATTCATTGCAATGAAACATCATTGTCAAAGAGTTGAAAATCAAAATAAAGAAATTTGTATGCTCATTAAAGTAAATCATGATTTAGATCTACGCCGTTTCAATGATGCAGTTCAAACTGATGTAGCAGTAATATTTAGTACAGTTGATGGTGAGCCACCTTTTGAACGAAATATGATTTCATTTTCAAAAGTTAATGGTATCATTAAAAATATCTCAGTTTTGGATTCATCATTAGATCCTTTAGCGTATCCACTACTTTTTCCAAATGGTGATACTGGGTGGCATATGAATATGACTCATAATGCACCAACTATATCTAATTCAAGAGCGCCCAGAAATAAATTAACAATGCTTCAGTATGCAGCCTATCGACTTGCAATTAGAGAAGACTTCAGCATATTACACCATTCACAAAAGCTATTTCTGCAATCGATAGTTGATATGTATGTGAGAATAGAGGGCTCACGATTACATTTCATTCGACAAAATCAAATAATTCTTAGGTCTGAAGTTTACAACAATTTAACAGACTACTTAGAATCGAACATCAATGCCAGTAATGTTTTGTTTCAATAAAAAAAAATTTAAAAAAGGCATTCTTTATTTTAATCATTTTTTGGATTTTTTTTATTTAAATTTCATATAATTTTTTGAAAAAACTAGGTAAATTAACAGTGTAGCCTTGGCAAAATCTGTGATTATAGAAGAACAACTTTGACAATAGAACCTTAATAATGTTTAAACTTATAATTTTAATTAATTATGGTCGAATTTCGACCACTGGGCGACCACTAGTATATATAGATCTATCATCGCCATGTTATCGAGCAAAAGTTTTTGATGCCGAAAAAAAGTTTTGGAATCAGCCATTAGAAGGTATTGAAAAAAAGAAAGAAAGAGAAATTAATTTGAAACAGTATCTGGAGTTTTTCATTCACTTTTAGTAAATAAATTATCCATAAATTTTATTTAATAAATTATCCGTGTGTATTCCTGTGTGTAATTTACTCGAGGAAAGACAGCAATTGAACGACTTTACCCGAGTAAAAAGGAATCACTTTTTCCCTCTCGCTGATCAATGTCTTATTACTATATATATGATAAAATTAATCCCTTGGGGAGGGGGGGGGGAGCTATCAAAGTGGAGGAGCCATTCCCTCAGCGGAGGATCAAAATTGTGATAGCATGTCTCTGTACCACTTGTAGGGGTGGATATCAGACCGCTGCTAATAGCCCACTAAGCAGCTCTAGTGCGACGTTAAACCCACCCAACCTCAACTTTAACGTTCAATACCTTGAGTCCTAATCGTAGCACTAGTGCGATGTAAAACTCATTTGACCAATTAACAAACCAAGTATGCATCATTTAAAAAATACAGTATTCATAAAAATAAATATTAGCTTTTATTCATAAGGATAAATATATTTTTATTTATTTATTTATTTATTTATTATTATTTTTTTTTTTATTCAACATGTATTTATATTACTAAGTATTTCGTTGCAATAGATCATTGAGTTTAAATCCGATTTTTTTTTTCTTCGAGGTGTTTGAATTTAGTATGTATAACTTTAAAAAATTTTGATAATTCGATAAAGCAAATTATGTAAAAAAAATAAATAAATAATTTTATAATATAAATTCAAATGTGAATTTATAATTTATATAAACAAATTAAACATATTTATTATTAATATATTATTATTATTATTTTATTATTATTACTTTAAAGATTTTACACATCATTGTAAATTTACCTAAATAATATACTATCATACTGTTTATATTATTATTCTTGTCCAAATACTAATAACAATAATGCAAATAAATATTGACAAGTGATTTCATTTCCTTTTAAATGATCTACAGACTGACTTAAATCATATTGCCTTAATCTGTTTTTTATGTTCAAATAGAGAAATTCAATAATTTAATCAGTTTTTATTGAATTTCATGTTTAAAAGATTGAAAAATATGCATTCCTTGGGCATAGACTATGATTGATTACACGTAGTATAAAACTCTGTAAATGACAGTTGAATCAATAATACATTTGAAGGGCATTATTATAAACCGAATATACGTACTCCCTTTTTAACAATATTTTTAATATTTGTCAATTCAAATATTATATTACAAGAATAAATCACAGCCTACGAAAAGAAACACGTGTTTATATTAGCACTTCCTTTAATTATTTGACTATTTTAAAAAACGCATACTTTTAGAGTTCTTATATAAGAAAGTGCATTAAATAAATAACGCTAGCTTTTAAAACTTGAATAATTAAGTTAATAGAGGGATATTTTCATACATATAATTCTTAATTATTATATATGTTTATATTGATACACTCTTCTTTTTTTTTTTTTTTTTTTTTTTTCGCAGTCAGAAAAATATTTAATAATGAAAATAAAATGTTTTACTCGTTCAAAAGACGTTTAATTTTAAAAATAATATTTAAATAATGAATTTTAAAACCGTTAAATTATTTTTTATTAAATTCAAGATATTTTCAAGAACTTATCTGGGTTTTTTTTTTCTGTATTTACTTTTTAATTAAATACATCTTTTCTAAAATTCTAAAAAAAAACTTTTTTTTTAAATTAGATTTTTTATAAATGAGTTTGTACAAAGTTTTTACATGTATTAAAGAAGACTATATTATTATTTTAACATATATGCTACTTTTTCATTAAAAATGTTTAACAGTAGTTAGTAAAGGATATTTAATTAGTACGTTTATATTTTTTAATCAATAGTATTTACCATTTTTTTTTTTTTTTTTTTTTTTTTAGACATAACGTATGATTATAAGCCTTAACTGCTTAAAATTTACTTATTTATGTATAATTATTTATTCGTATATAAGACGTATTTTTTTTTATGAAAAATGAAATTTATATATCAAATACAGTGATTTTTTTTTTTAATTTTATAAAACAGAAATATATACATTATAAAAATGAAGAATAATAATTTAGACTTAATATTTAACTAATTAAAGATACACAATACATTTTTATAATGAGGTTGTTTAAAAGCCATTTGTTAAAAATTACGTTCTTTATTATTATTATTATTATTTACTTTTTAATGAAAAAAAAAATCATAATTATTATATTACTGGTTTTTGCACTTTATATATACACATTATTGGGTCAAGATAGGATTTGGGAGAAAGGAAGCATACATTTGAAAGGTATCCTTAAAAATATCATACACTAAACCTTTTTATATATCATAACTATCTTTCATATATCTTATTTACAACATACATAATTTAGTTACATACATAACATATATATATATTGTGTGCGTGTGAGAAATTTATGGATATATAAAATTATATTTAAAATCCATTGTTGAAATGAAAAGAATAATAAAAAAAATACTACTTTTTTTTTATGAAAAGCAATATTTTTATGCATATTTACTTAAAAGAAAGCATAAAAGTTATCATCAAAAATATATTATGCATATTTATTTTTTATACATATCACATCTTTTACCTATACTCTTTCCTTCACGACATATTTATTTATTCATATATTTTAGATAAAAAAAAATTCTAACTTATTTAAAATGGAAAGATGTTTTAATATATATGTATATATTATTTAAAATCGAGAATATACTAATATCATATATTTTGGAAGACTATTCGGAACTAACATGTGTGTGTGGATACAAAAATATAAATATATACATGAAGAATTTACAGTATAACTTTTCATATCGATACGTATCACTTTCATCACAAGTTCTGAACTTATTAAAACGAACTTATATACACTTTTAAAACAATCCAACTTTGAATGCAAGAGCAATACAACCAATAACATGAAATCATCCAAAAAAAATTTTTTTTCAAGAATACAAACAGTGTATTACTTACGTCAGCAGGCACAGAAACTTCTTCTTAAATCCTGTCACCACTCCATGAAGAGTTTTTCGTGGATCCGTAATCACAGCACATCCATAAATATTTGCCAATGATCCTCAAAGAACCGGCAGATGCATTTCCCTTAGCCGAACTGGACTCGTTCACATTGATGTTCCCAATGCTGCGGGGGCGAAGCTGCAGAAACGACCAATAGCTAGAAAGATGCGGACAGAGCTTGCGCATTTTGCTCCAGAATAAGGTATTCAGGACTATTATTTTATTTTTCTTCTTCTTCTTCTTTTTCTTCTCATCGGGAGTTTATAAGGGATGAATTGAGGAGAACATAAAAATTTTAGAAATGATCGAGGGTGATTTGATTTTATGCAGGGAAATGCCCTTTCCCTTGATCATAAAATAAATCATGAGGATTAAGATATTTTTGTTATTGTGGAAATGTAATATAATCGAGGATGAAACAGATTTTTTTTGTTTTGTTTTAAAGAAGTAATGCAAATTGTTCAGCAAACATGTTCTTTTTTTTTTTTTTTTTTTTTTTTCTTTTGAGTATTTGAAGTAAACAAATCTCTGTGGTTGCAGAATATTTTTTTTTTTTTCCCCTTTGAATTATCATTATTATTATTTTAGAAATTGTAAGAAATGGATTGTAATATGTTGGCGATAATAGAAAATTTTTAAACTGATCGAGGATGATTTGATTTTATGCAGGGAAATGCCCTTTACATCGTTCATAAAATAAATCACGAGGATTAAGATATTTCTGTTATTGTTAAATGTACACATAGTATAATCGAAGATGAAACAGATTTTTTTTTTTTAATTATTATTCATGATTATTATTATTATTTGAGAATTTTTAAGAAATTGATTAGGGAAAATATAAAATTTTTAAAATTGATCAAGGGCGATTTGATTTTATGAATGAAAGTCCTCTTTGCATTGCTAATAAAATAAATCACATGGATTAAGGTACTTTTCTGTTATTGTTGAAAAGTAGTATAATCATGGATGAAACAGTTTTTTTGTTTTGTTTTAAAGATGTTAGACAAATTGTTTAGTGACTATGAAAAGTTTTTTTACGTAGTATTTGGAGCAAACAAATTTTTGTGGTTGTAGAATGAACGATTTTTATTTTTTTTTCCTTTCCATCATCATCATTATTATTATTATTATTATTATTATTATTATTTGAAAATTTTTGAAGAAATGTATAGGAATATATTGAGGAGAATGGAAAATTTTAAAACTGATTGAGGATGATTTGGTTTTATGCAGGGAAATGCCCTTTGAATTGCTCATAAAATAAATCACGGAAATGTAGTATAATCAAAGGTAAAAACTTTTTTTTTTTTTAAGATATAATGCAAATTGTTTAACAACCAACAAATCTGTGTGGTAGCACAATATTTTTTTATTTTTTTTTTAGTTGAGAAATTAATATATATATATATATTAAGCAGAATACAAAATCTTAAAAATTGTTGATCGTAATTTTGTTTTATTTAATTGAGAAAAGGGTATTTTATATTATTTTGGAAATAAATCACGGGGATAAAGATATTTTTGTTATTGTGGAAATATCATATAATCGAGGATAAAGTAACTTTTTTGTAATTTATTTGTTTGGAAGATGCAATAAGAATAATTTAACAACTAATGGAAACTTTTTCATGTAATATTTGGAGCAAACAAATCTCTATAGTTGAAGATTTTTTTTTTTTTTTCTTTTTCCGAGCAATTTTTAAGGGATAGATAGTGGAGAATTTAAAAGTTTAAAAATAATTGAGGGCTTGTCTTGTCGGCTTATTTATTTTGAAAATATAATAAAAATAGTTTAATAGCAAAATAAAAAATATAAAAAATCTCTGGTGCTACCATATACAGTATTCGAAATTGTTTTTTTTTTTTTTTTTTTTTTTTTTTTTTTTAATGTAAGTTTTAAAAAGAGAAAGAAAATATAAAATTTTGAGATTGGGCATAACGTTATATAATGTAGAGAAATATCTTTGTTATTAAAGCGTGATATTAATCAGAAAAGTTATAATATTTCTGTCATAGTAAAATAGAATTTTAAAAAAAACACAGATTTTTTGGTTTGCTTGTTTTTGAAGTTTTGTTTTGAAGCTTTAAAAGTATAATTATTTAAAAAATATATATATGTGCATATATATTTTTTATGTGTATATATATTTATATGTATGTATTTATGTGTATTTATGTGTATATATATTTATAATATATATATATATATATATATATATATATATATATATATATATTTTATTTTTATTTTTTTTAATAAATTTAGAAATCTCTAATACAGCAAAATAAATATTTCACTTTTTGTTTCATTTTACTTTTTTTTTTCTGTCAGTCTTTCAATGAGAGCAACAAAGTTTATCTTGATATTGTTTCATTTTTATGCAGAGGAATAAATATTTGCATTACTCATAAAATAAATTAAGAAAACTTAAATAATTTTATGATTGTGATATGTGGTATAATCCATGATTAGTATTTTCTTTTTTGTTTATCTTGGAGTTATGCAGATTTTTTTCATTAACTAAATAATACAAAATAATCTGGTAATGTTAATATTTGTTTTTTCTTTGTAGAATTTTTATGTATTTATTTATTAGCTTTTTATTGAAATTGGATTTTATCATCGTGTCCCGCTAAATCACAAGGCGCCTCCACTTTAAAAAAGATGTAAGCAATTCATTTCATTTCTTGTTGGCTCGGTTAGAGCATCATGTTGATAATGCGAGAGTCATGAGTTCGACCCTCGAAGAGCCAAGGTGTTAAGTTTTGCTGTTAATTAATAAAAAAGGTGTGAATTGATAATTTTTCCTTGTCTATTCAGTATCCTAAAATTTTTTGAAGAGTTTCTTTTTCTTCTTTTTTTTACAGCTATTTATCTAATTCCTAAAAAGCACAAAATAAAAATTTAAGCTTAAAAAAAAATAATAATAATAATAAAAATTAGAAGTTTTTTATTGAAACTGGATTTTTATCATCTTGTCTTTGTGTCACGCTGAAAAACTAGGCGCCCCACTTTTATGTAATGTAAGCAACTTTTTTCGTCGCTCGTTAGTTCAGTGTGTTAAAGCAATGTGTCAATAACGCGATGGTCGTGGGGTCGATCCTCAAAGGCTGATGTGCTGCTTTTTTTTTTTTTTTTTTTTGTAGATAATAAATTGAAAAGAAGTCAACTGATAACAGAAAATTTTTCATTGTCTGCACAGTATCTTAAGAAATTTTTATTAGTTTTTCAAGAAGCTTTTTTTCAGCTGCTGAAACGCACAAACTAAAAACTTTAAAAAAAAAAAAAACCCTGCAAGATTTTTATTCTGGAGCCCTAAAAAGCATAAAATAAAAATTTATTTTTACAGAGACATGCTATTAAAAAAATAATAATAAAAGTTTCAAGAATAAGAAAATTTTAAAGAAGAATATAGATATTTCACTTTTGCAAGAAATGAAAACTTTTAAATATTTATAATATTTTAAAAAGCATTTCAGAACAATATTCTTTTTGCATATGTATTTGTTAAATTTTTCCAGCATGTTCTATGACTTTTTTTCCACTGTTCTTTGACTTTTGGTTTGCGCGTCATGCTGATAACTTGATGGTTGTGGATTCGATCCTACAAGGGCCTATGAGTTAAATTTTTGTAGGTAATTAATTGAAAGGTGACAATTGATAAAAGAAAATCCTTCCCTGTCTACACAGTGTCTTAAGAATTTTCGATTAGTTTTTTAGAAGCTTCTTCTTCTTCTTCTTCTTCTTCTTCTTCTTTTTTTAACAAACAAAAAATAAATAAATAAAATAAAATAAAATAAAAATAAAAATTCAAGTAAAAACACACTTCTTAATAGAAGAAGCTTTTTATTGGGAAGCCCTAAAAATCATAAAATAAAAATTTATTCTTGCAAAGATATGCTATTAAAAAAAAAAAAAAAAATAACTAAATAAATGAAAGTTTCAGCACTAAGAAATTTCTAGAGAAAAATATAGATTTATCTCTTTTAAAAGAAATGAAAATTTTTAAGTATTCAAAATATTTTAAAAAGCGTAGTAGTTTTGTAGTTTCTGTAGAGTTTTCTTAGTGCTGAAACTTTCAATTTTTTATAGCATGTCTTTGCAAGAATAAGTTTTTATTTTTATGATTTTTAGGGCTCCACAATAAAAAGCTTCTACTGTTAAAAAATGTATTTTCATTTGATTTTTTATTTTTAAATGTTTTTGAATAATAAGATTCACTTTTATAATACCAAAATCCTTTTAAGTGGATCTTTTGGGGGAAAACTGTCAGCTCAGGAAAAAATAAAGCTATATAAAATATAGATTATTTAAATTTATGTAGAGAAATACCGTGTTTAAAAAAAATAAATAAAAAATAAGAACTATTATGTTCGTTACTAATAATTAGAAATTATATGTATATATATATATATATATTTGTGAAAATGAAAAAATTAATTCTATTATGCATATTTATGCGTAGAGATCAAACCAGTATTACAGTAAGAAACAATAAAGTAATCATGCATCAATGTAAATTATGAAACATTTTTCGATATGGAGAGCTAGTTGTAGTAAAAGTGCAAGTAAGTCTAAAAGTAATTGAAGGTTTTTTTTTTTTTTTTTTTTTTTTTAATGGAGAGAAAAATCATGCATCAGTTCTAAATTATAAATCAGTTAGTTTATTATGGAATGTGCAGTACAAATGAGAGTTAACTAAACGTTATTTAAAAAGTATGAAAGAAAAACCGTTATATACATACATAAAATAATTCATCAGTACAATGATCAAACACCAGAAAGGAAGACTTGAATTTACCAATAAATAATTACATATGGAAGTGAAGCCTTATGCAAAGCAAATAATCTTGAAAAAGTTAATATGAGTTGTTTCTGAGACAATATATATGCATATATATAGTGCACTGAAAAAAAAAAAAAAATTATGTTGTACTACAGAAAACTTCTAGCAGCAAAGTTGCTAAAAAAAATATCTGCCCTACCAGCAAAATGTAATCGGTTTTTGAATGGCCTCTCACCAAAGTCCGATGAACTGATAAATGAGAATCTCATTGAAAAAGATTAATCTTATCGGAAATTTATTTGAAATGCCTGGACGGAGGCACTTGAATTCGGTGATCGGAATCCGATGAATTTTTGAAACTGATCCAATGAAAATATGATGGAAAGACATGATTTTCATCGAGTTTTTATGTCATTTATTTTTGGTTCGATATCTGTTTTCGGTGAAATATTCCTCATCAAAAACCGATATTATATATTGCTTGAAACGATATGTTCAATATAATGCTCAAACAAATTTAAAGTAATCGATGAAAGGCCGATCAAAATACGATCGATCAATGCTACTAGGGCGTTTGCTGAGAGACAGAGACTTTTCATTATATAACAATATAGAAGATTTTCCATAGCATAATAATAGAGAAAATAATCATGCACAACAGATTTTTTTTCGTAGGGCTCACCGAAAAAAAAATCTTATTAAACAAAATACGACAGTGCGACCCGCGAGGATTGAACCAAGGTACACCGCACAGTAGATGACGAAGCTACCCCTCACCTGCAGACCTGTGTTAACGCGGCTGCTTACCACTCCCAATCCTTCTTAAACAAGATTAATTGTATTACTTTTCAATATTTTCTTCATTCTGCCATAAGATATATAGTGTATTAATCCAACAAACTATAAAATATTAATATTATTTTAAATTCAAGATAGAAACTGAGAAATAAATAATTTATGAGATTTTTAAATACGCTTTCAATGATTTCTACTAAAGTTAACAAATTGTAAAATAATTAAATTCTTGACCGCAAAATTCTTCAATATCTTGAATATTTCTCAGAAGTAAAAGCAATATTGGTAAATTTGTCTAAGTGTATGATTCTAACTCCTAATTTTAATTATTGATCAGTAAATTTCTGTAGTTTTCAAAAACAGAAATTTTCTGTAAGAAAGTTATAGAAAGGTTCTGCTGTTTAACAGATTTTTTTTTTTTTTTTTTTTTTTTTTTTTTTTTTCTTAAAAAAACGGCGTTTATTTGTTTTAAAAATATTACATAAATGTTTTACACGTACTGATTTGCATGTATCAAAAAATTTTTGGTTTTTCACATTTTCATTTTATATTCAGTTTTTGGGACTTTTTAGGATAGTATTAAAATGGTTTTTGTCCAATCAAAATAATTCAGTTTGATCCGGTGTCAGATACTTAAGAAATTTAAAAATTATGAAAATATTTGTATATTTTAAGTTCATAACTATTTCAGAAAATTTAATTTACTAACTATTCATTAATTAAACTAGAAATTAAATTTTGAAATTTACTTTAGTTAAAAAATATGTATACATACATGCATGGGGAGGAGAGAAGGAGTGTTCATTCTTGTGCTTTTATATGCATACAATATTACAGAATAAGATTATTTTAGAAAATATAATCAACAATTTTAAATATGGTTCTTATCAATACAATTACATCTGAAATACAAAAATATTTTTAAAAATATATACTTTACGATTCACGAAACCTAAAAACATTAATTTAAATATAAATTTTGAAAATCGAATATTTATAACTCTTGCTTATCTTAATAATTAAAATAATAATAATAATGTTTATTCAGAGTAAAGTTAAATTCAACCCAGTATTTCAACTTGCAGAATTTAGACACTTTTCAACCTCTAGAGAAAAACATATTGTCTAAATATTAACAGATTAAATTAACATGGAAATTAATTATAAGAATATAAATGTTATTAGATTTTGTTAATTTAATTTTTAAAAAAGTTTTGTTGAAATGTTTGAAAGATTTATTTTTCATAATTCATTTTTCATTTCATCCACATTTTCATTCCTTTTCTTTACTTTTTACTTCCATTACCCGACTACTGTAAGTAATGGAAGTATTGTATTCGGTCCAAAAATTCGATATCATGATTTCACCTTATTTACATGTTTTAAGGTATCCTGAGTCCAAAAATGTAGCTTTTGGCATTTGGTCAGTGTGTGTATGTATGTGGAGAATCTTATGACTATCATATCTCCGAAACTATTAAAGGTAGAACTACAAAACTTCATAATTGTAACAAGTTTGGTGTAAAGATGAATTTTACGAATTTTGGTGAAAATTGGAAAACCGGAAGTGGGACTATAAGTCCGTGTCTCAAAAGCGGCTCTAACGATTTTCTTCAAAGTTGCTATATAAACACTCTATTAGATGTCCTTTCGAATGATATAGTTGGTTAGTTCAGGAAAATTGATAGGATTCCTGTATAAATAGCTCAATTCGAGGTCTCGCTAGTGCGTTTCATTAAAAACGGCTGTATGTTTTTTTTTTTTTTTTTTTTTTTTTTTTTTTAACTCGCCATATTAACTCACTTTTAAATATCCTTTTGTATGTAATTATTGTTTATCGGTCAATAATTGATTTTTTTTTTTAAGTTGGTATCTCAAAAACGGCTCTAATGATTTTCTTGAAAATTGTTATATAAATCCATTTCTTTCTCATGTATTACGTGGTTATCAGAGGAAAATTAACAGTCATCCTGCTTAGGTAGGTCATATTCAGATCTCGGAAATTTGTGTTTAATAAAATAACTACCATTTTTTTTTTCTCTTATTTTTTACCTCGCTATATGTAAGCTTCGTTTAATATGTTTCTATATGTGTATAAAGTTTCTCTTACCGGAAAAATTTTAGATTTCTTCTTATTTAGGTCACTTTTATGTCTTCTGATCACATTATCTCCCAAAAATGCATATATTACGTGTAATAGTGTATAATGGAAGTCGTGTGATTGTTTCACACAAGATTTTTTAAAAATCTGTTTTCCAGATTTTGAGGACCTAGAAGATTTAAGGTAAAAATGCTGAACGGATTTTTTTTTCAAATTCACCATATTAACTCCATTTTACGCATCCTTTTGTCTGTATTTATTATTTTCCGGTCAATAATTTAACATGCCAAGTTTTGGTACAAGTTGGTATCTCAAAAACGGCTCTAACGATTTCCTTGAAAATTGTTACATAAATCTATTTTAGATATCCTTTCTTATGTATCACGTGGTTATTACAGGAAAATTAACAGTCACGCTGATTACGTACGTCAGTTTTAGATCTCGGTGTTTAAAAAAATAACTCTACCTTTTTTCCCCCTTATTTTTAAACTTGCTATTTAGCTCTGTTTTATACGTCTTTACACTTACACGTGTATCAGCTGTCACTCATAGGAAAATTTTTAGGTATCTACTTTGTTAGGTCAATTTTATGTCTTCTGGTCACATTATGTCCAAAAAATGTATATAATGTGTGTAATAGTGGGTAATGGAAGTCAGGTAGTTGTTTCACACCTTTTTTTTTTTTTTTTTTTATTTAATCAAGTAAAACGTTTTTACTTTAATCAGCTGTAACTCCTTGCCTGTTTTGACCATTAAAAAGAGATTTTTTATTTAATGGCCAGCAGACTTCGGAAAATGAAGTGTCTTGTATTAAACTTATAGTCGGCAGCAAAAGTATCCGAGCATTAGCAAAAATTCCTATATAAAAAAAATACACTTAATACTGTTTTTTTTTTTTTAATATATGTTTGTCGAATCCTGTTCTTAGACTTACTAAAGAACAGGATTCGACAAGGATTTGTTTAACAAAACTGTATTAAGTGTATTTTTATATAAGAATTTTTGCTAGTGCTCGGATACTTTTGCTGCCGACTGTATAAACCTGCAAACACGCATAAAATTTTTTAATTTTATAATTTCTTAGATTTATTTGCTCCAAAAGGTCTCTAAAATAATAATCCTTATCTAATTTCAATTTTTTTGTGGCAGAATATATATCTATATGAATATAGGATGGACAATTTAAAACATAATTGTAGAATAATAATAAAAAGAATTATCAGATAAAAAGAATTTTATAAACCATGTTTTTTAATTTTCTGTTGACTCATATAAACGCTACTGAAGGCAGCCGGAACCCCAGCAATTGGATAAAAGTATTAAAAAAATTCCTTGCTAACGTCTTTTGAGCTATTATAAAAGTTTCAAATGGCTATCTAGCCGGGAAGTTAGTTAAAAGTTGATTGCAAGCTTTGTATTGGAAACGCTGCCGAAGGCAGCAGGGTCCCAAAGCAATTGGATAAAAATATTTTTAAAAAGCATTTTCACCGTATTCTGAACTGTTCCGAAAGTTTCAAATGTCTAGCTACTCGAGAAGTTAGTTAAATAAATTTTCTGTTGAATCATATGAACGCTGCCGAAGGCAGTAGGGACCTGAAACAGTTGACTAAAAGTATTAAAACAAAATGTATTGCCACCGTGTTCTGAGCTATCCTGAAAGTTTCAAATATCTAGCTAGTTGGGAAGTTAGTGAAAAATCGATTGCAAGCTTTGTACTGGTAACGCTGCCGAAGGCAGCAGGAACCCGAAACAGTTGGCTAAAGGTATTTAAAAAAATGCATTTTCACCGTGTTCTGAACTATTCCGAAAGTTTCAAATGTCTAGCTAATCGGGAAGTTAGTTAAATAAATTTTCTGTCGAATAATATAAGCGCTGCCGAAGGCAGTGGGACCTGAAATAGTTGACTAAAATTATTAGAAAAATGTATTGTCACCGTGTTGTGAGCTGTCCTAAAAGTTTCAAATGTCTAGCTAGACGGAAAGTCAGTGAAAATCGATTGCAAGCTTTGTACTGATAACGCTGCCGAAGGCAGCAGGAACCCGAAACAGTTGGCTAAAGGTTTTAAGAAAATGCATTTTCACCGTGTTTTGAACTATTCTGAAAGTTTCAAATGTCTAGCTAGTCGGGAAGTTGGTTAAATAAATTTTCTGTCGAATGATATAAGCGCTGCCGAAGGCAGCGGGACTTGAAATAGTTGACTAAAATTATTAGAAAAATGTATTGTCACTGTGTTGTCAGCTGTCCTGAAAATTTCAAATGTCTAGCTAGTCGGAAAGTTAGTGAAAAATCGATTGCAAGCTTTGTACTGATAACGCTGCCGAAGGCAGCAGGAACCCGAAAAAGTTGGCTACAGGTTTTAAGAAAATGCATTTTCACCTTGTTCTGAACTATTCTGAAAGTTTCAAATGTCTAGCTAGTCGGGAAGTTAGTTAAATAAATTTTCAGCCGAATCATATAAGCGCTGCCGAAGGCAGCGGGACTTGAAATAGTTGACTAAAATTATTAGAAAAATGTATTGTCACCGTGTTGTGAGCTGTTCTGAAAATTTCAAATATCTAGCTAGTCGGGAAGTTAGTTAAAAATCGATTGCAAGATTTGTCCCTGACAAACCCACAAACCCACAAACAAACCCACAAACAAACCCACAAACAAGAATCGAAGTTAATAAAAACATGGTAATATGTTGCATCATGTGCGTGTTTGGTGCATGCTTGATTTTTTTCTTTTTCTTTTTTTTTTTTTTTTAATTAATTTTTCATACAGGTTGTGCTAAAAATATTGAAACGCGGTTTATTTCTTTACTTGTTAGAAAAAAGCAAACGATATAAATTGCATGTGTTCAAAATAAAGTGCGATATAAGATCACATTAAGACAGGTGTGGTAAATTAGAATGTTTTAATTCAGCAAAATCCTTATAAAAAGCGCATAGTTGTATCTTTAAAATTGAATGAGTTAAACCTAATTGAAAATTTACCGCTATGCATAGGGACAATATGCCAAAATTGATATGTAAATCTGTTACTTAATAAAAAAGATATATATTGTACGATAATATTTACATTAAAATCATTTTTGTATGTTTAGGGTAGATAAGCGATCTAGTTAGGTATTCATAAGTTTTGCTATTATTATTATTATTATTATTATTATTATTAAGACTATCAATTTTTATCTAAAGTTTCAAATAAAATGAAATAAATATATGGAATATTTGAAATTTATTGTATTTATTTTTTTATTTTTTTAACGACTTTCTAACAAATTAACTTACAATTTTTTTTCCACGATAATTAACTGCAATATAGCCAGTTCCGATATTTTTCTTAAATTAATTTTAATAATTGAATAATGCAATACACAGGATATCTATTTTCAGTTACTTATTTCTTTTAAATATTTCTTTTCTGTAAAAATTAAATAAAATGAAAATGAATTCCTCATGCGTACAGGAGGATGCAGACAACTGTTTATCGCTGTCTATTAAGGCTTTATTTAAGTGCTTTTTTTTTTTTTTTTTTAAACATCAGTTACCTTATTTTTGTATTTGGAAATTTACATTATAAATTTGTATAGAATCCCTATTTTCACAATAAATAAATAAAGCTTTTGAGGAGTGCAGAAAAATGGCATAAATCAGCACTCTTTCCTATATCACAATACAATTGATTTTAGCGATAGAATTATGAGGAGTTTTTTTTTTTTTTTTTTTTTTTTTTTTTTTTTAACGGTTTCGTTACATAAGAAATGAAAACTTTCTAATCAACCAAATTTGCATGGGGGTCGTATGAATATTTAAAATGTGTAACTTTTTGAAACTTAATTGTGCATATTTCTCTTATCACAGTTTTTTTTTTTTTCTTCCTAACTCATTTCAAACATTGTCCAGTTATTTCTAACGGATAAAGAATGAAAGCGCGTTTCAACCTTTTTGGAATACCCTGTACCTATCGTCGTCGTTGAATTTTGTTCAGATAAGAAATGAAAAATAACACCCCAACCTCTCTATTCATTTTGTTTACGATTATTGTCACATTCCCATCTATATATTAAATTTTCCTTATAAGTTTCTTGTAACAACAAAAATATATTATGCATCGATTAAATCTGAAAAGCACTTAAATTTAAATTAAATTGGAAACTCCGAAATAAGAAAATAAAATAAGGAAATTAAAAGCAACTTGGTAAATCAGATTTGGTTAAAATGAGTTTGAAAAGAGATTACTCCTTCTTCCTTCTTCTATTTTACGGAAAGAATTAGAAAAGCACGTCTCACTAATACTAGATGAAGCAGTAAATGCAAAAATAGCGAATAAAATAAAATGAATTGAATATTAGATTGCAAACATTTGAATAGCATAAATTGACTAAGAATTGATATTGGTAGGATACCGTTGACGAATTTTTTTTTTTTTTTAATCATTTTATAAAAGGTGTTAATTAATTGCAGAAAGAAGTTTAATTGGTGGATCGGCAGATCAACAGCCTCAAAGTCACATACATATATATACAAGGTCTGTCTAGAAAGTAATGAGACTAAATTTTTTGCTCCAAGTAGAATGTCAAAGGGACAAAATTAGCAGGTGGTATAGGTGGTGGGGACTTTCAGATACAGGGTTTGGTAGAAGTCAGTTGGCCTTGAGTCTTTGTAGTGCACAGCAGTGGCGGATCCAAGGAGAGGGGGCTAGAAGGCTGCACCCCCCCCCCCAAAAAAAAAAAAAGAAAGAAAAAAAAAACATTCACATTCACATTTACAAAACTTATAATTAAAGGAAAACAAATTAGTATTAGAATGATTGAATAACATTTTAAGTGAAATCTATTTAAATAATTATCTGTAATATTTAAGAAAACTTCATCAATCAAAAACCTTTCTAAAAGTCCACCTCTATTCAACGGCCATCTCGTATAAGGGTGAATTTTTCTCGCTCCCAAAATATCCTTTTTGGTTTTAATACTGATTTATCTCGATTCAATGCCCATGTGCAAATGCATCTCCTGTTAAGGGTCACGTTTTGCGAGAGCAGGTAATATTGTTCAAATCTTGATATGAATTGACAACTTTTCGTATGTAACTCCTTTCAAAAAACCCTCTTATATTGGGTTGGCAACTAAGTTCCCGCCGTTTTTAAAATTGGAAAAATCTGTATGACATTAAATACTTTTGGCAGGAAGTTGTACATCATTCGAAAGAGAATATATTGTTCTACCTAAATATATGTTTCGTTGTTACTAAGATACATTTTCTTGTTATTTACAGATCATTAACATGGAATTTCAAGTTGAGAAGAATGAGCATTTTCGACACCTCCTTCTTTTTGCATTTAATTAAGGTTCTAAGGCCGCAGAAGCTGCTCGCAACATTTGTGCTGTGTATGGAGTGGGTGCTATAGCTGAAAGAACCGCCCGTGATTGGCATGCAATGTTCAGAAAAGGAAAATTTGACCTCAAAGACGCACCTCGTTCTGGCCGTCCAGTTGAGTTCGATGAAAAGCGATTGAACCACCTTTTGCATGAAAATCCGCGTCAAACAACAAGGGAACTGGCAGAGACAATGGATTGGGAATTGTTGGGACATTTTAATAAACATTATTGAAAACGGCGGGAACTTAGTTGCCAAACCAATACAAAGCCGTAGCCAAAACAATTTTCGAGGGTGGGGAAGTGGGGGGGGGGGGGGCTTCAAAATTTATTACATAATTTTGAATGTTAAAAGTGAAGTTTATTTTAAAAAATTTCAACAAATCTGCAAATTTTCGGGGATTGTTTAAACCCCCAACTCCCTCCCACTCCTCATCTCTTTGCTACGGACTTACATATTCAACAGTCGCCAATAATCTTGAGAAGTGATATTTGATATACATAATAGAGGATTCTTCGATTCGATTTGTCTATTGTGTATATCAAATATCACTTCTCAAAATTGTTGGTGACTACTGAATAAAAAATGTCGCAAAGTCTGAAAACACTGGAGTAGTGTTGAATTTAAATAGTAAAATTAAAATATCATACATAGTTTAGATTGAAAATTACAAGTCAAACCAATTATTTTTACCAAGAATTTTCAGTAGGCTTATTAAAGACCACTTATTCATTCAAAAATGATGATAAGTTGATTAATTTGATCTAGAATATAAAAGAATTCTTACAAACAAAATTACTGTAAAAAAACATTTAAAATTAAAAATAATGTTAATGACGCATTGCAAAGCAGGATAGACGAATAATGTAAATTTGAATAATTGAATCCATTTCATTCATAATAATTTTTGCCTGAATTATGATTTTCTTAATGGCTTCTTCTAGAAAAAGGTGACTTCTTTAAAGGACCTCTTTTTTTTTTTTTTTTTTTTTTTTTTTTTACATCATCGTGAATGGCTTTCTTACGAAGGTTTCGCTGTATTTCTTCTTTTAACACTTTCCAACATGGTTGAAAAGTGTTTGTGCCTTTGGTTTGTCTGTCTGTCCGCATTCTAACTCCCTGAAACTGATAAGTATTGTTCAAGTTCGTTATGAGATGTTCCCTATTGAAAATGGGGTAAATACTGCCAAAGGTTTGTCTACAGAAGCACCAGAAAGAATTTCATTGCGTCCTACACTGTGTAAAAAAAAGTAGAATGACACTAGATATTTTTAGAAAAAAAAAGAACTTTTATTTTTAATGAAATTATATTTATATGTAATATTTTGAAGATCATTTAACAAGAAAATATCAGTATCATTATCATGATTTTCAAAAATAAATTATTAAGGACAACAAAAATAGTTTCTACGTTTTTAAACTCTGTAAAAAAAGTAGAAGGACAGTAATACAAAGTATAAAATATAAGCGATATTCATAAGTAATGCTCTTCCCATTTGCGCTTTTGGCTTCGAATATTATATTTGGTAGTGAATCATACAAAGATTGGATTCCTGTTTGGCAAAAATTAGCCTATGAGCTATTCAAAGCTTCTCGAAGTTCAGTAAGGAATTCAAACATTTTCCCACCAGCATATACTTGATGAACAAGCATTGGTTAGATGTTTTTCACGCTGTTAAGATCAGGGCTTTTAGCTGACTTTGCTGAAACCTGCACATTGTTTGCAGAGAATCAATTTTTAACTCCATTGTTGGTGTGAATGGAGGCTTCATCTTGTTGAAACATTCACTCTTCTCCTTCTAATTCAGAGCCATAAGGAAGAAGCTCGGAATTCAGCACTTCAATATGGTCTGTATATTTCTGCCTACCACTGAATAAGACCAGCCTTGTCCTTCTTCCATATCCAATTGCTTAAAAAGCCATCACCCCCCCCTCCTCCCATTTGTCGAGTTGAATAAAATTCTTCTGCATTACTCGGACAATGCCAATATTATTGGTAACCCTCTAAATCGTCTAAGGTAAACTTCTTCTCGTCTAAAAATATTATAGACGTCCCATCTGAGGTCCATGACATGTTTTCCTTGGTCCATGATAAACGGTAATCAATCTGTGATTTTTTCCACTTTGCATGATGCTTCTGCTTTTTGAAAATTAATTATTTGGATCTTGTTGTGTAATTGTAAACTGTTTGCCTTGACACATGAGTATGTCCTGATTGATTTTGGACATTTGCGATACTTCTACTGCTGTTTTTAACTTCATGAGCAAGTTTTCGTCTATCGTAAGGTGTCAACTTTTTAGGCCTACCAGTCTTCTTTCCTTTCCTATTTCTATCTGGCTTTCTGGTAAAGTTAGAAACTGTATTGTGGGGGACGTGCAGTATGCGAATAATCTGTCTAACACCTTTACCATTAATTTCATATGTCACAATTTGTCCCTTTTGGAAATAATTCAAAAGTATTCTTCTATGCCGTCTGAAAAGAAAATAACAATGCAATTTTTAACAAAATATATTTTCCTCAACAAAAACAGTTAAAGAAAATTCAATATTTACTTTTTTATTCGTGCACAGTCCGCCAAATAACAAATTTTGGAAAGTGTCCTTCTACTTTTTTTACACTCTCGAAATCATAAATGCTAGTTTTTCTACAACACATAAACTAGCATTAGTAGTAGAGATTTCATTTTTACGTGAAATTAAAGAAAACTTTGTTGAACAAAATCTGTATAAAAATCTAATAACCAGGATAAAAATACAGCAAATAATTTACAAAAATCGACTGTCCTTCTACTTTTTTTTACACAGTGTATGAGAGGTATTACCATAAATCATATTTTAACATTTTATTTTGCGCAAATCATAATGAAATTGATATTAACAATACATATGCAATAAAAATGCTTCCTATAGAATTTAGCATGATTAGCATTAAGATTTACAGGACCACAAACATAAAAAATACTAATCGCTGGAATTTAATTTCGTTTGCCTTAATCGTTTTTAACATTTTCGAATGATGTTTAAGAGGAATTATTATATGAATTAGTCTATATATCTGACTCTCTGTCCGTCTGCCTGTCAGCTCTCTAACTTCCGTAAATATTCACGGAATTTCTTGAAGTTGATATACGTTATTCAAATTTACTATAGGATGTTCCCAAATCACATTTTAATACTTTTTTTTTTTTTTTGTACAAATTATAATGACGTCAAATCATAACTATGGGCAATTTTCGTGAGTAATCATTGTTGCATGTATGCATTACACGGAATTGTCTTTAATTCTTGCTACCCCCCCCCCCCCCATAGACACCTTAATTACATTTTATGTTTTTATAGTTGCAGTTCCCATTAATGTATTACATACACTCATGCGCGCAAGTATTATTAATTTTTTTTCTTTATATATATATATATATATATATATATATATATAAACCTTTCAAATACTGATCATATAATAAATATAAAAGAATATTACAACAATTTCTCAATGCAGTCTAATGTATTTATGGAATGCACACTAGTATTACGATTGTAAATTTTTCATTGATCTGGAATAACATCTCCAAAAATCTTAGCCCCTCTCAAAAATGAAGTTCTGGATCTGCCACTGGTGCACAGATCTCTGATGAAGCAGGAAGCAGACATATGTTTGAAAGTGGCGTTGGGATTTTAGAATGCAGGAGAGTATCGAGCAGTGGCAAAACAATGTCGAAATGCTGCCGCAATTACCGTACAGCCTCGATCTGTTATTATTGGACATTGTTCTATTCCCTCGATTAAAATTCAGAATAAGAAGTTGTTTTGAGGTTGTTTTTAATCGTTTTGACAATCTAAAGAACTTGCAAAGAAACGTAACGTGTGTTCTGCACAGTATTCCAGTTGAAGACCTCTAAACAGGCATCAGCGTGTGGCAGAGACATAAGCAGCGGTTTATCAATGCAGAAAGAGGTTATTTTTAAGAATTTTAGACGTCTAAAATTATCTTTAAAAAAAAAAAAAAAAAAAAAAAAAAACGAATTTTACGAAATCAGTCTCATTATTTTCTGGACAGACCTTGTATATATATATATATATATATATATATATATTCTAACGAAGTAGTCAAATAAAAAAATTTAAAAAAACAGATGATGAAATGCCTCCATAATCCGCAAAAACCAAAATAAATTAATAATTAATTAAAATAAAAATAATCAGTAACGACTTTAAAAAAGCTTTGAAAAATTAACCAGTAATAGTTTTAATAAAGATATAAAAACAACCATAATACTCAATGGAATATGATCCCCGAAAATCTCTTTAAAAAAAATAATAATGATGCTGTCCATCTATAATGTATTTTGACACTAAGAATCTGATAGAAATAAAGAGTAAAATTAAATTTAGATAATAAACAAGAGTGCCCCTCCAGATCATACTTTAACAAAATAGAGCAATAAAAACTTATTAAATATTTAAACAGTGGAGAAACGTTCAAACTGAAGAAATAATTAATCAGGATCATATCATCTCCTCAGTGAGCAACAAAATGCAAGATTTCATTCCATAGTAGGTTTTTAAACATCATGTTATAGGGGTGACCAATCTTGCATATGTACATATATATTTTTGGGGGATATGTATGTATCCCAAAATGAGTATTAGAAACTGAAAATACATTATTCAATAGTTACAATGTTCAATAGTTACATTATTCAATAGTTACAATGTTCTGCAGACGAAAATGTATTATAATTCTTTTGATTCCATGTAATTCGCAAATATTTGTACCAAATATACGGTTGATCGGTTGATTACATAACGTATCTGAAAATTTTGCATAATCTTGTAAACTACGTACTGATTCTATGCCTACAATTTTCTACAGAAACCATATTTTTATTAATTTTAACAATGTTTGTTAAATTTATTATGTTCGATGTAATGTAACGGTGTTAAAATGCACTTATATTTTCATATCAATCAATCATCAATGTAGTGTATCGAAATGCATTTGTGTATCTACACATGTGCACGATCTACATGTGTAGTGTGCGACGATCTGCAACATATATACACCAGAAACTATACAGATGATTCCATGTAATACATAAATTTTTGTACTAATTTTTTAATTTATTAGATAATAATTACAAAAAGTATCGGAATTTTTTGTATAACCCTGTAAACTAATTATTAATTCAATGTCTACTATTTTCTACAGAAACCGTCTTTTTGAACTTTCAAAACACATACGTTAATTTCCTTATGGTGAGTGAAATGTAACCATTTTCAAATGCTTTTAAATTTGAAGATGTGTGTTTCTGTATACGAACCACAAATATTATACCTACCAATAAAAACTAAACATCTGTTAAACATCTACATTAATTCCATTGAATTCCTAAATATTTGTACCAAATTTGACATCGTTTAAGTGAATACTTAACGTTATCAGAATTCTTTTGTGTTGTCCGGTAAATTAATTATTTGGTATGAACAATTTTTCCCCCACATAAATCATGTTTTTATGTAGAAGAAAATATTGTAATAATGTTTGTTAATTTTACTATGTGTAATGCAACGTAAATAAGTTAAAATGCCTTTAAACAAAAATTCTGCCTACAAACCGTTATTATACAAAATAATTTGGTGCGTTAAAACTCAGACAAATAACCCTGTACACGAATACAACCCTGCTTCGTGTACACAATCGTGTACAAATCTTGTACACAACCTTGTACACGAATCACAAACAATATACACAACAAAATATATACAGCTGATTATGTATCCCTCGTAAAAATATGTACTAATTTTCAAATCAATCGTTAATTTTTGCGGCCACTGTACACACAAATGCAATTTTTTTTTTTTTTTTTTTTTTTTTTTTTTTTTTTTGAGACTGCCTCAGTGGGGATAGAGCCCTCGATTTACAAATCGAGGGCTCTAAGGGCCATATTCACCAAACTTCATTGATCGAGGATTAAACCATGGATTAGAAAATCCGAGAATCAAAGCTAAAACTGGATTAAATTCCTACGGTATTCACCATCAGCTGATTACGTGATCCGTGGATTAACTGAAAGAGAAATAAAAGCTTCGTTTTGATTGGCCAAGAACGAAGACAGCCTTTATTCATCGTTCGGCTTCAATTAACTAATCAATCGGATTAGAATATCAGAAAGGGTAAAAAGTAGGGATGAAACGGATATCCGGTATCCGGCTGAGTTTTAAATATCCGACGGGGTACCGGATATCCGAAGCAGAAAATTCAAGCTTAAACTCCCCTCAAATGAAAATTTTGCGATAATTATTTTATTTTTTTAGATCCGTTGTAGCATAAAGGTTTTTTTTTTTTTTTTTTAAAGAAAGAAAAAAAAGTAAGCCTTTGTGAAATTTGAAATTAGCCTCTTTAGCAAACAAATTTAGACAAAAGTAGCTTCAGGTCTAAGAAATATAGAAGCCCTATTTTAATTTTATAGAGAGTTAGCTAGGTTTTTCCAGAGTGATCTATATCATTCCCCCTAATCTTCCCCATAACAATAAAAAGAGCTGTTCCTAAACAAATGATATTCATTCTGTGCAGTGCATATAACTCTGTTTTTATGATTTTTGTTTAACATGTTGTTAGATTGTTTAGTAATATTGTTAGTATTAGAAATAAAAGTTGTTAGATAGTTTCGAAAATGAGTCAAATAATGCGCATTTATTGACTTGAACCTGCTTGTTTATTTACAATCCACTTTTTCATACATACAGTTCTTGTTTTTGTGATCGTATATTTATACTAGCAGAGCATCTACATTGCCTGCGCCATCTACCTATTCGATTTGTATTATAAAATAATAATAAATATATATATAAATTTACGCTTTTAATAGAATATCTTGCTAAAGCACCTGAAATAAGAATTCCCATTACATAGATATATTCCCCAAAATTAAAATTACTTCAAACAAAAGTACAGTCGGTAACAAAAGTGTCCGAACACTAGCAAAAATTCCTATGTAAAAAAAGTGCACTTAATACTGTTTTGTTAAATAAATCCTTGTCGAATCCTGTTCTTAGTCAATCTAAGAACAGGATTCGACAAGGATTTATTTAGTAAAACTGTATTAAGCGTACTTTTTTTACATAGGAATTTTTGCTAGCGTTCGGACACTTTTGTTACCGACTGTACATATTTAAATTTTCAGAAAGTCTGTACTTTCACTTTCAGATTGTTAAAGGAGAAGAAAAAAATATTTTTTTAAATGTTCAATTATTTAAAGTTTTTGATTTTGAACATTAGAAAAACTTAACTTTTAATTAAAGAATTTTAATAAATAATATAAACTTTTCTTTCTTATCTGTACAGAATATAAAAATATAAAATAAGTAAAATTTATACAAAGAAAAAAACATAAATTAATTTTGAATTATTATTTTCTTCTATGTTAAATAGAAGGAAGTATTAGATTCGTAAAAATTTTCAACTTCCAGTTTTCAGTGGATTTACGCATTTTGGGGGAACCTGAACACAATTTGACCATTTTTAGAAAATGTCTGTGTGACAAAAATTTTGTGTAGCAGCTCTAGCTCAAGAGTTAATGCACAGAATTTCATATAAATTTATACATAGTTTTACACCCTTAACGAAAAAAGAAAGTGTCCATGAACTTTTGGTGCAAATCACTCAACAGGGGGCACTGCTATACTGTGATTTCTCCTATTTAAAGGAAGACTATATCTCAGCTTCTACTGTGTATAATAATAAAAAAAAACTATGTCACAGGGCTATTATCAAACACGTTTATTTAATTTCTGTGTATATCGGCCAATAGGTGCTGCTGCTATGCTGCAGTTTTCCCGTGATTGGGGAAGTTATATCTCAGATTCATTTGTGTATAATTGCACAAAATTTGGTATGTGATACGTGAGAGGGGCATTTTTTATAAAACATCACGTTGATTCAATTTTTGTGCATACTGGTCAATAGGTGGCTATACTATGCTGTAATTTACTCTGTGAATAGGAAGGCTAAATTTCAACATTTATAATATTTAACTGTACTTAACTTGATATGCAAGATAAATAATATGAGAGCGAAAGCTGGCTTAATTTTGGTGTATATCGGCCAACAGGTGGCGCAGCTGTTACTCACCTTCTATGATTCTCCACAGGGCTACATCTCAAAATCTGTTGATTAAAATCGCACTAAACTCTATATCTAAAATCTTTATTGTGAGAAGCTATGATTAAGTTTCTTCTGTGCATGTTAAACAGCATGTAGCATTGTTATATAGAGTGATATAGAAGAAAGTTTAGTGATGGCCATAACATACTCGTTTAAAGCTTTTAGTTTTTTTTTTTTTTTTTTTTGCTTCTTTCTTTTATGTTTTCTTATAAATGTCTCAAAAGAAAGTATTGAATTCATAAAAATTTTCAACTTCTGGTTTTCGATGGATTTATACATTTTAAGAATTCCAGAACCTGGTTTGATCAATTAAAAAATATATCTGTTTGTGTATATGTGACAAAAATTCTGTCCAAATGTACCTCTGAAATTACTGCGTATAATTACATATGAATTTATATGTAGTTGAACCATGACATAAATCAGTGCCTATCAACTTTTGGTGCATATGGCTCAACAGGTGATGCTACTGTATTGCGAATTTATGCAACTTAAAGAAAGGCTATATCTTAGGAACTACTGCACAGAATTTCATAGAAATATATATGTACATGCACCTTGGAATATAATGTGCCTATCGAATTTTGGTGTCAATCATTCAGCAGGTGGTGCTGTTATACAGCGCTTTTTGCAATTTCAGGGAAGGCTTTCTTAGGTTCTATTGCATATAATTACATGAAACTTTATGTTAGAAGGGCATTATGAGAAATTATGCTGATTCAATCTGCGTGCATATTGGCCAATAGGTAATACTGCTATACAGAAATTTTCCCCAAAAACGAGAAGGTTATACCTCAGATTCTATTGTGTATAATTGCACAAAACTTGGTATGTGAGTGAGACAGCCATTCTGAAATACTCTTGTGATTTATTTTGGGTGTATATCGGTCAACAGGTGGCAATACTGCTCTGCAATTTACCTCATAAATGTGCTGTCTCACCTTCTATGACATAAGTGCATAAAACTTGATATGTAAGGCAACCATTATGAAAACGAATGTTGACCTTATTTAGGTGTATATCAGCCGATAGGTGGAGCTGCTATTATGATTTTTCACAAGTCTGTATCTCAGCATCTGTTTATTAAAATTGCACCTAACTCCATATGCAAAATATTTATTGTGAGAAGCTATAGTTAAACTTTTGTACAACGTAAACAGTAAGTGGCGCTGTTATATAGAATGATATAACGGAAAGTTTTGTGATTGCCACAACATATTAATTTTCCTATTAAAATAACCCTTCAACTATGATTATATTAGTAAAATATTTTATTTCATTTTTTTAATACTAGTAATGTAAAAAATATGCAAATAATAAGTTTTAGTCTTGTCACAAAATGATAGGTTTTGTTCAGAATTACAATACTTTTCATGACAAGCTGCAAGTATAGGAATGAGTATGTTAGGCTTAAAGTTTTATTCTATATGGTGATATTGCAGAAATAAATAAAATATTAAATATGTTTAAGTAAATTATATTTAAAATGTTTTTAAAAGAATAGTATATGAAATCTGTTTATATGTTATTGTAAAAAAAGAAAAGAAATATACAAAAAACAAAACTAATGCCGGATATCCGTATCCGGCAGGCACAAGAGCTCCGGATATCCGGTATCCGGCCAAATCACTATCAGTTTCATCCCTAGTAAAAAGCAAATTGGCAACACTGATACACGCTTCGCTCTTGTTTACTTCGCTTTTCTTTACGCACGAATTAAGAATCAATTTTACTTTAGAGCATTTTTAAAAAGAATAATCACGCAGACGACAACTGTTTACACTACGATTTAAAATTTTGATTGTTATGGATAAGAGAATCTTAAAGCTATTAACATTTTTTTCTGCCGATTTTAATGCATTATTTTTTTCTGTGGCAGATGACAGCCTATTATCTAACATTCGTATTAGAGATTCCACGGAATCTTTATTTAATCGATAGCAATATCGAAATGCCACATTATCTAAAGAATCCGTCCTTTTCCTTCTTTCAAATGCTTCCAATAGTTCTAAGCTTTCAGTATCATCTAGTGAGAATAGATCGTTAACGTCAGCCATGTTTGTTATTTGTTTACGAAGCTGAGCTGCGGAAAGCGCATGCGTTACGAAAAGATCCGAGAATTATCTCTGTTAATCCTCCGATATTCGAGGATCAAAAACGAAGTGTTAAAGTAGCCGGTGAACTGCGGATTTTCGTTGGAGAATACCGATTTTCCTATAATCGAGCGATTACCGCTGATCCGAGGTTTAATCCGAGTGTTAAGAAGTTGGTGAATATGGCCCTTAGTGGGCAGACCTTCTGTAACTTTCGACATCAGGCCGAGGGTTATACCATGACTTTCTGCGATTCAATAGTACACACAGACGCAAAAACTTTTTGAGACTATCTCAGTAGGGAGACCTTCCGTAACCCTCGAAATCATGCCGAGGGTTATACTATGGCTTCCTGCGATTCAATAATACACACAGACACAAAAACTTTTTGAGTCTGTCTCAAAGGGGAGACCTCCCGTAGCTCTCGACATCACGCCGAGGGTTATACAATGGCTTCCTGCGATTCTATTAGATCGCAGGGAGCCATGGTTATATGGACCTCCACTGACGTCTCGCAACTTGTGGATCTGCAGATCCGGAGCCTCAACGACTCATTTGCATTAGTCTTTATTGAACAGATAATTTATACTTATTCCATAGTACTAAAAATAATTATTCATACATGCATACAAACTCCCTATATAATGCATTATGTTTCTGAAGGAGAAACTTCTGAAGGGGCATTGCCGCAACCTCCCCCACCCCAACCCCATTTTTCGTTGTATCTATCTGTCTATATCTATCTTCATACGTATATGTATGTAAATTTACCAAACTGAGTGTTACAAACCTAAAATATATTTTCGGTAATTACAATGCTTCATATATAATTTATTAAAATTATTTTATCTAGTTCTGTAAAATATTGAATTAAATCGATTACTATTAAATCTATACAAACTATTTTCTACTGAAAATAGGCTTTTAAACATCTTAACTATGTAAGTCAAATTCATTTTATTGAAATTATTATAAAAGTTATCATATGCACGTAAAATACTGTTGTCTACAATAGAAACTGAAATGCATTGCAATTTTTTGTCTCCATTCCACTGATGTTCTGGTATATATATATATATATATATATATATATATATATATAATTTGTAAAACTCCACCCAATCGGCCATGGTACACTGGAAGGAGCCCAGGTAGATCTCTCCAGTTCCATTCAAAGCACTCAATTTCCATCAGGGGCGTAAATTCTTGACAGAGTGCCCCTGGAGTAAAGCTGATCAGATATCGCCCTCTCATATTCTTAAATGCTTGGATTTTACAATAAACAAAATTTTAAAGAATCCTCTACTGTTTTTAGACTTTCTAGAATTTTAGACTTAATGGAGATGACCTAGTCCATGCTGGACAATCTAGGATTTCCAACACACACACACACACACACACATATATATATATATATATGAGAGCGAAAGAAAATATTGACCTATGTCAATATAAAATTTTACATTTTGACTGTTTAAATACCCATACACAGATTTAAATTCATGAATTTTTGAAATAATAAATAATTCTCTATAAGTATGTGCCATAATTCAGATCATCAAACTACCAGCTTGTATAATTTATCATTTTATTTTAAGTCTCATTTAATAATAATAATTTTAAACTTAATTTAAAACCTTTTCCGTCAGAAATAATGTATCATCTAACGTGAAAGTATATGCATAAAATCTTTATCACTTTCCTAAACGATCTTATAAAATCAGGCAATTTACTTTCTGATAAATCATCCAATAAAATTAAGAAAGGATAATATTTTATAGTTTCAAGAGAAACTTTTTATAGGAAAGTTATAAAAATTATATGCGGAAATATGTATCGAAATTCAACTGCAGGAAAAATTAATTATATATCTTTGCATACATAATTGAATTACATAGATTTACATGTTTTTTTTTTTTTTTTTTTTTTTTTTTTTTTCTATGCATAAAATATTCGTTCATAGTGAAATTAAACTATGTCATTGTCTCAATTCAAGGTATAAGAATTTCTTATTTATTAGTTCCCCATCATACTATAGGTATGGGGAACTTAGACAATCGTGAAATTTTTCGATCTCGGTTTTTTGACTTTTTTGCACGTTTTCAGGTGTGAGGAACTCAAAAACATCAAAATGGTTATGGTGACCGTCTGTAGGGTGTATGTTAGTTTGTTAGTCCGTTAATGTGATAGTCTGTGTGCACGATATCTCACGAACAAATGATCGCAGAGAGGTCGGACCAGTTTTAAAATATTATTTATGACAATGGCAAGAACTCTATTCATTTACAACATTCTAATTAAAAAACTTCAGAAGTTATTCGAAATTTACGATTTTCTTAACATGGGAGAATAGAGCAAAATTTCATTTAACCGTGCATGAAACGAAATATACTTATCGTAAAGATGTAGGAACAGCTCTTAAATATCAGTTTTGATACCAGGATGAACATCATTAACTATAAACACGCTACTTTGAAAATTTCGCAAATTATTCGAAATTTAGTAATTTTTAACATGGCAGAATACAGCAAAATTTCGGATAAATGTCCCTTTTGAGGGATATTTTCATCGTAAATTTGTCAGACTACTTTTTAAATATTATGTAAGATACTGGTATAAACATCCTTGACTATGAATTTTCCAATTTAAAAATTCTGTAAGTCATTGGAAATTTACGATTTACTTAATAGGGAAGAATAGGGCAAAATTTCGTATAAACTGCCATTTTGTGGGCCATTTTCATCTAAAGATGTCAGAACACTATTAAAACATCATTTAGGATACTGAACATCCCTGACTATGAAATTTTTAATTTAAAAATTTCGTTAGTTATTTGGAAGTTACGATTTACTTAACATGGCAGAATAGGGCAAAATTGAGCACAAAAGTTCATTTTGAGAATCGTAAATATATCAAACAACTTCAAAATAACATTTATGATACTTGTTTGAACATGATTGACTACAAATATTCTAATAGGAAATTTTCGTAAGTTATTCGTAATTTAAGATTTTATCAACATAGCAAAATCGGGCGATATTCCTTATAAATATGCATTTTGGGAATTGTAGCATTGGAAATAGTAGCATGAAAACTAAATTACGAAACTAACCCTAATAAAATAAATTAATATATTAGAATAAAATAAATATATCGAAGTGAACGGTGGATAACCTTTTAGGCAGGAATTTCATTCTGTCACTGTGTCAAGTGTTTGGTCAAATTCATTTCACTTAACACGATTATAGTATGTCTTGCACTAGTAATTTATGAGAACATATATATGATGAGGAACTGAGCAGAGTCCACCTATGCCAACTAGTTTGGGATACAAAACCAGCTTACAACCAAATTTCATCATTTTAGCATTTTAAATATATTCTTTAAGTCGGTGTCCTTAAATGAGTATATAGCACGGGGAAAAAAAACTCATTTACGATTTCCCACATAGACATGTAAAAATTACACAGGTCTACATCTAAAATTTTGATTTTATACTTTTGGCTTATCTTTATGTTTTATGTTGTTCTGAAACCGAAACCGAAGACAGTTTTTCTCTATCCCCAACAGATTTTTGTCAAACTGTGTCTACCAACACAATTTTTTTTTTCGTTACTATAATTATAAGATAACTTTTATAGTATGCTTCCATGATTAATTATAATTAATCATAGAAACTACCGAAAATGACAAAGTTGTATCGATAGACAGCCTGTCTTGACAAAAACCCATACATGGTGGAGAAACACTGTCTTCATTTTCGGTTTCAACGCACCAAAAAACATATATATCAGCTAAAATTATCAAATCAACACTCTTAAAAATGGTTTCTTAAAAATGAGCTAAATTGTCTCAAAATAGATCTGAAACAATATATACTTAAATTTGAAAACCCATGTACTCATTTTTGAGTATATTGACATGCTCAAAAATGGGGTTGACCAATAAGAATCTCAATATCCCCATGTTTGACATGTCAATATGCTCAAAAATGAGTACATGGGTATTCAAATTTAAGTACATATTGTTTCGGAGTTATTTTGAGACAATGTAACTCTTTTTTAAGAAATCATTTTTAACAGTGAAATTTTGTCAGCATTATTATTGCAGACCGCCGCCCATACGGTGTAGTGGTTAGCGTTCCTGACTCCTACACGGATGGGCCTGGGTTCGAATTCCAGAGAAGGCATGGATATGTTGTCCCTTTTAGGGGTAGCAGTGACTTCCCATTGGGTGCTCCTTCACAAATGGTCATCGATTTCGGCGACCCTCCGGCCTATGCTAAGTCGCAAAAAAGTGCCGCGCTATTGGAAAAAAAAATATATATATATATATATATATATATTGTAGACCTGTGTTATTAGAATAGTTATGAATTTTTTTATTTTTTAGCTTTTGTTATATATATATATATATATATATATATTAAATCCATTCTATTATTAAAGAAAATAACTTCACTTGTTGATATAGATTATTTTTCATAGTTTAAGAATAGTTTAAAGGTAGTTTATAGTTATTTTAACGCTTTCTCACAAATTTTAAAAATGCTTATCACTTTGGCTCATCTGAAATTCTGCAGAGAAAAAAACCCAGTTCGCATAAGTGACCTCTGCGCAGTTTCCCATCATATATTTGTTCTCATAAATTTTTACAACAAAGCATTCTATATTCATGTTAAGAAAAATGAATTTGACAGATCGCTAGACACGTTGATGACTGAAATCCCCAACCTAATAGGCTAACCACCATTTAGTTCGATACATTTACCTTATCCTAATTTGTTAGTTAATTTTATTGTTAGTTTCATATTTTAGTTTCCATCCAATTTTATATTATTTTCAGTACAATGATCCCATAATGCAAGTTTACATGAAATATCATTCTAGCCTGCTATGTTAAGAAAATATAAATGTGCAATAACTTACGAATTTTTTTTAATTAAAAAATTCATAGTTAATTACGTTCATGCCAGTATCCAAAATAATATTTTAAAGGGATCTGAGATCATTACGATGGAAATATCTCTCAGAATGGACGCTTATGTGTAATTTTTCCCTATTCTGCTATGTTAAGAAATTCGTAAATTTTATATAACTTACGAAGTTTTAAAAGTAGAATTTTCACAGTTAATGGTGTTCATTCCAGTATCATAACTAATATTTTAAAGCTGGTTTGACTCATTTATAGTGAAAATATTCATGTTAATGCACCTTTAACCGAAATTTAGCCCTATTATCTCATGTTATGAAAATCGTAAATTTCGAATAACTTACGAATTTTTTTAATTAGAATGTTGAAAAGCAATAGGGTTCTTGCCAGTATCATTAGAAATATTTTAAAACTAGTCCGATCTCTTTACGACCATTTGTTCTTGAAATATCGTGTTCATAGTTTAACAAACTAACGCACTAATTCACTAACAAACTAACAAACCGACACCCTACAAATGGACACCATATCAGTTTTTTTTATTTTCGGATTCTTCGAACCTGAAAACGTGTAAAAAAAAAGGGGGGGGGGGGTCTAAAATTTTCACGATTACCTAAATTCTCTATACCTATAGTATGGTGGGGAAATAATACGTTTCAATGAAACAGTAAAAATTTTCTTATATCAACCAAATTCTTTTGTTGATAAATCCTCAACAAAAATTTACTGATCAGAACTAAATTATTTTATTTTTTTAACAAACCAAATTTATTGATTCAACCAATATTTATTCAAAACAACAAAATTTTGATGAATTGAACAAACAGTTTTGTTGATTAAGAACATCGATTGTACATTGACTATTCATACAGAGATCTTTGATGTACCTTATCGTACTATCGTATGCAATAAGAGTAAATTTTCTTTCAACCGTATCCTTTTCGTCAACCGAAGAGCAAGTTGGATTGGTTATTCAAAATTATTGGTCTAAATTACTGTTGAAAATTATTGGTAAATGACAAAATAAATCAATAAAATAAATTTGTTTTTTAAAAATTTTTTTAAGTGTGTGCGCATTTTCATATCAATAAACATTAATGGAAATAAACTAAAATAATACGACGTAATTAACGAATTGTCGATATTGTAATCGGTCAAAAATCTCGATATCGAGTTTTCCCCTGATTTACATGTTTTAAGTTCTCCTGAGTCAAATAAAGTGGTTTTTAGCCATTGGTCAGTGTTCAACTGTGTATATGTGCATGTGGGGGGGGGGGATCTTCTGATTATCATATCTCCAAAACTAATAAAGATAGAACAATGAAACTGCAGAATTAAGACAGATATAGTGTATATATGATTTTTCTAACTTTTCATGAAAATTGGAAAACGGAAATTGGGGCCATAGGTTCGTATCTCAAAATCAGCTCTAACGATTTTCTTCAAATTTGCTACATAAACCTTTTAAAGATGTACTTCAGCAAATATTTCTTGATTACTAAATTGGTACTTGATTTCTTGATAGAAAAATTGATAGGCGTCCTGCTTAGGTAGGTCAGTTTTACATCTTAGAAAATAGTGTTTCCAAAAACAGGTCTACTGATTTTTTGTAAACTCGCTATGTCAACTTTGTCTTCTAATTGCACTATCTCCAAAAAGAGTACATAATTATGTGTAATAATGGGTAATAGAAGTTGTGTAGTTGTTACACACCAGTTTTTTTTTTTTTTTTTTTTTTTTTTTTTTTTATACCATAAAATACTTTATACATACATCTACCCATCTCATCATAAATACTAAATCATATAAATATTTTACAAAATCTTTGGAAAATGTTGAAAATGCATGACACTGTTGGAAATGCATCTCCATTAATATCCCACAATGAATCCGAATACTTTTATATGAACCTGTAAATAAATGAAAGTAATGTAAATTACATTATGTAAACAAATTCTTTTCTTTAAAAAAGAATAGGTAAAAAGACAGGTGTAGATTGATAAATTAGTTTTAAAAAACTAACGCACGTAAAATTAAAAAATATATATATATATATATATAAAAGCAAAATCTAAAACATTACATTATGGGATATGAGGTCTAAATTAAACAGGATCAGGCTTGAATTTTCTTTAAAATACTAAATTAAAATAATTAGAACTTGAAAAAGACTTCTGTATTTTCTTATACAACTTATTCACGGAGTACAAATTATTCAACCAAATTATTATTTGTTAAATTATTTTGTATAATGAATGTAGCTTATTTTCATCTCAAAAAAGTTTAACAATAAATGATCCGCGAAAGCCAATTTCGTACCCTACAGATGATATCTAAAGAAACTTTTTTATTTATTTATTTTATTTTATTTTTAATGGAAAAAAAATAAAAACTTTGTTTTAAATTATCACAGATCTATGTTCAAATATTCGTTTTAAACATACTGGAGGTTCTTTTGAAAAATTCTCAAACTGAAAATTTACAACTTCGGGGGTTTCTGCCCAGGCCCGTAGCTAGATGGGGGCCAGTACGGGCAGTGCCCGACCTGGAGAAAAATTTGCCCGCCCTAGCATATGGTTCGACTTCCGATAAAAACGTATAAAAAAAAAAAAAAAAAAAGATTTTTTTTTTTTTTTTTTTTGAAAGGTGAGTCTGTAAATAAAATCTTTTGAACCCCCCCCCCCACACACACACACACACACCACCTCCCATCCTCAATTCCAACTCAAGTTCCAGACATGACACCCATATCATTTTTTAAAAGTCTTCTTTTTCACTTTAAATTCTCTCCATTCAAATAGACTCGATGGAACTTATCTTGTTGATTGCAGCTTGACTTTCTTAGTTTTGCAAAGGTTTTCTGTGCCTTTAGTGAAAAGAGATTTATTAGTAATTTCGGTGAAATTTGTGTTTTTCATACAGTAGTGCCACATAACAACTGAACCGGACGATGTCTTTTTAATTGATGAAACAAGAATTCTGGAAAATTAAACACAACCAAAAAAACATTTTGCGCCCTTACAGTGCCTATTTTGCATATACACAATTTAGGGCGTAGTAAGGAGGAGGTATTTGCACACTTCTTTAGAGGTCTGCACGCGCAGAAAGCTTTTCTTACACGTTCCGGTTCAGAATAACTAAAATTTCGGCCAGGACCGATCCGTCTTGTTTATTTATTAATTATTTTTTTTTTTTTTTTTTTTAAATCTATGGTCCGGCCCGCCCTGGAAAAAATCAATTGACAAAACTAGGGCTCACTTAGGAGACTGACAATTAATTGTCAATAGAAATACATTATTGCAGACTGACAGAAAGCCACACACAGAGACAGAAAGTAAAACTGAAAGTGTAAATAATTATGAAACAATATAGGTAAGTATTAAAAATAGTTAGTACTGCTAAAGTAAGTTTGTATCAATTTCCGTTTATATCCCGTAATGTATCCAAATCCTTTTGTGTGACCCTGTCAACGGAACATAAATGTTAATCCAACAATTTTCAAAATAAATAAATAATTAAAATAAAAGGGAAAAAATGCATTTGCGCATCTGTAAAATGGTGTTGATTTCATTCCTTTAGAAAGTAGAGAAAAATTAATTAAAAATTAACCTTCATAGTCCTTAGATTCTCTAGACCATAGGCCATAAAGAAATATAAACCATGATGTATTCAATTTCTTTTGTTTGTTCCTGTGCTGAAACTAGTAGCAACGTTTATGCCATTTTGAATAGGGAACTTGTAATTGTGACCTTGCCTTCAATAACATATATCCCTTTTGAGACATTTTAAAAATATTTACGGAAATCAGAGCGCGAAGAAAGAGACAATCAAATGTTCATATTGAAGTTATGAACACTTTTTAGCAAAACAAAATTTCGTGTAACTTAATAATAGCACACAAAACTGTGTGAAATAAATGATTAAAGAAATGCTTTATTATTTACAATCTTTGTTAATTAACGAATGAAATGCGAAAGAAATTTCCAGGTTGTCACTGCCCGCCCGGAGAAAATTTAATCCAGACGTTAGCCTGGCTCGAGTATATATAAATTAAAAAAAAAAAAAAAAGGCCGCCCCGCTCTAGTCCGAGAACAAATGGAAAAAATAGATCCGAGGACCGGGTATGACTGGGGTGTCTGGCTCGTGCCCGTGCAGTATAAATTATAAATTTCTCTGATTCTCCAGTTCATTTGAATAGTAGAAACATCAAATAATGATCAAACTCTATGAGGGAATTTTTTCATATCTCGGGTAAGCTTTTAGTTCAAAACAAGCCAAATTTTTTGCGCAAATTTTCCCCCTCTGATTGAAAATTATTTTATTTTTTTAGAAACTGAAAAATGATTCAAATATCTGTGTGATAGATCAGCCTGTAAATTAAGTTTCTTTAAAAGTGCCGTGTAATGAAGGGAAACTGAGCTGCTTAGAGGAAATATAAAGGATAGGGTCTGTTTTTATAACCTCAAAGTGGAGTCAGTGAAAGATTTCTTTTTCTCTTTTCTTTGCGAGTCATATCACCACATTCATTAACCCCTTAACGCGCGCTGTCCTCGCTGCGAGGACGCAAAATTTAAGATTCAGCTGCAAAAATTCATCCCGAAAAATTTTTAGCAAAAATTTACGTTTATAACATATCAGAAAAGGCCGGTTTTTAAACCTCAAAATTTAAAATTTCTTTTAGTTTAATTTAGTTCATGAATTCCGGTGGCAGTATAATTTAAATGATCCGAATTGTCTTGCGCCGCAAAGGGTTAAATAGCACATTCTTACGTGGTGGAAGAACTCAGTAGCCCTGGGGAAAATATCTGAAATATCCTCTGTAGTTCGAATACCCCTACAAGTGACGCCATTTGACAAAGAGCAAGACATTTGATTTTCGCCTGTGATAAACAAACAGCAGGGTGTTTTTAAATTGAATGGGTCTCTGCAGCCCGGGCGCGAACAGAATCGTTCTACTGTTGCAAATTGTCCGTCCTGTATCAGCAGCATATTGTTATCCTAGACCATTCTAGGTTGTGAGAGAATGAGAAAACTGAGTGGGTGGAGGTGGGTGGGAGTAAGTAATGAATAACTATTGAATAGGTCTACAATGAATCTCAAGTTGTTTGGAAGGCAGTGCCGTCAATATTCTCATCAATTAGTCAATGTATCTTTTGCATTTTCCGCGAGAGTAAAACATTCCGTATTCAGTAAAGAGAAAGTCTTTCAAAAGCATTGCTCGTTTGACATTTATTTTCATTCTGTGGTAACCTCTTTAAACAATCCTTTTTTCGATTTCTCTTGAATAATTCGCTCAATATATTTTAACGTGAATTATATAATAAATAGCGTTTATAATTATGGCATCAAAAAGAAAATAAATAAATTCTATTACATCATATTTTCAAAAAAAAAAAAAAAAAAAGCTGCAACTGAAGAGTTAATGGTGAGTAAACATTATCAAATATTTGTAATAATTATGTTTTAAAAGTACTTAAAAAAAAAAAAAAAAAAAAAAAAGAATGATTGAATTTATACTTAGCAACAGAGCCCAGTTTAAGGGGGGACTGAGGGGGCAGCAGCCCCGGGCCCAGTGAACAATGGGGCCCTAGATGAAGCCAAGAAAACCCAGTAAATAGAAAAAAAAATGTAATTTTTTTTTAATTCGATTTTTACAGTCAGAAATTAAAATCCTTGATACTGTTATGTAAAAATATTTTAAAAAGACAAATTCTTGGAAATTTGTTTTAGTACTTAAACTTAAAAAAATAATAATAATCTATAATATTAAAACACAAGGCATATTCTGTAAGACCAAAATCGTACGATCTGGGCATGCGCGAGAAAATTTTGAACCAATTGGGAACGGGAATTTCCCTCTTTTTATGCAGAATACCGATGATAGATCAAGCAGACGACTAATATTGATATGTCTACGGCAAACGCCTAATTAAAGTTCATTAACGCCTAATTAAAGTAAATATTGCTCCGTGGCTCAATCATAAAAATAATTCACACGATTAATTCATATTTCCCAAGAAAGTATACCTATTAAAAACAAAGCAATTCGAGAATACGTATTGACATCGGTTATCTGCGTATGCATATTCGCTGGCCGAAAATTTCTGTACCCTGAATGTGGCGCCATCTGTTGCCATGCCAATATATTATACCATATTCTTAAAATTACTTTTTCCATTTCTTAAAAAAAAAAAAAAAAAAAAAAAAAGAAATAAAAAGAAAAAAATCTTTTAAAATTAACAAATTATCAAAGTTTATTGTTCTTTAAAAGTTAACTTTCATCAGTTGAAAACTTTGTTTAGAAAAGATGGAGATAAATATTTAAAATCAAAGGGAGTTTTATTTTATTTTACTTATTTATTTAATTATTATTTATCTAATTATTATAATTTCTGATATTTCATTTCGATACTATATTAGAGTAAAAATAATTTGAAAAGAATAACATTAAAATATTGATATTTTATACGAGTAAAAATTTATTTATTTTTAACAGTATACTTTTGTTGAAATATATTCTTTTGATAGAATAAAGTGTTAAATACTATTCCAGTAAAAAAAAAAAAAAAAACTTTATTCCGATTTGCAGTTTATTTTTAGAATACAATAAGTTGATACTATTTTGGATTATATCCAAGTGGTTTTACAAATATGGGAAATTGGGCAGGGGGTTTTAAACCGGTTAAGAGCAATGTGAAATATTAAAGAAAGGGTGTTTTAAACTTTATGGCGTGAAGAGATTTTAGTTGCACATCATCCGTCAAATTTTGACGGATATTAACTAGTATTTTTTAAAAATGCTTTCAAATTTGAAAATTTCAAAAGACATTCAAGAGATGAGGGGGGGGGAATAATATAACCTGTTTCCTTCCGCCACGTAAAATTATTAACAAGAGCAAACTCCAAATTAGAGAGAGTTCTATCTCTTCGAAAAACAAAAATGCAGCAGAATAAGCTGCAATGTTTGGCTTTGCTCTGTTCAGAGCACGATTTAACAAGCAACCTGGATTTTAAAGATGTAATTGAAACTTTCAGCGCGGCAAAAGCTAGGAAGAAGCCAATTTAATTTTTTTATTCTGTAAAATATATACATTAAAGTTTTTGATGCAGCAACTTTTCCTTTGGTCGGTGAATTAGATTCTTTTGTTGTTAATATATATATATATATATATATATATATATATATATTAATTAATTTTTCGCAAACAGTTTCAGAGTTCATTTAAATGGTAATAAAATTCTTATTCTAATATGACTATTATAAAATTTTATCTAATGACGAACATTCATATTAAAGAAAAAGAAAAATGTGTGTGTGTGGGGGGGGGGAGGGGCTCCGCTATTATCTCAGCCCCGGGCCCGTAAGTGGGTAAACTGGGCTCTGCTTAGCAATAGTAGAGTGGACAACGTGAAGTGAAAATGCATTCGTAATAAATAATAATAATAAAACTAAGTAAAAGAGGGTATAATAATATTAAGTATATTATTTTATTTCAATACTTTATTGTTCTTTATTTCATTCTTTTGCGAAAACCATTTAAATTTATAAAATAAAAATTTGAATTTTTAAAAAGTTTTAAAATACTCTCAGGTAATTAATATTTATTTTATATATTTTTTCTTCGATTTTTCATCCTTGCAGATTTAATATATATTCTCAACATATTTTGTTATTACTTTGTCGATTCACTTATAAGTTAACTTTATTTATTATAATTTTAATATTAATTAATAAATTTAATGTGAATTTTTAGCACTGAAACAAAAAAGTACTCTTAAACTAGTATGTTGTGGCCATCACATGGCTTTCTTCTATATTTTCCTATACAAATTCACGCAGTAAAATTAATTTATTAAAATTATTATTTAAAAAAATTATCTTCCACGATAATGCAGATTATTTCCATATTAGAGAAGTAGTATAACACTAAATATCCAAAAAAAGTCAATTTCATTGACAATAGTACATTAAAAAAAAAAAAAAAAAAAAAAAAAAAAAAATACTTTTTAATATAATCTTTTAAGAACATTTCCTTTAGCGTACCATGTAATTCAGATAAAAGGATTTAATATTTAAAAATAGAAACGCAGGTTATTTATTAACTTAATTAAAATATTAAAAATATGAAAATATTTTTATTCTTTTATATTTTTAAAATCCACATTGTTTATAAATTAAAAAAAAAATATTGTGTGTTATTTTCTCACTTATTTTAGCTATCTATATATATAATATAAAAATACACTATATATAATTTAGGCAAAATACAAATATTTCCACGTATACTTTTTATTTTTCTATATTTTTAATGATATTTAACATATTGTTTATAAGTTAAAAATAATAGAATGTGTTATTTTTTTTTTATTCATTTTAAAAATAATAATCTTTCTTTTCTGTTTATCAACCCTTCCCACTTTTTATATTATTATTATTGAAACTAAAATCCTAGTAATTTCTTTATCTAATTTAAATAACTTAATGGTAAAAATATATTAACCAGCTTTAGAAATAAAAACAAAAAATTGTAGTTTTCTGTTTAAACAGATATTAAAAATACACTATTCTTCAGGGCACAAGGTTCTGCTTCTAAAGTTAAAAGAGGGGGTGCCGGGTTCGACTCATCAACTTATCCGTCATCATTAATTAATTTGAAATGTAAAATTATTTTCACATGTATTTTTTTTTTTTTTCTACTTTTTCAAGGAAATTTCACACATTATTTAAAAATTAAAAATGATAGAATATGTTACTGTCTTACTTTTAATATATATATATTCTTCTTTCTTTCTTCTTTATCGTTTTTGCTATGAAATCTTATATATTCTACTAATTTCTTTATCAATTTTTTAATTATATTCAAAATCAATAAATGCAATAGCCTGCTTTACAAATAAAGATAGAAATTTGTATTTTTCTCTATCAAGAGAAATTAAAAACACAACTGTTATTAAGAACCCAAATCTCTGCTCTCAGAGCTAGAAGATTCAAGGTGCCGGGTTCGATTCCATGTCGGGTTCGATCTTTTTAGCTTCCCATGATTTTCTCCAAAAATTGCGTTCATACGAAGTAGGAGCCTAGCGTAGTCAGTCAGTCTTAACACACAAAAACAAATAATTGTGTAACATCCAAAGTGTTCAAACACTTATACTGGTAGTGTGTATTCTCCTTTTACTATGTGTTTTCATATTATATGCTTATATATATATATATATATACATTTGAAAAAATTGTTAATATAAATGAATCTAAATTATATATTAATAAATATTATGTAGTAAAAAAGCCAGAAGTGTTCATGGTGTATAAAACATATTAATCAATTCAGGGAGGATTTTCTGCCACCAGTATTTTTATACTGGAATTTTTACCACATTTTTACAATTATTTTCGTGATTTTATAGGTTAGAAATTTTTGTACGAAGATACTGGTGGCAGAAAAAGCGGAATTCTTTCATCCCTGTTATTTATTATTAGAGGATGCGTTCTTAACCCTTTCAGAGGCAAGCAGATTTTCTCCATTTAAAATGAACATCTTTTAGAAATCACCTACAATATTAAAAGACAAGAAATAAATGAAGTTATTCGTCTAAGTTATAAAAGAAAAATTTTATAAAAAAATTCCGGGACAGTTTTTTTCAATTTTGAATTAATATTTGTGGTTGCATTAAAGGTCGCCTAAAAGTTTAATCAAATTAAAAAAAAAAAAAAAAAGAAGAAGAATTAGAAATATTTTATTTTGTAACTTAAAGAATCTTGTCTAAAATGTATAGCAGAAAATTTTCTAGGGAAGTTGGGGGGGGGGGGAGGGGGGGGAGGAAATTTTAAAATGTCAAAATATTCAAAGAAATGTTTTGCCCCTCCTAGAAAAATGTTTGCCCCTCCTGGAAACATAGTCTAGCTACGGGCCTGTTTCTGCCTCTCCAGGGGAAAAAAAAAAAAAAAAAAGCGATGTTTTCACGTATACAAAAAGAAATTATCTGGTTGACTTTAACTATAAAAAATATTTTTTTCTCTATGATTGTTTAAAAATAATTCTTATTGTGTACATCTATACGAAATTTCGTCCTACTCTGTCATATTAAAAAAAATGAAAAAACGAGACGACAGCTCGTTTGAGCGATATATCTCATAATATAAAAAGCGCCAATTTTTTTAAAATTTCGATAACACACATACAGAAGCAGACATTTCCTAAAAATTGTCAGATCGAATTCTGGACTTGTCAAACCGTGTGAATATATCGAAAATTGAAAATCAAAATTTTTCTGGAATCCGATACTTTCTTCTTATGTCTGTAGAAGATAACAACAGAAAAGTGTGCTGAATCAATTCTAAGAAACTTGTTGAGTGATATATCCCAAAATACAATAAGCAACAACTTTCATAAAATTTCGATAGCACACATATAGAAACAGGTATTTTCTAAAAAATTGTCAGATCGTGTTCTGGACTTCTCAAAACGTGTGAATATATCGAAAGTCAAAAATTTTCACGAATCCAGTACTTCCTTCTTATGTCTGTAGAAGATAACAACAGAACAAAAAATGTGCTGAATCGATTCTAAGAAACCTGTTGAGCGATATATCCCAAAATATAATAAGCAACAATTTTCATAAAATTTCGATAATACACATATAGAAACAGGTATTTTCTAAAAATTGTCAGATCGTGTTCTGGACTTCTTAAAACGTGTGAATATATCGAAAATCGAAAGTCAAAATTTTTCACGAATCCAATACTTCCTTCTTATGTCTGTAGAAGATAACAACAGAAAAGTGTGCTGAATCGATTCTAAGAAACCTGTTGATCCCAAAATATAATAAGCAACAATTTTCATAAAATTTCGGCAATACACATATAGAAACAGGTATTTTCTAAAAATTGTCAGATTGTGTTCTGTACTTCTCAAAACGTGTGAATATATCGAAAATCGAAAGTCAAATTTTCACGGATTCAGTACTTTCTTCTTATGTCTGAACTAGGTAACAATAGAAAAGTGTACTGAAATGATTCTAACCTAGTACAGCTTATGAACTTGCATTTACGCTGCCACGCCTACAACTAGATAGAATAATTTTATTAACTGTAAATAAAACTTATGTTTCTATAACAATACTTTCAAAAAACTTATAAAAATTTATTAGTAAGGAATAAAATTAATGAGTGTTTGTACATTACCGTACTTGGACGCACTCCAGCCCTTTTCTAAATCCAATTTTCTATATTCTTCTGTTATTCTGTTCCATTTTGCTTAAAAGAAGCTCTACAAATAGGTAGTAATATCTGGCATGCTTTCCTATGTGGAAGTTCCTATCTTGCGTATTGCAAAAATGTTTAATTTAGTTAAAATCGAAGAATTGGGGTCACCAATTTTTTTACTTTTAAGATATTATTTTGTACTTACATATTATCATAACTCTTAAATGTCTCCGATGTATGCTTAGAATAGTTACTTTGTTAAATGAGTTTTTTTTTTTTTTTTTTCAAAGCGGATCAAAACTTCTATTAAAATTCCTACTAATTTATAAATTTAGTTTCTAATTTTTAACACTTTCCAATAAGGTTGAAAAGCGTTAATGACTTCGGTTTGTCTGTCTGTCAATTTGCCTGTCCGTGCTCTAACTCCCGTAAATATTCATGGAATTTTTTGAAATTGATATATGTTATTCAAATTTATTATCGGATGTACCCTATTGAAAATGGAGTGAATACTTCTACTGGTTTGTGTATAGGGATACCCGAAAGTATATCAGGCCATTGCGTTCTATAAAAGCCATTTGTATAAACCTTATTTTAGTAACTTTACTTTGCAGAAATCTTAATGAAACTGAAATATGTTATTTATACGCACTAAAGAATGCTTCCTATAAAATGTAGTATGAATAGCATTACATTTACAAGACCACACAAAAATATTCAGTTACATAGAAGGTTTTTATTGGGTAATTGCTCGAATTGCATTTTCGTTTACATAAAGCGTTTTTAACACTTTCTAACAATTTTTACTTGTGAAAATAATTTCAGTTTGTGTATCTGTCTGTCCGACTGCCCATCTGTCTATCTAACCATCTGCTCATCCCCAGCGTCCGTAAATATTTTCAGAGTTTTTAAAAAGGATATATGTTATTCAAGTTCACTATGGAATGTTTCCTATTTAAAATGGCATTAATAGGCCCTGTACAACTGGTGTATGTACAGGGAGACCTAAAATTATGCCATTGCATAGCGTTTTAGGACAGACATTTTTATAAATCACATTTAAATAACTTTCTTCTATAAAAATCATAAAGAAATTCGCATTTATTGTTAATATATTGAAATAATGTTTTGTGTTCAATACGATATGTTTAATTTTCAGATTTATAGGGCTACACTAAAATATTCAGATACATTTAAGGCTGCATTTTCTTTTGCGTTAAACATTTCTAACATTTTCCAACAATGTTTAACCATGATTATGAATTCATTTAGTCTGTTTGTATGCCTTCCAAATCTTCTGTCTGTCCGTTGTGCGATAACGTAGGCAAAGAACATTGACTGTTATACAATACAAAAAGAACGGACAGTTGGAAAGAGTTAATAATCAATGCGTCTATCTGTTGTGTGATAACGTAGGCAAAGAACATTGAAAGTCATATTATATAACAAGTATGTACAGTTGGAAAGTGTTAATAATCAATGCGTACCGCATGTTTTGTTCTTGTTAACAATTGCTATCTATTTTAAAAGTTATGGTTATTTGTCGCATCTCTTTTTTTCCTCTCTCTCTCTCCATATATATATATATATATATATATATATGTGTGTGTGTGTGTGTGTGTGTAATCCTTTTGATAGTAGAAGCAAAGAATGAGAACGAAGAATAGTTAGTCAAACAATTTACCAAAGAGACATACACATGCCAAACAAAGCAACAAGATTTCCCAAATTGATTCAATTATCAAGTTCAATAAAAGCACTGACGCCAATGCACTGTACAACAATACAATACCTGTTACAAATTGAAATAGGACCATGTAATTAGACTCTGACGAAAAGAAGGTTGACTCTAGGACAATATTTTAAGGTGGAAAAAGAGAACCCTGTAATGAACAATAATGACCCATTAAGCGCAGTAGAAGCCAAGCAACAGACACAAGATCACCGAAACCACAAAGACCAATAAGAATGAACAATTTCTCTATGTAGGAGAAGCTCAGAAAGGTGAAAAAAAAAAATCATCAGGTGATGAAATACACATATTTAAAGAAACCAAATTTAATTTTTAACAGCCGGCAAAACAAATGATACAACAAACCAACTCAGCCCAATCCCAACAGAAAAACTCAAACTAAATCGAAATCCAGGGAAAAAAACAACCCAAGAAAGGAAGGAAGGAGGCAAGCGGCATATATATAATATACATATATGTGTGTGTGTGTTAATACTTTAATTTTCATAAACATACATTAATTATCTCGATACTTCAAAAAACTACGGTGTTTTTTACAGTATATTCCCAATTTAATCGTTATCATTTAAAATTATATCGCAGTGACATTCAAAAGCTATCCGCTACTTTGTAAATCTAGAACGGTAACATGGTCAGAAAGTTATTAAGTTAGAAGGTTACCTGCACCAAATGTAGAGCTGCTCAGGCATCGCCTGTTCACATTTTAAACTGCCTTGGGTTGACTTTGGACGAGGTTCTTTCGGAACCTACCCTTTTCTGATTCTTTGAAGGTTTATGGACTTACGGATTTGGTCTATTTTGTTAGGCCAGTTCGGGGATCGGAAACAACAACAACAACAACAGAAAGGTAATTATTCAAACAATGTCTTGATACCTTTTTGTGCTACAAAAAACTTTGTCAAAACCTTGAAGTGCTACAAGTTATTTATATTTCGCAGCATGTTTTACCTTTTGTTAAATATTCTGTAACCTTCACGGTTCTATTACAAGGAAACGCGAAAACATTTCGATAATTACATTTTATAAGCATTTATTGTTTCAACTGCGTTTTGATATTGAAGTATATTAAAAAAAAATTCTCAAACAATATATTATTGATTTTTGCTACGAGTGAATGCGATTGAATGGAGAATTTCTTTTATATTTTACATAACCATACAAAAATAGTGCATGCTACATACATTATTACATATCTCAAGAAAATGTTTGTAAATATTCAAATGGTTTTAATAGTGATATAGTATCGAAATTTCTCCATATTTTTAATATCAACTATGACTTTATATCCATGAATAAAAAGTATAAAGTTTTCAAGAATTGTTTGTAAATGTTAAAATAGGTTTTAATCATGTAATATTACTATTTTAAAACACCATTTTTAATAAATACAATATTACATTACTTCTGTTTATGCCAAAATTAAAAAATGTATAAAAGGTAACCTTTTCTTGTACATATTATACACATCCTTTCTTTTTTGTACATTTTTTCTTTAATTTATTATTATTATTATTATTATTATTAACTTTTCAGTCAAACCTGCCTTAACAACATACTGGAGCTTTCACTTTATTTTATTGAAAAGATTAAATATTAATTTAAAATATGTTTTCAAGATCATAAATGAACAAAGTTCCTTTTCTTTGAACAAAAAATTTCCAATTTTCATTGAACTCTGATTAGTATTTTTGCCGTTTATGTTTATCAAAAAAATTATTTTATTTCTTTTTCTTTTAGATACAACTTATTAAAACAAATTCTAACCATCAGTTAACTCAAAAATAATTCGCATTAAAATTTTTTTTTTTTTAAACAAAGATGAAATTTAGACAAAATAACTTATTATTTTTCTTAACATTATTACCCCTAATTATCTTCAAATTATCTGGTATTATATGTCTACGAAAAAAATCGTATTTTCAAATAAGTTTCATTAACTTTACCAGATTATTTTCTATCATCATTATGTTGTTTCTAAAGTCTTTTGTAATTAAATAAACTATGACAAATTTCAAAAGATCTTAAGATCATTAAATAATAGTTTTTCATTTTAAGAGGGAAAAAACTGATTTCTTTTTAGCCCATTTTAAAGACAAAAGGATTATGTACATCGATAATTTATATATATTTTTATCTGTTCAAAAATAAATTAAAAAGGAATTTTATTTTTTTTAATAAATTTTTAATAATTTTATGGAATTGTTTTAGGATCTAAATATAAAATGTCTAGTTGTTTGTTTGTCTGTCTTTTGTATTCTTATATTCGCAAAAATAGATTGTTAAATTAGAATTTTTCTCATAGCTTCAAGTTTTCAGGTTATGAAAAATTTTATGCAGCTCTTTTGGAATCCCTATGATATAAAAGCAAGCTGAGGATGACATCGTTTTTAAACCATAAAGGATCCTTCAGAGACTGGCAACTTAAGAAATCTGCAAGTCGGCTCTATTGATATTTCTTTGATCTGCTTTAGAAGATCGACGCTCGCTGCCGCTCGCTGCATTCGAAGCTCCCAAACCTCCTAGTGCGATAATTGCATGAGAAGGGGGGTCTCTTTTGTAAAAGAGCAATAAAAAGTAATGTCCTTCATTGTAAATGTGTGCAAAATGTCAAGGGTCGCTTTCGGACAATGGATAATTTATGAGTTTTGACGCGCTGCATGTTGCTAGTATCTGAAGGAAGCTTTATACCCCCCCCCCCCCACTTTTATTTCCTCAGGTACATTGTCTTGTCATAAGTTCTCTAGTAGCCAGTCGATAGTGCAATATAATTCCATGTAACTGTAAGAGTATAATGGTCAGTCACGATAAGGTTTCGAAACCAAAATCAGACATATATTAATTATGTATCTGTACAAGGTGCGTAAAAAGTTCGCTCCAAATTTAAAATTTAATTTAAAAAAACAAATCACAAGAAAATGCGGTTTTCATGAATCATATTGTAGGAAGATATGATATTTTTAAGAACAAAAAAAATATTGTCCAAAAAATGACCGATGGAGGGCGATGACATGCATTAATGAAGTGAATTTATGTAAATCAGACTACCAATAAAACATCTGGATTATTGGGTACTCTTAATTCAATCCAGTGTTGCCAGATTTGGGGACTTTTTCATTCAACATCCACCATTAAATTTTTATTGCAACAGGTGCCTAATCACATCGACGATTAATCGTCTATTATGTATGTCAAATTTTACTTCTCAAAATTATTGGTGGTAGTTGAATAAAAAAGTCCCCAAGTCTGGCAACACTGATTCAATCCCAGCAGTATACTATCATTACCAAATCAAGCATTGTTGGTTAAGCTCATTCACAAGAACGGTGAATCATAAAACGCCACATTGCAAAAATTTTAACAGTAATACTGTAGATCTCAAAACTAGAAAATTCCCCATTTCATGTACAGGAATACTAAAGCTTGTAATAAATCTATAGAATGTACGACTGTGTTGTTGTTTTATATCTGTCCATTGTATTTTACTGTAAACTTGATTTGCACGAATCTGTTTCATATGATGTATATCAGAGCCACCTACTGGTCATGTTTAAGCTTAAATTTTTTTGTTCTCTTTTAATAAGTTTTCAATATATATATATATATATATATCAGGAAACAAGAATTCAAATCCGAATTCGATTCTATATATATATATATAGATAGATATATAGATATAGACATATTGATAACCTTTTCAAACATTGCAGTAGATGAAACCAAGTATCATATGAAGAACTAGAAGAAAACATGAATAAAGTTTACTAACAAATTGAGCATCCTGATATTAAAACATACAACGTCATTACTTCTTTAAGGGCATAGAATGAACGTTACATACAAATTAGGTGATATTTCTGTCGTGCTGTATGCAATTTTCTAAAAATTATATATATATATATTTATTTATTTATAGTGTGTGTGAGAGAGAGAGAGAATATTTTGTAACGCGTCATAATATATATAATCATAATATCATTTATATTACCTGTCATCATGTCGTAATAAAATAGTGGTGTTCTTGAATAAAATATTTTTTATAAATAATATAGTATTTTGTGCCCTATGCAGTTTTACAGTATATGATTAATATACACAGGAATAATAAACTACGTGTTGTACGCCAAAGGAAATAATAAATTAGCAGACAGTTGTTTCGGCAGCATTTAGTGAATAGCGTAGCGAAAAATCTGTCTGCTATGTTTATTATTTACTTTGGCGTTCAAGGGGTAGCTTATTATTCATGTGTTTATTTATCTAGCGCCAAGCCTCCTGTCAGTACTTTGCATATGATTTGTCATGATGAGAGTTTTAAGCTATAAACCTATTCAGTGATGCCAGACTTGGGGATTTCTCCCCATTTTGGGGGGTTTTGAAGCTTCAGGGGAAACATTTGGGGACAGAGAATTTGTGGGATATAGTTTGGATAAAAAAAAATTTTTGAGGGAAATATATGGGGATTTTCTTTAAAATTAGTAAATTATGAATTTTTCCTAAAATCCAATTAAAAAAAAAAAGTAAAATAAATAAAATGGTCAATTTTGGATGCTATTTCAGAAATAGAAAAGCAACTTTTTCAATTTTCTGATTATAAAATTTATCCTGTTTTTTTCTTACTTGTAATCCTAGATTTCGGGAGGTGTTCTGTAGCAAGCATGGTGAATGCTTGATACGTATTGATTGCGGCTTCGCTTGAATAATCAAACTTAAAGTAAGCTGGAGCAGCATAAACTTCGATGCTTTGTCTTAGCCGAGTTGAATTAAAATTGCAGAGAGGAAATAGCAAATTTGACGCAGTCTCTTTAAGCAGTCTGTGTATACTTTGTTTTTCATGCATTTTAAAATCAATAAAAACTGTTTTTATATACTTATGGATTAAGTACAATTGATTAGAGATGAAGAAACTCACAAAGTTAGACAAATAGACTCAAACAAATAGATAACAGACTCAAAAAGTTACACAATTTTAAAATTTTCCAAAATCTAGTGTGGCCCACCAGCGGCCGAGTGGTTCTGCGCTCAAAGCTGGTAGACGTGAGGTGCCGGGTTCGATCCCAGGTCGCGCTCGTCGACCTAGCCATTTGGAGTTTTCCATGGTTTTCTCCGAAACTTCCGTAAATACGGGCTAGGATCCTTTAGAAAGTCCCCCATGGAGGGCACTCCCCCTCAGGCCTAGGACTCTAGAGCAGTCAATCGACCTTACTCCCAAAATCCAAAATCCAATCCAAAATCGACTGTTAAAAAACTAGTGTTCTAAAAACTAGTGTTACCAAAAAATTATTTTTATAAATGGGGATTTTTTTCTATAAAGAGCTTCATTTAGGAAAAAATGTGAGCATAAATTAAAGAAATATTTTTTAACTTTTTCCAAAAAAATTACATTTTTAGTATAAATTGAGTTGGGAATTTTTTTTTGGGGGAAAAACACTTGATTTGGGGAAATTTGAGAACTGTTTGGGGAAATTCACTTTCGACCGTCTGGCAACACTTACCTATTTCTAGAAGTTTTAGTAGAGGTGAAAATCTTAATAAATTATGCAACAATAAACATGTTTGCAGTCGTTTCAGTATTTCAACAAATAACTATTTATTATGAATCGAAATTTTAATTATATTTTAATATATATTAAAAATTCTATGAATAGATATGATATAGTACAAATGTTTCAATCAAAAGGCAAAAATTTTAATATAAATAAAAGAAGCTGTAGAGCAAGTAATGTAATAAAAAGTGTTACAAAGATAACCAACGATAGTGTGCATTCTATAGAAGAAAAACGCCACAAAAATAATTTTCTTTTTTAATAAGTCTTTTGTTATGTCTTTTATATAATTTTGCTTCTGGCGTTTAATTGTGTCAATACTTAAGACGTTCTATTTTTAATTCTTCTATTTTTTATGTAACGATGAACTCAGGATATGATAAATGGAAGAATAAATTTGGAAGTTATTAACTAGTGAACTAAAGTAGAGTAACTTTGTGTATGCAGAATGGCTCGGAACACATGAATATGGTAGTAATATGGGAATTAATATACCCAAGTTTCTTGATATATATATATATATATATATGTATATATATTTTACATTTGTAACTTTTTTGTATTAAATGTTTTTTTTATAGTTTTCGATATATTAATTTGAATAATTAATTAATGTTGCCCTTTTTTTTTTTCTACGAGGAAAAACTTAGATAAAAATTAAGAAAGTCCTTTTATTTACAATGGATTTAAAAAAAAAAAAAAAAAAAAAAAACTGTTGTAAAAATGAAATATTTTTTGTAAATATTTATTTTATAGAATAACAGAAAGATATTTTTTTATTTGTTAGTTTTATTTTGCGTTAGTTTAATCATATGTCAAAAATCTTAATCTGATTTTTTTTTTTTTTAAATATACATTTCTAGTAATTTAATTAAGTTAAAAGTTATTGACATTATTGCTAAACTCTTTCTACTAATTAATATTTCTATCACTTAATAGATTCTTTAAATTAAGCTTTGCATTACACGGTAGAGAAAAGAAATACCTCTCGCTGCCATATTTTAGCCGTATATTTTACGGATGACCTTATACATTTTATAATTCATTCGCTGTATTTGATATAAAAACAAAACTTTGAATAAACACCATAAAATACAAGAAACTCGCAACAATTGTTTCGGGTCCAAAAAACACACGACCGTTCGTCAAGAGAACATAATAGGCACGAGTGCTGCAATCAAAGCGGCAACGCACCGACCTGAAGCAATTGTTGCGAATTTATTGCATTTTATGGTGTTTATTAAAAGTTTTGTACTTATTACTTTAAAACGCATGTTCTGTGGTGCTTTTTTATTATCGTATTTGCTATGATTTGCTGTTTGTTTGCCGTAAATATTACGACTCATCGTAAAATTTATGGTTAAAGATTGGCAGGGAGGTTTCAAATTTTCCCCGTGTAATTCAATGAAATAAATATGTTTTTAATTGAATATATATATTCCTTGTTTAATTTTTGCATGCCATTTTTTTTTTCTTTTAAACAGCAACAAAAATTAAGAACGCCCTTTGCTTGTATGAACATGGCTTCCTGCGATCTATTTCATCACTGGAAGCCATAGTATCAATCAAATGAAATGTATGAAATATAAGTGATCAAATTTTTTGTGACATTGTTTTCGATTTTCTAAAACAAAATCTTGGACGAAACCGTCTGGAACTTCAGACATGTAAAGAAAATTTAAAAACTCACATTTTTTTACTATCAATTTAGTTCAGAGTGCAATTAGGGGACCAACCACAAATTGACGGTAAGCGCAAATACTTTGGATCTCCCTCTATAATAAAAAGCTACAAATGACTTGTAACTTTAACACATCGTTGCACATACTATGTACAATAATTGTATGTTTTTTGTGTCAATTGCAGAATTGTTTAGGCAAATATATATATATATATATATATTTTTTTTTTTTTTTTTTTTTTTTTTTTTCAAAAATTATTAATTTCTTTGGCAAATTTTTGTCTTAGAACGGATTTCCTTAAAACTTTTAAAAAATTGCAGAAAAATTGACGAAACGTTAGAGAAACATAAATTTCACACATGTAATATTCGTTGAAATATGATAATAAATATTTTTTTAATGTGTATGCACGAAAGATAGAACAATTTTTATTACATAGGTTGAAAGCTAGATATATTGGGCAACTTTTGTCAAAAGTTCATTTAATTAAGCAAATTGTCGGTAAAAGAACGATCTAAATTTTAGGTATTTTCCAGAGTTGAAATTTTATAAGAGGTTTTTCGCATGCCGCATTATTAATTTGAGGATCCAATTATTCCAACCACGTTGAAAAATTTTTTTTTTTTTTTTTTTTTTTTTTTTTTTTGTGAAAAACCCTTTTCAGGCTAGTAACTCTAACATATTTTGTATTCATTTACTAAGATTTGTCAATTCATTAAGGGTTTTTCACGAAAAAGAACTTTTGTGTGCAACGTGATTAAAATAATGCGCGTGTGAAAAACCCCTTATGAAGTTTTCAACTTTGAAAACCCTTAAAATTTAGCTCGTTCTTTTACCGACAATTTGCTTAATTGTCACTCTATTCAAATGAACTTTTGACAAAAGTTACTCAACATATCTAGCTTTCAAGCTATGTAATATTTTTTTTTTTCCTATCTTTCACGCATGCACAATTAAAAATCATTTACAATAAATGCTCATATCTCAGCGAATATTATATGCGTGAATTTTATGTTTCAGAACAATGTTCCTCTAATGTTTTGTCAATTTTTCCTGAAAATTTTGTAAAATTTTATTGAAATCCGTTTTAGTTATGAGCAGAAAACCTTCCAAAAAAATTAACAATTTTTGAAAATAAATTTATATCCGCTTAAATAATTGTGCAATTCCCACAACAAATATTGTACTTTGTGAGTTCAACAATGTGTTAAAGTTACTTTTTATGATAGAGGGTGATCCAAAGTATTTGCGTTTTTCTTCAATTTGTGATTGTCCCCTGATTTCACTATGAACTAAATCAATAGGGAAAATGTGAGTTTTTAAGTTTCTTTGCATGTCTGATGTTCCAGACCATTTCTTCTAGTTTTTTTTTTTTTTTTTTTTTTTTTTTTTAGAAAATCGAAAAAATGTCAAAAAAAAAAAAAAAAAAAAATCTAATAATTTGATCACCCACTGCCTACAGAATGAAAATATAAAATTATTTTCTTATGTATATTTTTCCTTAAGACGTGAAAAATAATTTTAATAGTTTAGATTAAAAACAAACTCCTCAATAAATATATATTTTTTTAATTTCTTAAAAAATTTATTCGATCAGTGTTATCAATATATCAAAGAAAGTAAATCATATTGATTGTCAGAAAAAAAAAACTATTATAAATGATTTTATATCACCATAAAACATTTTCCAATTATTATTCATCAGATTTTTTTTTTTTTTTTTTTTTTTTTAACACAAAATCAATCGAAGAAAAATTTTTAAAAACGTAATGAATTTTTCCAACAGTTTGAAAAAGTTCAGAAAAATCAATGCTCAAACCAGAAAAGAAAAAAGAAAAAAAATATATTTATCGAATGGACTTAGATCAATAAAGTTATTAATGTAGTTCTTCTAAGACATAAAATAAATGTAAGGAACAGACGTAGATTTTTTTTTTTTTTTTTTTTTTTTTTAAGTAAAGTAATTTGGTGGCAGAGCATTGAACATTTCCTGAATATTGATGGAATTTTAATAAAAAGCAAAATAAGTTAGCACGAGTATTGGAGAAACTATTCATAAAGAGTGTATTTTTTGCACATTATTATTTTAAGCACAAAAACTTTTACGAACTAGACATCCATTTTTTGTTTGAAACAAAACTAAACTTCGTTCAATATACTATATTGTCAGATCTTTCTATAACAAGCTTGTCCAAAACCAAAACATTTGGCAGATCATATGGAAAATCCATTTTATTCAGGCGGGCCGCATTGTTTATGTGTGTGTGTTTGAAATGTCTATGAGTTATATATATATCTATATACTCGTATATAAAAGAACACTTCCTGAGTGAGTGAGGGGGTGATCTATCATCGCCCAGACCAAACCCCTGGACTAGAAGCATGAAATTTCGTGACAATGTTCTTTCTATGACGTAGGCATCCACTAAGAAGCGATTTTACAAAATTCGCCCCCCCCCAAGGGGGAGAGGGGGGGCAAAACGTGATTTCACAAAATCCTTCATATCTCAAACAAAAAAACAGATATCCGTAAAATTTTTGCTTTAAATTATAGCTAATACAAATGTCTAAAAACTAATTTCTGGAATTTTCCAAATTCGGTCCCGAAGGGGGACGGGGAGAGGCAAAACGTGATTTCACATGCGTAAAACGTGATTTCGCATAATCCTATATATCTCAAACAAAAAAAATAGATATACGTGAAATTTTTGCCCTAAAATATAGCTAATGCAAATATCTAAAAACTAATTTCTGGAATTTTAGAAATTCAGCCCCCAGGTGGGGCAGCAGGGGGGGGGGGGGGGCTAAGGGGCAAAAACAAATAGAAATACAGTTACGGCGTTCAAAATTGGTACAGATAGGTTTTAGAGGCCTGGAAGTCGAATGAGGATATTTTCGATTGTGTAAAGTTATTACGAGGGGCATGAAGAGGGGTAAGGGAGAGGGGGGGCAAAAAATAAAAATAGAGTTAGATCGTTCAAAATTGGTATATAGAGGTTTTCGATACCTACAAATCGATTGCGGATATTTTCGAAGTTGTAAAATTATTAGGAGGGGCGGGAAGGGGGGCTATGGGGCAAAAACAAATAGAAATGCTGTTAGGCCGTTCAAAATTTTTACAGATAGGTTTTCGAGGCCTGCAAGTCGAATGGGGATATTTTCGAAAGTGTAAAGTTATTAGGAGGGCCGGGAAGGTGGGGGGGGGAGAGGGGGGAGAAAAAAATAAAAATAGAGTTAGATCGTTCAAAATTGGTATATAGAGGTTTTCGATACGTACAAATCGATTGCGGATATTTTCGAAGCTGTAAAATTATTAGGTGGGGCGGGAAGGGGGGTGGAGCGGTAAGGGGGGGCTATGGGCAAAAAACAAATAGAAATACAGTTAGGCCGTTCAAAATTGGTACAGATAGGTTTTAGAGGCCTGCAAGTCGAATGGGGATATTTTCGAAAGTGTAAAGTTATTAGGAGGGGGGGGGAGGGGCAAAAAAAGTAAAATAGAGTTAGATCATTCAAAATTGGTACATAGATGTTTTCGATACCTACAAATCGATTGCGGATATTTTCGAATTTTTTTAATTAATGGGAGGGGCGGGAAGGGGGGGAACGGAGGGGCCAAAAAATAAAAATAGAGATAGATAGTTCAAAACTGATGCATAGTGGTTTTTGATACTTACAAATCGATTGCGGATATTTTCGAATTTGTAAAATTATTAGGATAGACGGGAGGGGGGGGGCGACGGGGGAAAATAATAGAAATAAGAGTTAGAGCATTCTGAAGGCTGTGAGAACCGAAGGCAGTGAGAACCCGGTGCGATATTTTTCCTAATCAGATTTTGTTTCTCTTTTCTTTTCACGTGATAAAAATGAATGCAATTTTGAGAATTCAGTAATTAGAGTGATTCATTTAAAAATAGGGACCAGCGAAGCGGGCGTTGCCTGCTAGTATTATATATACAGGGTGTCCTATAAGTCTGTAGGACTTTTAAAAATTCATAACTATTGATAGAATTGAACGCGATTTGCGAAACATCATTCTCTTGAAGGGGGATATATATATATATATATTGTAAAGAAAATATATAGTTAAATTTTTCGCACGGATGTGAAAGAAAAATATGCAAATGGAAGTCCTATAAATTGCACAATTTTGCATTTAGAACAGTTTATTTCTTATTTTGCCTCCTATTTGTGCATACATTAAGTTTTAACTGCGATGCTGACTTGGTGGATAAAGCGTTATTGATAAAGATGTGTTCCCTCAGGTAAGAACCGCTGACTGAAGCTGCAGTTAGCAGCGTTATAACTCGTTTGCAAACTGTAATTTGCGGTGACGACGGACACATATAATAGGATTTACATGCCTGTAAACATTTGCATGCGAATAAATACAGTTTTTCATGAAAATGTGTGATCTGTTCACGCACAGCGCCCTCTATCGACAAACAGCTTAATTATTGTTTTTTCTTTACCAAAAAAAAATCCCTCTTCAGGTTAGGGATTTTTTCACAAACCGCATTCAATTCTATCAATTCATTCAATAGTTATGAATTTTTAGAATGTCTACGGACTTATACGAACCCTGTATATATATATATATATATATATGCATATATAACGAATTAGAAAGTAAATGTAAAACGTAATAAAATTTAGCATACTAGAGAAACGTTATCAATGCCGATTAAATACAAAAAACTATATAAATATAGCCATGAATTAAAGATAAATTATACCATAATCCTCACGCTATAATGAAAGATAAAGCCCACTCATGACAATGATGAATATATATATACATATATATTGGGTGAAGGGTGCTGAAGACTTGAAAGAGAATACGCACATATTAAGATTATTTTTATTCGTATTTTAACAACAGAACAGTCAAAATTTTATGACTTTACAACCCTCCCTAGTAGCACATAACGTTGTTTTAACGTTTTTACAACTAATTTTCCACTGTTCAGACTTATTTTCAACGCTATAACAACGTTATGTGCTGCCTGGGCTGTTCCACAATTTTCAAAATATTAATACTAGTTAATCGTAGCAAACTAAAAGTTGACAATGCACTTGTCTTAGATGTATCTTGGATTATTTCACTGAGCAGCTTGATTCGCCGTTTTGTTTCCAAATGGTGCCCGCTTGAAAATTTAAAACTCACATCGTAAAAGAAAAAAAAAAAAAAAAGTGTTTAAGGAGAGATTTGCTTAAAATTCCATAAATTCATAGTCTTAACCAAGGTTATTAATTAACTTGCTACTCTACTTTGGGAAAAAATGGCAGTTACTTGAAATCGATCGCCTCTTGAAATGAAGCATTCTCTTGAAAATATGACATTACGTTAACATTCGAAGTACTGAATTAATTTGATCCAAAGTTCAATAATGGACATATCTTAGATGAGTTCGTTATGCAAAACGTAATCCGCCATTTTGTTTCCAAATGGCGGCCACTAGAAAATTTCAAACTCACATCATCAACAACGTATTTGAGAAGAGCTTTCCTTAAAATTATTTTTGGTTTAAAATAGAATATGTTAGTATCTTAACCAAGTTTATTAATCAGCGTTATCAGACACTTTGTTCTAAAATCGCGGTCACGTGAAACTGGTGGCCGCTTGAAAATTTATCATTGCTATAACTTCCGAGATACAGAATTAGTTCTAACCAAGATTAATTAAGACCTTATCTTAGAAATATTTTGGTTAAGTTTGTTAATCAACTAGATTATCTTGTTTCTAAGTAATGGCTACTTGAAAATTTCAAACTCATATCAGATGTGTATTTATAAACCGATTTGTTTAACAAAACTCTCTCTCTTTCTCTCTCTATATATATAGATGAGAGAAGGGTATTATGGAATACCATTTACATTTCTTAAAATAACTTTACTTGATTTTAATAAAAATCCCCAAAATCATGATGAGTACATAGTGTAATTATTTGTAATGAATTGTCAATGAAAAAAAATTCCAAAAAAATTTTTTTGTTGTTATAAAAAGTTTACTTTAAAAAAAATTTACAAATGGAGGTTAATATGAAATAGTCGGATAATATGGAATAGGTGGTTTAAACTGTTTAAACCATAGAAAATATAATTGGACTTCATAAAATTATCTTCAGAGAATTTTCTGTGACAGAAGATACATTCGCCATCTTTATTTTCTGTTTCTTTTGTTGAATACATGAAGTCAATTTCAGATGACACTATGAAATACCTAGTATTCCATAATATACGAAACGCCATCTTTAAAAATAAACTTTTAAATTGATGGACAAAATATTTTCAGCTAAAAAACGACCAATGTATAACAAAATACAATTCTTTGAGCATACATTATGCTTAACATCAATGTTCAAATCACATGTGTACTTGTAAGTTTAAATGTTTGAAAACTTACCTGCAAAAACTTTTAAAAATCACAAAACATACTTTGTTCGATAGAGAATGGTACGGCAGCAACAAGCGGTTGCTTCTTACTGTATTGCTTCATGGGAATCCTTCTTAAGTAATTCATAGTATTTTGAAGAGATAGCAGCACTAATCAGAGCAGAAACCTCGGTATTCCATATTTCCTGACTATTCCATAATACCCTCCTCTCCTCTCTCTCACTCATATATATATATATATCAAATGAATACCTCAACCAAGTTAAATAATAAACTTGATTCAACATCATGTTTCAAAATAATATCCTTTCAAGAAGTTGCCATTGAGATAAATTCCGAAATACTGAATTAATTCGAACCAAAATTGCACAGTGGAATTATTTTAAAAATATGGGTTTGTTGGCCAAATTCCTTCGCCCTCTTATTTCAATAAAAATGGCGGTCACTTAAAACTTCAAACTATTAGAAATACCATAATTAGAAACAGATTTCCTTGAAATTCTGAATGTACATGACCCATATCAAAACCTCAATTAAGTTTACTGTCTTACTCAATCTGCCATTTTATTTCAAAATGGCGACCACTTGAAAATTTTAAAATTACATTTTTAAAAAAAATTATATTTACTTGGATGAATCAAATATGAACCAGAATTTCTTTACATCGAAAATGGGCACGCTATGCTAGGCGTGATATAGTTGTGATATAATGTGACTGCCTTATATGTAACTGCGTTACCTAAGAGTACGAATGGCATAAAATGTCCAGCTGAGAAGCGCAAACTCGCTTTTCAACGGAAAAGGTCCTTTCGACAATCTTTAGAAACTTCAAAAAAAAAAATTGCATGTTGACTATCTTTATGATGTTGTACAGTTAAGGGTCCGCTTCACTTACCGTCGTCGGAAGCCCAAGCCATTGTTATTCTATGGGAAATTTTCTTTACTTATAACTCATTAACTAATGTATATTTTTAAATTTTGCATTCACATTCAGAAAATTTCCAACTGTTAAATTGACGAACCTTTTTTAAAAACGGATTTTTTTAATTTTTAATATTTTACCTTGAAACTGCAAAATGTAAAATTTTACATATTGAAAATGAGTATTTTACAGCTTCAAAATAAAACATTTAAAATTAAAAAAATTCGTTTTAAAAAAGGTCCGTCAATATAACAGTAGTGAATTTTCTGAATGTGAAAACAGAATTTAAAAATATGTATTAGTTAATGAGTTATAAGTAAAGAAAATTTCGCATAGAATAACATTAGCTTAAACTTCCGGAGACAGCAAGTGATGAGGGTCGTTAATGCTGCCTAATACTTTTAGATATTGGGTGCATAGTTTACGTATCGGCAGAAAATCTGGTCTCATTTCAGATCAGAAACGTGATTCTACTTCACAATGATGCTCTTCCTTGCATGCCTCCCAGCGAGCCAAAATGTTGGAAGTAATTCTTTGGACAACACTGGAGCACGCTCCCTAAAGTCAAAACTTATCCCCGTGTGACTATCTTCGCATGTTTGGCCCACTGAAAGAAGTACTAAAAAGTGAGCGATTCAACGACGATTTTGCTGTTGAGGCTTTCGTGCACAGTTGGCAGGAAATTTACCCACACTCTTTTTGTGAACATTGCATTAAAAAACTTCTAATCCACTGGAAAAGTGCATAATAAAATCAGAAAATTATATCTTTTTTTTTTTTTTTTTTTTTTTTTTTTCATGTTTGTATTTTGTATCAATAAATGTAAAAAAGAAAATTCCGGTTCATTTTTTATTCATTCTCATAATAACAGTTTTGCATGAAGCTCAATATGTACATTGCCCATATCTATGTCTCAATCATGTTTTTAAGTCAATTCTATCCGAGATCTTGTTTCAAATAGTGGCCACTTCAAAATGTCAAACTCATTTAAAATACGTATTTATGAACTGATTTGAATAAACTTGATACGTACACGTACTGTCAGAAAAACAAAAAAAAGTCACCCTCGATTGATTTTTCCGCAAGTCATCGTATAAGTATACGGATGGTGCCTATCGGTTAGTAATAACATCTAGTTAATACTTGAATTTTGCTTAGGCGGTCGTCTACACATTAAAACTTGTACCAACTTAATTTTTTTTCAAATGGGAACACCCATTTCCGTCAATTTTTTGGAATTACTTATATCAAATCAGCCCAGAAAATTCTATAGTTTATGTATTTTTCTCAAATTTTCATAGAGTTATAAGTTGTCAAAATCTGAGAATGCTAATTTTAAGTGAATGTGACAAACATTAATTCATATCTTCACAAAAAATTATTAAATTCAAATTTCCTTTTTTGATGTATTAGATGAAATGAACTAAACGTATTCCAAGCATAATTTTGATTAAAAACCATACTTTTAATAATGAAAATTATTAATAAATTCATATTCAAAAAAATTATGAATTATGACCTATATTAATTTTTGCATAAGTAAAACAGGCATAATAAAAAAATATATATGAATTTTCAAATTTACAACTCATTTCAATCTTTATATCTCAAATTATAATGATATTTCATTTCTTGTTCGCGCTAGGGAAAGGGGAGGGGGGCGCCGTATAAAAGAAAGGTCCCTTGTATAAAGGAAAGTAAATGAAGATGGAATGCCATTTCTATTTGAACTCACCATAATAAAATGAATTATTTCTTATCTTTGTAGATTCGACTATTGCAAACTTTTAAGTATCTTTAATATGTTTTGATGGGAGTTTACATGCAAAATTTTCAGTTAAGAAAAAAATTAAAAGCTATTGTCGGGTAATATGGAATAGTTATGAAGGGAAATAGGGAATATCCATTAATATGGAATAATAATGAAAGGAAATAAAGAATACCCATTTCTTTAAAGAATAATATGCATAGTAATATGTATAGTATTAATATGTATAGTATTTTTACAGAAAATAATGAATAACTGCAATATAAACATTTTGTTTTGAAATTAGTATTGAAAATAAACAGTTCTGATAAAATAATGAACATTCTCGTTTTACAAAAATTGCAAATAGTATAAAATAGTGGTAGAGGAGAGGAGGGTATTATGGGATAGTTGGGAAATATGGAATACCGAGGTTTCGGCTCTGATTAGTGCTGCTATCTCTTCAAAATACTATGAATTACTCAAGAAGGATTCCCATGAAGCAATACAGAAAGAAGCAATAGAAAAAAGTATGTTTTGGGATTTTCAAGAGTTTTTGCAGGTACGTTTTCAAACATTTAAACTTACTACTACACATGAGGTTTAAACATTGATGTTAAGCATAATGTATGCTCAAAGAATTGTATTTTGTTATACGTTGGTCGTTTTTTAGCTGCAAATATTTTGTCCATTACTTTAAAAGTTTATTTTCAAAGATGGCGTGTCGGGTATTATGGAATACTATGTATTTCGTGGTATCATCTGAAACTGATTTCATGTATTCGACTAAAGAATCAGAAAATAAAGACGCTGAATGTATCTTCCGTCACAGAAAATTCTCCGAAGATGATTTTAGGAAGTCTAATTAGTTTTTCTATGGTTTAAACAGTTTAAACCACCTATTCCATATCACCCGACTATTTCATATTAACCTCCATTTGTAACTTTTTTTTAAAGTAAACTTTTTATAACAACAAAAAATTTTTTTTTGGATTTTTTTTTTTCATTCACAATTCATAACAAATAATTACACTATGTACTCATCATGATTTTGGGGATTTTTATTAAAATCAAGTAAAGTTATTTTAAGAAATGTAAATGGTATTCCATAATACCCTCCTCTCATCTATTCCATATTACCCGAATCACCACCTTGGAGAACAAATGAACTTTAACCACCTGTTGGTAAAAATAAGTTCATGGAAATCAGACTACTAACTGACTCAACTCCTCTAACGGAAATGACACTAGGTTTTCACACATTTTATTATTTCTTAAATAGATTACAGAATTACTTACCTGTAGATTACCATAATACTTACTTCCAAAAAAAATCTTAATCTTAATAAACCAAAGAAGTTGTATGACACAAAACTGCTCTTCTCACTGACCCAAGTTGAGCTAGCGTTTATATTTGAGGCCCAGTGAAGACGTCTGACGTGCTTCCGATAAGTTGCAGCACCGTACAGGTGAGAAATAACGGTATTTCATTTACTATTCCATATTCTCTACCGTTCCTCTACATAAGAATTAAAATAGTTATTCAAGTAAGTTTAGATATACACATAATTGCTTAATTACCATTAATTATTTTATTTTATATTTAAAGTTATAATATTTCTTTCTTGGGTATTATCTGAATGAATATAATACTTTTCTATATGAGATCTTATTACTTTATTTTATTTTATTTTTTATGTATGGATGAACCTATAGTACATTTTCGGTTAAGCAACTCTATCAAAAACTAATTAAAAGTATATAAAGTATTCCTTTTCTCAAGCTGCCTTGATCTCAGAAATTTGAGCATGGAGTCAAAAATAGATGTACCTGTTTGTAAATATGAAGTTGATGCAACTTTTAATATATAGACGACCCCCTAAACAAAATTTAGTGGCTGCATTGATAATTAGACTTATTGCGAAACGATTGGCCCCAGTTTCATGTTTTTACGATAGGTTACGGAGAAATTAGTAGGAGGATCGCCTTTTTTTTCTGATTGTATGTTGTCTATACCAATCTTAATCAAGTTTAATAATCCACTCTATCCGTCATCTTGTTTAAAAAGGCGAATGCTTCAGAAGAAAAAAACTAAAATTAATCTACTTTTCCGACTAAACCGGAAAGACTTGTTCAATTTATGCAGTTCATTTGAAAAGATACATCCATTATGAGGAAGTTTCATTGTTAGAATATTTTTGGGAGTTTTATTATTATTATTACTATTATTGTTAAAACCAAAAGACCATACTAGAGTTAAAACTATGCATTTCTTCTTCCCCAATAGATAAGATTTTTTTTTTCTTTCCTATTAAAATAAATGTATGGTTTCCAAATGTTATTAACCCTTTCCTTCTCACTCTCGTGAAAATGACGGGTTGAAGTTTTTGCTCTCTATTTATCGTGCTCGTGAAATTTCCGGGCTTGAGTGTTCATAAAAGTAACGCACTAAAAAAAATTACAAAATAAACAATTTCTGATTCCCTGAAAATTGTTTATTTCTTATTTTACACTCTAGATGGAAGTAGCAGACTATTTGAAATGTAATTGGAGATAATAGGTTTATTTTAAACTGTCAGCAATATCCAATTTTTACTTTCCGAACATTATAGTGAGGAAAGTATTGTAAACATGTCAAAAATCAGAATTTCAAAATTTGATGTTTCTATACGTTTCGAGGTCCCCTGAGTCCGTTTTCACTATTTTTACGATGATGTATGTATGTGTGTATGTATGTGTGTGTGTATGTGTGTGAGTGAACACGCTAGCGTCTAAACGCTTTGTTCGAATAAGCTGAAAGTTGGTACGTATATTGTAAGTCACCATAGTACGAACACTATTGATTTTGGTGAATCTAGCACTTATAGTTTTTTTACAGGGACACCAGGAATAATTCTTTATCATTATGACCTATGGGGCCAAATTTTTAAAAGTGCGATAGCGTCTAAACGCTTTATTAATCTGAGCAAAAAAATTGTACACATGTTGGTCACAGGTCACAGTAGCACGAACTGTATAGATTTTGGTGAATTTCTTACAGTTTTTTTACAGGGGCACAAAGAAAAATTCTTTATTATTATGGCCTGTGGGACCAAATTTTTAAAAGTGTGATAGCGTCTAAACGCCTTATAATTCTGAGCAAAAAAATTGTACACATGTTATAGACCACAGTTGCACCAACCGTATAGATTTTGGTGAATTTATCACTTATAGTTTTTTTACAGGGACACAAAGAAAAATTCTTTGTCATTATTGCCTGTGGGACCAAATTTTTAAAAGTGCGATAGCATCTAAACGCCTTATTCTATTGAACGGAAAATTTATATGAATATTATAAATGACTGTTGCACTAACTATAAGTATTTAGGTGAATTTAGCATTTATAGGTTTTTACAGGGACACAACCAAAAATTCTTTATCATTATGATCTATGGGCTCAAAGTTCAGTAGCGTTAAGTAAAACATCGTGTAATATACGGAGAAAAATACTCAAACACTCTATTATAGTTTTCTCACTTTTGTTTGTTTAACAACTCCTCTTTCTTTACTTTATCGACAAATTGTTAATTGCTCAATGTTCGGAAAGTCGAGTGGAGTCACTCCAGATTTTAAGTATTTGAAATACTTATTTTATTATCTTAGCTCATTTAGGCTTTTGAATGCACGTGGTTTTATGCTCTTTGGTAAAATATATATTTTAATATTATGTACATTATGTAATCAGAATCACGATTCTAATTTTAGTATAAATGCATGCATCTGAAAGGGATTCGGAAATAAGTAATATTTATTAAAGCTCGGATAGCGAATCTGAGAACAGTGCATTATACGTATAGTGTTGTATTATACGTAAAATTCTTTTCATAATATTCGGTTTTAGTGTTTGAAACACATATCGTCTATTTTTACTTTCTGAACATACATATGTAATTAAAGTATTGTAAGCATGTCAAAAATCCGAATTCGAGATTTTGGTGTTTCTATACGTTTTGAGGTACCCTGAGTCCGTTTTCACTATTTTTACGATGATGTATGCGTGTGTGTGTGAGTGAACACGCTAGCGTCTAAACGCTTTGTTCGAATGAGCTGTAAGTTGGTACGCATGTTGCAAGTCACCATAGAACGAACTCTATTGATTTTAGTAAATCTGGCATTTATAGTTTTTTTACAAGGACACAAAGAAAAATTCTTTATCATTATGGCCTATGGGACCGAAATCTTCAAACTGCGATAGCATCTAAATGGCTTATTCAATTGAGCAAAAAATTTATACACATATTATAAGTCACAGTTACTCAATCTGCATAAATTTTGGAGAATCTGGCACTTATAGTTTTTTTACAGGGACACAAAGAAAAATTCTTTATCATTATGGCCTATGGGACCAAATTTTAAAAAGTGCTTATTAAACTGGTCAAACAATTTATACACATATTATATTTCACAGTTTAACGATTTGAATAGGTTTTGGTGAATCTAGTGCTTCTAGTTTTTTTACGGGATACAACAAATAATTCTGTATCATTATGGCCTATGGGGTGAAATTATTTAAAGTGCGATAGCATCTAAATGCCTTATCCGTTTGAGTGGAAAAGTTATATACGAGTTATACGCCACCATCACACAAACTGTATAGATTTTGGTGACTCTAGCACTTAACGAGTTTTACAGGGACACAAATAAAAAATTTTCATAATTAAGACCTATAGGCTCAAAGTATTTAAAGCGCGACAGCGACTCAAATGAACTGAAAATATATAGACATGTTATACGTCACCATCACATGAACTTTAGAGAATCTAGTACTTATGGTTCTTTTTACAGGGACAAAATGCAAATTTCTTTATCATTGTGGCATATGGGCTCAAACTTTAAAGTGCGATAGCGTCTAAATGCCTTATCTGATGAAGCTGAAAATTTATATAAATATTATAAGTCACTGCTGCACAAACTATAAGCATTTTAGTGAATCTAGTATTTGTAGATTTTTACAGGGACACAACGAAATATTCTTTATCATTATGATCTACGTGTTTGGTAAAATAGCGTTCAATTAAACATCGTGTACTATATAAAGAAAGATACTCAAATACCCTATTATAATTTTCTCTTTTGTTTATTTAACAATTCCTCTTACTTTACTTTAACTACAAAACTGTTAATTACTCAGTGTTCGGAAAATCGAGTGAAGTCACTCCAGATTTTTTCTACTTACCGGAAAAGGAACATTCAGTCTCAATAACCCTGATTGTTGGTTTTTCTCCAAAAGTAAAATTTCTTAATTTCAAGCTGAAAAAAGAAAGAAAAAAGAAATTACAAAAATTACAAATGAATGTATATGTTGTTCATACACTTTATTTTATACAAACTTCTTGAATTAAAAAGTAAACACTTATTTTTACCGTTTTATTGAAAACTAGCAAACCGTTGCGAAATTTTCGCAGTTTATTTCTTTTTTTATTTACCTTTAAAATTTGAAACTTATAAGTCTTTTATAAATTTCAACCCCCAATATAAATTTTAATTCATCAAAAACCAAATTATTATTAGATTTTTTTTTCTTTTTTTTTTTTTTTTTTTTTTTTTTTGGGGGGGGGGGGGGTGAAACGCTAATGATAGTTAACCCAAAATCATTCAAAGAAAAATTTCAAAATAAAATTCACGTTTGACGATCCAGTTTTCATACTTCTCTAGGCAAGACAGCTGTAGTATAGGTCCCCTATGGCCACTTTTAAATCTTTGCCGCCATGTTGACGATGCCATTTAATTTATTCATTTTGGCATAATTTTTTGTTAAAAAAAAAAAAAAATTAATACCTATTTTGATTATACTTATTATTGTTGCGTTTTTTAGTCAATATATGTTACAAAAGTTCATATTTTGTTTATATCTTTAAAGTATTGCTAGGTTTAAAACGACGCTTGCAAAGATTGTAAAGATGCAAATTTTAAAAATAAATTTTTCTGCAGAATTATTTCATTAGACAAATGTTGTCATTTTTTTTTTCTTTTTTCAATTCCTACTATTAGTTCCCACTCTCCCTATATATATCTTGTACAAATCTTGCAATCGATTTTTAACTAACTTCCCGACTAGCTAGAAATTGGAAACTTTCAGGATTGTTCAGAACCCGGTGACAACACAATACTTCGAAGTCCAATTTTCGAATTTTTTATTAGTTTTCTTAAGATTAATTAAAATATGAAAATAATAACATCCTAATAGCGTTAAAAGAGCCATTAAAATATTATCCATATTAGCTATAATTTAATTATTGTCAAAAAAATTTTACGAGTTCATTTTCTTTCGACATAAAAATAAATAAATTTAATTAAACGTGAACATTAAAAAATTATAAAAAGTTAAATTATGCATCACACAAAAATTGACGTCATTATCAATTTAAAAAGTTTATGCACATTGATAAGAGCTCTGTGATTCATCAGAAAATTTAAAACCTGGTATATAAAAAGTTTTTTTTTTATCTTATAATTATTTTTATTTCCTTTTGCACACAATTCAAAATTATAAAAAAAAAAAAAAAAAAAAAAACTTTTTCGATAGTTTTTGTAAGTAGGAATTGGCTTTAAAAATTTTTCTTTTACATTACTTGTTTTATTTTATTAGATCACTGAACCTGAACTGAGACCGCATGCTTAAATATCGCTTATGTTTTTTTTTTTTTTTTTTTTTTTTTTTCTTATCATCACGTTATTTTATTGTCACTATTGTATCGTTTTTACAAAATGTAATCGCAACTGGTCCACGTTAGAGAAATATTATATAGATTACGAGACCATTAAGGGGTTAAATCAATCATTTCGGGACTTAATTGAATTTTGGAGCTCTTGTAAAAGTGGAATAAAAATCAATATACCAACATATCTGATTGTATTCAAAAGAAAGAAAAAAAAGATAAAAAAGAGAGAGAGAGAGAGAGCTTCTGATAAAAATACTTACCGGAAAGGTTTACAATTTCTTTCACTGGAATAGAACACACACTTTCAGAAGATTTTAAAAATTATTATTAACTTCAAACATAACTCAGCATCCTCTGAATAAGACAAAAATGAAAAATAGAAATTCTGCTTTGTGACTTCTATTCTATCACTAGAAAAATTAAAGAAAAGAAATGATAGAAGGTCTGAAAATTCCGCAGATTTTAAATATGGATAGCACTTTCTTATTTCATCAGCTTCTATCTTATTCTCATTTTCATTTTTACGAATGCACAGACTAAATTTTGAATATTTTCGTTTGATGAATCTTCCTTCGCCTTCAGTAATTTTTATCGAAATGTAGTACGAAAGTTCATTTACATATACATAAATATACCAACATATTCTGCGCTGCCGACATTTTAAATCATTTTTTAAAAAATTCTGCAACCAATCTGAATTTTTTTTAGGGGGGGGGGGGGAGGGAATCTGTTTATATATTGTAGAGTTTTATTTTTACATACACGCACATGCATTTTTAGCGATTTTATGTTTTATCAATCTTATTACCACAGAAAATGCTCCAAAATTAATAAATAGATCAATTCTCCATTTTTATCACATTTTCAATTTTTACATGATATTCTTACGCATACTTTCAAATACTCACTTGTGACATATATTATTGTGTGTGGAACTATAGGATATGATTTCACAACGCTTTTTCATGTCTGACAATATTATTATTATTATTATTATTATTATTATTGTTGTTATTCCTTTTATTTATAAATGCATTTATGTAATATTTACCGAAACTTTATGCATTTGCTTTTATAATGCTTTTAAACTGTTTTAACTTGTCTTTAACTGTTCTCTGTTTTTGTTATCACAAATTTGTGTCTAATTTAACTAAACAAAATCTATCCGCGATTGTAATGAAATGCTCTCCCTCTGGTGGGCTTAGGGGAAATTACAATAACCATGCTTTAATTCGGCTTTCATCAAGCCGGCATTGCTGGCTGATGTTTAGTTTAACATATATTTATTGAACAAAAATGAATAAATGCGGTGAAAAAGATAACACATACTGTTGTGTGCTACAGTGTAACTCCAAAGGATCAAGAAATCCAGAATTAAGCTTCCATTTATTTCCAAATGACAAATTTAAAAGTTCAGTTGCTTCGGCTAATGGAAGTAAAGAATTAATCAGATGATTTGAAACTAATATTTGTTCAACTTAGTTAAAAATCTACTTCCGATCGAACTTTGAATAAACTGAAATATTTTTTTCCAAAAGCAATCAATTTTCCTTGATGTAATGGCGGAGAAATTATAGTACGAATATTAAGTAGAATAACAAAAAGAACAATAATAAATACACGTGGCTATTATATTTACTAGCAACAAAAGCTGAAAAAGTGCCATCTATCGATCATTACAAACGCGAATAGTGGAATGATATAAAAATTTTTGCGATGCAAAAAAAAAAAAAAAATCATTGTTTTAAAGAAAACACAATAAGGATTACCTCAATATACAATCTGTTGCCTGGAACCACAAACATACTAAAATTCACCAAGACCAATTTATATTTAAAAAAAAATAATTAAATAAAAGATCATCTTAATAAGAAAGCACTACAGTACTGGCGTTTTAAAGCAATAAGTACAAAACTTTGAATAAACACCATAAAATGCAATAAACTCGCAACAATTGTTTCAGATCGAAAGAAAACACGACCCTTCTTTGTCAAGCGAACAAAGTAGGCACGATTGTTACAATCAAAGCAGCAACGCTCTGCTTAAAACTTGGTATTAAGCTACACATCATAGATCATGAGCAATGGATCAAAAAGAAGATATTAAATATACATCACCTAAATAAAGTGTCTATTTCATTCTTATCCCCTCACTATATCGACTATAATAGACTTTCTTTACGTGCGTTTCAAAAAAAGTTAAAAAAAAAAAAATTGTACACAACCCAATGAAAAAATGCTGCAATCAATCGTGCGTTGCCGCTTTGATTGCAACACTCATACCTACTTTGACGAAGGGTAGGGTTTTCTTTCAACCGGAAACAGTTGTTGCGAGTTTATTGCATTTTATGGTGTTTATTCAAAGTTTTGTACTTATTAAAAGCTAATCTTACCCTAGGTTTTACCAGATAACCACACGATTTTGCTTGGAGATGACCATATATTTGACCAAATGTTTAGGTTTGAGGTTTGATGATTTTTTACCAAATATTCACACGGAAACATCAGTGCCTATCGAAATACTATTAACATTCTGTATGTTTCTTATTCAACGCAGAGTTTGATTATTTTTCATTTTTTTCTAATTTGTATTCAAATGAACTATAATTGTTGCAACATCAGTGCTTCCCCCCCCCTTTCCCCCTGTCTTTTCCGCGGCACCTGGCGCGACAGTGGAAATGCTTTTTTATTTTTCATTCTTTTGGATTCATTAGAATAAGCTTTCGAAAGTGCAGTGTTGAAAGATGTAGACGGGTTCTAACTCACCAGGTTTCAAGTCGGCCGAGAACAGAAGAAAGGGTGAGTACCTTTTCGATAATTAGTTGATAAATAATAATGAATATGATTTTAATTTAAAGATATTTATCGCTAGTTATAATCTAATTTAAAAAGAACCCAAGAGTATAAAGATTATATTAAATTAGTGGCGCCCGAGAACAGGGACGGCCGACTTAGATTACCTTCTCCAACATCAAAATAAATAAATATAAATGTTATTTGAATTGAATATTTAAAAATTTGTTCTTTTTGATGATATTATAAAGAAAAAGAAAAAAGTTTTGGTTTCAAAGAAAAGGTTTTGGTTTCATTTACATTTGAAATAAATAATAAATGATATTTATATTGATGTTTTCGTTCTTGAAATTTGTTCCTTTGAAAAAAAAATGAAAAGAAAGAATATTTTAGTTTCGGTTTGTGCATGACTTTGTGTTTTGAATTATTGCATTATATTTTAATATGATGAATGCATAACTTTGAAATGTTTTCGTTTAATCAACAACTTCGACAAGAAATTTTATTTGATAATTGATCGTATAATAATATTTTTAGAGATTTGTTATTTATAATTAGCATAATGAGTGTAATTCAAAAACAAAAAAGAAGTGTTCTTAGAGCTCAAACCACAAAGTTAACTAATAAAATCGAAGGCAGGTTATTAGAAATTGATGTTGGAGAAGAGGAGTTAGAACAATATTTAGAAGAATTAAATTTAAAAGACAGAGAACTTAATTCATTAGATGATGAGATACAGAAAAATATCAAAGTAGAAGAGGTTGTAGAGGAAGTTTTAAAATGTGACGAATATAATTCAAACATTTTGATTTGGAAAACTAAAGTAAAAAGTAAAATGATTAAAATAAAAAATAGTAATTCTAACATTTTATCTACTAGCCCCGTAATAGAAGGTAATAAATAGAACACGAAAATTAGATCAAGGTTATATTAATCCTCCTCGATTAAATATTGATAAATTTAGCGGTGATCCAACAGATTTTCAAAGATTTTTTGATCAATTTGAAGCAGCAATCGATAGGAATCCAGTTTTATCAAAAATTGACAAATTTAGTTATTTGAGATCCTATTTAATTGGTACAGCTGCTGATGCTATAAAAGGTTTCACGCTAACAAACAATAATTACTACGCGGCTATGGAAATATTAAAAGATCGATTTGGTAAAAAAAAACATTACTAATTAATTCCCACTTAAATAAATTATTAAACTTATCTCCTGTGAAAAAATCGAGCGATATATTTCCACTAAGAAAATTACTGGACACATGTCAGACAGAGATAAGAAACCTAGAATCACTAGAGATAAAAGAAGAAAATTACAGCACGTTATTTTGCCCAATTTTCATAAAACTTTTACCAGCAGATATAGTTTTAGAAATAACGAAAAAATACGGCGATGATGATCAGTGGAAAGTTTCAGAAATGATTGAAATTTAAAAAACTGAAGTTGTTAGTCGCGAAAAAGCTACTGCACTAATTTCAAATGCCCAACACTCAGAACATATTTCTACCACACCAAATAATAAACAAAGTTATGAATCACCAAAAATAAACAAAATTCGTCCATCAATTGCAGCTGGCCTTTACAATAATAATTCAGGCAATAAACGACATTTCTGTAATAGCGAAAACCATTTATTACAGGATTGCAAAGAATTCAAATCTAAACAATTCAATGAAAAAAGAGATTTTTTGATGAAACGTGGTCATTGTTTTGTTTGTTTCTCTGAAGGTCATTTGGCAAAAAATTGCCGCTGCTTTGTAAAATGCCGTATTTGTTCTCGCCGTCATTTCGATATAATGTGTCAGGAAAATAATCACAATAAACAAGTAACAAAAAAAGATACCGCCTTATCCAATAAAACTTGCAATCAAGAAGTATTACTCCAAACTTTAATGCTATGGTTAATCAATAAAGATAAAGAATACATTATCCGAGCATTAATTGATTCAGGATCTCAGAAATCTTACTTAAAGAAAGAAATAATAAAGAAAATTGGTTATACACCTACAGGTCAAGAAAAATTAAACCATAGTTTGTTATATGGGTTACAACAAACACATGATCATTTACGGTATAGAATAAATTTGAGTGATTTACATAAAAACTATTTGTGTAATTTTGAAGTTCTTGATCAAGAAGAATTTGCGCAGAAGTACCTAAATTACGAAATGGGCCATGGATTAACGAAGCAAGAAGGCGGGGAATTCAATTTTCAGATTATGAGAACTCAACAAAATTTAGAAGAAATAAAAATAGAGAAATTGATTTGTTAATTGGTGCAGATGTATGTGGGAAATTTTTTACAGGGAAAAGTAAATTACTATCGAAGGGTTTAGTGGCCTTTGAAACAAAATTAGGTTGGACATTGATGGGTAAAACTGAAGAATTTAGTTCCAACGATAGTACGAATGTTGTTTTATCTTTTCATGTGACCAATGCACAGATTTCAGATCTTTGGTCCCTGGATACTTTAGGAATTCTGGATTCAGGAAGTAAGAACACGAGAGAAGAATTAGACGTAGCTGCCGAAGAATATTTTAACCAAAATATTAAAATTGTTGAAGACGACAGATATGGAGTAAACCTTCCCTGGATTGAAGGCCATCCTCCACTACCCAGCTGTAAACCACTTGCTGAGCGAAGACTGAAGAATTGTGTAGAATCATTGAAGAATTCTGGAAGATTAGAAGCTTACGAAGCAGTTTTTGAAGAATGGCTTACAGAAGAAATAATTGAAGAAGTTGAGCCATGTAAAAATCATCTAAATGAACATTTCCTGCCCCACAGGGCTGTAATTAAAGAAAATTCCAAAACTAAAATTCGTCAAGTTTTTGATGGGTCAGCAAGAGCCTTCTATTAATGATTGTCTAGGAAAGGGTCCCAACTTAGTCGAACTAATTCCATCTGTAATTAACAGATTTAGATTTAAGAAAATTGGGGTAATTTCAGATATTCGTACTGCGTTCCTACAAATTCAGCTCAGCGAAGTAGACCGACCATATCTTAGATTCCTGTGGTGGGAGTAGGGTGATCCTTCAAATATTAAAATTTTTCAACATAGAAGAGTAGTATTCGGCCTTACTTGTAGTCACTACTTGTTAGGAGCAACTCTAAAGTACCACTTGCAACAGGTTAACGATGAACTAAGAGAAACTGCTGAAAAACTAGCAGAATCATTTTACGTGGACAACTGCGTCACAAGTGTAGAAAGTGCCGAAAAACTTGAAAAATTTATTTCGGTGTCTAAATATATCCTTAGTACTGCAAAATTCGATCTAAGAGGGTAGGAGCATAATATTATCAATCCAACAGAAGAAAATTCTACTCCCTCCAAGAAAAGAAATGTTCCAGTTTTGGGATTATTGTGGGATTTAAACAATGATTCACTAAGTATAGACTTGCGAGAAAATCAAGAAGAAATCAAGACAGTTACCAAAAGGCAAATATTGTCAGTAGCCCATAAAGTATTGGACCCCATCGGATATAGTTGTCCAGTAACCTTAGCACCAAAAATTTTACTTCAAGAATGTTGGCAACTAAAAGTGAGTTGGGATTCTGAATTACCTGAATGTGTTGGGAAAAAAATTGATAAATGGAAAAGGGGACTACATAAGTTGAACGACGTTGCTATTCCAAGACTCCTTGTACCTGATCCGGAGAATACGGAAATGAGTCTACATGTATTCTTTGATGCAAGCAAAACAGCCTATGCAACTTGCATTTTTTTAAGAGCAGAAAATTTTTATTCCATTGCATGCCAACTTGTGCAAGCCAGAAATTAATCATCATTCCTAGACTAGAGCTTCTTGCCTGTACCATAGGAGCAAGACTAGTGCAATGTGTAAAAACAGATTTAAGACAGCCGAGTATTCCAACACATTTTTGGACAGATTCGTCGAATGCTCTATTTTGGATCAAAAGAAATGAAATTTGGGCTCATTTTGTTTATAATAGAGTGCAAGAATTAGATCCCTCAGCCATCAAGAGAATTGGAAATACGTACCAGGGAGGCTCAATCCTGCCGATTTGCCATCTAGGGGCTGTGCTGCTGAATTTCTCTTAAAATCCCGGTGGTGGGAAGGACCTTCTTGGTTAAGAAAATCTTCAGAATTTTGGCCTAACGAAGTTTTAGAACCTGATTTAAATGTAATAGAATCAGAGAGAAGAAAAACAATAGTTTCTGCAGTCAATGTATCATCGGAAAACATAGACTTTTACGAGAAATTTTCCTCGTATAAAAAGATGTTAAAGGTCACAGGCATACTCAGATTTAAAGAAAATGCTAAAAAGCCTAAAGAAGCAAGAGTAATGACCAATTTAACAGTTGAAGAAATTGAAAAGGCTGAACTTACGATTATGAAGTTTGTTCAGAAGCAAGATTTAAATTTTAAGAAAAACTTATCCTCTTTGCGTACATTTGTTGATGAAATGGGAGTCATTAGAGTTCAAACTAGAATATCAATGAGAAAAGATTCAGAAAATTTTAGTTATCCAGTAGTTTTGCCAGTGAACCATAACGTAACCTATAGAATTATTGAAAATGAACATACAGAAATGAATCATGCAGGAATACAAATTCTTATGTCAGTAATTCGAGAGAAATTCTGGATAATAAGATGCAGGAAGACCATTAGAAAGATTTTGCATAGATGTGTCCAGTGTCAGAGATTCTCTTCGAAAGCTGCTGAAGTGCTAAGTTCATCCCTGCCTGAAGATAGAGTGAGAGAAGCTGGTGTTTTGAAATTACTGGAACAGATCCTTTTGGACCACTATTCTTGAAAGATGGCAGCAAATGTTGGGTAGTTCTGTATACATGTGCAGTTTTTCGAGCTATTCACCTAGAATTGACGACTTCCTTAACAACAGAGAATTTCATACAGACATTGAGAAGATTCATTTCACGTAGTGGACGACCTCATATCATCTACAGTGATAATGGAACAAACTTGGTTGCAACAAGAAAAGAATTGAATTTTGTAGATTGGGCACAGATTAAAGAATTTGCCACTATAAAAAGAATTAAATGGAAACTTAACCCTCCAGCCTCTCCGTGGTGGGGTGGATTTTGGGATAGATTAATTCGCATTATCAAATCAATGTTGAAAAGAGTTTTAGGAAAAGCCCATTTGAACTATGAAGAATTATATACAATCATTTGCGACACAGAAAGTATGGTGAATTCACGACCACTTGCATATGTATCTGAGGATACTGAAGATTTAACACCTCTCACACCTGAAATGTTTTTGAAAGATCTCCGTGAAACTGGAGTACCTGACTTGAATTTTATAGAAAGAAATAACCTGAGAAAAAGATTTGAATACCGACAGAAACTAAAAGACGATCTTCGCAAGAGATTTAGAACTGAATATTTGGGAACTCTTCGAGAATTTAACAATGTAAAGAAACCTCCTAACAACAATATTAAAATTGGAGATTTAGTTTTAGTGCAAAATGACAACTTAAAACGCATTGAGTGGCCATTGGCTAAAGTGGTGGAACTCTATCCTAGTAAAAATGGACAAGTTCGTGTTGCCAAACTCAAAACCATGAATGGTGAAATTTTACGACCACTACAGAGGATTTATCATTTAGAACTTAGTGATACAATAATACCGAAGAATCAAAGTCAGACCTCTAGAGTTGGTAGAATTATCAAACCAGTGAAAAAACTTTAATATATAAACTGACTGTAAAACTCTAAGTTCAAAATGACTAGAACACTTTTTCTGAACTATTTTTATTTTTAAGAAAACTTGTGTACGGTTTTATATTATATTGTTTATTATTATTTTTTTTTTATTTTACTAAGAATATTTTAGAATGTAAACAGTTTTTCTTTTTCTTTAATATTTTGTTGAGCATGTACAGAATCTTTCCATGCTCAAGGTGGGAGGATAATGCAACATCAGTGCTTTCCTCCCCTTTCCCCCTGTCTTTTCCGTGGCACCTGGCGCGACAGTGGAAATGCTTTTTTATTTTTCATTCTTTTGGATTCATTAGAATAAGAAGCACTTTCGAAAGTGCAGTGTTGAAAGATGTAGACTAGATATAAGAAAGGCACTTTTCCTGTGTCTTAAAATTTATTATTATGATTTAGTTAAGATAAAGAAAAGGGAAAAAATATTAAGTATTGAGAGAATTATTAATATGTGAATAACAAATGAATCGAAATAATTTTGAAATTATTACTTCTTGTAAATAGTTCATTCCAGTGTAAATACATCATCATCATTTAATTAAATATGTCAAAAACCAATGTTCCAGAAATATTATTTTGTGTCATCGATATCCTGTTCTAACTCACCAGGTTTCAAGTCGGCCGAGAACAGAGGAAAGGGTGAGTACCTTTTCGATAATTAGTTGATAAATAATAATGAATATGATTTTAATTTAAAGATATTTATCGCTAGTTATAATCTAATTTAAAAAGAACCCAAGAGTATAAAGATTATATTAAAATAATGTATCGTCATAACGTCAGACAAGAAGTAAAACGGACAAATTCCGATTCTTTGCCTTTAATTGTAATTGGTTAATATTAGAGTAATTTCATTGAAATGTCAAACAAATTACAAGTTCAAACATCTGTTTTCGTTTTTACATTTTTTGCATTCAATATAAGAAAGTATTGGATTCGTAAAAATTTTCGACATCCAATTTTCTATAGATTTATACCTTTTGAGGATTTGACCATTTTTAGAAAATATCTGTCTGTGCGTGACGATATTCTTGTGACAATTTTAACTCAAGAACTACTGCCCAAATTTCATATAAATGTATATGTTGTTGCATCTTGGCATAAATTAGTACCTATCAACTTTTGGTGACAATCTCCCAACACGTAGCCTTACCATCCCGTACTTTTATAATTGTTAATATGGCGCAGTATAGGACAAATTCCGTATAAATGTGCACAATAAGAACTATTTGTAACAAATTATTGAGAAAAAAGAATTATGACAGTAATAGTGGACAAGAAATTTTTTTATATATATATGTGTAAGAGCCTCGCTGCCTCGTGGAGGGAAGTTCTCCCCGTAAGGTGTAAATTTTCAGCATGAATATATATATTTTTTTAAGAACTTGTCAATACTTTGAAAATGAATGGTTGAATCACAGATCTGTGATAATTAAAAGCAAAATTATCGATTTATCGATTTGTTTCTTTTTTAGCAAAAAAAAAAAAAAAAAAAAAGAAACTCAGTTTTCGTTTACTGAACACAAAATTAATTTTCTTTCAATAATTACTTCTCTTGGATAAAAATCGTCTACATTCATCATGGAAAATAATTTTTATAAATAATATGTACTAAGTGAATTTGTATATAGGAAAATAAAGTTAGAAGTTTTGTGATGGTCACAACATACTAATATTAATTTAAAAACATCAAAATCCAAACAACAAATGAAGCATTACGATCATAGATTTCTAAGGAAATATAACAAAGCAATATGTCAAATACTGAATTTGTTTTTGAAGACGAAATATTTATAGAGCTGAATATAAAATCTTTGTCTTTGCAGAGGGAATCATATTTTAATTAAATCATGTAAAAGCAAACAGCCAGCATTTTTGCTTTAAGATCTAAGTCCTATTTGAAATAGCTATCGATGATGTATAAGTAGTTAATACCAAGAGATTTTCTTTGTATTTAACACGGTGAAACCCAATACGAATGGATCTCCAATAAATCTATTGCAAGTCTTTTTTTTTTTTCCTTTCTTTCGTCTATTCTATACTGAAAAGTTAAAAGGAAGTTCGAAAAAAGGGATAATTACAGAGAAAAAAATTACTACACTGCAAATTCAGGTGGCTTAAATTCAGACACATAAGTGTCTGAAATGAGTGTTATTATTTTCAGACACGAAATCATGTCTTAAATTTTAAGATACATAAGATGTCTTAAGAAATAAATGTGATTGGATTTAAGAAATTTGAAGTGACTTAAAGCAGTCATTTTTAATTTCATTTTCATAAATAAATTATAAAAATGAATAAGTAAATAAGATTGCGTGTGGTTTAGTTACCGGTTAAAAAATGAATATAGAATTTCCTAGAGTATACAGAAAATGCTTATACGAAAATTTCCACGCATAGCGAACCTCTCCGACAGGAGGAACTATGGATTCACAAACCAGCGACCAACTGACTGAGCTACAATCATCGACAGTAAGCTTTCTTTGGTTAGCAATATAGATATGTAGTATTCGTTAAACAATTTATCATTTAATATATATATATATTTTTTTAATTAAAGTTATCGACAAAATACCGAAAGCTTTATATACGTTTCCATTTTTAATTTTATGCGTATAGTTTTATTATTTTTTCTTTTTGAAATATGTCTGATAAATGTGCGAAAATGGTATTTCGAAAACGGTTTCTTTTTCTTTCTTCTCTCTTTCTCTCTCCTTTTTAAACTTTTATTTAACAGAAAACAAAGTATTTACATGAAAACTAGAAAATTGGTTGTTTTAATCTGACATGTAGAAATTCATGCGGATTTTTTTTTTTTTTTTTTAATCATATTAAAAAATTAAGCAGAAATCGCGTACAAATGTTTCTAGATTGCTCGTTTGCATATTCGATTTCTTTTCCTTTGAAAATTAAATTTTACAAATCTAAAAGGTCAGCTTAAGCACTTATTATATTAATTATTAAAAGAAGCGGATGTGAAAAGAAACCTAAACCCCGTATGCGTATTACTTAAAATAGAATCCGTGTAAAAAAAAAAAAAAAAAAAATGCTAAGTTAATACAAGTTTCTGAAATTCCAAGTATCTGAACTGTAAAATTTCTGAATTTCTAGGTGTCTGAATTGTAAAATGTCTTAATTTCCTAGTGTCAAAACTGTAATGTGTCTGAAATTCAGACATATCAATATTATTCAGTCACTTAACTTAGTATATTTTTATAAAGACATTTATGTGTCTTAAATTCAGACATGTGTGGTGTCTGAAAATTTGTATGTTTACATATTTCCGACATTTATGTGTCTAAACTGGTATTTCAGACACATTTCTGTCTGAAATTAAGACACTTCTATTTGCAGAGTAAAATGTAATAAATTCATATTGTAATTGGTTGCATACAATATGCTTGTTTCGATCTTTAATAAATTTCAGTAATTAAACATGTTTTGAAAAGATATATTCACATAAATGCTATATAAAAATTTATGGGGCCATTTTTCATAATGACCCCTTCGCATATCAAATTTTGTTCACTTATACACTAAGATATAATCTTCCCGTGAATGGAGGAAATTACATTATAACAACGCCGCTCGCTGTACAATATGCAGAATCTTATTAACACCACTTTATATCAAGGTCCAACTAAATACTATGTTTCATGGGATTCTGTCCATTATTTCGTGACATACAGCATCTAAAAAGTTTTGGTAATACACACAGAAAATGATCGTATATCGTGTTCAGAATATTTAAAACACGTAAATTCATCATATACCAAATTTTTTCACGGATCTAGTACTTTTTCCTTGTGAATATAGAAAAAATCTGGTGTAAAACAACCACATGACTTCCGTTACCCATTATTACACTTATTATACATGAACATTCAGAAGATAATGTGATCAGAAAAGATAAAATTGACCTAACAAAGTAGACACCTAAAAATTTTCCAGTAAGAGAATGCTGATACACGTGTAAAAGACATATAAAACAGAGTTTAAATATAGAGTTTAAAAATAAGGAAAGAAAAGAAAATCGGCAAGGCCATTTATTGAAACACCAATTTCCAAGGTCTAAGACTGACCTACCTAATCAAGATTACTGTTGATTTTCTTGCAATTACCAAAATACATGAGAAAGGGAATATAGAATTAGTTTATGTAACAATTATCTAGAAAATCGTTAGAGCCGTTTTTGAGATACCGACTTAGCAAAACTTGGCATACTCAATTGTTGGCTGAAAAACAACAATTACGTACAAAAGGATATCTAAAAGGGGGTTAATATGGCGTGTTTAAAAAAAAAAAAAAAAAAAAAAAAAAAAATCCGTACATTTACCACGTATACACACACACTGACCAACTGCGTAAAACCACTTTCTTGGACTCATGAGACCTTAAAACATGTAAATCAGGTGAAATCTCTATATCGAATTTTTGGACCGAACACAGTACTTCCATTACCTACGGTAGTCGGGTAATGGAACTAAAAATTAATAATTAACTAATAACAATTTAAGTGCAACTGGAACTACGCATTCGGCTTATTCTAAACAACATTTTTAAATAAAATTTTTACTATCAATATTGCAAAAGTTTTTCTAAAATTATTAATTTAAAAATCTTATATATAACAAATGTTTTATAAATGAATTTTCTAATATGAGTATAAATTATCTAAGAAATTTCAGAAAGATAAATAACGTATTAAATAATTACTCTAATGCAGAATTAAATTTTATAAATTGTAGCAAATAAGACTATCACCCACAAAAGTTTTGCTTCAAATACTGCTATAAAAGTAAAGGAATAAAAAGAAAAAATTTCACTTAAAAACAGTTTCTTTGAACAAAGATATAAATTTTTAAAAGCTCTGTTCGCAGATATTTCTCTTTTGACACTTTTAAAGTTTCGGGCGACTCCATTAAAAAATAAAAGGAAGTAACCCTTATTCTAAAAAGAGAGTTTCCTTGAAAAGAGTAGCAGGGTGATAAATTTTATTAGGGAAAGAAAATTCATTTCATAAAATATATGCCCAGAGAACCTGGTGAAAAGGTGAGGAAAAAATTCTCTTCGATTTTTCACAATCTTTTGAAAATACTTTATAGATACCTTTTCATTTTTAACTAGAAATCAGAGGTTCCTAAACAATGAACCAAAAAAGAATTAAAAAGAAATAATAACTTTTATCAAGCATAGTAAATAAACAATAAAAATATTTTTGAAAAAAAAAAAAAAATAGTATTGTTATATTTTTTAAAGATAGAGTTGCTATTATTTTTTGAACTTAAAAATATTGATACTAAAAATAAATACTATAGCACATTTCAATCACAGAATATGTCTCACTTAATTTAAATCTAGTTATTTATTTATTTTATTTTATTTTTTTTTGTTTTGTTTTTTTACTTATCTCTCTCTCTCTTTTTCTGTCTGTCTCTCTCTCTTACACATATAGAGTGACGGTATTTATTTAATTTTATTTTATTTTTCCCTTAAGACTCTCTCTCTCTAAAATTACATGGTTTGCAGCCCAACAAAACGACTCCATTAAAACACTAGTAGGATGTGGCCACCACAAGACTTTCTTCTACATAATTTTACACAAATTCATGCAGTGCAAATTACTTATTAAATTATTATTTATGAAAATTATATTCCATGACAAATGCAGACGAATTTTATCTGACAGACACTGCCTAAAGAAAGTCATTTTTGTGCCAACAATAGAAAAAATGCGATTTTTTTATTATTTTTATTTTTATTTTCATTTTTATTTTATTTTATTTATTTATTTATTTTTTTTTTGGGGGGGGGGGGTGCGATGCTCCTACATGCACAAACTTTTTTTCCTAGTTTAATACTACTATTATCAATAATTCATATTAATTTTAGAATCACATGTTTAAAATAACTCTCATTATGTACATTTATACTAAATCTTGTCCTATACTGCCATGTTAAAAAATTATAAAATAATCTGGTGTGTCACTCACACGACTTTCTCTTACCCTGAAATTTAATATTATAAATACAGATTCGAGATTAAAGAGTAAGATAACGAGTACTGTTACGTAAACTTATGTTATAACAATTTAAAATAGGCTTCGGAACAGCTTTATTTGACAAATAATTCTGTGTGAGGGGGCTACCGCCCCCTCAACCCCCGTTTCATTATTTTACCTACATTTATATAGAATTCAAATCTGTTATTAACTTCAAAAGATCCTTAGAAATTATCCAGACAACTTTCATACGCAACATTCCTTGAAATTTACCAATCTTGATTAAACTTTCCTAGTAACAAATGTATTAACTTCAAAATACAACATTTGAATCGCCTGAAATTATTTGTTTTTAATTTACTCTAAGAGACACAGACAAAAATCAAGTGTTAAAAATTAGACTTTGGTATTCCAAAACGTGTAAATATACAAAAAACCAAGCTATGAATATTTAATTAAAAAACTACATTATTTACGATATGGCTATTAGGAATTAATTTCAATTCCTGAGCAGCTTTCCTGGACATGATAAAATATTATAGTAAAGCACTCTCACTAACAATAAAAAAGAATGTTATGGCTTAAATATTGGCAGCCCTGTATATCTTCTGAAGGTTATGTACACACCACATGGTGCACATAAATTTAACCCTATATTAATAACACACGGCACAACCTGAAATATACTTTCATCAATTTTCAGGCATTGTCGCACTATAATCTACTTCTTTTGTGTAGCCCTGTAAACGAACAATGATAGATTTCCATACATATTCTACATGATACGTGTTTTTACGCATATAAAAAATTTATATTCGTTTCATTTAGTTTAGTGCAGTCTATAGATGTTAAACTCTACTTACCTGCAATTTCCCCCATAGACGTAATGTATTTGAATTCTCTTGGGTGTCCCTGTACACGAACCATTTGCTTCATCTCAACGAAAAGCTTAGTGTAGCATCCCTATATGATACACATTTAGAATACCAAGTTTGAAGTCTCTGCTATAATTTGTTTTTGAGATATACTGATAAAAGACAGACACACAGACCAACCGCTAAAAACATGATTTTTGGATTCAGAGAACCTCAAAACGTGCAAACATAACAAAATCTCAATTTCGAAAATTTGACCCAAAAACTTTACTTTCTCTACCTTATGGGTAAGAGAAAGTAAAAATGGTATCACAGCGCCACCTGTTGAACGATTGATCCCCAAATCTAATTAGCACCTCTAGTATGTTGTGACCACAAGACTTTCTTCTACATTTTCCTATACAAATTCACTAAGCGCAAATAATTTATTAAAACTATTGTTTGTTAAAACTAGCGAACCCGTGCGAATTATTCGCATTTCATTTCTTTTCTTACTTACCTTTAAAATTTGAAACTCATAAATGTTATACCAATTTCACAACCTAATTAAAATTTTAATTTACCAGAAGCCAAATTATTAATAAAACCAAATTAATATTGTACAATTTTAATATAGGACTCCCACGACGCCTTTTAAATTTTTGTCGTCATGTTGGGAATGACTTTTATTAATTTTGGTATATATATATATATATAAGAACGAAAGAAAGAAAAGAAAATAATTACTATTTTGATTATATTTTTTATGATTGTGTTTTTTAGTCAATTTATGACAGAAAAGTTCTGTATATATCTTTAAAATATTGCTAGGTTTAAAATGACGCTTGCAAAGATTCTGAAGAAACAACTATTAAAAATACATTTTTTTCGTAAAATAATCTCATCAGGCAAATGTCGTTATTTTTTCTTATTAGTTCATTGAGCTAAGTCCGCGTGCTTAAATATTGTTCATATATAAATATTATTTTTTTATCCTGGCGTTTCGCATCATTTCAACAAAAAATGATTGAAACTGGTACACGTTAGAGAAATATTATATAGATATTCTGAATATATCTTTAAAATATTGCTAGGTTTAAAATGACGCTTGCAAAGATTCTGAAGAAACAACTGTTAAAAATGCATTTTTTTCGTAAAATAATCTCATCAGACAAATGTCGTCATTTTTCTTATTAGTCCATTGAGCTAAGTCCGCGTGTTTAAATATTGTTTATGTATAAATATTATATTTTTATCCTCGCGTATCGTATCGTTTCGACAAAAAAATAATTGAAACTGGTCCACGTTAGAGAAATATTATATAGACTAGCAAACCCTTGTGAAATATTCGCACTTTATTTCTTTTCTTATTTACCTTTAAAATTTGTAACTCATAAATGTTATACCAATTTCACCACCTAATTAAAATTTTAATTTACCAGAAGCCAAATTATTATTAAAACCAAATTAATATTGTACAATAGTGAAACCAAAATCATTCAAAGAAAGGTTTCCAAATAAAATTTATGGTTCAGGACCCAATTTTCATACTTCCACAGGCAGTACAGTTTTAATATAGGACTCCCACGACGCCTTTTAAATTTTTGTCGCCGTGTTGGCAATGACTTTTTATTTTTTTTTTTTTTTTTTTTATTTTTTTTTTTATTTTTTTTTTAAATAAATAAATAAATAAAATAAAGTAAAATAATTCCTATTTTGATTATATTTTTTATGGTTGTGTTTTTTAGTCAATTTATGACATAAAAGTTCTGTATATATCTTTAAAATATTGCTAGGTTTAAAATGACGCTTGGAAAGGTTCTGAAAAAAAAAACTGTTAAAAGAACATTTTTTCGTAAAATAATCTCATCAGACAAATGTTGTCATTTTTTCTTATTAGTCCATTGAGCTAAGTCCGCGTGCTTAAATATTGTCCATGTATAAATATTATTTTTTTATCCTCGCGTATCGTATCGTTTCGACAAAAAATAATTGAAACTGGTCCACGTTAGAGAAATATTATATAGATTATCTAACATGATGAAGGCAAATGATTTTCATCTTAGAGAAAACTAACACTAAATATCCATAGAAAAGCAGTTTTATTTTCTATAAATAACATCTAAAAAAATTATTTTTTATAATGGTTATCTCACATATGAAGTTTCGTACAGTTATATACCATAAAGTTGAGAAATAGTCTTCCCATTATCGAGGAAATTTTCAGTATAGCATCTTCACTTATTGGCTGATAAGCATCCAAATTGAATCAGCATAATGTCAAATAAATGGCTTTCTCACATATCAAGTTTTGTTTGGTGATACGCAATAGAACCTTCCTTTAAATTGCAGAAATCGCTGTGTAGCAGCGGCACCTGGTGAGTGGTTGACACCAAAAGTTGAAAAGCAGTAATTTATGTCAAGGTGCATATACATATAAATTTATATGCAATTCTGTGCAGTAGTTCTGAGATATAGCCTTCCTTTAAATTGCAAAAATCGCTGTATAGCAGCGCCATCTATTGGCCGATAAGCATTCAAATTAAATCAACATAATGTCTTATAAATGACCTTCTCACATATAAACTTTTGTGTGATGATACGCAATAGAACCTGATATATAGCCTCCCCTTGAATTGCAAAAATCGCTGTATAGTAGCGCCACTTGTTGAGCGGTTGACGCCAAAATTTGATAGGCACTAATTTAGGTCAAGGTGCATCTACATATAAATTTATATACAATTCTGAACAGTAGTTCCGGAGATACAGTCTCCACAAAATTTTTGTCTCTCTCACACACATACAGACAGACATTTTCTAAAAATGGTCAAATCGTGTTCTATATTTATCAAAACGTGCAAATCCGTCGAAAACCGGAAGTCGAAAATTTTTACGAATCCAACACTTTCTTCTATTGAATATAGAAGAAAGTAATAACTCTCATTATGTACATTCATACGAAATTTTGTCCTATACTGCCATATTAAAAATTTAGAAAAAGTGGGATAATAGCGCCACCTGTTGAGCGATTGATCCCCAAATCTAATCAGCACGTATTTCCGAAGAACCAGGTGTAAAGGTGGGTTAAAAGAAAAAAAATAATCTTCGATTTTTACAATACAGGTTGATTCAAAATAAGTGTGACCAATTTTAAAGGCATGTAACTATTTATGGTAAATTGTAATCGCTTTTCAGCTTGTTTTACTTTAAAAGTAAGACGTTTAAATTACCAATCTAGCTATTTTTATTAGTGGGAGTAAATTATGGCTCCGAAATTAGATCCTTAAACTCGAAACGAAATTTTAAAGCTTTTGAAGGATGATTACTGTAATTCTGTTATAAATAAAGCATTTAAAAATCAGAAAAGACATTTTTCTAATGAATTACTATCTAAACTTCGAAAAATTCGCTGGCAATCAAAAGCTCCAGGAAAAAAATGTGGACGAAAGGTAGTCCTGGATGAAAAAGAAAAAAAAGAAGCTGTAAAGACTTATCGCTGTAGAAAATCCTCTGCCTCAAAGAACTTTAGCAAAGAAACTAACAGGTATTGCAATCGACAATTTGTCGTCAGATAAAGATTGAATTAACTATTCTGTCATTAAATGTCTGCAAAGACTGTAGAAAAACGAAGAAAACGTTCTTGGCCTCTGTATTTCATGTTACGCAAATGTAGATACAAAACATGGATAACTTCGGATGAAGCACTGTTTCTTCTGTCATCCACGACTGGCAAAACGAAAATACAATATATTTCACACGAAAAGCATCGCAAAGACGCAGCTGTTTTTCAAAAGGCAAGTTGGCCGTCAGGTTTTATGGTATGGATGGGAATGTCCTCTCGAGGCTTAACAAAATCATTTTTTGTAGAATCAAAGGCTAAAATTGATGCTAAATACTATCAGAATAAAGTTTGAAGCACATGATCAAAGAAAGTAAACGTCTTTACCCTCAAGGAAACTTTGTTTCTCACCAAGATTCTGCACCAAGTCGCAAAATCAACTATAAAATGGCTGAAAGATAAAGAAAAAAAAAAAATTCTTCCCCTGAGAAATGGCTTCCATCCTCCCCTGACTGTGCTCTTTACGATTATGTTTTATGGAGATACTTAAAAAAACAATTAAGTAGACGTAAAGTAAGCACACTTTAAAGGCTTTAAAAAACAATCAAAAAGGAAGTTGGAAAAGTACTCCCAAAAATGGTCGAAAAAGTTCTTTTGGCTTGACCTAAATGTTTACACAAAGTGTACTATGCTAAGGAAAACCACATTGAAAGTTTCATGTAAATAACTTAATTCAATAAAAATTTCTGATGCTCTGAAATTGGTCACACTAATTTTGAATCAACCTGTATTTTCAAAATGCTTTGAAGACACCTTTTCCTTTTTAATTAAAAATCAGAGATTCCTAGACAGTGAACCATGAAAGAATTAAAAAAGAACAACAACTTTTACCAAGCATAAATAATGGAACACTCAATAAAAATATTTTTAATATATTTTAGATATAGAGTAGATATTATTTTTCTGGGTTGAAAACTGAAAAATAGTGATACTAAAAACTATGGCACATTTCAGTTACAGAAGGTGTCTAATTTAATTTAAATGTAGGTTTTTTTTTTTTTTTTTTTTTTTACTTTCTTTAACCCTTAAATGCAAAGAATATATCATTTTTTCGTTAAATTTTCAAAATTAAGTTAACCATAATTACACTTTATTTTGAGGCCCAATGAATCCGAAAAAGGACTTTTTAGGAGTTTATCTGTGTATCTGACTGACCGTGATCATGTGTGTGGTACTCTGTTATCCGCGATTGTAATCAAATGCTCGCCCTCTAGTGGGCTAAGGTGAAATTACAATTAACATGAATAGCTTTCGGCTTTTGTCGAGACGCCATTGTTTACCGATGTTTAGTTTCACATATATTTATTGAATAAAAATGAATAAATCCGATAAAAAATATAACACATACCGTTGTGTGCTACAGTGTAACTCCAAAGGATCAAGAAATCCAGAACTAAGCTTCCATTTATTTCCAAATGACAAATTTAAAATTTCAGTTGCTTCGGCTAATGGAAGTAAAGAATTAATCAGATGATTTGAAACTAATATTTGTTCAGCTTCAGTTAAAAATCTACTTCCGATCGAACTTTGAATAAACTGAAATATTTTTTCTAAAAGCAATCGATTTTCCATGATAAAATGGCGGAGAAATTATAGCACGAATATTAAGTAGTAACACAAATATAACAATAATAAATACATGTGGCTATTATATTTACTAACAACAAAAGCTGAAAAAACGCCATCTATTGATCATTACAAACGCGGATCACCAGAACATTAAAGAAAAGCAGGAATTACAAACTTATCCTAAATTTATATTACGTGAAGATGCTACTTGAAACTTTCTGTTGTAATCGGACATTTCTCGTCAGCACGATTTAACATCCTCAGGCTGCACAATACAAAATGAAATTAACGTAAACTCTTTTATGTGCACAAAAATTTGTTTTACGTACGATATGGTACAACTCTACACGGGCACGGGCCTGACGCCCGAGACTTAATTTCTCGATTTGGTCAGGGTCTTAATTTATTTTGTATATGCTCGGGTCGGGCCTGGATTAAATTTTATCCAGGCTGCACTGAGGGAAAAAAATATATCGCCATCTAGAATGAATAAATAGTCATTTTCTGGATCCCTAAACTAGAAATAAAAGATTTCCGAGTCATACATATAAGCTAAGCAAATAACTTGGATATAGACGAAATGATCGAATATTTCTAGTTTACACTTTTCTAGACGGTGAAACAATATTATGAGTATTATGAATCTTTTTTATTGCGAAAAATTCTAGCTTGGTTTTTCTAGAATTGGGTCATGAACCAAGATTATAGTCACTGAAACTCGCCTCTTGAGTTCGCATTTATTTGCAGATATTTTTTTATAAGTTTTACCCCCCACGATAATATAGAAAAACGAACTAGAATTCTAATAGGGGTTTTTAGAATTCACTAGCAAAGGGAACTAAAATTTATAAGGATGACATGGAATTATATTTACTAGAGTCATAATTTAATTTCTAGATGTCAGACACAGAATTTTTTCTCCGTGCGTGTCTGCCATTATTTTATTTATTTACGCTTTCCTCTTTAATTAACAAAGAACGTAAATGATAAAACGTTTCTTTAGTCATTTATTTTACAAAAAAAAAAAAAAAAAAAAAAAATTATGGTATGTCACATGAAATTTTGCTTTGTTAAAAACTGTTTATAACTTCAATTTGATTATTTGACTGTTTGTCAGTTTGTCCTCTGATTTTCTCAAATTGTTTTAGCATGTCTCGAAACTGATATTGGTTATTTAAGGCCACAATAGCTGGTTTCCTATTCAAAATCGTATATACATGTCGCTACTAGTTTGTGTACATTGGCAAACGAAAGAAGCTATGAGGTTTTATGTTCTATGGTCTGTACACTACTGCAAAAAATATGTCCTATTTGCTGCCAGAACATCTCTGTAATTTGAGAAAATACGTCCTGACAACGAAATTTTTTCGTAAATTACGCGCGTATTTTCTCAAATTACAGAGAATTTCTAGCAGCAAATAGGACATATTTTTTACAGTGTAGAGTCTAGGGAGGATATTTTTAAGCACTTTTCTGCTACTTTCCTAGAGCACAAAAATGCAATGAAATCGTCATCATTTGTTGGTGCCCAAAAACATGTTTTCCATTGAAAATGTTTGGATTACCATTAATGTTTAGTTTACAGGATCATGCAAAAGAAATCGGATACATTATGGGATATAAGTTTAAAATGGAATAAAAGTATATTTTTAGTAGTATTAACCATTTTAAATGCCTTCTTACATTGTTTGATGGATACTAATATTTTCGGTTTGACTTTCTGTCTGTCTGTGTGCCTTCTTTCCGTCCGTAATATTAAAATTCTGTTTATATGTAACCGTCTCCTAGAAGATCAATAGTTTTGTTATTGGATATTCTATTGTTTGGGCATATAAAACCTCTGAAAAGTAGATACTAAAAAATTTTTGCATAGAAATGCATGTTTGGTTTTTTTCCCTGATCGAAACGGGCCGGGTTTCTATTATTATCCATCTCCTCCCCAGGATACTCTCAGTATTTTCTGAGGAGAACAGATTATACTCAAAACATTACAAAGATATCCTGATGAAAAAGTGTGCTGGATGGATTTCATATAATAATTCAATAAAATCGTTATTTTTTATAATACAGGGTATCCCATAAGTCTGTAGACATTTTAAAAATTCATAACTATTGAATGAATTGATAGAATTGAACGCGGTTTACGAAAAAATCTTCCTTGTGAAGGGGGGATTTTTTTGGTAAGAAGAAAAACATAGTTAAATTTTTTTCGAAGATAGTTAGACAAATAATTAAAAATTTTTGCACGGTTGTGAAAGAAAAATATGCAAATGAAAGTCCTATAAATTGCACATTTTGCGATTAAAACATTTCTTATTTTGCCTCCTACTTGCGTATACATGAAGTTTCAATTGCGATGCTGACTTGCTGAAGATGTTTTTCCCTCGGGTAAGAACCGCCAACTGAAGCTACAGTTAACAGTGTTATAATTCGTTTGCAAACTGTAATTTGTGGTGACGACGGACACATAAAACAGGATTTATATGCCTGTAAACATTTGCATGCGAATAAGTAGTTTTACCTGAAAATGTGTGATCTGGTCACGCACAGCGGCCTCTATCGACAAATAACTTAATTATTATTTTTTTCTTTACAAAAAAAAAATCTTTCTTCACGAGAATGATTTTTTCGCAAACCGCGTTTAATTCTATCAATTCATTCAATAGTTATGAGTTTTTAAAATGTCTACAGAGTTATGGAACACCCTGTACATAACATTCAGATCTAGAAGCTTTTTTAATGCATCCTGATATTAACCTTTTTTGTCAATGATGCCTAACATGAATAATTTATGTCTTTCATTGATACAGATAAAGCTTTCGAACAAGAATCTTACATACAGATACACTTCTATTCTTTAGTGGTGCTAAATTTAACTAATAAAGAAAAAAATCGTTTAATTTTTTTTTTTTTTTCTTAGAAACAATAATTTTTATGAAAAGAATATTATTTTCCCTCTAAAAATAGAATTCACAATGTTTTTATCTTCTCAAGCTGTAGTAACAATAAAATATTTATTCAGGAGCAAGCGGCAGAATAACTTGAAAAGTTGTTCTTCAGGATACTTATGAATAATTTATAATGGTTGTCAAATTCGAAATCTGTTCTGTAATTTATTCGCGAATTAAATCGATGCACATTAAACAAGAAGGATGTTTCTTTCTTTTCGAACAAGTGTTTTTCAAAATCTTTTCTTCCAATATATGCATTCAAAACATGTTAAACGGATGAAAAGGAAAAATGTCTCTGTTACTCATATTTTAAAACTAATATCAACTTTTTTCGACTCATATCAACTTTTTTTTTTTTTTTTTTTTTTTTTTTTTTCCCAACTCAAAAACTTATATATTTAAAATATTCACAGATTTATTTCCTATTCCCAAAATATCGACCACTAAGGGAGAAAAAGCTGGCTACTGTTATAGAATAATGGCGTGATGGTATATCACAGAAAATGAGCTAACATATCGCAAATAGAGAAATTTTAAAACACGTGTATCATTCTAAAATTTATAAAAAGACACTTTAAAAACACGTAAAATTTATAAAATATATTTAATTAAAAGACATTTATATTAAAGTACATTTTTTGAAGCTTTTCGCCCTGATTAGTAGAGCATTATAAGGAAATTTTTAACAAAATTTAGTTTCAAAAAATGCAGCTGCATTCATGTATATATAGCTTCAAGCGACAAATACAGTTAAAATTGATATGAAGAAAATCAGAAGCCAGTTTAGGTCGAAAATTCTGGAGTCGGTCAGTTGGATTTGAGATCCAGAACTATTGAGGAACTTGCTTGGATGGGAACTGGAAAAGCTAGACTGGCGGTAACAACTGTTGGAAAAAAAAACTATAGAATAGTCCAAAAAACTTGTAGGAAAGTTGCAACGTTTCAATTAGGAATGATATAGTCCACTGAAAAGATAAATGGAAGTTAAATATTCGTATTTGGTTGTATAAGAAAATGCCAAATTTTTAGTAGGAATGCTGAATCTTTAGAATTAATTGTATTTAGAGTTGCAAGGCTTTCAAATTCCCCAGTTTTTTCCCAGAAAAATAACCGAGATTTTTCCCTGGGAATTTAAAGCAAAATCGGAAATTTTCAAAATTTCTAAAAACTGGGAATTTTGAAGTAATGAATATTTTAATAATTAATGTTAATATATGAAAAACTTTTATAAATAATAATTATAAAGCTAATAAATTAATACTGCACTGTTTTTGTTTCTTTAAAACTTTATATTAATAGTCATTCTAATGCTATAATTTATGGTACTGTTCATGGGCGTCGGCACAATGGGGAAAGCCTCCCCCCCCCCTCCTGGAAAATTCTAGTAAGCGTTTTTTTCTTTAACTTTAAAACTATGCTATCATAATTTTATTAAAAAACAATTTTTTTTCCGGTTGTGCCCCCCCCCCTTGAATTTTTTTCTGGTGACGCCATTGGTACTGTTTAAAAAATATTTGTTACTGGCAGGTTTTGCCCGCTTCACTGGTCACTATATTTAAATAAATTTAAAAAAGAATCAGTATCTTTTATACCCTTCTACAAATTAAAGACTAAAAAGAAAATACATTGATATCGCTTAAAAACTTCGTTTCGGCCCTTTGCCGCCTTCGGCAGAGAATTCTTCACCGCAACCGTCTTGGTACTGGATAATTTAATTTATAGAGATGTCAATAATATAGGAAAAACTGCATTAGTCATATTCTTTTTGATAATAAACAGAACGGAAAACGCATAATATTTTACATGGAGATATTTTGTATAATTAGAACAATTTTAAGAAATGCTTTTCCTTTTTTTTCCACTCGCATTACAAAAAAATTTAAAATAAAATTGAGAAAAATTGTGCAAAAACATTGAAACAGCTTGGACCTCTTGGCGGAATTTGAAATTTGGCACCGAAGTAGCTCAGACGTTTCTCACTAAAATGTTTACTTACGCATTTGCGATACCCATATCAACTCATCGCCGAAATGACAACAAAATTATAAATAATTATAAGATTTAAAAAAAAAAAAAAAAAAAAATTATATACCATGTTTTTAAATTTTCTGCTGAATCTTATTGCTATAGAACTACATTAGCACTTTATTATCAATGTGTAGAAAATTTTAAAGTGATAATGACGTCAATTTTTGTGAGATGCATAATTTAATTGTTTACAATTTTTTAATGTTCATGTTTAATTAATTGTATTTGTTTTTATGTCGAAAGAAAATGAACTTTTTTTTTTTTTTTTTTTGTCAACAATTAAATTATAGTTAATATTTATTTTCATATTTTAATTAATTAAATAATTTAAATTTCAAAAATATTCACAATCGAATTATCGGGCATTAAAACAAAAGACTACGAAATTTCAACGATATACCTCAATTTAAAATACTGCAAAATATAAAGGAAAACTTAATCTTGTCTTTTAGTCACGCGTGAGTCGTGATAAATATAATTCCCAATAAAAATGTAACTTTTTGTTTATTCACATATTTTCATGCGAATTGAACTGTAGCTTTATAATATGCTGTCTAGGCCGAATTTTAATTTTAGGGTTGTGCTGATTAATCGATTAATCGGTTTGGTTATTCCATTAATGCTCAATCCTGATCAATTTTTTTTAATCGAGTTAATCGGCTCGATTAATTCGATTAAAAGTTCTCAAAATTCGATTAAAATTTTCCATGTACGAATTAAAGTAAAGTAAAATTCTACCTACAAAATATTTTTTCACATATTTTGCTAACAAACATTCTGAGAAGCTTCAATCAAATAATGCAAAAGAAAAGAAAAAACTTCTCAAGAGAAATTGTTGCACTTTTGTGGGGATGGAGAAGATGCCAACAAAGTTTCGCAATAACTTCAAGCGTTAATTGTCTGTTCAGAATTGCTGATAAAAACTATTGAACTAGAAACAGAAAATAACATTATGTTTTATAGTTCGAAGTGACAAAGAAGAGCTGAAATATAAAAACAATGAAGAATTTGAGATTTTAATAATAATGATGTGAAATTTTGAGAATTCTTTTAAAAATAGTGATAAGCGAGTGGACAAAACTTGCTATTATAAAATTAAAGCATGTGTAAATTCCTCTAATTTTTCTTTCAAAATGAATTGAAAATTGTTTTTTTTTTTTTTTTTTTTTTTTTTTTTTTAATTAAATAAGCGAAAATATTCATATAAAATTAACACTTAAAGTTATCAATTATTACTTTGAAAATTGATTTAAATTTCAATTATGAAATGGATATAATCGATTAAACAAAAATTTTTGAAAAAAGAAAAAAAAATCTCTCAAACTTGTGAACAAAATAATATTACAGGGAATTTATTTTTTAGAATATAAAAGTAATAATAAATATAAGTTGTTTCTCAGCTGTATTTCCGAATAAAAATTTTATTCAGGAATATATTAGGAATATATTTTTTCATTATTTATTTGTATGTTTATTATTATTATTTATTGTTTAAGGAACTAGTTAAATTAACATCTATATCATTTTTATATATTATTGTTTGTGTTCTAGCTAGCTAGCCTAGCTATCTATATATAGGAGAATTGTACTCATCATTCAAATAAAATTATATAAAGAAAAATGAAAATCATCAATTCAAAATCCGATTAATCGTTTAATGAACTACGATTAACCCAGTTAAAACTGTTAATCGATTCCCACCCGTAATTAATTTAAATGTAACGTGAATGAAAAAATTGAAAAAGTTTGAAAATTGAAATTCCCCCCCTCCCCCACTATTAAACACGTGACATCTTAATTGGTTACAAACATTTCCTTTTTCATTGCAGACTCGTCTGGCAGTTGAAATGATGTTGCCACCAAATTTCATACTTTAATTAATTTTAAAATATCTAATTGTTGTATCAATAAGCCGCTTGCACTCTTATATTTGGAAAAATCGCCCCTTTCATTTGGTACCAAATTCGTAACGATCGGACTAATATTTCTAATTTATTTTCCACTTTTTTTTATTTTAACTCCGTTAAAATATCTATTTTTATGCAATCGCGGTGAATTCTCAGTCATTGAAATCGCTTTTCGATTAGACACAGGTCGACATTTTAATTAATATCTCCACAACTAATTAAAATTTTTACATTCTTTTTTCGCTATCCCTCGGGAAGAATTCTGAGCAGCCGTATGTCAAATTTTGTACTTCTCTGTTTAGTAGGGGCTGAATGTATAGATGCTCGGACAGACATCTTCCTTTATTATTATAGATAAAAGCAGAGCCTCCTTAAGGAGGCTCTGATAAAAGATATGACACAATAATGCCACGTTATAAGCTTACCAATATCTAAAAGCCTTTAAACTTTGATTTACATTATATAAACACTGTATTGTTTCCTTAAGATTTTTCGAATTAATTTTTTCTCTTAAAATTCCAAAAGTTCCCAAAATTTTCGGTTTATGCCCCAAAATTCCCAGGTTTCTTCCCTTGCTTAAAAATTTCCGGGTTTTTTGCTTGTATTACGACATTTTATAACATTGACAGCTTCCGAAATTATCAGTTCTGGTATATTTTGTAGAGTTGAAATAATTTCTGCTTGATCCCAAAGAACTGTAGCACCAAAGTTATTGTAAACGAAGTTAACTAATGCTGAACTTTTTACTTTCTTCTATGTAATATAGAGAAAGTATTGGATTCGCGAAAATTTTCGACCTCCGTTTTTAGACGGATTTACACGTTTTGGGATATCCTGAACACGAATTGATAGTTTTTAAAAAATGTCAGTCTGTCTGTCTGTCTGTCTGTCTGTCTGTGTGTGTGTGTGTGTCTGTGGTTTCTTGTTTTCACCGTATCTCACGAACCAATGAATGAAATTCAACCAAACTTGGTATATAGTTGGACCCTGGCGGGGCATTGTGCTGATTAGGTTTGGGGATCAATCGCCCAGCAGGTGGCGCTGTGATAGCATTTTATGTAAACTTTTAACATGGCAGTATAGGACAAAATTTCGTATTTTTCACCGTATCTCACGAACCAATGAATGAAATTCAACCAAACTTGGTATATAGTTGGAACCTGACGGGGCATGGTGATGATTAGATTTGGGGATCAATCGCTCAGCAGGTGGCGCTGTGATCGCAAAATTTCGTATTTTTCACCGTATCTCACGAACCAATGAATGAAATTAAACCAAACTTGGTACATAGTTCGACCCTGACATGGAATGGTGCTGATTAGATTTTGGGATCAATCGCCCAGCAGATGGCGCTGTTATCGCATTTTATGTAAACTTTTAACATGGCAGTATAGGAAAAAAATTTCGTATAAATGTACATAATGAACGTTATTTTAAACTTGTGATTGTAAAATTAATATGAATTATTGATAATAGTAGTAGTTAACTAGGAAAAAAAATTGCATGGGGGGGCATCAGTTCCCCCACTTCCCCCCCCCGGGGGGTAAATTTTCAAGATGGGTATCTTTAAAAAGGTCTCTTCAATACCTTTAAAACGAATGGTTGAACTATAAATCTGTGATAATTTAAAACAAAGTTATCGATTTTTAAAAATTTTCACGAAAAAAAACAATTTTTTTTTTTTTTTTTTTTATTGTTACTGAGTGAATTTGTGTAGGAAAATATAGAAGAAAGTCTTGTGGTGGCCACAACATACTAGTTTTCTTCTTTAACACTGCGAATATGTTCTTGAATTCTTTTATTAAGAGTTATTTTTGTTTGTCCGATACAAAACTAGTATGTTGTGGCCACCACAAGACTTTCTTCTATATTTACCTATACATATTCAATCAGTAACAATATTAAAAAAAAAAAAAAAAAAAAAAAAAAAGTACGATTTTTTTTCTTTTTTTTTTTGTTAAAAGTAAAAAAATCGATAACTTTGTTTTAAATTATCACAGATTTATAGTTCAACCATTCGTTTTAAAGGTATTGACGAGACCTTTCGAAAGATACCCATCTTGAAAATTTATCCCCCCCAGGGGGGGAAGCGATGCCCCCCCCATGCAGAAATTTTTTTTCCTAGTTACATACTACTATTATCAATAATTCATATTAATTTTACAATCACAAGTTTAAAACAACTCTTATTATGCACATTTATACGAATTTTTGTCCTATGCTGCCATGTTAAAAATTTAGATAAAATGCTATCACAGCGCCACCTGTTGAGCTATTGATCTCCAAACATAATCAGCACCAGTTAATGTCGGGGACAAACTAAATACCAAGTTTGGTTAAATTTCGTTAAAAAAAAAAAAAAAAAAAAAAATTGTTAAAACTAAAAAAAATCGATAACTTTGGTTTAAATTATCACAGATTTATCGTTCAACCATTCGTTTTAAAGGTATTGACGAGATCTTTCGAAAGATACCCATCTTGAAACTTTGCCCCCCCGGGTGGGAACTTCCCCCCCCCCGGTGGGGGGGGAACCGATGCCCCCACATGCACAAAAATTTTTTCCTAGTTAACTACTACTATTATCAACCTGATCTTTCGAAAGATACCCATTGTGAAAATTTACCCCCCCTGGGGGAGTATTTCCCCCCTAGGGGGGGGGGAAGCGATGCCCCCCCATGCAGAAAATTTTTTTCCTAGTTACATACTACTATTATCAATAATTCATATTAATTTTACAATCACAAGTTTAAAACAACTCTAATTATGCACATTTATACGAATTTTTGTCCTATGCTGCCATGTTAAAAATTTAGATAAAATGCTATCACAGCGCCACCTGTTGAGCTATTGATCCCCAAACATAATCAGCACCAGTTTATGTCGGGGACCAACTAAATACCAAGTTTGGTTAAATTTCGTTAAAAAAAAAAAAAAAAAAAAAATGCGAAAAGTTTTGTTTTGTTAAAACTAAAAAAAATCGATAACTTTGGTTTAAATTATCACAGATTTATCGTTCAACCATTCGTTTTAAAGGTATTGACGAGATCTTTCGAAAGATACCCATCTTGAAACTTTGCCCCCCCCCGGGTGGGTACTTCCCCCCCGGTGGGGGGGGGAACCGATGCTCCCACATGCACAAAAATTTTTTCCCAGTTAACTATTACTATTATCAACGAGACCTTTCGAAAGATACCCATCTTGAAAATTTACTTCCCTGGGGGGGTACTTCCCCCCCAGGGGGGGGGGAACCGATGCCCCACATGCACAAAATTTTTTTCCTAGCTAACTACTACTATTATCAATAATTCATATTAATTTTACAATCACAAGTGTAAAATAACTCTCTTTATGCCCATTTATACGGAATTTTGTCCTATGCTGCCATGTTAAAAATTTGCATAAAATGCGATCACAACGCCACCTATTGAGCGATTGATCCCAAAATCTAATCAGCACCAGTTTATGTCAGGGTGCAACTAAATACCAAGTTTGGTTAAATTTCATTCATTGGTTCGTGAGATATAGCGTCCACAAAAAAATGATACAGACAGACAGACATTTTCTAAAAACTATTAATTCGTGTTCTCCACATCCCAAAACATGTAAATCCATCAAAAAGTGGACTTCGAAAATTTTCGCGAATCCAATACTTTCTCTATATTATATATAGAAGAAAGTAAAAAGATATCATTGTTTAATTTTATTGATATTTTATAAACCCCTCCAGTGGGTCTAGTATGATCACGATCATTTAAACTTTAATGTTTGATAGTTAAAGGAGAACTATAAGGAATTAAAATATTAAATTTACAAAATATATAATGTTTAATTCATCGAATTCATTGCAAAAAGGAAAACTGTTAGTGATTTTGATTTTAGGGGTTAATGAAAAAGTATTAATTGAAAGAGATAAAAATTTATTTTTTATTTTGTTGATAATTTTAATTACAGTAGTTTTTTTTTTTTTTTTTTTTTTTTTTTTTGTACCCAGCGTCAATACCGATTTAGATAATTTTGTTTAATTGTCTGTTTTCGCTAAATTGAAATGAAGTATAATTAAGGGCAAATTTAATTAACATGTAAGAATTGAAAAACGAATTTTTAAAAACAGTTTGATGAGCAGATCAGGCAAGGATAGGAAGGGAGACGAAAGAGTTTTTGTAGTAAACTTCAAACCAAATAACTGAATTATTTTTGCTACGATGTATACAAAGATCTAAAAAAGTTAATGTATGATTGGTTTCACATTCATAAGTAAATTGTATGGAAGGAAATTGTTTATTAAAGATATCGATAAAATTAAGGAGGAAGTTTTTTGAATATGACCAAGCAATAAATATATCATCAACATAACGTAGATAAATTGTTGGTTTAAGTACTGATATAGCGAAAATATACCAGAACTGATAATTTCGGAAACTGTCAATATTATAAAATGTCGTAACATAATTAATTCTAAAGATTCAACATTCCTACCACAAATTTGCATTTTCTTATACAACCAGATATTTAACTTCCATTTATCTTACTATATGATTACAAATTGAAACGTTGCAAGTTTCCTACAAGTTTTTTGAACTATTCTAGTTTTTTCCAACAGTTGTTACCATCAGTCCAGCTTTTCCAACTCCCATCCACTGACTTCTCTAAACAAGTTCCTCACTAGCTCCAGATCTCAAATCTTGCCTCTTTTTAAACCCAAAAAAGCTCCAATTGACTGACTCCAGAATTTTCTACCTAAACTGGCTTCTGACTTTCTTCATATCAAGTTTAATTGTATTTGTCACCTGATAATGTAGTATATATACATGAACGCATAGCCGCACTTTGTGAAACTAAATGTTGTTAAAAATTTCCTGATGATGCCCTATTGATCAGGGTGAAAAGCTTCGAAAAATGTATTTTAATACGAATGTCTTTTAATTAAATATATTCTTAGATGTTTTTAAAGTGAGTTTTTATAAATTTTATCTGATTTTATCATAGAAAATATAATTAAAAACTAGTATGTTGTTGCCACCACATGACTTTCTTCTATATTTTCCTATACAAATTCACTCAGTAAAAATAATTTATTAAAATTATTATTTAAAAAAATTACCTTCCATCATAATGCAGACGATTTCCATAGAGAAGTAGTATAATGCTAAATAGTCAATTTTATTCTCAATATTACATTAAAAAAAAAAAAAAAGAAATAAATAAATAAAAGAAATTGATAACTTTATTTTAAGTTATCGCAGATCGATGGTTCAACCATTCATTTTAAAGGTATTGGTGAGCTCTTTTAAAAGATACCCATCATGAAAATTTACTCCCCTCAGGGAAGGAGGCGAGGCTCCTACATACACAAATTTTTTTTCCCAGTTGACTATCTATATTACAAATAATTCTTTTAAATTTCATAATGATTATAAAAAAATAATTCTCTTTAGGCACATATATACGAAATTTTGTCCTATACCACCATGTTAAAAATTTAGAAAAAGCGGGATGGCAACGCAACCTATAAGACAATTTTTACCAAAAGTTGATAGGCACTAATTTATACCAAGGTATAACTACATACCAATTTGTATGAAATTCTGTGCAGTAGTACCTGAGATACAGTCACCACAAAATTTTGTCTCACACACAGACAGACATTTTCTAAAAATGGTCAAATCGTGTTCTACATTTCTCAAAACGTGTAAATCCATCAAAAACCCGAGGTCGAAAATTTTTACGAATCCAATACTTTCTTCTATTGAATATACAAGAAAGTAAAAATGCTTAAAGTTAATGAATAAACAATACAAGTAAATATAAAAATGATATTTTAACATTTGTTATTGAAAAGGCCGGCGATAATGGTTAGCAATAAATAAATATTCGATGTGATTAACTTAGCATAACTATCGTAACATTGTCAGTTTTTTTGTCACACCACAATTAGTGTAGAGTAATTTTCTTAATATATAGATATGATTAAATAGGAAGAAAAGAGTGTGAAAAAAAGGTGCATACTAACAATGTTCATAATAAATTAGAATTGTTATACCAGCCATGTATTACATCTACCGGAAAGTTCTGAATTAAAATACCGACATCGGAAATTTATCCTGGATAAAATTTAAGATATTCTTGGGTAACTTTTAAGATGATAATTGGTAAAGTATCATATAAATATTGTTAAATAAAAATTCCAGGTGTCCTTTTATTAATTCAAAAGGACAGAACTTTCTGGTTGACCTAATATATGTTAATGTCACCATTGAGACAGTGTTGCCGACTATAGGAATTTGTCCCTACACATAGGGACTTTTAGTAGTTTTCATGAACATGTAAGAATGGAGTATGGACTTTTTGGAGGTCATCCTTAGGATAGCTTGAGGATTAAAGTAGATTCTATGGACATCCTCAGCACTAAAGTAGAAACTGTTATCATCAAAGTGGAGACATTTTGAGCTGTTCATAAGGACATGGAAAAATTTGAGTTGGCAACACTGCATTGTTCCGAAAGGGGGGCTTTATTTTCACTACAGTAAACAAATATTGCAAAGCAGGACACTTTGGTCCCGGCATTTTGGTCCTACCGTTTTGGTCCCTGATCATTTTGGTCCCGAGACATTTTGGTTCCGCTAAATTTTTGCTATCTTTTAAATATATATCAGTTTTTTAATATGATAGCATATTTGTTGATACGGGAAAATTGAAGTGCTCTTAGAATATCTTTAATTAAGGAATATCTTATTGGTAAATATATAAATTTTCGACATTATGGTTGCTCCCTAGCCATTGAAATTCGGGTTTTTTGTTCTGATTTTTTACAAACATTTAAGTATATTTAATTTTTTTTTTTTTTTTTTATGCAATTGCACTTTCTTTTTAAATGCAATTGCACTTTCTCTTTTTTTTTTTTTTTTTTTGTAATTCACATTTTTTAAATTTGATTTCGATTTAACTTACTTTAACTGTAATTTGATTTTTAATGTATTAGTAGTGACAAAATTTTAAGATTTTAAAAGCATTATTAAAAATAAAAACAGAACCTTGTTATTAAAAAAGAATCCCCATTTGAATATATTTATTGATAAAGTATGAATTAATTTAAAAATAATGAAATACAGAAAAAAAATGTTAAAAAAGTGGGAAAAAGAAAGAAAACCTTAGAATATTATATATAATTTGCTTTTAGTGACAGAATGCTATTACTTTCAAAGAACCAATTATTGACCTGTCCCATCACAGACTCTTCTTCATAAGCATAAGCTTGGAAGTTTTTGAATTTGTATATGAATTGATTCATATATATATGTGTGTGTGTGTATGTGTGAGAGAGAGAGAGATACACGTTTCATTCACCTTGATTGTGATTTAATTTTTATTTTTATTCTAAGAGGAATTTATTTCAAAATATGTGTTATAATAATAATAAAATGCATGTTTGTTTGACCGTGATATTTAGTTATATTAACGATGTATATATGCATATAAATTACTTTTCTTTCAATTAGAAAGATTTTATTTTAAATATGAAAAAACGCACTATTTAATCAACTGTGAACATCAAGGTTTAGAAAATATTGAAGCACAATTTTTTTATCTTTAATCTTTTTTTTTTTTTTTTTTTTTTTTTTTTAATAAATATGTCTCTCTGATATGTCTCCATGACTAAAAACAATGCCCTCACACCTGCTTCTCCCACAGACAGTAAAAAGGAATTTCACTGTTTTCTTTTAGCGCATTTGAAAAAAAGAGAGGGGAGGAGACCGAGGGGCTTTTAACCGAAATTTTCTTAAGTAATATTGTAAGGGATTATAATGGAATAAAAAGGCTTTTCCATTTCTGTATGATGCATAACTATTTTCTGTGTTTTACAAATACATCTGGATTGACAGAGAAGACAATGACACAAGTTTAGCATATATGTACAAATTAAATCCAGTAATCATAATTTAGGTTCCTTGTATTTTCTTTTATTATTAAACTGTAACATTTAGGAGATGCTTGGATTAAGCATCGATTTCCTACAAATTTTGTATTTGAACACTCTAAATTTTAATGTGATAATTAAGAACCACATTAGAGTGACTTATATTAAAAATCTTCTATTTTACTTAAACTGAAATTTCAGGGACTTACAATGAGACGGCAAGGGTGTGGCTGTGGGGTCCTCAAATCAAACGGAGGTTCCGCATGTAGTTAGCGCTCAGTGAGTGTATTCATATACTCAAACCCTAGAGCGCACTACTTAGCCATCGCCGAGAAAAAAATTCCTGAAGTTTGAAAAAAAAAATTTTTTTAATTTGTATTAAAATTTAATAAATCGTTATAAACAATTTCTTATTTAAACAATTAAAATTCAATCAATCGTTCATCATCAGCTCTCTTCTCCAATTTTTTCAAAAATGATCAAATATGCCTGGTATGCGTCAAAATTATCTGAACATCGAGAAATATTTATGTGTGAAAGAAGTTTGCTTTTTAGAAGAAATTCTCAAAACACTGTGCTCCTGTAAAAAAGCTGCATTTATTTGTTGTGCAAGTTGTCGACAAAATTTGTGTTTTTCTTGTTTTTATGATAAATATCATCCAGGTTTGTGTATTCGTAAAGATGAATGATTGAAAGAATTGCTAATGCTATAAACGTATAATCATAAATATTCATTGTATTTAATAATGTTATTTTATAAAAAATAAATGGTAATGTTTAAAAGAACTGTGGCTTTTGTATTTATTCTATCTACAGTTCTAAATTCTAATCGTTAAAAAGTTAGAAATCATTAAATTCGCGATTTAACAATGTATAAAAGTTGAAAAGAAATTGTTTATAACATAACGATTCATTAAATTTTAATACAAATTTTTTTTTTTTTTTTTTTTTTTTTTTTTTTTCAAACCCTTGCCGTCTCCTTGTTAGATAAATTAATAATGCTTAGATCTTCGCTGATAACTAATACCCTTTATCATTTAAAATTCAATCCGAAATGATAATTTTCTGTTCCATGTGTCCTATAGTTACAATTATTTCAACAAAGGTTGTAGGTATTTAACCCTCCAATTATTAATATCCTTCTAAGTTCTCTTTTGCCCGAAGTTTCATCATGTATTTGCTGTCTTTTTCCCCCTATCGTACAAAGAAAAAATCTAAATCTCTAAATTTTAGATGTTCATTCAGTTTTATTTGTTACTACAACTTTCTCTTGCAAAAAATTATAATAATAATAATAGTGGCTTTTCCTACCCCCATGTTTTCAAGTCAAATGACAAGAATTAGATTTGTGAAAAATAATTTTGCTTTTTTTTTTTTTTTTTTTTACTGCAATGCTTTGATTACCCCTGATATCGGGACCAAAACGTGGGACCAAAACAGCAAGACCAAAATGACAGGACTAAAACAGCGGGACCAAAATTTCCTTGGGACCAAAGTGGCAGGACCAAAACGGCAGGACCAAAATAGTGGGACCAAAGTGCCATGTACCCCAAATATTGATATATTTTCAAAAGAATCTTTTGCAAGCTCACTTCAATAAACAAGTTATATCAAGTTTACTAGCGAATTAATAAAATAATTATCAGTATAGATATTTATTTATAGATAGAAGCTTATAGGAAAAATTTTATTTGTAAATGCAAAACTCGATATAGCAGAACTGCCAATTCTCAGTATTATTTCATACCACATACATGGTAAGATTCTACCTTTTTTTCCTGACTCTCCCATATTTATATTCTCTCCTATTTATATTCTAATCTTCTATAGTATGTTTCTACGATCAGCTAAAGTGTAAATTGCTATAGAAATATAGAGGTGGAAGGAAAAAAGGTGGAACCGTACCATATATGATACCACTATTTCTGGATTTTTTTTTTTCTTTATTCTCTTAATCTATCATCGAAAATATTGCTATAGAGTAATAAGAAAATGAAATAACCTAGAAGATTAGCAGTTCTGCTACTGCAAGTTCGTTGCTGTTGTTTTATATAAAGATCAATTATGTGCAAAGCACAGTTTTATTTTTTATTTTATTAGTACGACAGGACTACTTTCAGTCAGACATTTCCCGTCATTATCATTTGCTGTGTTGAACCCATAGACCTATTATAAGAGTGGATGGGACAATGGCAGCCTTTTTTTAGTGGCAAAAATAACTTATAAAAAGGTCACGTGACTGTTGATCTACAGGAAGCCAAACTGGTGAATATTGAAATTTTCTTGCCTTGCTCTAAACTCTGCTTTTTCTTAAGCAGACAATATTTTTTCCTTTATTTTTGAAAGTTCTTTTTAAAATTTTTATCTCACTTTAAAAGTTAAATGGATTGCTTTGAATCTGAAAGAAATTTGATCACAGGTAATGGTTATTAAATGTTATTTAAAAAGTGCAAGGAATATTTTATAAAAGGAGGAAATATAACATTTCACATGTAAGATATTTTATGGCTTTTTATTTCATCTTTTTAAGTAATTATATTTGTAAAATGTTTAAATCTGCTTTATTTAATTCTTTAAATAATAATAATAATATACACTATTTGAAAATAAATGCAATATTGTTTTAATACAGTGGTAAAACTATCTAACATGTAAAAACCCTGAAAACTGCTACTTGCATGCAGATAGGGGAGATTTATTAATGATATATGATATCGCTACCTATAATAAGTGATATTAGGAGACTTCTTAATACATTATAAAGCAAATTAAACATTCAAGATACGAAATTTCTATAAAAACAAAATAATTTAACATGAGATTTAGACAGCAAAATTTTTAAAAACCCTGAATTCAGGGGTAGCCCCTAAAAAGTTTCACCCCTGATAATAATAACAATTCATGAGTTCATGAGAATTATATTTATCTCTGGATAACAGTATTTAAAATTAAAAAAAAAAAAAAAAAAAAAAAAGCTTAAAAGCTAAAAATTAAGTATAAATAGCATTATAGGCAATTCTAAGCAAGATACTAAACCTTTATAGATTCATTATCTTGGCCATTGAGGAAAATAAAAAATGTATGTAATAAATTTTATTTTCATGGTTACATATATAATATTCTTTGTATATAAAGTATACACAAAGTGCCCATTTTAGCATTTCCCAACAAAATTTTGAAAAGTTTATGACTGTTTCGTCAGTCTCTATGGCCAGGCCGAAATTGATAGATATTATTAAAATTCACTATGGTATGTTCGCCATGTAAAATGATATTACTAGCACAACTAGTTTGTGTACAGGAACTCACGAAAGATTTTTGATGCAAATAGGATCTATAAGGGTTTTTCTTTTTCTTTTTAATGCATTTACTATAAATATCTTTATACGAAGCACAACATAAGAAAAAAAATCTATATTTTTAAAATACACAAAAACATTTTCCTGCTCAAAAATGTAAAATCACGATAATCTGTGGGTTTACAGGGCTACACAAAGTTATTCAGATGCAATAGAGTTTATAGTTGGAAACTGCTCACTGCAAATTTCCAGTGTTTCCAGAACATTTTTAGAGCAATATCTGATGTGTATGTAAGTTTTAGAAGATATACAGGGCTAAACAGAAGCAAAAATTTTAATGCTTTTTCCTTAGAAATAATGTTATAACGACACTATTGTGAGAATTCTTTCCATCAAAGTTAAGAGTAAAATATATTTTTGTAGCCATGTAGATTTTGGCCGATATACAGGGTTACACAAAAACAATCTGTTACATGACATTCTTTAAAAGCAATAATATAAAAAATATTTCAGTTTTCTTCTTTTATAAAGAAAATAAAAATGTATTTCAAGATGCCATTAAGGAGGTAAAATACATTTAAAGATTAAATGGGTAATGAGTAAATATATATGAAAAGTTTATAATCTAAGTGAACCCCATTACTTTATATTTTTTTTCTCCAAGAGTTTAGGATTTTATTTTGATTAATAACTTCATTGATAAATTTTATTATAAGTACATATTTTCTACATCTTTATAAAACATACATAGTTGTATAATTCAAATATTTACTGGTACAAAATATCAATCTATAATAATAAAGGAAGATGTCTGTCTGTCTGACCATCTATACGTTCAGCCCCTACTGAACACAGAACTAGAAAATTTGACATATGGGTGCTTAGAAGCCTGCCTGGGTACATAGTGAAAAAAGAATTTTTTAATTTTAATTAGTTCCGGTGATATTAATTAAAACGTCGACCAATGTCTAATTAAAAAGTGAGTGGATCGTAATTTCCGCCCTTGTAGAATTCAGCACGTTCCTCAAAAGAGGAAGCAGAGAGAGAAAAATTTCTCGGGTTTTTCTAAAGCGATCGCTGCAGAACTTTTGGAGATATTGAAAATACACCTGCACCACAAGAAAGAGCATTTATTACCAATTCTTACAGTATTTTTTTTTTTTTTTTTTTTTAAATACGGATTTTTTATATTTTTAAAAAAAGTTTTAAAAAGGGTCCAAAATTTCTCTTTTTCTCGATCATCTTTTTTGAAACGCCTTGTACAAAAGAGAAATTGTATGAAAGAGAAATTGTTCTATTTCTTAACAAGTGGTATATTTGGAAAGGTCATTTAATCTTCTTTCGAACCATATAAACAGTTTAACAAAATACAAATTAGCGATCCATATTTTTTTATTTTACGAAGCATCGATTTTTTCACAAAACATTTTATAACTCAAAATCTTTTAGAGACAAATCATTTCTTTTTTTTTTTTTTTTTTTTTAATATAGATCTCGATTAGACAAACCAGATTTCAAAAGATTGAGAGATTTTTTCAAAAACTAAATCCGTTATAATTTTTTCAATTTTCAGTATCCCTGCAGTTTTCAATGAAATTCTGAATTGACGTTTCTGAAACTCTTGCGTTTGTCGTTCGAACAACAGTGGGTATTTTTGTTACCATGGAAACTTCGCAGACGATATTTGGAAAGTAGAACAAAAGAGAAATATCTTTTACTGTCACATGTTTCTTGACTGCAATTAAAAATTCCAAATTTCAAAATTCTTCAATTTCCCTCTCCTGTTCACAAAACTTACTATACACCTTTAACATCAAAACACAATACAGTATAGGATCTGTTATCCAGAAAGCTTGGGACCTGGGATATTCTGGATAAGGGGGTTTTCTGTAATTCGGAACACTTTATTATATGTATAAAAATGGTAGAAAATAATTTCACAAATAGCAGTGATAAACATGAATAATGTATATAAACACTTTACCTATATATATTTGTTCATTTAATAAATTATTTCCATAAAATAAAAATAAAAAACATTCTTAATTGGAATTTTTAACTATAAATAATAATAGTAATAATAAATGAAAAATAAATAAACATATATAAATTTAATTTTGGACCTGAGAGTAAAATCTTTTCATTTTGGATTTTGCAAACATTTCTGTGATAGTTTTTTGCTTATAGTGAGTCTCTGATACTAATTGTTCATAAATGTTTCAAATATTTTTAGCACATAATGAAAGGAATTCTAAAAATAATGGAAATTAATAAAAACTATTTAAAACTTTTATAACAATTGGGACTTCATGCATACGACCTGAGCTCAAGGATAAAATTCATCTGCTATTGGCCACTTTCAGAAGTATGTGTTATTAATCTTAATCAATTAAAAAATACCATAAAAATTCATTTTCTAACCTAAATTTGCAAAATTTTCAGTAATCTTTTGGACAATTTTTGCTCACCATATTTCCTCAGAATAACACTGTAGCATTAAAGAAAGTAGGTTATAAAACTATAATTCTGACCGCTGCTATTGTATAACTTTAATTCTTAAATTTTACAATAATTAAAAATTTTGGTAGTTGGCATTTTGCATTCTGGTTTTCGGAGCATTCTGGATAACGGGTTTCCGGATAACGGATCCTATACTGTATTTCAGTTCAAATTTCATTGATTTTGGAGAATAAACAAAAATTTACATTTTAATTTACATTTTAATTGCAAATTCAATTTTATTCTAATACATGTATTTCAAATTCTAATTACGATTAAATTATTTTTAATAAATCATTCGAAAGATATTTTAAAGTACTTTTATATTATGGAAAGTGGAATTCGAGATTTCACCCGATTTAAACATTCTGAGGTGTCCTGATTAGGTTTTCTTTGGTATCTCAGCTACTAATTAAAATAAATTCACAAGTAATACATCACTTGAAAGGTTTTTTGATTTGGAATTGAACAGTTCTAAAACGGGGATAAGGCATCGCAGATGCTACCGATCGGGACTTTGATGAAGTCAGAAATTTGAAAGATCATAACATGGTGAGCGAACAGGCTGTTTCAGATATTGAGACTGGAAGAGGGCGCCGCAGGCGCTACCGAGCGGCAATTTACTGAGATTAAATTTTTCAAAAAAGCTATTTTCACTATATGTCACTAAGCTGTTGTAAGACCTGAAATGGGAAAAAGGTGCCTCCAAGCTGGAGTTTCGTAAAGTCGGATTTTTCAAGGATCGCGAACCAGCTGGTCACCGAAGACGGCTAGTTCAAATAATAAATTTGCGAAGATTAGGAGAGTGTTTATTTGAGCATGTGACCGTCCTATTGACGCATTTAATGTTTTAAGTATTTTTGTCAGTAGAAATTAAATAAACCAGCATTTTCTGTAGTAATGAAACTTTGTGTAGTTATTGTATGAGCAACATTATTCTGTTTAACTATTTCTTTCTAATTATTTCAAGGAAGTTATTTTGTACCTACATCGAGAGATTTTTACATTCTCTTACCCAAATATGTCAGAGAAAGTAATGTTTTGGGTCTAGTTTTAGATATTGAAATTTTGATAAATTTTTACCTTAATCCTCTAGGTCCTCAAAATCTGGAAAACAGATTTTTAAAAAATCGTGTGTGAAACAACCACCTTGACTTCCATTATACACTATTACACATAATATACGCATTTTTGGGAGATAATATGATCAGAAGACATAAAAGTGACCTAAAGAAGTAGAAATCTAAAATTTTTCCGATAAGAGAAACTTTATAACGCATATAAAAATATATAAAACGAAGCTTACATATAGCGAGGTTAAAAATAAGAGAAAAAAATGGTAGTTATTTTATGAAACACAAATTTCCGAGATCTGAAGATGACCTACCTAAGCAGGATGACTGTTAATTTTCCTCTGATAACCATGCAATACACGAGAAAGAAATGGATTTATATAACAATTTTCAAGAAAATCGTTAGAGCCATTCTTGAGATACCAACTTTTACAAAAAATCAATTATTGACCGGAAAACAATAATTACATACAAAAGGATATTTAAAAGTGAGTTAATATGGCGAGTTTTAAAAAAATCCGTACAGCCGTTTTTAAAGGAACACGCTTGCAAGACCTGAAATGAGGTTATTTATACAGAATGCCTATCAATTTTCCTGAACTAACCAACTATATCATTCGAAAAGGCATCTAATAGAGTGTTTATAAAGCAAATTTAAAGAAAATTGTTAGAGCCGTTTTTGAGACACGGACTTACGGTGTGACAGTCCCACTTCTGGTTTTTCAATTTTCACCAAAATATGGATAATTCATCTGTACACCAGACCTGTCTCAATTCTGAAGTTTTGTAGTTTTATCTTTATTAGTTTTGGAGATATGATAGCCAGAAGATTCCACACATACTGTCATGCAACCAACCACTCCTAGGTTTATTTTATGCAACCAACCAACCTTTGAAGCCGCCGTGAGCGGGAGAAGGTATTTTCGCAGAGAGAGAGACTTTGGCCTTCGGCCTGAAACGTAGGGTGCAATTGGCGCGCCCGAGTCACGGATTTATTCCGTTGGTTTATTCTTATTATTACATGAGTACATGGGTACTCATATGTATATAAATTTACCACTGTATATATTCATCTTCATGTTTGATTTAATATTAATTAATTAAAGAGTAAAATTTAATACAAGAGAAATTTTCTGTTCTCAAGTGTCAACACTCGGTTTATCACACATACATACACACACACTGACCAATTGCCAAAAAACACTTTTTTGGACTCAGGGGACCTTAAATCGTGTAAATCAGGTAAAATCTTGATATCGAACTTTTGGTCCAAATACCAAAATTTGTGACCAAATTTTTGGAAAAGAAATATTAAAAATTTATTTTCCCGTTGTATGACTGTATTTTAACAAATAAGGCAAAAAATTGCTTTTAATGTCAGATGGGTGATGCAGAATTTTCAAGATTTTACTTTTTTTTTTAATGCAACATAAATATTTCTCCAATTATTAAAAACAGACTAAATTCTTCAAAATGAGTAATTTAAAACTTGTACAAGTATATTTTACAATTTATTTTTCTCTAAAAAAATTTAAACATTAAACTAAGAATAATTTTTGACAGATCCTTCAAAAAAATCATTAAAAACTGTTTATTGGATGAAAAAAAAAAAAACTTAGAACATAAAGCAACATATCATTTAATAAATTATTAACATTTTTTTTTCTCCTTATATTTTATTCTAAAAATAATTAACTGTACAAATATTTACACTTAAATTTTACATATATGTGAATAAAATATATCATTTCAATATTAAACAAATTTCAAATTTTTAAGCAATTAAAAAATAATAAAATAAAATATATTATAAAATGTTGATCAATTTATAAACTGGATTTTAAATTAATTAGAATAATGTATTGAAATTCTACATTGTTCATTAAAGAAGCAAAATGTTTTAAATAAAACTATACAGACAATCAAATATTTCAAAAACATTTCATTAACACAAGTTTTTATAATTATTTTTTAAAAAGAATATCAGTTTTTTTTTTTTTTTTTTTTTTTTTAAATAAAAACAAGTAAATGTATAAACTATTACAAATAAATGTAGCAAGTATGTGAAAAACAGCAAAATCATTATTTTGATTTTGCAAAATGATTAAAAAAATTTGCAAAATTGTTACAAAATAAATATTAAACATATTTTAACATTAATACAAACCATAAATTGCAAATTTGAATTTATCAATTTTTATAATAATTCATTCTATATTAAATTTATTTTTAAATTTTGGAATACACATAAACATTATAAAATTAAAACAAGGAACTTTATAATTCATCAATCTAGTGTTGGCATTGGGATTAAGGTCACTACACGTGGGTCCTAGGCTCGACTCATCAATTCGTATTTCATATTTGTAAACTATAACTAAATTAAGATTTTTAAAAAGGTTGGTAAATAGTAAAAGTTTCAGATTATTAATCTCACAAAAAATAAACTTTGGAGAAAGTAAACAATTAATACATATAATATACAGATACAGAACATTTTTTTCCCCCATAAAATCTCACTTGATTTTTGTGCAGAAAAAGTAAATTTTGAGCTAATGTTTCTCAAAATCAGAATCCTTCTTAGTAGACTGTGGAGAATTTCATAGTTGATTTACATAGACAACACAAGGTTTTGTTCGTTTGACAATATTAGTAGGAGGATCAGAAGACAATTTTCTTTTGCCAGATAGAAGTGACTTTTCTCTGGTGACAGATGTTAGCTGCTCTTCCATACTTTGACCATACTTATTTTGTTTACATTTTCTTTTGCCAGTTGCATTACAAAATCCAAAAGTACACAAAGCAGAGACAAGTCCATTTTGAGTTGCAGCAAATTGTTTGGCATTTTTTAACATTTTTCTTATGGCTGGAGCAAAAATTTTTGGTTTCTCTTTATAACAATTCTTTATTCCATTAAATAATGCATCCAACTCAACTAGTTCATTGTCAGTCAATATTTCAGAATGAAATTCGTTTTCATCATTGTTTACTGATATAGCTGCTGCTGATGAAGATGGAAAATCCTCATTTCTCTCAAGATCATTCTTATTTGTTATATTAATATTTAGATCTTCATTATTTTCGTTTATGTTTTCTTCTTCATCTACATCTGCATTGTAGACATGAAGATTTTGTTCTAAGTAAAGGTATGGATGCAAGTGTTTATACCGAGGAGCTGCTGACCAGCCAATTTTATGATTATGTTGGTACTTCATGCAACAAATAGTTGGCCAATCTTTTATTAATGGATCCACATACTTGCTCCGTGAAGCCTTTACATACCTGAAATAAATAAAATCTTTTATAAATGATATATTATATCAATAATTCAATTTTTGGAAAAATAAGTTATTATTTAATAACAATTTGAGGGTTTTACTTCTGGGATTGATTTTCATTTTTTAGGGATAAGGGTGTTTTTTTTTTTTTTTTTACTAATTCTACCATTTCTGTAAAAATAAAAATTAAAAAAAATTTTTTTCTTTCTTTCTTTTTTAAATATAAAAATACATAATCTATAAAAATGTTAAGTTGGTTTGTGTACGGCTCAAAATCTCAAAATGTTCTGCACTGATTGATCTCAAATTTTGACACGATATACAATCTGCTTCAAAGATTGTTTTTATCTATTTTTCGTGCCAGTAACATACCCGCGACCGCAAGAAAACAGCTTTTTAACGGTCAGCAGTGTACCAGCAAACACGCCATATTGACACTGCAAATTTGCTTTATGTTTACCATTTATTTAAAACAGCACGTGCTCAGTAAAAAATGAAAAGGAAAATAATGTTGATGTTTCACTTTTTTATTTTTGTGAATTTATGAGCATGCAGTAGTTAAAAATGTTTGATTTCGATGAATTTTATATTACAGAGCATGCTCAGTAAAAAATGAAAAGGAAAATAATGTTGATGTTTCGATTTTTTATTGTTGTGAATGTATGAGCACGCGATAGTTAAAAACGTTTGATTTTCGATTAATGGCATCTGTATAAAATTTTTAGTTTTTTAGAAAAGGAAATAACTTTCCCATTTTTGCTCCAAAATGTCCTGTTGCGATTAATGTTTATGTAGTCAAATTCTTCACCTGTTACACTTTGTGATTTTGTGTTGCAATTATTTTTTTTCTCAAACTTTCATATCTCTGACTATACTTATCTTTCAATGTAAATACTTCTCAACTGTTTCTCTTTCCATCAGTAATGTTAAACATCATAAGAAACGAAAATGTGTATGCTCTATTAACAAAATAAATGCTTGCCTGAAATGCCATGAATTTTTTTGGCCATTTCAAAATGAAAATTTTTCGTTATTAAACTTTTTGTCCTAACTCTAATTTTTTTTCAACCTAGAGCTGTGAGAGCCATAAGAGGTTATAACCTTATCCCTTCCTTCTGTTCTTCTTGAAACCGAAATAATGCCTAGCAGAAAAAATGCATTGATATTGCTGGTAGGAGATTTTAAGCAAACATTGCCTGTAAATTCTCGATCAACACAAGCGGATGAAGTAAATGCTTGCCTGAAATATTCAACATTGTAGCGACACATACATGCATTGCAGTTGACCACGAATATGCGTGTCCAGCTGCAGAACGATCAATCAGCCGAGGTATTCTCACAACAATTACTGGACACTGGAAACAGACAGCTGCCAGTCAATGAGACGTCAAGATGAATATCATTTCCTGATAATTTTCATAAATTAGTAACATCAAAAGAAGAACTGATCGAAAAAGTATTTCTTAATATTCAAATTAATTATAGGAATCATGATTGGCTCCGTGAACGAGCTATCCTCGCCACGAAGAATAAAGATATCTATCAACTTAATAATGTTATTCAATCCAGCATTCTAAGTGAGGAAATTACAAATAAGTTGACAGACACTGTTGTGGAAGCAGATGAAGTAGTTAATTATCCTACGGAAATTTTTAACTCACTTGATCTGCCAGGGATGCCACCACACATATTAAAATTGAAAATAGGTGTGGCAATTATCATGTTGCGGAATATTAATCAACCAAAACTCTGCAATGGCATGCAACTCGCAGTTAAGAAATTAATTAACAACGTAGTGGAAGCAACAATTTTAATGAGGCCTTTCAAAGGTGAAGGTGTCCTCATTCATCGAATTCCCCTGATTCCGACGATACACCATTTAAATTTAAAAGATTGCAATTCCCAATTCAATTGGCATTTGCAATCACAATCAATAAATCTAAAGGTCAATCTTTAGAAATGTGCGGTTTAGATTTAGATGTGGATTGCTTCTCACATGGACAACTGTATGTTGCGTGTTTCAATGTCAGCAAACCAGATATTTATGCAAACAATAGAATAACAAAAAATACTGTAAGTATTGCAAAATTAAACTTCTATGAAATGTATGCTTTGTTTTGTTCCTCATTTCTCATCATGCAACCACAATGTGCCACAGCAAAGCGTGGCAGGGTACAGCTAGTTTTATATATAAAGATACTGTGCAACATATTAATTTAAAAAAGAAATGTACTTAATTATACATTAGCAACTATTTTTTTCATATGTACTAGCATTAATATTTCAGTTCTAATTTTTAAAGACTTTTAAAACTTTTTGCATACACTAAGCGACAAAAAAAAAGCCGCACTTGGATATTTTCTTTTTCGCTTTCTACAACCGCCAAATTTATCGTTTAAAAAGCAAATTTTCGAACAGATTTTATTATGTTGTCCACCACATACACATTAGTACTCAGTCCAGTGTTAAAAACAAAATACAATAGTCAGGAAAATTGTAATTTTAGAAATTATTTCAAAAATGATAAGAATAAGGCAGTTAACGATGCCACAAAAAGTATTAATTTTTTAATGAAAATCAAAAAATATTTTAATACGTGAGATGGTAAAATAATTAAATGCTAACGAAATATTGGTAAAACGGTTTTTAGCAAGTTATAACGTTTTTTGGTCATTTAAACTGGAAATTTGGTTTATGGCGGCCATGTTGCTCATCCAAGCGAGATGACCGTAAGTTAAAATGCCATTTCTTATAAAATCGGTTTGTATTACATTTAGAACATAAAAGAGATTCAGAAAAAGGGTTTAGCAGCATAATTTCTTTAACTACAGTACAGCAACTATTAAACAAAGCAGGTTTAAATGACAGAAAATTTGAAAAAATTCCATTCTTATTGAAGAAAATTAGGAAACCATGACCTCAGATGGCTAAAAAAATAAAAAAATGGTTAGGTAATTATTGGGCTGAACTGTTTCTCTTTGATGAGTCAAGTTTAACTTATTTCGAGCTAAAGAAAACACGCGGAACTGACAACGAAAATATGACCGACTTAATGAAAATCACACTTTTAAAACAGTGACACAATCTCCGTACATTATGGTACGGAGGTGCATAACTTTTCAAACAGTCAGACAAATTATTATGCTCAAGGGATCAATTAACTCGAAATAAAACACAATCGTCATAAAAGTGTTGCCTGACCGACTATTTTGGAGGTATCTTGGACATTTCCGTAAACACGTAAACAGCATTTTACGCTGAAAATGCACCTTACTACGCAGCGTCTGTGGTCAGTTTATTACTTCAAATTGTCAAAATTTCCTATCCATTCCAATGAGAACCTATAATTATGTAAGTAATCATATCTTTTTTCACTTTAAGTTGAATCCCACAAAAGATACAGTAAAATTTCTTCTTTACCAGACATGAGAATAGTCCTAATCGCGATCCTCTCGAAAATGTTTCGTCTATAAAAAAGCGGGGAAGAGGGGAGAGGATTCGAAATTTGCAGCCTATAACTCTGCCTGAACTAGAAAAAATTATTTGTGATATTTTGCACGTTGAAATTTCTGAGATTTATATTAAAACACTGTATAATACTATGTCATTGCGCAATAAAGCAGTAATTCCATATAAAGGTGGAATTAACCCAATGCTGAATTTTTAATAAAATCATTTTAATTTCATTTTTAATAAAAATTTGCTTAGATGTAACAAAAAAATAGTTTTATTTCATATATTAAAATATAACTTGTTTATTTCATTTAATAAATCATAACAGAGTACAAAGTGTATGGTTATTGCATTATGTTCAAAAAGAAAGTTTTATGCACATTTTTAAAAATTACATAGTGTGCAATAATGCAAATTATTAAATCGAAAATGTACATAGGTATCATTTCATCCCTTTGGTATTACGCAAATAAGAGAGTTTCATTTGTTTCAAACATTAATTTTAAAGTTATTACGAATAAAAAAGGTATAAGTCATTCTTTCTGCAGTGCGGCTTTTTTTTTGTCGCTTAGTGTATATATTATCTCATATTACCTTATGTTCAAGTATTAAAAGTAATATGAAAATTTTCACCAAAATATTTGTTCACTTTTTTTTTTAAAGGATACAATCCTTTTATGAATTCTAAGTTGGGTACACAATGCTGTTGGTACACAATGAATGTATGGATACATCAAAATACTTTTAACCCCCCCCCCCCCCCTACAAGTTTTCTAGGATTAAAAAAAAAATTCATATTTTGTATTCACTATTCTAAGTTGGGAAACCAATTGCAGTATTAACTGCTAAAAAACTATTCATTTGTTATACTGTGTTGCACTGCAATAAAGAAAGTGAGATTTTTGAAGACATTTTGTAATTACCGCATTACAAAATAGCATATTGTGAATCACGTACTCAGTTTGTTCCTTTAATCAACTGGATGTTAGTTAAAAGCTCTTCTATCAGAAAGTAGACAAGTGATCCATACTATTAACTAAGTGTTAAAGAAATGAAATTGTTTAAATAATAAAATTGTATATTGGTTAAATTGAAATTGATTTATTCTTTAATGTAATTTGAGAATTTTGGTATGTGATCGGATCTTGGATAAAAATCTCATGTAATTATTAATTTAACATATATTATCAATAATTAAATTTTTATAGGTATAATTAAATTCACTTAAGGTTATTTATAAGAAAAATACATCTATTCCATCTTACAAAGTTATAACTTATATGATAAATCAGTAAAAAAAAAAAAAATTAAATTAGTTTCTTTCATTTCTTTCTGGAAGAAACCTATTTCTTCCTGCCAGTTTTTACCACCTTGGAAGAAACTTGCCAACTCCAGTCAATTTATTTTGAAAATGGCTCCTAAAATTGATAGATGGCTCAAAGGTTCTGCACTTTCCAAGGAGAAATATTCATCAAGGAGAAAACAGCAAATTATAAAAGTGTTGTAAAAATCGTGGTTATTGTATTTCTAAAAAAATTAAATTTTGTGCACATCAGTTTTGTTGCAAAAATGAAGGAAGTTAGTCACTATACATTATTTAAATTGAAAATACAAGAAAAGTTTATTTAATTTTTCATTTATTAAAGATATAGAAAAATTTAGAAATGTTATACAGTTGCAAAAAGTACCAAACATAGCGTACAATGTTGTGTTTCATATCAACCAATGTGTTGGAGAGACTCAAAAGCTTTACTCTCATTAGACAAACATCAAACTGCTACATCATGTTGATATCGGGTAATTCCATTTTAAATCAACAAATTTTCAAAAAAGTTGTTGCATGACAATTTTTGATTTTGATGACAATTTGCATGTGCTTTCCCCATACCTTTTTGACCACAAAAATATATTTTTTTTATTTAAAAAAAAATTACCCTTTGATATGAAGGCTATTTTTGTCGTTGCCAACAGCCAAAATTAGATATTTTGATGCTTTGCTTTATGAACTATAACTTTTTTCCTATCAAAGCTATCAAACTCAACTATAGCTCATTGGAAAGCTAAAAAAAAGATCTTTTTCCATATGGTATCAATAAATTTGAGATTTAAAAACAAAGGTTATTTTTTCAAGGTCAAAGTTTGCGATGCAAAATTAATTTTTTGCCACTTATGAAAATTAAAAAACCTATGAAGGGCTTGGAATAACAAGCCCTCTTTTTTTTCTTATATACATATATAAGGTTGCTTATTGTATTAAAAAGTTTGGCTTGTTACTCTGCCCCCTTCACAAGATACGACCCCCCCAAAGTTGCAAATTTTCTAAAAAATCCAATTTTCAATGCTAAAAAAATGCATGTGGGGGGCAAGGTAAATTTTTTTTTACTTGTGTGATTTTAAGTACTTCATACCATCTTTCAAACAAAAAAAAATTACTTTGTTATTCAAAGGCGTTTGGCAGCTATAAGGGTCTGAATTTTCAAATAATCACACTAAAACGATCCAATTTTTTCATGTACTTTTTTTTGGAAACATGTCATTTAATATTATTTTTTTTTATTTGATGGACTTAGATTGACCTCACAAATAAGAATATATCATATTCCTACTTTTCCTCATTTATAGTAATCTATTTGCCAGTAAAAGCTATAGAGGATTTTTATCAGAGAGATGCCTGTAGTCGCATGATGCCTGGAAAAAAGGACTGTATTTCTGTGAGAGGAATGAATGGGGAAAAGTCAAACCTTCAAAAAAGGCTCATTTTATGTGACTTGAAGGAACTTTACATACATTTTAAAGAAAATTATCCTGATTTGAAAGTAGGGTTATCTAAATTTGCCGATCTTAGACCAAAATTTTGTGTGTTAGCTGGAGCATCTGGTACACATTCAGTGTGCGTTTGTTTGTACCATCAAAATGTAAAACTTATGCTATCAGCGATTAAAAGTGATCATAGCTACAAAGATCTGCTGCAGATTATGGTCTGTGATACTGAAAATGAGAATTGTATGTTTTCGGAATGTACTGCATGTCCAGGTGTGGATGCCATTTTATCACTGATTTCTCCAAGTAACAGCACCCAAATTGACTTGGAAAATGATGAATTTGAGGATTTGCAAGTTTCATATAAGCAGTGGATGTCCACAGACAGATGTGAACTGACATCATGTGTGCTACCTTTACAAGAATTCTTGGTTAAGTGTTGTGAAAAACTTGAGCATCTAAAGAGCCACCATTTCATTGCCAGTAAACAAGCAGCATTTCTAAAATCAAAGAAAGAAGATCTGGATAAGGGGGAATTTTTGATACTTGGAGATTTTTCAGAGAATTTCTCTTGTGTTGTTCAAGACGAGGTGCAGACCTATCACTGGTCAGGTGTGCAATGTACGCTTCATCCTTTTGTTGTCTACTGGGAAAAAGATGGAGAAATTCAAACTCAAAGTTTTTGCTTTGTAAGCGACTGCCTTGACCACAACACAACTACATTCTACGCCTTTCAAATGATCCTTGTTAAAAAACTGAAGGCAGATCATGCTTTAATTTCAAAATTATTCTATTTTTCAGATGGATCTGCCGCACAGTACAAAAACAGGAAAAACTTCATTAACTTGAGCCATCATGAACAAGACTTTGGGATAAAAGCAGAGTGGCATTTTTTTGCTACATCCCACGGGAAAGGCCCTTGCAATGGGATTGGAGGAACAGTGAAGAGGCTAGTGCGAAAGGCTAGTTTGCAACGACCGGTCAGTAATCAAATCTTGAATCCATTAGATGTCTTTGAATACTGCACTGAACATATTAATAGTGTAACGTTTTTCTATGTTTCCTGTGATGATGTTAATGCAGTAGGAAAAGTTCTTGAGGAAAGATATAAAACAGCACTATCATTACCCCAAACTCGGTCTTTCCACAGCTACATTCCACTCAACAGAAATATCATTCATGCCAGACGTACATCATTTTCTTTAGATTTTACAACCTTTCATGTCATCAAAGACGAACCTATCAACCTTAGATTATCCACACCAACAACCCGACCAAAGTTGTCCGATTATGTTTGTTGCGTATATGATGGTGACTGGTGGCTAGGAGAAGTGGTGGAAATAAAGGTATTTGATGTCGAAGAAGAATACAGGATCCACTTTTTTCATCCTAAAGGACCTGGAACATCGTTTAAAAAATCAAGTCATGATAACCAAACTTGGGTTCGGTTTCAAGATATTTTGAAAATCCTGACTGCGTCAGAACTATGGTCAGCACAGGGAAGAGGTCATAATATCACACCTGTGATGAGTGAACATTTGTCAACTCTTCTCTATGAGACAATAAACCACTGAACAAAAAAGTTTTGCATGTTTTGAGAGGTAAGTTAAATTCTATATACCAAGATGTTAGAAACCTTAAATTAGCTTATCAAAGTTTAAATGTGTTCTTTGACAACTCTTCTTAGTCTTTTTAGTTGTTTTCACCATTTAAAACTAACAATTAAGTAAAAAATAACTTTTCACTAACACCTAAGATTAAGAAGTATGAAAATAATTGCGTTGTTTCAGTATAATTATTTGAAAATTTAGACCCTTATAGCTGCCAAACGCCTTTGAATAACAAAGTAACTTTTTTTTTGTTTGAAAGATGGTAAGAAGTACTTAAAATCACACAAGTAAAAAAAATCTACCTTGCCCCCCACATGCATTTTTTTAGCATTGAAAATTGGATTTTTTAGAAAATTTGCAACTTTGGGGGGTCGTATCTTGTGAAGGGGGCAGAGTAACAAGCCAAACTTTTTAATACAATAAGCAACCTTATATATGTATTAGGGATGAAACGGATAGTGATTTTGCCGGATACCGGATATCGGATATCCGGAGCTCTTCTGCCTGCCGGATACGGATATCCGGACCGGATATCCGGCATTAGTTTTTTTTTTTTGTTGTGTTGTATATTTATTTTCTTTTTTTTATTTTAAAACAAAAATATAAACATATTTCATATACTATTCTTTTAAAAACATTTTAAATATAATTTATTTAAACATATTTATTTAATATTCTATTTATTTGTGCAATATTACCATGAAGAATAAAATTTTAAGCCTAACATACACATTCCTACACTTGCAATTTTTGGTGAAAAGCACTATCACAAAAAGATGTTCAGAGTTATAAAACTAAAACTTATTATTTACATATTTTTTACAACACTATTATTAAAAAAATGAAATAAAATATTTTACTAATATAATCACAGTTGAAGGGTTATTTTCACATGAAAACTAATAAGTCGTGGCCATCACAAAACTTTCTTCTACATAATTCTATATAACAGCGCCACTTACGGTTTAAATCATATAAAAGTTTAACCATAGCTTCTCACAATGAATATTTTACAAAAGGAGTTTATGCAATTTTAATCAACAGATGCTGAGATATACGCTTGTGAAAAATCATAATAGAAGCTCCACCTGTCGGCTGATATACACATAATAAGGTCAATATTTGCTTTCATAATGGTTGTCTTATATATCGAGTTTCATGCACATATGTCATAGAAGTTGGGATTAACTTAGCCTATTCATTGGGTAAATTGTGGTGCAGTATTGCCACCTGTTAGCCGATATACACCTAAAATAAATTGCAATAGTGTTTCACAATGGCTGGTTCTCTCACATACCAAGTTCTATGCAATTAAACACAATAGAATAAGAGATATAGCCTTCCCCTTTTGGAGGGAAATTTCTGTATTGCAGAGCCACCTACTGGCCAACATGCACCCAAACTGAACTAGCATAATTTCTCATAATGCCTTTCCAACATGAAGTTTTGTGTAGTTACATGAAATAGAACCTAAAATAAAGCCTTCCCTAAATTGCAGAAAGCACTGTATAACAGCACCACCTGTAGAGCGATTGGAACCAAAATTTGATAGGCACTAATATATGCCAGTTACATGTACATATATATTTATATGAAATTCTGTGCAGTAGTTTCTGAGATATAGCCTTCCTCTAAGTTGCAGAAATCGCAGTATGGCAGCACCACCTGTTGAGCCATTTGCACCAAAAGTTGGTAGGCACTGATTTATGTCAAGGTGCAACTACACATAAATTTATATGTAATTGTAGTACGCAGTAGTTCCGGAGGTACAGTTGAACAGAATTTTTGTCACACACACACAGACATTTTTTTAAAAATTGTTCAAACCAGATTCTGGACTTCTTAAAATGTGTAAATCCATCAAAAACCAGAAGTTGAAAATTTTTATGAATCCAATACTCTCTTTTGAGACATTTATAAGAAAACATAAAAGAAAGAAGAAAAATAAATAAATAAATAAATAAATAAATAAACAAACTAAAAGTTTCAAACTAGTATATTATGGCTGTCACAAAACTTTCTTCTATATCTCTCTATATAATAACGCTACATGCTGTTTAACATGCAGAAGAAACATAATCATAGCTGCTTACAATAAAAATTTTAGATATTGAGTTTAGTGCAATTTTAATAAAAAAATTTTGAGATGTAGACATGTGGAGAATCACAGAAGGTGAGGAACAGCTGCGCCACCTGTTGGTCGATATACACCTAAATTAAGCCAACTTTTATTCTCATATTATTTTTATCTTGTTTATCTCTTAAATTTTATAGATGTTGAGATTTAGCCTTCCTATTCACAGAGTAAATTGCAACATAATATAGCCACCTATTGACCAATATGCACCAAAATTGAATCAACATGATGTTTTATAAAAATGACCGTTTCCCATACTAAATTTTTAGCAATTACACACGAATGAAACTGAGATATAAATTCCCCATTCACGGAAAAATTGCAGCATAGCAGCATCACCTATTGGCCGTTATGCACAGAAATTGAATGAACATGTTTCATAATAATAGCCCTCCCTGTGACACACTTAGTTTATTTTTTTAATTATACACAGTATAAGCTGAGATATAGTCTTCCTTTAAATGGGAGAAATCACAGTATAGAAGCACCATCTGTTGAGTGATTTGCACCAAAAGTTGATGGGCCCTTTTTTTTTTTTTTTTGGTAAGATGCAACTATGTATAAATTTATATGAAATTCTGTGCATTAACTCTTGAACTGCACAAAATTTTTGTCAGATAGACATTTTCCAAAAATGGTCAAATTGTGTTTTGGTTCTCTCAAAATGCGTAAATCCAACGAAAACTGGAAGTTAAAAATTTTCACGAATCCAATACTTCCTTCTATTTAATATAGAAGAAAGTAATAATTCAAAGAAAGAACAAACTTTCTGAAAATTTAAATATGTACTTTTATTTGAAATAATTTTAATTTTTTGGGATATATCTATGTGACGCAACAGGGAATTCTAAATTCAGGTGCTTTAGTAAGATATTCCATTAAAAATGCAAATTTATATAAATTGGAGGGTCTTTTAAAAAATCCAAATCGGATAGATAGATGGTGCAAGTAATGCCAGGCTTCTGCTAGTATAAATATATGGTCACAAAAACAACAGCTTTATTGTGTATGGAAAACTGGATTGTAAATAAACAGGTTCTAGTCAATAAATGCACATTATGACTCATTCTCGAAACAATCTAACAACATATTAGAAAAGACATGAAAACAAAGTTATATATACACTGCAACTGCAGAGAATAAATATCATTTGTTCAGGAACAGCAATGAACAGCTCTTTTTATCGTTATGGGGAAGATCAGGGGGAATGTTATAGATCACTCTGGAAGAAAAACCTAGCTAACTCTGTACAAAATTAAAATAGGGCTTCTATATTTCTTAGACCTGAAGCTACTTTTGGCTAAATTTGTTTGCTAATGAGTAAAAAATCGATTTTCGCAGAAACCAACTTTAAAAAAAAAATCCTTTACAAGCTACAACAGATCTAAAAAAAAAAAAATTAAAAAATTGTCTCAAAATTTTCATCTCATGGGAGTTTAAGGATATCCTTAAAAGATATCCTCCTTCGGATATCCGGCTTGAAATCATCGGATATCCGTATCCGGTGTGCTGATATCCGGTACCCCGCCGGATAATTAAAACTCAGCCGGATAGGCCGGATACCGGATAGTTACCGGATATCCGTTTCATCCCTAATATGTATATAAGAAAAAAAAGAGGGCTTGTTATTCCAAGCCCTTCATAGGTTTTTTAATTTTCAAAAGTGGCAAAAAATTAATTTTGCATCACAAACTTTGACCTTGAAAAAATAACCTTTGTTTTTAAATCTCAAATTTATTGATACCATATGGAAAAAGATCTTTTTTTTAGCTTTCCAATGAGCTATAGTTGAGCTTGATAGCTTTTATAGAAAAAAAGTTATAGTTCATAACGCAAAGCATCAAAATATCCAATTTTCGCTGTTGGCAACGACAAAAATAGCCTACATATCGAAGGGTAAATTTTTTTTAAATAAAAAAAAAAATATTTTTGTGGTCTAAAAGGTATGGGGAAAGCATGTGCAAATTGTCATCAAAATCAAAAATGGTGTTGCACACCCCATTTGTTGATTTAAAATGGAATGACTCTATCATGACATATGCTATTTTTTATTGAAAAACATATTTTTAATTTAAATTAAAAATCAATAGTTAAAATATTATTTTTTGTATTAAAATCAAAAGCCAGGAATACTTCTCTACAAAGTTCTGGCATGCTAAAGTCATTAAGTTTTCTTTTTTTTATCCATTTCCGTTCGGGAAGCTAAAACAATACCTTCACATGTATACCCAGTGGCAGAAACACCGCGACATAGTCGTGGACACAGAAAAACGGCTTGCGAACAGTTTTTGTCTGCAACTTTCGAATAACAATTCACTTAAAAAAAATTTCTGTATCGAAACTAAAACTAATACTCTTATTATTTATAATTATCTATATTGTGTTGTGTCAAACATTGCTATAAAATATTTAATTGAATGAGATGAATTGAATGAATACACACAATTGTTTATACTATTGTTCTGCAGTAAAATTGTATTCCTGTATTGTTGCATGAGATCACCACTGATGTTAAGCAAACCCCCCCCCACACACACACACACACCAAATGAGCTTTCAGGCTTTTTGAGTGTAAGCCATTTTCACCCCTGATTACATGCAAATTTTGCAGACAGATTATGAAATTTTAAAAGCCTGTTGCAGTTCTGCCACTGGGCATGTATACTTCTAGCATACATTTAAACCCGAAATATCATACTTCTGTATGAACTTTCCTAAGACCTCTTAAAGGTTTATTAGATGCTAGAATGTGTGGGAGTTTGGCTAAAACACAGCCTTCCCAATAATGTTCATTCAGTGGTTCGAAAATTCAAAATCTTAGTATGGATTTAACTGAGATTTATTTTTCAACAACTTTAGTTGGCGGGAATATTGAAAGGACATGTAAGCACTCCTCACCAAATTTTATCAGGTAGTTTAACGTTTGCCTATAGAGAGTGAAGAAGTTTGTCTTTGAGTCTCTCTAATACATGAGTTGGTACGAATCGCAGCACTGTATGCTTGGTGCTTGTTGTACCTTTATAATATTTCTAAATTCTTCTATATCTTTGATAAATGAAAAATTAAATTAACTCTTCTAGTACTTTCAATTTATATAATATGCAGTGTCTAACTTCCTTCATATTTGCACAAAAAATTGCAAAAGCAAAGCCACTTCCAGATGTGTTTCATCAGTACAATGCTACATAATTTATTCTTGTTTCTATTTTGCTATTGCTTTATTTTTATTAAGTACTTCTTAGCATAAAAAGAAATAGTGCATATATTTTCCTTAATCTTAAAACTGAAGCATTCTCAATTATCTGAAAATTTCGATGCTCTGAATGATAGTCGGTCCTAATCAATTCAGATATTCAAGGTTCTGTAATATTTTATTTTAAATAATTGTGAAAATCATTTATGGATATTAATTACATATTCAGGGTACATGCAATTAAAATTAGTTGAGATTTTGACCAGATTTTAGTCTTTTTATTTAAAAGATACTGACTTGAGTTAAACTTTAATTAATAAAATGTAAATAATAAATATGAAAAAAAATTTCAATTCACATTTATTACTATTATTATTTAACACTTTATTATATATGAAAGTAAAACTATTAGGCTTTGACAGAAAAAAAAAAAAAACCTCTTAGAAATACATTTTTTTACCATCAACATGTCAAAAATATAAATCCTGTTTATAGTACACTACTCCTGCTCAAAAGTTTAGCAAGACTTGCAAATGATCAGTATTTTTCAGTTTAAAACTCATCTCTCAATGAAATGTTTTCAAACATTGGGCTTTTAAAGAACTGGGTCTTCCTCATGTTTTTCAGTAAAGATTGGTTTAAGATAACATTTAGGGGACTGGTAACTAATTGAGCAAAATCAATAATGTTTGTGATCACCTTGTATCATTAAGTGAACAAAATGATCTGTAACTTTAGTATATGTTAATACAGATCCAGTTCAATTTGTGCATGAATTTATATGATGATAGCATATTAAATAATGGAGATATAAGCATTTATTTTAAAACTCCAAAAAAAAATCAACATGTTTTTTATTTATAACACACAGTTTTTAATGATAATTATTCCCACTTCCATATAAGTTGGAAAACACTTTTAAAACAATATACTGCAATCGGAATACAAATATCTTACATATCTTATGAAATATGAGCATTTATATGAAAAAAATTTTCACTGTGCATGTCCAAAAGATAAAAAAAAAACTTTAATTGAATAGGTTGAAAGCTAGATATAGTGGGAAACTTTTGTCAAAAGTGCATTTGAATAGATTAAAAATTAAGCAAATTATACAAAAAAGAATGAGCTAGATTTTAGATATTTTCCAAGAGTTGAAATTTCTTACCCCTTTCCAACCCAGGCCGATACGATTGTGTGGGTTAGACATCCACTTACATTTTTGCATCTGGAACAGTCATATGTAATAAAATCAGGAAATAAAGGATTGAGCTATTTAGCAGAAAGTGTAAAGTGCAATTTTCAATCAACAAGTGTCAGTTATAGTCCATATAAGGTAAAAATATCTTGGGTCAGAAAGGGTTATGGGATTTTTCACATGCTGCATAATTAATTTAAAGATCCAAGTATTTTAACCATTTAGCAAAATTTCTTAGAAAAGTAGTTCTTAGTTTAGAAAAAGTTGTGAAAAACCCCTTATAAGCTTGTAACTCTAACATATTTTTGTTTATTTACTAAGATTTGTAAGATAAGGAGTTTTCAACAAAAAAGAACTTTTATTAAGTGGTTAAAATAATTGGATCTTTAAATTAATTATGCAGCATGTGAAAAACCACTTAAGAAATTCCAACTCTTGGAAAATATCTAAAATCTAGCTCATTCTTTTTCATATAATTTGCTTAATTTTTACTCTATTCAAATGCACTTTTGATAAAAATTGCCCGATATATCTAGCTTTCAACCCAGCAATGCCGTTTACGTGCTATAGCATGTAAATTATGCGAAAAATCGAAGGCAGGATGCGAAAAATTTATTGTGGCGGGTCTCATGGAACACGTATATTTCATTCTTAAGAAGAAAAAAATTTCTAACTGGAAGAAAGAAAAAAAAACCAAATTTTAAAATATATTTTTTGTTTAAAACTGATATTTTCCTTATATTTTTAAAGCATTCTGCTCTGAAGAAGAAAAAAAAATCCTTTAAAACTCCATTTTATCATAAAGGAAAAAGAATCAATCCTGTACGATAAACACAAATGAGTGACCAGCTGCGCGAAATCACAAACAATATTCCGACTTCGAGATGAGAAAATGAAGTTCAACTGATGCAAGAAGATTATCAGTAAAAAGTGTACAATACACTGAATTGCATCACCGTCTAATGAATCGCCAGTGGGTGCCCTCTCTTTATCAAAGCTTAGACAAAATAAGAAATTCGAAAAATAGTTGTTAAACCATTCTTTCACAAAATCAAAAACATTCAGATCTAGGTCCAATACAATATACCAATCCAATACAGACACACAAGTGGCCACCGCGAAAACAAACACAAAGTTCTGATATGAAAAAGTTACCAGTTAAAAGTGCCAATACATTGAATCGCATCACCCTGCTGTGTTCTAAGTTTGTTGAAACAAAACAAAAACAAATGAAACAGATGAATGAACGTGATTACAGGAACATGACATGTCTGTATTAAGATTCAAGAAACTTTATTATTTATTAAGAAAACCTAAGTATTTAAAAAAAAAAAAAAGTAATATGTTTGTTGCGTTAAGCAAAAAATAAAATATTTTTGCTAATGTTAGGCTGTTATTATTATTATAGTAATTTCTTTTACTGTAAGTACACTTCTTTTACTTTTTTCTAATGCAATATTTAAGTTATCAGTAAAGTTTATTGGTAAGTTATTTTGTGGTTAAAGAAGGGTAGGGGACTGGGGGGTAGCTTTTGCAGACGTGACATTTCCGTTCTCGGCAGGGAATGATATCTGGAAAATTCTGATAGCCAAAATCAGGTCGATCCCGCAATTGCCGGATAATGGATCCTGTACTGCATTTGAAGTGGAATGTGTAACTAAATTTTGTAATCAATCTGTTTATCTCAAAACTCCTCCTTTCTCAAAAAAAAAAAAAAAAAATTTCTTCTCATTTTGTTTTCTTAACGCTGAAAATTTCAAGGACTTTTTAAAAAGTTTTCTAGTTTAAAATAATAATATTAATTAGTTATTACACTATATTGTCTCTTTTTTTTTTCTGGTTCCAGAGCACATTGAGCTCAATGTTTTCACTTGATTCTTAACAGCAACCACCTTCTACATAAGTTTTAAGACAATCTCAAAAAGAGCTGGTTAAAATTTCATAAAAAACTGTTTTTCATCTACAATAAGATAAAATTTCAATTTATATCTTTAATATATAGATTCCTTTACATGGAGACCCACTTTTTTAAAAAAAAGGACTCATATAAATAAAATTTAAATTATAATGAAGCCCTTTACACATAATTAATTAAATATAAAAACCTTTATATGTACCTCATATTATGTCGTTAATATTTTCATCTGGGCGCCCAGATAAAAATATTAACGATGTAATATGAGGTACATATAAAGGTTTTTATATTTAATTAATTAAGGACTCATATTTTTGGAACTCATGGGTCCCAGGGACCCAGGATTTTGAAAGACTAGCAGCATCACTGCGACCTACGAGGGTTGTAAATTAAATAGTGGCAACTTAACCTTGAAACTGGCAGAAGGGCGGGCATGCGCAAATAGGATAGGGGAGCGGTGAGGTGGTGCTGTTGTCGATGTGTAGAGTGCAAAAAACAGTCGATCTGCTAAGAAGGGTAGTTGTTGAGTGGCGTTAAAGTGAGGAGTTTCGTTTCCATCGCTCTAAAGCATATTTTCAAAAAATGATCAGCGGTCGTGGCTTAAAATCGAAGTTGCCCGTCGCAAAAATGCAGCAGAATGCTATCGAGGATTAGTGGAAGCCTGTGGCACAAATGCTTTACCGTATAGGACAGTAGCACGATGGGGTAGCACAAATACTTTGATTTTAAGCCACGACCACTGATCACCTTTTGAAAACATGCTTTAGAGCGATGGAAACAAAACTCCTCACTTTAACGCCACACAACAACTACCCTTCTTAGCAGATCGGCTGTTTTTTGCACTCTACACATCGACAACAGCGCCACCTCACCGCTCCCATATCCTATTTGCGCATGCCCGCCCTTCTGCGAGTTTCAAGGTTAAGTTGCCACTATTTAATTTACAACCCTCGTATGCAATTTAAAAAAAATTATCTTTCGCACGTACGCAGTGAAAAAATTTTTCATAAAAATGCTCATATTTCATGAGATATTTGTATTTTGATTGCAGTATATTGTTTTAAAAGTATTTTTCCAACTTATCTGAAAGTGGGAATAGTTTTCGTTAAAAACTCTGTATATTATAAATAAAAAACATGCTGATATTTTTTTTCTTTTTTGAGTTTTAAAATAAATACTTATATCTCTGTTACTTAATATGCTATTGTCACACAAATTCATCCACAAATTAAATTGAGTCTGTATTAACAAATCCTAAAGTTACAGTTCATTTCGTTCACTTAACGATACAGGGTGATCACAAACATTATTGATTTTGCTCAATTTGTTACCGGCCCCCTAAATGTCATCTTAAACCAATCTCCACTGAAAAACATCCAATTCTTTAAATACCCAATGCTTGAAAACATTTCATTGAGAGATAAGTTTTTTAATTGAAAAAAAACGATCATTTGCAAATCTTCTAAACTTTTGAGCAGGAGTGTAACTTATATTTATTCTCTATTTTCAAAGAACCTTGTGTTACAAAAATCATGTTTGGACTTTTGTACAGGGCATGTGGCTTTTATAGTCTAATAAGGGTTGTTGCTCAAATAGGAGAATGAAATTCCCTGACTTTTCCAGGTATGTTCTAAGAAAATTCCAGTCTAACTGTATATTGAGCATTGGCTGTGTCGAGGATGAAATATTTATGGCATCACTTGAAAACACAAAAGTTAGATTTTACTTTTACCTAAGGAGAGATTGCCTTCCATGCAGGTCTTTCTAAGAGGTCCTGTTTTCAAAAAATGGCAGAAGCTAAGAAAAAAAAACAGGAAAAATAACCCTACGTTCGCAAAAAAATCTTTTTTTTTTTTTTCTGGCAAACATTGTATAAAATTCCCTGACTTTTCCCAATACTGGCTAAAATATTCAAATGCCTTGACTTTTCCCTGACTTTTATGGTCAATTTTCAAATTCCCTGACTATTCCAGGTTTTCTAGGTAGCAGAGCAACACTGTCTAAAGATTATTATAAGGTTTATAGCCAAAAATTATAAAATGTTAAAAACATAGATGAAATTTTTTGCAAAGAAATTATTTCAGAATACTTTTTGCACAAAATTTCGGGTTTATGACAACTATCAAAAAGAGATTTTTGATATAGTGAAAACAGGATAAAATCATCAACTCTCAAAAAGTTGACAACCTCAAAATCTACTTATTCACTTTTACAATATCTGATAAACATATACAGTAAGTGATCACATTATTAGAATTTTTTTAATTTTTATGTTTTTTTGATTTTCTGAAAAAATACTAGACAATATAGCCTTGAAATTTAGGCATACAAAGAACATTTAAAAATTCACATTTTCCACTATCGATTTAGTTCACAGTGCAATTAGAAGACTAACCCACAAATTGAAGAAAGGCACATATACTTTAGATTACCCTGTGTCATTAAAAACTATAAATGAATTGTAAATTTAACACATTGTTGCACTTTCCTTGTACAATAATTGTATGTTTTGTTGTGGGAATAGCACAATTATTTAGGCTGTGGTAGCGTCACAAACAGCTAAGATGTAAAAATCGACAGAAATAGGCAGGAATAAAACAGAGCCATTAAATAGCTTTTTCTTGTTTAATATAGAAAATATTTACATTATTTACATTACAAAATATATAGTAAAACATAAATAGGCATCATGCTTGATTAAAATAAGCAATTGAACACAAAGTTCATATCCGGCTCTCTGCCTTTCCAGATCTACAAGATCAATCTCTATCCTCTCAAATCTAGAGGTAATCTCCTCTCTTCTCTCTTGCTTGTCTCCCGGTCTCTTCCTGGACTTGAGAGAGGTGGTCAACCCCCTGATGCAATTAGGCCCCCATAGGTTCTCAGGGCTTCAAACCACACCTAGTAACTCTTATCGGCCAGTCGCTTGCCTGCAAGATAGGCGCCGCTATGTCGCCTCCTCAAGATATGTGCGGAGGACATCAGAAACATCAAAGGACAGCATGAAATCAGGAGTCAATGAGGTCGGTATCACTCTAAGACCACACTAGCCTCCAACTCTTTTCTATAGTGCAGACTTCCTGTCTCTGCTGTCGATCAAGTCCGTGAGATCCCGATACAAGATTCCGTGAGCAAAGGGGGGGGTCATCACAGCCTTTCCCCCTAAAAGAATTCCCATAGTATCAAGGAAATTTCATCCTAGAAACAGGGCCCCAATTACACTTACCGAAGAGAGGTCATGAAGCCCCAAAATTTAAACAAACTTAAAAATTATCATTTAAGAGAAAAATAAAACAAAATTTGACCTATATACTCAGTTTTAAGTGAAAAATTACAATCTATGAGACTTATACCTAGAACAAACACTATTAGAATTCTCATGAGATCCAAAATAACATTGTATTATACCAATCACTTAAAATAAAATATAAAAAAAAATGAAATAAAAAGAAATAATTTATTTTTCTCTAAACCATATTCAATGAATCCATTTCTAAATATTAGATACATTTATTCCAATTAAAATTATAAAAATATAAAAGGAAAATATATATATATATTAATCCTTAAATTTATTTACAAAGGATTTCTCTTTACTGATTTACATTTTCAATCAGATTAATTCAGCCTACTCAACCATTTGCATTAGAATGTTTTTTCCCAGGTGTCCCGTCAGGTTTTATAAATTTCATAAGAAAGAGGATAAAATATTTCTTACCTGACAGGTCTTGTTCTTTTTCGCCGGCTTATTCTAAGTAATCACAAAGTAGTCGAAATAAACACAGCTCAAGTTTCACGACACAAACGTTTAATTAGACGCACTATTTACATTTATAATACATAATTGTTTCATTAATATCTGCAGCTATCACAATATTTAATATTAGCTGCCAAGCATTTAATATTAGCTGTCGAGCGTCAGAACGCTCTTTCATATCCTTACGGATTCACATTCCTTCTTTTTACAACAGAAAAACAAAACTTTTTCATCATCAGAAAAAACCACGTTGCCAATCAATAAAACATAAAAATAGGCAGACGATCTCCAGTGGAAGAACAGCCCGCCTCCTGACGGCAAGAATGGGTCATCCTCCCACCTTTGATTCTGGCAATCTTGTACAAAATCAAACTAAAAAAGAGAAAAAAGACATATTAATAAACATTACATCAAGCAAAAATGAAAAGGAACAGAGAGAAAAAAAAAAAAAAAAAGGTAAATAAAAGTTCTATCAGTCAATTATAAATTCAGTCTATCTGGAGCTCTAATGGATCTACCCCTCCTGGTAAATCGCTGTTTTTCGTCAGGTATCTCAACAGATTTCTTGACATTCTTTGAAACAGTTCTAGACAGTTCAGAGGGATCAGGGCATCTTTTCGGTGTAGAACGAGTAGGTATCAAAGTTCCATTTGCAGCATACTTTGCACGAAAATCACTAGATTCATCAGAAGAGATCTCTAACAGATAAAGTCTTTGAACTGGGCGTATCAAAAACCCATTTTCTGTCTTGATTTTTGCCACTCGAACTATTCCGTCTTTACCAGGATAAGTTTCCACAACTCTGGCTAATGGCCAGTTGATTCTTTTTTGATTATCATGACCGACGAGAACTATGTCTCCTACAGCAATTTTTTTGTCAGTCTTAGCGATACCCTTTGAATTTTTTAATTGTCCTAGATATTCAATTCTGAATCTTTTCCGTAAATCTTTCTTCAATTTTAGCAAATATCGAAGTCTTCCTTTTAAATTCACATTTTCGAAGTTATCTAGGTCAGGAAGACCAGTTTCTTTAATTCCTTGCAAAAACATGCTCGGAGTCAATGGAATTAAATCATCGGGATCCTCAGAAATAGTAGTTAATGGTCTGGAATTCATCAAACATTCGATATCACATATAATTGTGTAAAGTTCTTCAAAATCTAGAGCTGCTCGTCCTAATACTCTTCTCAAAATTTGCTTTGTACAGCCTATTAAGCGTTCCCACCAGCCACCCCACCATGGTGAAGCTGGGGGGATAAACTTCCATATTATCTTCTGTACTAGGGCTTCCTTCCGTATTTTTGCAAGTATAGGATCAGTAAATAGCTTCGAAGCTCCTGAAAAATTTGTGCCTCGATCGCTGTATATTACAGAAGGTCGACCCCTTCTCGCAACAAATCTTCGCAGGGTTTGCAAAAATGCTTCAGAGGATAATGATGTTAATAATTCAAGATGTACCGCTCTGTAAACAGCGCAGGTGTACAGCACAATCCAACATTTTTTACCATTTTTCAAGTACAAAGGTCCGGCTAAATCAACCCCGGTAATTTCAAAGATAGCAGCATCTCTGATCCTGTCTTCCGGCAAGGCGGTGATTTCAGGCTGAACAGAATTTACGGTGAAGCATTTGCATCTTATACAACGTAAGGTAACTTGCCGTATGGACTTTCTGCACCTGAGAATCCAATATTTTTCTCGGAGATGGTTCATTAATATTTGTACTCCTGCGTGGTTTAATTCGTTATGTTTCCATTCTATCAATTTCTGCACGATGTAATGATTTCCTGGTAAAATGATAGGCAAACGAAAGTCTGTATTATCCTTACTTCTAAGTATAAGAGACTTTACCCTTAGAAGGCCATCTTTGTCAACGGTGGGATGAAGTTTTCGTAAACGATCATCTATTCCTTTAGGAAAGTCTTCCCTTTGAACCATCTTTAACAGGATTAATTCAGCATGTTTAAGTTCTTTATTTGTAAGATCCCCAGAATTTCGTTTAGAATGATTTCGAAGATTCGAGATGAATCTGTATATCCATGCCGTAACTCTTAATAATTTCACGTCAGACGAGTATCTCTCATAAAACTTCTCAGTAGTTTCAGTACTTAGAGCAGAAATGATCGACCTTTTTTTTTCTGAATTGACAATCTGTATTTCGGGTGAGATTTCTTGTCTCGGCCATTGACTCGTTGGTGTCTTCAAAAATTCCGGACCCCCCCACCAAAGGGATTTGAGTAAAGCATCAGCATTGCAACCTCTTGATGGAAGGTCAGCTGGATTTAAGTTACCCGGGACGTATCTCCAGTCGTTGGGATGACTCAAAGATCTTATTTCTCTGGTACGATTCAGCACAAATACTCCCCATGGTTCTTGATTTTTTATCCAGAACAATGCGTTCATGGAGTCAGACCAATAGAAAGTTTGAACTTGGCTGTCACAGAAGTCTCCTTTTATAGAATTCATTAATCTAACACCTAAACAACATGCTAATAATTCTAGTCTCGGAATGGAGACTGATTTCAAGGGTGCTACTCGAGCACGAGCTTGAACCAATTGACATCTCACATGAAAATTATTTTCTTCTCTGATATATATACAAGTTGGATAAGCGTGGCTTGATGCATCACAAAACACATGGAATGACACATTTGTATTTAGAGCATGATTTTCTAATATCCTTCTAGGGATTCTAATGCCTTCCAAGCATTTTAATGCATTTTCCCATTTCAGAAATTTTTTCTCGATGTCATCTGGTAGCTTGGCATCCCAGGGCAGTTTCCTACGCCAACATTCTTGCATTATGATCTTTGCAATTAAAGTGACAGGACAGAGAAACCCAATGGGGTCAAAAATCTTACTTGCTAAGGACAGGATAAATCGCTTACTTAGATTTGCATTTTCGCACTCATCAAACTTTAAACTACAGTATAGAGTATCTTCCAAAATATTCCAATTTAAACCCAAAACTGAGACAGTCTCTTGAAAATCTTCTTCAGGAATTCCGTACACACTTGGTGGTAGACCATTACCTATCCATCCTCTAAGATCAAAACATCCCGCTGACATGATTTCTTTAGATTGTGCCATAAAATTAACTACTTCTTCTTCGGAACTGCAACTTGTAGCACAGTTGTCGACATACATAGAGTTTTTAAGTTTAGAAGCAGTCTCTTGCAAATAATCTGGAAAATTACTTAGGTGGAAATTTAGAGTAGCTCCTAAAAGAAATGGGCTGCAGTTTACCCCAAATACTACTCGACGATGTCTGTAAATCTTCACTTTATTAGGATCACTGCCCTCCCACCACAGAAATCTTAGAAAATCACAATCTTCTTCATTTATTCTTATTTGTAGAAATGCTTTGCGAATGTCTGATACTACCCCATACTTGTTCAAACGAAATTTATTCAAAATGTTAGGAATCAACTCCATGTAGTTTGGACCTTTAGCTAGGCAATCGTTCAAAGAGTAACTGTTCTTTTCTTTTGCAGAAGCATCGAAAACAGGACGAATTGTTGTCGTTGAATGCTCTTTTATAACTGCTCTATGAGGCAGATAATGGCAATCTATCTTCTCAAATTCATCAGTATTTACTTCTTCAATTATTTCTTCACCAAGCCACTGACAAAAAACTTCTTCATAATCTTCAATAAGACCCTTATTCTTCAGAGTCCTCACAGTTGATTTTAGCCTTCGTTCAGCAATTGTTTTGTTATCTGGGAGTTCTTGGTGTCCTTCTATCGATGGTAATTTTACAACATAGCGTCCGTCATCATCTCTACTTAGAGTTTTCTCAAAATGATTTTTGGATGCTTCTTCAAGTTCTTCCTTTGACTGTTTCTCTGCAGGATCCTTAATTCCTAGGACATCTAGTTCCCACAGATCAGAAATTTTTACTTCTCTAGCTAACATCGAAGTGACTACAAGGTTTTCAGTATCTTCAGTAAACTTCTTAGTGCGTCCCATAACAGTCCAACCTAGCCTTGTTTCAATAGCGGTCAGGCCGGATTTCAGATTCTTCAGCTTTCCTGTCATTAATTTGCCAGCTACATCTGCACCTATAAGGAGCTCTATGGGGTTAAGGCAATCTTCTAAATATATCCCCGTACCTGATAAATCATCTTCACACAGTTCTTGAGTGACCGGTGGCATAGTAAAACAAATTGTAGACTGACTCAAAACTTCAAAATTGCAACGATAAGTTTCGCTGACATCAGAAAGGTAAGCTTTGTAAACATTGTGTGTCAAAGTATTCGTGTTCGAACCACCAAATAAGGAATGCTTCAGTTTTTCTTTTCTTATTGGCTTGTATCCAATCTTTTTTGCAGTGTGTTCTAAGATGTAAGACCTTTGGGAAGCGGAATCAATAATCGCCCGAATTTTTAAAATTCTGTTTTCACCTCTTAAATTAATCACGAGTGTCTGTAGCAAAACACTGGGAGTTGATGAAACATTTGATAATGTTGTATCTTGATCGGCATTCTTGTCATTTTTAACCCTTTGTGCGTGCGCAGCTGATTTCGGATCATTCTTACAGAGAAGAGTATGGTGGGGTTTCCCACAAATCGCACAGTTACATCTACTTCTACACGAACTAGAAATGTGGTTCAATTTTAAACATTTAAAGCAGCCTCCCCGTTTCATAACATTTTATTTTCTTTGATCATAAGTCAAGTTTGCTACTTTTCTACATTCCGCACTTAGATGTGGCTTATCGCAGAACATGCACTCTTGCTCTCGGTTTTGTTTACTTTGGGACGAGGTTAAAAGTTCCATACCTGTTGGAATAATTTTATTGTGTGTTGGAAAATTTTTAGATTTCATTGTGTTAAATTTCTTGGGTTTGTTTTCAAAACCAAATCCACTTGTCGCTAAATTAATTTTTTCTTCACCTTGAATTTCATTACGTAAAAACTGCATTAAAGTTTCTAATTTATTAAAAGATTTATCTTCCGAACTAAGAGAAACAGAATTCAAGTGTCTTTCCCAAATACGCAAAAGATCTATTGGTAAACAAGATTCAACTAACGGGTATAACATTGAGGCATATTTATCGCTTGTTACACCAAGCATTTTTAAAGATCGTAACTGTGTTTCTAATTTATCATAAAGCTTCACAATTGGTAATTTATGTTCCTGATTTACAGTATTACTTAGCACAAGGCTTAATAATTCCCTAACATAAACTTCAATTAGTACATCTTCCCTGCCAAATCTTGTATGTAAACAATCAACCGCTTGTGAATAGTTCTCAGCTGTTACGGGAAAAGATTCTACGACTTCTCTGGCTCTAGACCCCTTTTGAGTAGATTGAAGTAGATACTGAAATTTATCTACCTCCGAAATATTTGGATCTTCATGAATTTTCTTAAATAATCCCCAAAATGATAACCAGTCCTTTAAATTACCATCAAACTTTTGTAATTCAATTTTTGGTAACTTAAAACTTCTTTTAGAATTACTTTCGTTTTCAAGTAGACTTGAATTTAAATCCGAAGGTAAATTTATTCTACGTTCAAGTTTTGTTTTTAAATCAATATAAGTACTACTATAATTATCAGCACTTTCGATTTCGCTATCCAACATGGTCTGAGTACATTTTTTATCACCTTGTAAAATTTGAAGAATTTCTTTATCAAGCGTTTCAACTTTGGAATATTTTTCGTGTAACTGTGCTAAGAACCCAGCACAAGAATCGATGTCACAAGTTTCAGTTTCTAAAAGGTTTTTTACTTTTTCAGTAAATTTTGTAAAGGTACCTCGATAAGAACCGCGTAATTTAGTTGCGGCTTCCATAATTCAAATAAAGACTGATAAAATAATAAACAAACACTTCAAATCAAAGCTTCATAAAACGAGAACAAAAAATATTCCGAAATCGAAAGTAATTCTGGGAAGAAATTTTAGAATTCTAAATAATGTTTTGAGAACAAAAACATTCAATTTTCGAAACACTTTGATTCAAAATAACAATTTTCATATAAAATAATAATCTTCTTTATTAAATCAAAATATGCAAAATCAATGTAAAATCAAAATATGCATTCATAGAATATGTATTAACATTTTCTTCAACATAAACAAATTCTTCATATTGTTCCAAATATCAAATGAGCAGTTCAAAAATAAACATACATTTTATGTTTTCAAAATTATTCTCAATAATACTTACAAAATGTATTTCAAATTTTTAATGTTATCTTCTCATAAAAATGAGATCATATTTCAATTAGAATAAATTATATTCTATTTCTATACTTTATTCATTAGAACAAATTAGAATTTATTACTTAGAACAAATTTTTCTACCGGCGTCCCTGTTCGGGCGCCATTAAATGTCCCGTCAGGTTTTATAAATTTCATAAGAAAGAGGATAAAATATTTCTTACCTGACAGGTCTTGTTCTTTTTCGCCGGCTTATTCTAAGTAATCACAAAGTAGTCGAAATAAACACAGCTCAAGTTTCATGACACAAACGTTTAATTAGACGCACTATTTACATTTATAATACATAATTGTTTCATTAATATCTGCAGCTATCACAATATTTAATATTAGCTGCCAAGCATTTAATATTAGCTGTCGAGCGTCAGAACGCTCTTTCATATCCTCCTTACGGATTCACATTCCTTCTTTTTACAAAAGAAAAACAAAACCTTTTCATCATCAGAAAAAACCACGTTGCCAATCAATAAAACATAAAAATAGGCAGACGATCTCCAGTGGAAGAACAGCCCGCCTCCTGACGGCAAGAATGGGTCACCAGGCTTGTGTTCTGTCGAAAGTGGTATTGTTGTAAGCACAAAACCCATCGAATAAGACATGAATTACTTCCCATCATTCTTCTTTCTATAAAAGTGAGTGGATTATGATCCCTCTAACCGAATGATATTTTCCACGGAACATAACAGTCTTACATTGAAAAAACTCTAAAACATTTCTATCATACCATCAAAACAAACACACAAATATTGACAATAACAATAATAATACCAAGAATGATACTTTTTCATTGAACAACTATGTATACACTTTGCCTCGTTAGAACATTAAATTTAATAACTTGTTGCATTAAACTTTAAATTAAATATTCAGACTATAAAGTGAACTTAAGTTCAACATATAACAACGACCGACATATTAAATTTTAAAATCTCCATGATGGTATTTTCATAAACAAACATAAGGCCAGAATTAATATTTCAAAAGCATAGACCAAATAAATGTGCATTGTATACATAGATTTTTTATTATTATTGCCGTCATTTCGATCATGACATTACCTAATTCAATCAATTTATAAAACATGCATTAGGAAAGAAAAATAAAATAAAATAAATAAACAAATTAATATAAAATAACTGAATAAAAATAAAAGTAGTTTCTATGAAATTAAACTTATATATACATGCAACTTATGAACAGAATTACGACATTTCAGCCATGAGTGATTCATCTTTACATAATGCAACTAAATCCCGCTTCAAAAGAAAATATTTTTCTCCCTTTTTTACTAACGATAGTCTTCCCGAGTTGTTAGAAATAATATGATAATCTAACTTGTTTTCCTGAGTAACATCGTCAACTGCTTCAGGGGGGTTATAAAAAGATTCAGATCCTCCTTCATTTTCACCTGCTATTATATCGACACGAATATATTCAGGACTATTAAGATGGGAATTTTTTAAGACTTTCAGTCCTGTTTTTTTAAATTGACATAAACGAGTTTCCGAGATTTCACTGTCCTTGGTTTGGGAAGAAAACACATTATCTGTTATTTTTTCTTTCTCTGAAGTAGACGGGGAGTGATTATCCTTTGTTTGTGCGTCAAACGTCAGATTATCTTTTCTACACTCCAAATCAGAAACGAAATTTTTATCTTTCCTATTTCTTCAGTTCCTCTTAATCTTTTCAGATGAAGAATTGTGAAGTTTGCCTTTATGATTACAACAGCTAAGTCTATCGGATTGTGATTTACATTTTGGACCTTTGTGTCTTTTAAAGCCTGAATTAAAAGGTTTGGGATTTTCTCTAAGCTTTTCAATAAGCTCTGCTGTTTTATTACCTAATAAATAATAACTTTGTTCTGCATCATCAGGTCCAACTGCTGCTGTCGTTACTATCTTCCCATATTTACTTTCGATGGTGACTTTAGCTAACGGCAGACTCTTACTTTCCTCGTCAATTGGAGAACGCATTAAAACATTTTTTTTCCTATAAAATAGCCATTTTTAATCCAAGAGCGGCTGCATAAATCCCATTTCGATCCTGTATCTCTGAGAAATTCTCTTTCAACCCCATTAATCATCGCTTTATCCACGTAAGGTTTAAAACAATGATTTAAACCTGAGTTTGCTCCAATATGATGAATATCACTAGTTTCATTCCTTTCTAGCTCAGGGCAATTCAGACGAATATGACCGCGTTTTTTGCAGTGAAAACACGTTACCTCTCGTCTTTTATCAAAATTTTCATCAAATTTTTTCTCCTGACTGATTTCTTTTTTTCCGGAATTTTTAGACTGGTTCTCTTTTTTTAATTTCGCCTCCGAAGTTTTCTGCTCTCTGTACAATTTATTTTCAACAAATTTATTATTTCCGACTTGATGTCCCTCATAATTTATAAATGCATTTTTGCTATGATCAGATCGTATACTTTCGTACATATCACATTTGTCAGCTAGTTCACTCGCTGATTTAAAATTTTCCCATTCCTCTAGATATTTATTGCAGATTTCTAAGGGAACCCTTTTTTCAACTGTTCCATAAGAATAAGTTCTTTAAGTGAGTCATAGTCTTTTGCGCCCATGGTTTCTAGCCAGTTTTCCATGTAACCCCTTAATTCATAAGTGAGGTCCGACCACAAGGCTAAGGGCTTACGGGTATGCTCCTCGAATTTTTTCTTCAATGCATTTGCACCTAACCTATATCTTTTTAACAATAATTATTTTATATGTTGAAAATCATCGGCTTTTTCAACTGGTTCCTTTATTATTAATTCTGTGATTTCAGTTGGAACCAAAGTGAACAACTGAGCAACCCATTTGCTTTCATTTAAATTTTCTCTCTGAGCCTGACGCTCGAAAATCATTAGAAAAAGAGTTATATCCATAACTTTTGGATCAAATTTAAGCACTACACATCACAAGGCAAATAGAACTTTTTATTCAAAAATTAATTTTTTGGCATTTTTATTATAAATGCTCATATCTTAATGAATATTACAAATGTGAATTTTATGTTTCAGAATAATGTTTCTCTAAGGTTTTGCTCATTTTTCTGCAAGTTTTGTAAAAATTTATAGAAAACTGTTCTGATTATAAGCAAAAAACTTGCCAAAAGAATTAATAATTTTTTTTTTAATTATATTTGCCTAAATAATTATTCAATTCCCACAAAAAAAAAAAAAAAAAAATATTGTACACAGTAAGTGCAACAATGTGTTAAAGTTACAGTTACAAGTTAATTGTAGCTTTTTGTGATACAATGCAATCCAAAGTATTTGTGCTTTTTTTTCAATTTGTGGTTGGTCCCCTAATTGAACTTTGGATTAAATCAATAGTGGAAAATATGAGTATTTAAATAATCTTTGCACATCTGAAGTTCAAGGACATTTCATCCAGTATTTTTTTTTTTTTTTAATCAAAAAAATGTGAAAATAAACAAATTTTCTGATAATTTGATCACCCACATACTGTCCCAAGTATGCATGTATTTTTGAAAATACTTCATAAATTAAAAAACTGAAAAACATTAAAAAAATAAATGCTGATAAATACAGAAACATTTAACAAAAATATAATGAAACTAAGCATATCACATATAAACATAAACATAAAGCTCTGAAATATGCATAAGCAAAATATTTCTAATCTGTGAAAACAACTTTATATTTTATTGAAAATTATAAACATAAAATGAATTATTACCGTTTCACAATGATAGTAAGAGTCGCAGGACAATCCGTGTTTTTAGAAGGTTTAAGGCCTATTGCTCTTTTGTCTGTGGCATGCTCACACCTTAAATCTAATCTAAAAAGATTACATTTTCCTGCTGCAGGATGTGTTCTAGAAATTCTCCAGGTTGTTTTGGTTGAAATACTGAAATCTGCAATCCACTTCTGCACAAATAAAATAAATTTAATAAAATGTAATCTACGAAAAGAAAAATGTTATTCATAAAATGTCAGATTTTAAATAAAGATTTTATTAATTATTATACTCTTAGACATATTTCATTTAAAAACAAAAACATGTAAAACTTAGTAAGAAATTTACTTTAAAATACAATTCAATTAAAAACAACATAGTTGAAGTAAGGTACAAAGAATCTTTCTCTCAGGGCGCTGAACTTAATCATTGCTTAGACGATCTCCATATGCCTTGACAGGTGACCCCTTTGTAGCTCCTTCTGTTTCTGGTTGGACAACGTAGTGCCATCTCAAGTACAGATTTTGGTTGTTCATTGGCAAGAATTTGTAGAGTAGTTTCTTTATTGATTGCCCAATTATAGTTTTCATAATTAGCCAGTGTTCCTGAACAATTAGCCAATGTTTCCCTTTGGGGTTCCCGAAATCCTATTTACTTCTTTATTAATTTTTATTAGAGCAGTTGTGGTTTGATTGTATTTGATATGTGTTTGATGTTCTTTGATTCTATTTTTTATTTAGTCTCCCTATGTAAAAATTAGTTTTATTGTCTTCTGTTTGGTATTCTATTTGATAGATTAATACAGTTTCCAAGGGGTCTATTAAATCTTCTGACGTGTTTAAATATATTACACAGAGTTTCCCCTAGGTTTAAGAAAGGCCCTGCTAGTAAGAAAAGGGCGCTTTTTAAGATTTTAAGGGCAGTTTGGTATTCTAAAGGCCTCGTGGCAGAATTTAGGTGATAAAGCGACATTGTTGCAGAAAAGAAACTGCCACTTGCAGAAAGATTTTATCATAAAAATTAAAGATATTTCTAAATTTCAGTGGAAAATAGAAACTCATGTCTAATATTTAAGAATTACCTATTCAACAGTCTATTAATAATAATGATATCTTTATAATTATATGTACATATTACGTGTAAATTAGAAAGTATGTCAATATTGTCTTACAGAAAAGGTTTGCATGAACAAAGCTTGTCACAGAAAGCATAAAAATACTCTGTCACAGGGCTAAAGGCTATATTTAACATTTAAAATCTACATTCATTTCAAAATTTGATTACAAGTATACATAGTATAATAATACTTTTTTAATTTTAACTTTCTTTAATTTTGATTGTTAATAATAAATAAGTGTTGAAAATCATACGCAATAGTTTTACTTATATATATATATATATAGTATGGAACTGTTTATCCGGAATCCAGTTATCCAGAAAACCAGTTAAGATTTTTTTTTTTTTTTTTTTTTTTTTTTTATAATAATGGTTTAACATTGTAATCTGAAACAATTAAAAGTAATAGATGGCACCACTACACAATATCATAAAGGTGCCAATTTTATTTATCTGGAAAGGATTGAGTGAAATAAGGATAATTGGTCCTGTACTGAATTTTATTATTATTTTATTTATTTATTGGGGGGGAGGGGGGGAGGAGGGAAATGATAATTAAAATCAAATTATCTTTAAAATATTATGAATATTTTGCACTTTCATGGACATTAAAAAACGAATTTTCCTAAGAAATAAAAAGAAAAGCCTGTAAAATCAGGTCATAATTTTTTAATCTTTAGTAATATTCAATGTTTTAAAATCACTGGCTAATCATGTTTAAAAACACTGGATTTGGGCAGATTTTGATTTTTATGAAAAGTTAAGTTTCAAAGAATTTTTTTTTTTTTTTCACATTTTAAATTTTGATTAATAATTTATCTTGATTAAAAATTATTTTAATACTTTTATTTAAAAAACTAGTATGCTGTGGCCACCACAAGACTTTCTTCTATATTTTCCTATACAAATTCACGCAGTAACAATATTAAAAAAAAAAAAAAAAAAAAAAACGATTTTTTTTTCAAAGTTTTTTTTCGTTAAAAAAAAAAAAATCGATTACTTTGTTTTAAATTATCACATATTTATAGTTCAACCATTCATTTTAAAGATATTGACGAGACCTTTCGAAAGATACCTATCTTGAAAATTTTCCCCCCCCCCCCGGGGGTAGTTTCTCCTGGGGGGAGGGAAGCGATGACCGAGATTTTTTTCCTAATTAACTACGACTATTATCAATAATTCATATTAATTTCACAATCACAGGTTAAGAATAACTCCCATTATGTACATTTATACGAAATTTTGTCCTATACTGCCATGTTAAAAATTTAGAAAAAATACGATCACAGCACCACCTGTTGAGTGATTGATCCCCAAATCTAATCAGCCCCAGTTTATGTCAGGGGCCAACTAAATACCAAGTCTGGTTAAATTTCGTTAAAAAAAAAAAATACGATTTTTTTTCTAAGTTACTTTTTGTTAAAAGTAAAAAAAATCGATAACTTTGTTTTAAATTATCACAGATTTATAGTTCAACCATTCGTTTTAAAGGTATTGACGAGACCTTTCGAAAGATACCCGTCTTGAAAATTTACTCCCCTCGAGGGGGGACTTCCCCCCCAGGGGGGTTCACGAGGCTCCTACGCATACAAAATTTTTTCCCCAGTTGACTACCTCTATTATAAATAATTCTTGTAAATTTCATAATGATTACTAAAAAATAATTCTCTTTATGCACATTTATACAAAATTTTGTCCTATATCACCATGTTAAAAATTTAGAAAAAGCGGGATGGCAACGCAACCTGTAAGACAATTTTTACCAAAAGTTGATAGGCACTAATTTATGTCAAGGTGCAACTATATACTAATTTGTATGAAATTCTGTGCAGTAGTTCCTGAGATACAGTTGCCACAAAATTTTGTCACACACACACACACAGACAGACTGACAGACAGACAGACATTTTCTAAAAAGGGTCAAATCGTGTTCTACAGCTCTCAAAACGTGTAAATCCATCAAAAACCCGAGGTCGAAAATTTTTACGAATCCAATACTTTCTCTATATTACATATAGAAGAAAGTAATAATAATAATAAAATCAGGTTAATTAAGTATTTAAATTTGATTAATTGATAAAATATATTAATTTTTAATTTAAAATAGTTGTTTTAAATGAGAACTATATGCAAAAATTCTGATTAAAATGTCTTGCTTAATGAGCAACCAGTTATCCAGAACAGTCTTGTAAAAAACATTTTGGGTAATTGGTCCCCTACTGTATATATATACTCAGTATATCATTATTCTTCAGTGTCTAGATTGTTTTCTCCTAAATTTGTGCTCTAATACAAGGACACAATAAAGATGTAATTTTTTTTAGATAAGGGCATGAAAGGTGCAATTTTTTGCATTAGGGGCAAGAAGGGCATTATTTTTTCAACCTAAGGGCAGGCAAGGCACAACGTTCTCTTGAAACAGTCTGGGAGAAACTCTATTATGATTGGGTTTTATTGGTATATTAATACTAAATTTTGATGCTTCGTTTTTAACTTTGTTTGAGGCACATGTATTTGAACATATGGTTGTTGTGTGATTTATGCTGATTTATTTATAATCCAAAAATAAAAATAGAATGATCTTTTTCGACATCAAAATAATAAAAAACACACCTTAAGAATTTCAAACCACTGCCTATCATAAATCCAATAACAGCAACACAATATAAAACTTTAAATGTAAACCCCCCTCAGATATAAACATAATGGTCTTCAATCATACATAAATTGTGCAATATCCATATGTTTAAATGAAACTCATTAAAAACAAACTCAACAAAATTATCAAAATTGCAGTAAATGCAGGTTACAATAAAAACCTAATCTAAAAATTATATAAAAATTAAGTCAAAAATTAAATATCATAGTATTGAAAAAAGACAAAACGAAAAATGAACTTTACCATTGCAATTCCATAATAAAAAGGCAAACAATAGAGAAACTGAAAATATTCTTGCCAATGAACCTAACTGTTACTGCACAGAACCAAACCAAAATTTGAACGTGAGATAGCCTTCTCCGTGTGCTGCCTTCTCTGACCAGAAGCAACAACAAAGGAGCCACTTGCCAAGTCATGATTAAGGGCCCTCTTCACTCACCGCTGCCGGAAGCTGAAACTAATGTTATTCAATGGGAAATTTTTCTTTACAAATAACTTATTAACTAATACATATTGTTAAATTCTGTTTTCACATTCTGAAAGTTCCCAGCTGTTAAATTGACGCACCTTTTCTAAAATATTATTTTTTAAATTTTTTATATTTTATTTTGAAGCTGCAAAATACGAATTTTCAATATGTGAAATTTTTTCATTTTGCAATTTCGAAATAAAATATTAAAAATTGAAAAATTACATTTTTAAAAAAGGTCCATCAATTTAACAGTTGGGAATTTTCTGAATGTGAAAACAGAATTTAAAAATATGTATTAGTTAATAAGTTATTTGTAAAGAAAATTTCCCCATTGAATAACATTGGCTCGGGCTTCCAGCGACGGTGAGTGAAGAGGGCCGTTAAGGTCAAGGCTTGACAGAAACATCTATGCACCTTAATTCAAGTGTGTTGTTTTCATTTTAAATTTAATTGTAAAAAACATTTAATTTTCTAAATCAGGAAGGCTGATCAAAGCTATCAATGCGTCATACATATAAACAATGATCGTTTCCTTACTTAAAAATTCAAAAATATTAAAATAATTGGTGTTAATAACATTGTAATCTGACAGCGAACACCACTGAATGAATGTGGCGGCAAAAGGATTTTTATTGTTATGTTATGTTACTGACTGTCAAGGTTCACTTGAAGCTACGATCACTGTTCAACAAGCTTGTTGATTTCTATTTTAACAAGAATTGTTTTTATTATTATTATTTAAATTTGGATAACAATGTAACAATGAAATTTATAATAAAGTTTTCAAGGAAACTTTGTAACAATAAAATTTGTGTAAAAAATGAAATTTATAATAAAATTTTCAAGGAAAAGAATCAAGACAGTACTTATTTTAATGGTGATTTTTAAAACATGAATCTAATTAGATAAGGAAAGGTAATTTTTATTGAAATCCAGGTCTTGGAGATGAATACCTAAATTTTTTAATACAACATTTGTCTTTGTGTTTGAACAAAAAATAACTGTTTAAAGACTGAAGGGGGGAAAAATAGTTTAAACTTTGATATCTGTATTTCCAAATTATAATAAAATTTGTAATTTTATTTTATACAAAAGCAAAGGATTAACTTAATAGCTTAAAAATATAAATAACTACCTTACAATATAATCCTTTAATAGTGCATATATATTTTGAGCACCATCGGGCCTGTCATCAGTGCATGCTTTGACTCTGCTTCCTCTGGATTGTTTTCATCCCTTTTCTTCATTGAGCTCCGCTTCACTTCCCTTCATCTTCATTAATATATGCTGCCATTCCGATGGAATTATGCTGTGCTCCCGGTCATTAGCAGCATAGTTATTGGTTAGCATTTCGATGGCTTGCCATTTTAAAGTATAATAATGTGAATTGCAAGGGGATATTTTTTTAATATTGAGAGTGTAAAGTTTAACAGAGTTAGTAATGTGAATCCTAGACAAAGCAGTAGCTTGTTTGTTATAGTTTAGGTCAAAAAGATGCTCGGTTTCACGTTCTTTAATTTGACGCTTGGTCATACCTATGAAAATAGCACTATAGCTTGTTACATAGATACGACCAAACGTCAAATTAAAGAATGTGAAGCCGAGCATCTTTCTAACCTAAAGTATAACAAACAATCTACTGCTTTATCTAGAACTCACATTACTAACCCTATTAAACTTCACGCTCTCAATGTACAAAAAATAGCCCCTTACAATTCGCATCATTTTGCTTTAAAACGTGAAGTCATTGAAATACTAACCACAAACTCTGTCGTTAACAGGCATGAGAGTGCAGAAAATTAAAAAAATCTGGTGTGAAACAACCACACAACTTCCATTACCCACTATTACATGTATTATATGCATTTTTGAGAAATAATGTGATCAGAAAACATAAAAGTTACCTAAAGAAGTAGAAACGTAAAATTTTTCTGGTAAGAGAAACTTATAAAGACATATAAAACGAAGCTTACATATAGCGAGGTAAAAAATAAGAGAAAAAAAATGGTAGAGTTATTTTTTGAAATACAAATTTCCGAGATTTGAAGATGACCTATCTAAGCAGAAAGACTGTTAATTTTCTTCTAATAACCCTGTAATACACAAGAAAGAAATGGATTTATATAACAATTTTCAAGAAAATCGTTAGAGCTGTTTTTGAGATACCAACTTTTATAAAAAATCAATTATTAACCGGAAAATAATAATTACATACAAAAAGGATATTTAAAAGTGAGTTAATAGGGCAAGTTTGAAAAAATCCATACAGCCGTTTTTAAAGGAACACGCTTGCGAGACCTGAAATTGAGCTATTTATACAGGATGCCTATTAATTTTCGTGAACTAACCAACTACATTATTCGAAAGGACATCTAATAGAGTCTTCATATAGTAAATTTGAAGAAAATCGTTAGAGCGTTTTTGAGATACAGACTTACGGTCCCACTTCCGGTCTCCGATGTCCCACTTCCGGTTTTTCAATTTTCACCAAATTTTGGAAAATTCATCTGTACACCAGACATGTCTTAATTATGAAGTTTTGTAGTTCTATCTTTATTAGTTTTGGAGATATGATAGCCAGAAGATTCCACACATACTTACACACATACACTGACCAATTGCCAAAAACCACTTTTTTGGACTCAGGGGACCTTAAAACGTGTAAATCAGGTGAAATCTCAGTATCAAATTTTTAGACCAAATACAATACTTCCATTACCTACGGTAAATTTGAATTTCCATTACGGTAGTAGGGTAATGGAAGTAAAAAAGAGGAAACACGCATGTTCGTAAAATTAATTTTAAATGAAAAATAAAGTGCACAGGAAAAACTATACAAATATGTTCGTAAAATTTATTTCAAATGAAAAATAATGTGCACAGAGAAAAACTATATAAAATATTTTTAAACAGGGTAGCCACTTAAACAGGAGAATGAAATTCCCTGACTTTTCCAGGCTTTCCAGATGTTTTCTAAGAAAATTCCAGTTTAACCGTATATTCAGCATTGGCTGTGTTGAGGACAAAATAATTATGGTACTATTTGAAAACACAAAAAATGCATATGATAAAAGTTACATATACCGATAGCATCTGTCACTTATAAGCGAGATAAGAAATTTCTTTCACGAGCAGAAAGGAAAGCTGCGGGTGTTTAAAAAAATCGTCGAAGCTAAGAAAAAACAGAAAAATGACCCTACGTTGGCAGAAAAATTGTTTTTCTTTAGCAATCATCGTGTGAAATTCCCTGACTTTTCCAGATTCTGGCTAAAAAATATTCAAATTCCCTGACTTTTCCGGTCAATTTTCAAATTCCCTGACTATTCCAGGTTCTCCAGGTAGCGTCGGAACCCTGTTTAAAGTGACAAATTATACTAAAAGAATAATGCACATCAACACAATAAAACGTGTGTAAAAAAAAAAAAAATTAGCTAGCAATCAACATTTAATCATGCCTGATGGTGGAAAATGGGAAAAGGTGTGTGTGTGTGGGAGGGGGGCGAAAAGTAATTCATAAGTGAGAAATATTAAACACAATTCTATTTCTTTATGGGTTCTAGAATATCATAAAGTACGTTTAAAATTAATATTGATATTTTTGTTGTGGATGGATAAATATTCAAAAATAAAAGGCTTCCCGCAGAATGTTTGATCGGCGATGGTTAGAGATGAAAAAAAAGGGAGCAGGATAAAAAAAAATTCATGAGTGAGAAATATTGAATAATTCTGTTCTTTTATATGTTATAGAATCTGATAAATCACGTTTAAAATGAATATTGATGTTTATATTTTGGATGGAGAAAGATTGAGAATGTAAAGTCTTTTGTGGAGCGTTTGAACACTGATCGTTATTGGAGTTTGATTTAAAAAATGAAAAAAAAACGCAGAATTAACGGAAATCACATAAAAGCGGAAAATCGCGAATCCACAGAAGAATGTCATACCTGCATTAACGACCGGGAGCACAGCATAATTCCATCGGAATAGCAACTAGTGGCCTATCATAAATGACGGTTTGGGTATGCTCCACCCGGGTGGTTAGAAACAATACATTTAAAATAGATATTCAGTCACCTTATTGGTTCATTCGCTTATTTCGAGAAACATCGTAGGTAGGATGACATTTCAACAGTCAATCAGAAGAATGAGTTTTTCATGATAACGAGTTGTTTCTAGCCACCCGTATGGAGCATATCCATAGCGTCATTTACGATACGCCACTGATGGCAAAATATATTAAGGAAAATGAAGGGAAGTGAAGCGGAACATAATGAAGAAAAGGGATGAAAACAATCAAGAGGAAGCAGAGTCACAGCGTGCACTGATGACAGGTGTGATGGCGCATGAAATATACGTGCACTATTAAAGGATTATAATGTAAGGTAGTTATTTATATTTTTAAGTTAGAAAATTTGTAAGTTTATTATAATACACAAGTCTACATATTGTATAAGATATTTATATATTTAAATTTTTTATCATATTTTGCTAAAATAAGTCAGCAAAAATTTTGCTAAAAAGCGAAAAACAAATGATCTCATAAAGTAATCTTTATATAACAAACAACCTCTACTTTTTATTCAAATATTCACAGAAAAAAATTATAGAAATTTTTATTTATTTATTATACTTTGATTTAATTTTGTTTTTAATGCTTGAATATAAATGCAAAATATTTAAAAGTATGTCAGAATTCAGCATTTGCCTCATAAAAGCATTCTCAGCACCAGTATTATACATAATTATCTAGTCATTAGTATTTTAAATCACTTTTTCATTTTGCATATACAACATAACTATCTATTTTTCTATTGTTGAATTGAAATTGAAATAATGTTTCACTGTTTCAAGATTTTTAAATAAAAAACATGAATACTTAGTTAAAATCACCAATGAACAAAAAAAAAAATTAATTGGGGATAACCAAGTCAAGAAATAAAAAATAGTCAATAGTATCCAAAGAATTAAATTAACTTTCAAAAAGCTAAAATACTGCTCGTGTATATTTTAGCCAAAATACTAAAGGAACTTTTTTTGCCAGGTTAAACCCTGAAGCTAAGAACTCTTCTATGAAGCAGAATCCGAATTCTGGCAAGTTTAAATATTTTCGCATTTAAATTCACCTATCAAAAATTTAAATTAATTCCAAATATACTAAATAAATAATGATCCTTGACATTTTCAATGATTTTGTAAATTTTGACTGTGAATATTTGATTAAACATGAGATTATTTATTACATTGAGATATTTCATGAAATTATCCGGTTTCACCTTTTAGCAAAATTCTTGCTTAAATATATTTTTGCAAAACAGAATATTCTTCAGCAAAATGCTGGGGAAAAAAAATAATAATTAACGGCACTGGCAGTTTAAACCCTGGCCAAATATAAATTATACAAAAATATATTTTAAAAAATAAATGAATGAAGCAATACTGAATATCTTGCCAAAGATCTAAAGTTCAACAACACAAAAAATTTTTATTAGAAACATTTAGTTTGCCTGATGCTCATTTTTGACATACACACATTATGGGCCCAATTACTTTCATCTGATGGTTGCAGCTATTAACAATTATCAGAGTTTTTCCCAGAAAGTTTTAGGAGGGTTCTGTACTGAGACCTGTCAGCCCTATCATTGAAAAAAAAAAAAAAAAAAAAACCTTTTTACCCCTCATCCAAAAAAATTGCAACCCTTATTGTTTTTTGTTGAAAATAACCTTCAAACTGAAGATATGCTATAAATATAAATAAAAGTATTGTGCATAACAATCATCTTCCCTTTATACATTAGTAACATGCTAAATTATAATGTAAAGAAAATTAAACTTTATAACTTTTTCTTTTATCTATACCTCCTAAACTTCAATTTTGAAATTAAGTACCTATCTGAACATTAAATGTTAAATGTGACCTTAAGAATTTAAAACTATCATCAAAACTCTGAAAAGTGACATTCTTTTTTTCTAACAGCACCCTGCACTTTTTAAACCTGGGAAATACTCTGAATTACTGATAGATACTCTAGGTGGCCAGAAGCCATTTCATTTGCAGATACCCAAGCCAAAACCATTTGTATTTTCTCAATTTATTTCCTACAGTAAAATTTGTATTTCCTAGAAAATTAAACGGTGATTGCACATGTCACAAAGCTTACGACACAGTAAAAGGAAATATTATTTCTATCTTACCCTGACAGAAGTTTCTTCAGTAACTTCCTTAATTCTAAATTTTAGAAAATTTCCTTCGCTTTCTTGAAGGAGATATGAATAATTTGAGGGAAAATTTTCAAGAACCTTTTCACTTTCATTCAACATTAAATCCATGATCTATGTGTTATTTTTTTATTTAAATAACAGTTTGAGACATACATTGACTTTGTTTTGTTGTGTTAAGTTAATGTGTTGTGGTCATGGATGTACACTATGGATCGCTCACGCTGTGTTATCAGAATGGCCCCATTTTGGTCGCTTTTAGAAGATGGCGCTCGCATCGAATGCCTTTCCACTTCAGACTTGAAAGAGCGCTTTAACGCGAGAATTAAATGAAATAATGTTAAATATCTCGAACAAAAAAACATATATCCGTAAAATTTTTGCGTTAAAATATAGCTAATACAAATGTCTAAAAATCGATTTCTGGAATTTTTGAAATTCGGTCCCCAAGGGGGAGGGGGAGGAAGCGAAACGTGATTTCACATGCGTTAAACTTGATTTCACATAATTCTATATAACTCAAACAAAAAAACAGATATACGTGAAATTTTTACTTTAAAATATAGCTAATACAAATATCTAAAAATCGGTTTGAGGAATTTTTTTAATTCGGTCCCCAAGGGGGGCGGGGGGGGGGACAAAACGTGATTTCGCATAATCCTATATATCTCAAACAAAAAAAAAAATAGATATACGTGAAATTTTTACTCTAAAATATAGCTAATGCAACTATCTAAAAACCAATTTCTGGAATTTTAGAAATTCAGCCCCCAGGTGGGGCAGCAACGGGGCGGGGGGGCTATGGAGCAAAAACAAATAGAAATACAGTTTGGCCGTTCAAAATTGGTACAGATAGGTTTTAAAGGCCTGCAAGACGAATGGGGATATTTTCGATTGTGTAAAGTTATTAGGTGGGGAAAGAAAGGGGGAGGAGTGGGGGGGGACAAAAAAATAAAAATAATGTCAGATCGTTCAAAATTGGTACATAGAGGTTTTCGATACTTACAAATCGATTGTGGATATTTTTGAATTTGTAAAATTATTAGGAGGGGCGATAAGGGGGGTGGGGTGGTAAGGGGGGGATATGGGGCAAAAACAAATAGAAATACAGTTAGGCCGTTCAAAATTGGTACAGATAGGTTTAAGAGGCCTGCAAGTCGAATGTGGATATTTTCGAAAGTGTAAAGTTGTTAGGAGGGGCAAAAAAATAAAAAAAGAGTTAGATCGTTTAAAATTGGTTTATACAGGTTTTCGATACTTACAAATCAATTGCAGATATTTTCGAATTTGTAAAATTATTATGAGGGGCGGTAAGGGTGGTGGGGCCGTAAGGGGGGGCTATGGGCAAAAACAAATAGAAATACAGTTAGGCCGTTCAAAATTGGTACAGACAGGTTTTAAAGGCCTGCAAGACGAATGGGGATATTTTCGATAGTGTAAAGTTATTAGGTGGGGAAAGAAGGAGGGAGGGGTGGGGGGGGGGGGGGACAAAAAAATAAAAATAGTGTCAGATTGTTCAAAATTGGTACATAGAGGTTTTCGATACTTACAAATCGATTGTGGATATTTTTGAATTTGTAAAATTATTAGGAGGAGCGATAAGGGGGGTGGGGTGGTAAGGGGGGCTATGGGGCAAAAGCAAATAGAAATACAGTTAGGCCGTTCAAAATTGGTACAGATAGGTTTAAGAGGCCTGCAAGTCGAATGGGGATATTTTCGAAAGTGTAAAGTTGTTAGGAGGGGCGAGAAGGGGGGGTGGAGAGAGGGGGGGCAAACAAATAAAAAAAGAGTTAGATCGTTTAAAATTGGTTTATACAGGTTTTCGATACTTACAAATCAATTGCGGATATTTTCGAATTTGTAAAATTATTATGAGGGGCGGTAAGGGTGGTGGGGCCGTAAAGGGGGGCTATGGGCAAAAACAAATAGAAATACAGTTAGGCCGTTCAAAATTGGTACAGACGGGTTTTAAAGGCTTGCAAGTCGAATGGGGATATTTTCGATTATGTAAAGTTATTAGGAGGGGCTAGAAGGGGGAGGGGAGAGGGGGGTGCAAAAAAATAAAAATAGAGTTAAATCGTTCAAAATTGGTATATAGATGTTTCCGATATTTACATATCGATTGGGGACATTTTCGAATTTGTAAAATTATTAGGAGGGACGGGTAGGGGGTGGGGCGGTAAGGGCGGGCTATGGGCAAAGACAAATAGAAATACCGTTAGGCCGTTCAGAATTGGTACAGATAGGTTTTAGAGGCCTGCAAGTCGAATGGGGATATTTTCGAAAGTGTAAAGTTATTAGGAGGGGCGAGAAGGGGGTGGGGAGAGGGGGGGGGAGGGGGGCAAAAAAATAAAAATGAGAAATGAAATAAGTAAAATAATTGAGACCTTTAAATAAGATTTGTTTTTTGCATTCTATTTCTAAAGAGAAAATTCTTTTAATTATTTGTGAAATTTCATAACGATAATTTGTTTAATATCTGTCAAATTCAAATCATTAAAATATTTCCGTGTAATTAAAAGTCGTTTTAATAATTATATGAATTTAAAATTGTTAAATTTATTTTACGTCGCGACACTCTGTATCACCAACAAATTAAAAATGTATTTCTCTTTTTAAAATTTACTTTTAATTACTTTTTGCTAGAGATTCAGGGAACAAAAGAAAAGAAAAAAAAGGCAATCGAGGAACAATACAACTTTTACCGATTTTTAATGCTTGTTTGTATAAAAATCAAAAATTTCGGAAACAGTAAAAAATATTCTTGCTCTATTTTATCATTTCAGCCTCTCATGAATGTTTATATTTTATTATCTTCAAAAGTCATATTGCAATTTTTCATTCAGCCTTTTTTTTTTTTTTTTTTTTACATAAAAGAATATTATCCCCTCCGTGGAAGATCAAAATTGTGATGGCATGCTTCCGGGCCATCCTTAGGGATAGGGTGTGTCCGCCAATTGTCTATTGAGCAGCACTAGTGCAACGTTAATACCCAACCAACCAAACAACTATAAAATATATTAATAATTATGAAATAATTCAGCCAATGACTGAAACATCCGTCGGTTCAATTTATAAATGTTAGAATAGTGAAAAACTACCTCAGAACTTGCAGTGCAGAAAGCAGGTTGCAAAATTTGATGATTTTAGGGATTCAAAGAAATAAAATTTAGAAAGAATAGTAACAATATTTGGTAAAACCTATCCCAAAAGCCGAATTCAGTTACATTAATACGTAAATGGATTTTATTTTTTTAATTTTAATTTTAAATTTAATGTGTATGCAGGAGATTCCCAGAAATCTACACAAATTGGAACAAAAATTATGTGTATTTTGGAATTTTGTGAAAATTAGCATTTATGAAACGAGATTTTGATACTGTAATGCATAAAAAATGAGGAAAAATACAAATAAGTATGCTTGGAAAATAATTAAAAAAGAAAAGAAAAAATTAAATAGAGAATAAGCAACTCTGTAAAAAATATGCATGATAATGAAGTTTAATTTTTCTTGAATTAAGGAGGCCCACCAGCGGCCGAGCGGTTCTGCGCTCACAGCTGGTAGATGGGAGGTGCCGGGTTCGATCCCAGGTCACGCTCATCGATCTATCCGTTCGGAGTTTTCCGTGGTTTCCTCCGAAACTCGCGTAAATACGGGCTAGGACCCCTTAGAAAGACCCCCACGGAGGGCATTCCCCCCATAGGCCTAGGACACATAAGGAGTCAATCGGCCTTAATCCTCCAACCATCCAACCAATCTTGAATTAAGAAATTAAAATGTACCTAATAAAGTAAGATACAAAATTTTACATAACATATGATACAATATAAGCTTATATTACAAGTATATTACCTTTTATTACTTTTTTTTAAAATATAGGCAAAAATCGTTTTTTATTTTATTTATTTATTGTTATTTATGAACAATTATTTCTTGTTTATAGCATCAATGCATTTAAAATTTATCATCAACAGAAAGTAATCTGCATAAAATTGACTTTCTGTGTTTCGTGATATTCAGTTTCTAATGAATCACTGTTAACCCTTTGCGGCGCAAGACAATTCCGATCATTTAAATTATAGTGCCACTGGAATTTATAAACTAAATTAAACTAAAAGAAATTTTAAATTTTAAGGTTAAAAAAATGGCCTTTTCTGCTATTTTATAAAGGTAATTTTTTTTCTAAAAAATTAGCGGGATGAATTTTCGCTGCTGGATCTTAAATTTTGCATCCTCGCAGCGCGGACAGCGCGCGTTAAGGGGTTAATATCAGTGCTATCTTGAACTTTTCATATTAAAATTTTTACTGTCGGTTTGATAGTTACATTGGTTACAACATGCGGATTTCTGGAAGTCATGCATTTGTTCATGAAGTATTTAACATTATGAAGATTAAATAACGTAATTTTTTATATTGATGTTTTATGATTATGAGAAAATTATACCTTAAGTGCATATTTAAATCAGAATATTGTAAGTAAAATTTGAACGTTCAAGATACATGTAATATGTATATACTTGGTTACAAATGAAATGTATACCGTATTAAGAAGGAAGTTTTATCTGACATTTGTTGGATGTCTTTGACTCTATTTATTTTTTCACAACTATGCTCATGCTATAATATACATGATTTACTTTTTTATTTATTTATTTTATATATATACATATCACATATATATTATTTTAGGGAATAGCTCGATACACCGACGAGATGACACGGAGATTAAGTGTAAAGCTAACTTTATAAAAACAACTTACCTTGAATTTAATACTCTAATTTTTACATAAAATCTCTAATTTTCAGCTGGAAGAACACTAGCTTATAAATTATGAAATGTGAATGTGGCACTGGTGATGAATTTAATTAAATATAATTTTTCTTTAAAATCTCCAATTTTCAACTGAATTTAGGAGTTTTTTTACTGTGACATCATAATCATTATTTTTAATTTTTGACAAAACCAATTAAAAATTTCTTTTTTGTTAAAAACAATACATTTCTATAATATGGTAATAATAATGATAATAATATAACGTGATTCATCATCTAACATGAATTGGAAGTTAAAAGATTGGCAGTTTGTAAAATTAATTTAAAATGTCACTGCAAAGTGGCATAGAAAAAAAAAAAAAAAAACATTTTAAATTATTTTTTAAATATCTTAAAACTCAGTAATTTTGAAATGAATTGAAAAAAGACTGACTGTGAACTCATATCGTTTTTTACCAATTTTTAACTCTTGCCAAAATCGGTTTACAATTCAAGATTTTTAAAATACTTTTTTTTTTTAAGCTGCAATTATAAAAAAAAAAAAAAAAAAAAAAAACGTAATTTATAATTTAACATGATTTAAATTCGTAAGATTGCAAGCTCGCATGTTTTTTTTTTTTTTCGCCGAATAATATGAAAAAAGGAATACTGCTAGCACGCAAATTTTAAAATCTTAATGCAAAGTGACCTAAAAATTACATTTTAATTAATTAAAAAAAAAAAAAAAATCTATCAAACAGAATTTTACTAAGAACCATACCAATTAAATCAGCCTTTTTTTTTTTTTTTTTTTTTTTTTTTTTTTTTATAGTAATAGAATATTTATAAGATAATAATTTTATCAGTCAACAAAACATTAAAATCAATAGCTTACATTAGGTGGACGAAATAAACTTGGGTTCTTTTCACCTATTTCTTTGTTTTTTTTTCGAACACTTCGATATCCGGAGGTGCAACCCGGTGCGTAACAATGCGACATTATGAAAAAAATCCAATATTAAAAAGAAATTAAAAAGAAAACTGAAAATAAAACTAAAATTTCGTCTGCGCGCAATGGTTTTCTACGGAGGCAGTGGACAGTCAAAGAACAAATACGACCCCTAGCGGCGAACGAATAATAGCGACCATTTCGGGTCCATTTTTGAGGGAAGGCTGCCGTTGGGGAAAACTGTCCTTCTTCTCTAAGTCCGTGGTTGTGGTGTGGTGTGGTTGGTAGGTAGGTTAGGTAAATACTTGAGATGAGCTGTTTGCTATTCCACACCTGGCAGTGGCAGCATAAACTCGAAAGCACGGAGTAAAAAGACTTTTCAAAAAGTAAAAAGACGAAAGATTTTTCAGAAGGATGGATGGATGGATGGTTGGGTTTTACTGAGGTTGGTAAGGATGCTTCCCAGAAACTTTCTTGAGATATTTTCTTGTATTATGTCAAAAATGTTGAAATTTATTCATTATTAATTAAATAATCTTTTCTTTTTTTCTTAACATTTCTGAAATATCCTCCGAAATATTTCATTAGACATTATTCCTGCCAGTGATCAGCCTACATCTAAACTCGTTAGCCGGTTTGATGACCAAAATAAACAAACAATTGTGTGGAATAGAAAATTTTGTATTCAACGTGAAATACAGATTAATAATTTTAATTTAACATGTAAATTTTTTTTGTTAAAAAATTTAATTAAATTTTCTACATTTTATGTTCTAAATGTCTTTTCTAAAGTTTAGTCCCTTCACTTATCGTCTTCCCAGATGTTATAGATCTATGTGTTTTAGAAAGACACAATCTATTAAACGCTGTATGAGACTTCAAAGTTTCAAAATTCAATACCAGTGTATTGTGGTTCCTGTAAGTCTTATGCTTTTTCGTTTTTGACAAAATTAATGCGATTCATTTTGTAAATGAAGATTCTTTATCTTAATTATTTTATTGTACAGTCAGGGGGAAAAAACGCAGCACTCGATGTAACTACGTTGCCAATCAATGCACAAAAATGCGATAGGTATTATTCGACTGGGAAATGTTAGTACTTTCAGAAAATGAAGTTAAATTTTGAATTGGGGGTCGTCTACATATTAAAATGAGCACCAACTTCGATTTTTTTTCAGTGGTAACACCCTATGTAATTTATTTTATATTTGAATTCCTGGGGTTGCGACGATGCGAAAAAGTATAATGGTTGTATATTTTTCTTATTTTTTTATAGAGTTATAAGGGATCAAAGTTTGAAGGTGCTAATGTTAAATTCATATTTCAAACTTTTATTAATATCTTCACAATAAATAACTTGATCGATATATATATATATTTTTTTTTTTTTTCGGAACAGCTTTACTATACGGCACCCATTGCTTATTGCCGTTGCCGATGTTTTGATCACGTGGTATGATGGTGTTTTGATTTGGTTTGTGAGTCAGTACTGCGAATCGTATCACAACGTTGTGAATCGAATCAAAATGTCATGAAACAATACTTTTCATTATTATGAAATATTTTTTTTTATGTTTCACTATGTTTTCTGCTGTTTGCTCGCTTCGCGAGCATTAAAACAAAAGAAAAAAAAAAAATCACTGGACGCCCCTAATTCGTGAAGCATGAATCAGTAAAAGCATGAAAATTCATGGAACCGCGGTTACAATGTTTTCTGCTGTTTGCTCGCTTCGCGAGCATTAAAACCAGGCCCCGATCATGACAGATTGGGGCCCTGGCCAAAGCGAAATTAGAGGCCCCTCTCAAAACTGTCGGAATATCATTTATATACGCTACGATAGATGATGATCAATCGTATGTACAAAGCTTAAACAATATTTTTGAGGATGAATGTTTAAATATATTAATATTTTTTTCATTTTTAATTGCTATTAATGCTTCCACGTCCACACAATCCAATATGGAATGGGTTTGTTCTGCTGATCTCCTTCATGATATCGTGTCTGAGAGGTGACAGCAAAGAAGCAATGTATAGCATATTTAATTTACAATAAATAGGATTTAGCATATAAATTTAGTAGTCATTGATTTGCCCGCTTTCGTTTGGTCACTCTACTGCTGTTTTTTACACACTAGGATTAATTATAGCAGGATCTACTGATCAAAATAACCACTACGAACTCCCAGCCTGAACTGGGACATGAACTCTGCATCTGTTGATTAAAGGCTATTAAAGTATGTTCACTATTTAGCAGAAATAGAAAAAGCAAAATATATCCAAAACGAAAATTCTTTTAAAGACAAATTTCATAAACATAAATAAACAAATGTATATTTAAATTTTCATTAAAATAAAAGGGAATATTTTGCAGTTCAATATTATGGGATTTGGGGGGCCCTTAATGCCTGGGGCCCCTGGGCAAAGTCCCGGTTTGCCCATGCGATAATATGGGCCTGATTAAAACCAAAAAAAACATCACTGGACGCCCCTAATTCGTGGAGCATGAATCAGTAAAAGCAAGAAAATTCATGGAGCCGCGGTCACTATGTTTTCTGCTGTTTGCTTGCTTCGCGAGCATTAAAACAAAAAAAAAAACATCACTGGATACCCCTAATTAGCGATGCATGAATCAGTAAATGCATGAAAATTTGTATAAGCCGCGAACAGTAACAGTACACTAGCTGCTGTATGCTTGCTTTGCAAGCATTAAAACCAAAAACAAACATCACTGGACACCCCTATTTCGAGGAGCATGAATCAGAAAATGTATGAAATATATACTGTAACGGTGAGTATTCCGATGGTAGATCGCTACGCAAGCATTATAAATAAATAAATAATCACTGAATGCACCTAATTAAATCACGATGCATGAAAAAAATCTGTACTGAAGCAATGACTATTATGCCCTACCCTTTTTTTTCTTCGTAAATTTATTAAAAAATATATAAATACACTGAAAAAATTTTTTTTTTAACTTTGTAAAATCATTTAAAAACAGTAAAATCTAGAATTAATCTTACTTACATATACCGCAGCGGCTTTAAAAAAAGTAGAAGAGAAGATATAAACGATCTTTAACAATTGAAGATCCTTTTGTTACGTTTCGATACAACAGAAAAAAGTATTGATACTCTGATTCGGGTCTCGAATCACCATCATATCACGTGATCAAAACATCGGCAACAGCAATAAGCAATGGGTGCCGCATAGTAAAGCTTAGCCATTTTTTTTTTTTTTTTTTTACGAGACACAGTGAAGAAACCCAAACATAATCCATCATTACTTTTGATTCTGAAAAATATTAATAAATTCATATTCATAAAAATTATGAATTATGATTAATTTTTACATAAAATGAATCCTAATACTGAAAAATATGGGTGTGCAAATTTGCAGCTCATTCCAGTTATTAGTTTTCGAGATATAAATAAATCTTTCTTTTGGAGGTGGTTTAGGGGGCCATCTCTTATAAAGTTTTGCATTAGATAATGAAGCAAATCTTAAAAAATAACAGAGAAAATTGAACAAAATATTTTTTTTTATTTGTGGATGAAATTACATAACAACAACGTCAAACACAAATAAATGAAACAAAAATGATCGTTTTTAAGACATTAGTGTTAGCATCAAGAATTCCTGTTTTCTAAAGCCCTGCCTTTTATCGTTCTTCAAAAGAAAACAATAGAGAAAAGAAAAGTAAAGGTGACTCTGACTTTGAGTATTTATGTTAAACCCCATATTTTATGTTGACAAAAATATACACAAGTAGTATTTACTTCATCTGGTGATAAATTTTGAATCCTTTCGAATACTATCATACTTCCAACATCCTCATTAATATTCCATAGTATTGTTGGATGGATCTTAAAAAATAACAGAGAAAATTGAACAAAATATTTTTTTTTATTTGTGGATGAAATTACACAACAACGTCAAACACAAAGAAATGAAACAAAAATGATCGTTTTTAAGACATTAGTGTTAGCATCAAGAATTCCTGTTTTCTAAAGCCCTGCCTTTTATCGTTCTTCAAAAGAAAACAATAGAGAAAAGAAAAGTAAAGGTGACTCTGACTTTGAGTATTTATGTTAAACCCCATATTTTATGTTGACAAAAATATACACAAGTAGTATTTACTTCATCTGGTGATAAATTTTGAATCCTTTCGAATACTATCATACTTCCAACATCCTCATTAATATTCCATAGTATTGTTGGATGGATCTTAAAAAATAACAGAGAAAATTGAACAAAATATTTTTTTTTATTTGTGGATGAAATTACACAACAACAACGTCAAACACAAAGAAATGAAACAAAAATGATCGTTTTTAAGACATTAGTGTTAGCATCAAGAATTCCTGTTTTCTAAAGCCCTGCCTTTTATCGTTCTTCAAAAGAAAACAATAGAGAAAAGAAAAGTAAAGGTGACTCTGACTTTGTGTTTTTATTTTAAACCCCTTATTTTACGTTGACAAAAATATACACAAGTAGTATTTACTTCATCTGGTGATAAATTTTGAATCCTTTCGAATACTATCATACTTCCAACATCCTTATTAATATTCCGTAGTATTGTTAGTCCCGCCCTTTTTCTCACACCAGTAAATTTGTAGAGTAATATTCTCCAAATGCAATTATGATCAAATAAGACGAAAGGTACTCTAAAATAATACTGATGTTTAAAAAAAAAAAAGCGTGGCTAATAATACTGTGGAATATTAATTAGAATGTTGGCAAGTATGCACTAGAAGAAAAAAAATATCTAAATAGGTAGGGTTTACTGTTTAAAATAGAAAAATAGGTTGAATGTAAAAATTGTCAATAAAAAAAAAAAAAGAATGAAATAGGATTGCAAGACAGACTTGTAAAATCGTTTCTTAATTGCCGTCATAGTTAAAGGCTTAATCCTTTACTTCATATATTGCTTTATTTTATTATTTATTTATTTTGTAGGGGAGAGGATTATTATTTTAAGGATACTTTAGTCTTTAAAATTTTATAAATATATTTTAACTTTATATATTTTTAAAAATATACTTTAACTTTTATAAATATATATTAACACTTTTGCGGCCGATTTTGTTTTTTCACAGTAAAGTCCACCTACAAGCGTTATTCTTTCAAAATAAAATATTTCAGCATTCATCATTATATTATAAATGGATATACATTATAATTATATTCTTTCTAATCAAATTCAAAATTCGACAACATTTTCAGTAAGTGCATTTAATTTCCTGTTGAATGGTGTCTATTAAAATTTTCTGCGTCAATTAATAACGAAATTACAGCGAGTGCTGCATTTTTTTTTTCCCCGACTGAACCTAAGAATTTAAAGAATATTAATAACTTTTATTGTACTAAAAAGTAAACCCTTTTGATCCAACTCAGCCAACCCTAACTCATCATTCCTTGGAATTAACTTTCCAAAATTATGTAGGCATTTTGTCAGCCTTAATAAAAGTCTGACATAAACATTGTTAGAGTAGTAATTGCTGAACTATGGTTACCAGAACAGGAGTCTGTTCAGAGTAAAACTGGGTCCATTAAGGGAACCTTTCATAAAAGTTTTTATCCTAAAATTATACTTTTCACGAAGTTTTTCCTCTTTAAAAACAGAAGCTAAGGAGAGACATTGTTTGATAATTTAAATACAGTAATATTATTAACTGTATTACTCATATTCAGTTTATAATTCTTAAAGGGTTTCTGGGCATATGTGTGAGTTTAATTCTTTAAAAGTGAATTTTCATTGTTTAAAATGAAAATTTTAACTTTTATTGTAATTTTAGTCTTTCAAGATTAAAATTTAAAGTCTTAAAATTTAGTTTTCACTTAAGTATTTTAATTTTAGCAATTAATTAAAACTTCTGTTGTTATTTTATGGATGTTTATAGGAGTCCAATCATTTCATATTAATTGTTAATAATCCAAAATTATGCTTAAGCTTCTTTATATTCTTTATTCAATTTAAAATTATTTTGCATTAAAGTAACATACATACTATTCTTTAATTTTTTCTTACTTTCTTCTACATTCAACAGAAGAAAGTATCGGATTAGTAAAAATTTTTGACTTCTGGTTTTTAATAGATTTGTACGTTTTAAGAGGTCCTAAACACAATTTGACGATTTTTTAAAAATGTCTGTCTGCATGTGTGACAAAAATTTTTTGGCAACTGTATCTCAGAAACTACTACACATAATTGCATATAAATTAATATGCAGACACCTTGACATAAATTAGTCTCTATCAACTTTTGCTGCCAATCGCTCAACAGGTGTTGCTGCTATACAGCAATTTCAGTAAGGCTGTATCACAGAAACTACTGCACAAAATTGCATATAAATTTTTAGGCAGATGCATCTTGACATAAGTTAGTGCCTATCAACTTTTGGTGCCAATTGCCGTAGTAACTATTCGCACCACTTGTGTGTTTAGCTGATACAGGCTAATAACACCATCAACCGAGGTCAGTGTATGCCACACTCGGCTCTGCACATGCGTAATGAAATTAATATTATGTTATGAAGAGACAGATTTAATAAAATTGTAAACTTTGTTGTATTAATTCCATATTAATTTGTATTTCCTACTTATTTAATTTATTATTTACATTTAAATGTGTATATTAAAAATTCAGAGTTAACAAAATAAAAAAGCACAAGAATTACTTAATTTCAATTTTTTACTTAAATGGGACCTTCACAATTTATAATTTAATTCTTTACAGTTTATAACTAGTTTTCACTGTATTGAAAAATTTATTTATGATGAAAATCTTAGTAAAAAATTGTACAATTGAAATTGTGTTGGGTAAAAAAAAAAAAAGTGATTTTATAAGTAAAATAAAAATTTATATTTGGCCAAATATTCTCACTTTGTTAAAAACATAAGTTCTTCATATTCTACATACCATTCAGTGGCATTTTAAATAAATAAAATAATTTATCTTAATTTAACCTGTGTATGTAAAATTTGAAAAGTGGTAAATATTATTTGTCTACCTAAATTACAGTAGAGCCTCGCTTTTCCGAGGTAATATAGACCGAGGGTACCTCGGATAATCGAGAGCTCGGATAAAATGGATTCTGTTGTAAATTGAGGAGAAACATACGGTAAAGTGTAAAATGAATGAAAATGTAACCAATGAAGTAAAAGAACTTTTATTACATATTTAAATGTAATCAGTTAAAAATGCAATATTCACTGGCTCTCATAATTATAAGGACACCATTTTTCTGTATTAACTAAACACTGAACACTATTATTTAAACAAAAGTATTTTTTAATAATTTGAATTTCAATAATAGATTATATTTTAAAAGTTTTATCGTTTTTCTATCTTAAAAAACTTTAAATATGGTCAAAAAAATTATTTTTCAGGTGTTCACAATTATAAGGACAGCTCGAATCTTAGTAAATTTTTTTTTTTTTTTCAGTTATTCTTTAAATTAATATTTTATGGGGTCTCTTTTTCGGGTGAAACAGTCTTTTAACTATTTAAAATTGCTTTCCACTTACATGCACTTTTCTAATATGGTAAGTTAAGGTTTTTTTCAACTTTTAGGCCACGGGAAAGGCAATAATACAGAAGTTTCTTTCTTCAAACTATTTTCTATTGCTCTAAAAATAGAGCAAAAATGTAAGTCTTGTTGAAAAAAAAAAATTATTACCCCACCCCTCTCTAAAATCTAACAAAAATCTGAGAATTCCTCGTTTAAAATTTGCGGATATTCTCTTGATGTTCATAATAATAGAAAAAATTACTAAATTCAATTTGCCTTCTGTAGAAACTCCCTAGAGCACCATAAATCCACCTTTAAAATGCCCGATTCATATCTGCCTTTAAAAAATCTGCTATTTCTTTCGCTATCTTCAGATTGTGCCAATAACTGTTAAAACCATTTGGCTAATCAAGAATAAAATGTTTTTCATCCGAAAATACAACATTTTACCATTTCATATTGTCTTTATTCAACTTTAACACAGGCGTTCTTTCCTTCATTAAATGCTTATTGATTATTACAGGTTTTTTATTCATTTTAAATTATTATTAATTATTTTAAACATGCATAAATGTGGACCCCAATCTTTCGTTAAAAATTACGAGCAAATTCAGCAGCAGTCATTTTGAGTAGAACAGTAAGAGGAATTATGAGTCTTCGATCTCTGTAAAACAACTCTGGTTTTGCATCAGATCTCTCTCCTATTGAACCAGCAGTTCAACGTTTGATCACATTTCCTTCAGCAATTTTAGATCTTCGTATTTCATTAGAAATACGACGGTTTGAAATTATCCCTCCACTTAAAAAACACATTTATCATACTTCACTACATGAACGTTCTTTTTTTTTTTTTTTTTTTTGAGGAATTATCAATAATGTCCGTCCAAGAAAAATTGAAGGTTTATATATCGATTAATCTAGCCCAGTAGTTAACAAATTCGCATGTCAACTGTAATTTATCCACTAATAAGTTAAATAAAACAAAAAAAATCTTGATTGTCCCTATAATTATGAACATCTAAAAACGTGATGAAAAAAATATTTTGCACTATTTTTTATGTTTCATATTAAAAAAATTATAACAGTTTTGGTTTTTAGAATACTAGATATATTAAGTGCACTTAGTATAATCTTGTTCACAATTATTTTTACATTAGTTATTTCAAAACATAAAGTGTCCTTATAAATATAAGAAGGAGTGTACAATACATGCATACATAAATTACAAAAGACATTACTTTATAGTCAAATTTGCCAAAGTTTTTCATGCCATTTGTCAAAGGCCATGCCTCCACCAGAATGTGATATTTTTGGAACTATCTCGGCTAACCCAGAACTCGGTTAATCGGGGCTCGAATGAATAATCACAGCTCTACTGAATTTTAAATGTTGATTTACAAATTTTCTTACTGTAAAAATATTTTCACGTAAAAAGTTCAAATTTTAAAGTATAGATGGCAGCGTCAGTGAGAAAGGTTCTAATCTGATCCAAATACTGTACTCAGTGTGCATATGCAAATACAGGTGGTGCCATTAGCCTATAGAAACTAAAAGCACCAGCGGTGCCAACAACATCGGCCACCAATTGCATAACAGATGATGCTGCTATACTTTGATTTCTGCAATTTAAGGAAAGGCTATATTTCAGGAATTACTGCACAGAATTCCATATAAATTTATATGTAGATGCACCTTGACATAAATTAGTTTATATCAACTTTTGGTGCCAATCGCTCAACAAGTGGCGCTGCTATACAGCGATTTCTGCAGTTTAAGAGAAAGCTATATCTCAGGTTCTATTGCACATAATCAAACGAAACTTGATATATGAAAAGGTTATTATGGGACATTATGTTGATTAAATTGGGTGCATATATACGATAGATGGCCCTGCTATAGTGCAATTTTCTCCAAAAATGGGAAGGATGTCATCTGCATTAGTAATGGATTAAAAAATAACAAATAATTTGTACTGTGTGAATTTGTATAGAAAAATATTATAGAAAGTTTTGTGATGGCCACAACATACTAGTTTTTTTGTAATGATGCACATCAACAAATGGCTTAATTAGCTGCTGATTCTATCTTTCAGCATTTTTAAGCACCACTTTTTCATACTGTATGGGCTCACATGCTCAAGATTGTAATTTGCCCATGTTTTGTACATTTTGTATCTTCATGGCAATTTTTCTCATTTTTATAGCCATATAACTTTTTTTTTTTTTTTTTTTTTTTTGTCGTTGGTTTGTACAGCTTTTGTTCAGTTTTATACACATCAGTTAAGTTATATATTGCTTATTTATCTTATACTGCATCTCACAATAATTGTAATTCATCTTTAAACAGAAAATTATAGCATCCTAATATGAGGAGCAAACATTCAAACCGTGTTTTCTCCTTCGGACACAGTTTTTCAGGCAACACAAAAAATAACTAAACTTAAAACCTAATTATAACATTTGTTTAGATGCATTACTAGGTGTCATGCAACCAACCACTCCTCAGTTTATTTTATGCTACCAACCAACCTTCATGGCTGCTGTGAGCGGGAGAAGGTATTTTGGAGAGAGAGAGAGAGAGAGTTTGGCCTTCGGCTGGTAATGTAGGGTGCAATCAGCGCACCTGAGTAAGATTTATTCTGTTGTTTATTTTTATTACATGTATACTCATATGTAAATATAATCTCAGTGTATATATTTTCATCTTCATGTGTGGTATTATATTAAAGGAAAAGAAAAAAAGAGTAAAGAGAGAATTTTTGTTCTCAAGTATCTACACCAGTTATATCACACTAGGAAAACATGTAGACATACTATTTTTATGTTAAGTTTAAAAAAAAAAAATCACTAACTCTTTTTTTTTTTTTTTTTTTTAGGGGGGGGGGGGAGAAAACACAGTTTGAATGTTCACGCCTCATATAGTTATTATGATTTTCTTGTCAATTCTGCATGAGTTAACATTATTCCAGAGAGGTGATATTTTGCTTAAAAGTGTTTACGTCAAATAAAAAAGAATTATAGGGTATGCATATTGAATTTCGAAAATGAAAAACAAAATTCCTCCTCATTTACGGGACATCCTAATATATATATATATATATATATATATATCCTTTATGTAGTTAATGCATTTTTCATATAAATATGCCTATTTCATAATATATTTCATAGTATAGTATAGTAGTTTGCAATATATTGTATAACTCTTTTATTTGGGATGCTATTGCTACACAAATGCATTAAAAAGGTGTATAGAGTTTATATTATCAGTTACATATCATTTCACTCTTTTAATGTGAACGATATAGTGTAATCGTAAAAACTATTTTTTTTTAACTCAATTTGTTGTCAGCCTGCTAATTAATTTCATAGCCCAATCTTCACAGAAAAAGATGAGATTGATCCTATTCTTTACATATCCAACGTTTAAAACACGTCATTAAGTGATCAGTTTATAAATTGAAATAAACTACTTTTTTATAAAAATATCTTGCTGAACTTTTGAACAGGAATGTATGTTTATTTACTTGCTTATTTATTTATAGAATTTCATTTTTTTTTTTTTTTTTCCTTCTTTCTATTTTACTTTTATTATTTTCAGATATTTCAAGTCAGACTTCCAAAATGTTCACATTTATTTGAAGCACTCTATTCATCAAAAGCAGATAAAGGGAAACCATTGAAGTGAGTTGAATTTTCATTAAATTTTACATGTACTATAGAGCTCACAGTCTAGGATCCCATTATCCTGAAATTGTGGCAGATTTTTCTTCATAAAAGTACTGAGGTTTTCAGAATCAACAAAGATGTAATTACATATAGAAAATTAGCAAACATATTTATTCAGTTGTAAACTAAAATGATTTATAGTTATAAAACTATTATATATATATAATATTAATTATCAGAAGAAAATTGATAATATCTTCTTTAACTGTGACAAATATTTCTGAATATTTCATAACACTTTAACGTTCATTAGGTACATATTTTCTTTTGAAAAATGCTAAAAATATAACTATCAGATAAAAAATAACTATTAGATAACTCTAAAAAATAACTATTAGATATGTAGTTCAGTTCATCATAAATATGTAAAAAGGGAAAAACTTTCTCTCTCTCTTGCATTTTCAATTTTTGAGAAAATATTGGTTTGAAACATCTATGAGTTAAAATCAAATAATAATTAATTTATAAATAAATACCTTTGAAAGTAAACATAATAAATTACAAAACTTCACAGCAGTTGCTTTAGGTCAAAATAATAGCATGGCCCTTCATAAGGTGTAAGCACCAGGCATGAGTGCATCATCATTGAAGCAGCAAAGTTCACTCATGCCTACTAAAAAATTTAAAATGACTTATGCATATGGTTTCCTCTGAAACAACATTTATTAAATTTTGAAATTGTGCACCTCTTGAACAATAAGCGACAAAAGTTTAAAAATCAATTAAAACAAACAGAAAAGTTGTTAGACAAAAAATATCATGTTTGTTTTCAATTTCAGTGCAAAACCAATGAACATTAAAAAGTTCAAAAAGAAATAAATAAATAAAGTTTTCTTTAATATGTATAATTATTTAATTAAAATTGTTTATAATTTTAAATTAAAAATTTTTATTTGGATTTCAATTTAGATTGCTTACAATACAGATCATTAACACTAAACCTACCGATACTTCATATATACCTATTCCTACCACAGAGGGTCAAGTGACTCGTCTTTAAAATGTTATGTATATTACTATGTATAGCAAAAATATATTATTTAGCACAATTTGGTACATGAAACATGGACGATGTGATGTTATTTGCAAGAAATTCTGACAAAAAGTTTAAAATGGGTCATTTGACCTGTCGTGGTAGGTTTAGTGTTAATACTAGATGTTTCATAAGTCTGTAGACATTTAAAAAATTCATAAAAATTAAAGGAATTAGTTTTTTTTTTTTTTTTTGTAAATGATGTTCAATTTTACTATTAAAGTTTTTTTTTTTTTTTTTTTTTTTTTTTTTAAGAACAAAATAATAGAATGTTCATCAATAGAAGACGATGTACATGAGAAAATCACATATTATCATAAAAAGCTAGATTTATTTGCATGCAAATATTTATAAGCATACAACTCCTAGTCTAAGTGTCCCCATCACCACAAATTACAGTTAGCAAACAAGTTACAACACTGCTAACTGCAACTTCAGTCAGTGATTTTGAGCTGAGGTAAAACATCCTTACCAATAACACTCTATCCACCAAGTCAGAATCGCAACTTCATATATTTACAAGTAGGAGGGGAAATAAAAAATGCACTGTTAATCATAAAACTGTGCAATTTATAGGATTACGATTTGCATATTTTTCGTTGTGTGTCTGTGCAGCACCTTCTATCAATGAAAATTTTAACAATTTTATTTTTTTTTTTTTTACAAAAAGAAAAGAAAGAAAACTCCGAGAATTTTTTTTCACAAACCGCATTCAATTCTACCTATTCCTTCAATTTTTAAAATGTCAACAGACTCACAGGCACCCAGTATATCAGAGATGTGATTCTTCAGACATTTGCAGGAATTTTAGACTTTTCTTAAATTTTTGATAAATTTCTAGACTATTAAGTAAAATTATTTTGGTATTCACATAAACTGTTAGAAATGTTATGCATTTTAAACATTTCTTTTATTCTCCAATTTTCATTTGTTGTTTCATGTTTCTAAAGAATCTAATTTCATTACATTTTTATATTTATTTAAGGAGAATGTGGTATCTTGTATATGTTTCATTTCTCTTTTTATTGTAAAATTATCAAATTCTCTGAGAATATTTCAAAATTGAAATTATTTTTTGATTTTAAATATATTTTCAAATTTTTTATCTATTTACTGCTCTTTTCTTCTATAATAATAAAGGAAGATGTCTGTCTGTCTGTCTGATCATCTATACAATCAGCCTCTATTGAACGCAGAACTACAAAATTTGACTTACGGGTGCTCAGAAGCCTGCCCGAGTGCATAGTGAAAAAAGAATTTAAAATTTTTAATTAGTTTTGGAGATATTAATTAAAACATTGACCAATGTCTAATTAAAAAGCGAGCCGATCATATTTTCCGCTCTCCAAGTAGAATTCAACCCATTCCTCAAAAGAAGAAACACAGAGAGAAAATTTCGCACATTTTTGTAAAGCCATCCCAGCTTAGTGGTCACAGATATTGAAAATACACCTGTACCACGAGAAAGAGCATTTATTACCGATTCTTACGGTATAATTTTTTAAAAAAAATACGGTATTTTTATATTTTTAAATAAAGTTTTTAAAAGGGTCCAAAATTTCTCTTTTTCTCAATGTATTAGAACTTTTTATAAGCCTAATTTTGTATTTTTTCCTTTAAAAAATTATTTATTTTTTATAATTTTTTTTTTCTCCTTGTTTGGCTATTGAAGTTTAGAATCTCCAGTTGATTATGAAAAGATTTCTGAAGAAACATTACAAAGCTTATATGATAGATTTGAAGAGATTCTTGAAGATTCACACTATGAAGATTATGATGTGAACTACAGTGTATGTAAAATTATTTATATGCTAATAATAGTTTTTGTAAGTCAATATACACCACATTAATAGTACCTTGTTGTATATTATAAGGCGGTCTGTGCAGAGATAAAACTGGGTTCATTAAAGTATTTTTCACAAAATTTTATATCTTTCTTAAAAATGGACCATTCACAAAATTTTTCATCCTAAAAAGGGGGCCCTTCAAAAAAATGTTCCTCTTAAAAGCAGACATTTGATAAATCTGTTTCATTTTGAAAACCAATCTTTCGTGGAACATACAGGCCACCTAAATAATGAGACCTGCTAAAGTGTCAGGGCTCAAAAATTATATTGCCCAACATGCTTGGGGCATGCAAAAATTCAGATTGGTCAGGTAATTTCTTTCCATACATACCCAGTCGGGCATGAAAAGATATTCAGTTTTTCTAATTTATAAAAGGTTTCACTGTATATGTGTAGGTTTAGTTCTATAAAAGTGAATCTTCATTTTCTAAAATGAAATCTTATTCTAATTGTAGCTTTAGTTTTGCAAAATTACATTTTTCACAATGACATAACACCCACCAGTGGCCAAGCGGTTCTGCACTCAAAGCTGGTAGATGTGAGGTGCCGGGTTCCATCCCAGGTCGTATTCGTCCACCTAGTCATTCAGAGTTTTCTCTGAAACTTGCATAAAAGCAGGCTAGGACTCCTAAAAAAGACCTCCACAGAAGGCACTCCCCTCAGGCCTAGGACACTAGAGCAGTCAATCCACCTTATTCCCAAAACATCAAGTTATAAAAAGAGAACGCTTGCCAAAAAAAAAAAAAAAAGAAAGAAAAAAGAAAAAAAAAATCAAAATGACTTGATTTTACACTACATTTAGATTAACAAAATTAGGTGTAGATTTTTCACAATTTCACAAACACAAGAACCTGTCTGTAAAGATTGACAGACCCTGATTTATAAATATTTTGCTTAAATTTCAAAAGATTCAAATTTTTAAAAATACAGAGTATACAAAAGTATGGGAACACTTTTAAAAGTACATTGTAGACAAATATTAGCTAGTTTTATAATGTAATTTTAAAAGAATAAAAAATAAAAATTCCTAATCAAAAATATTTCAAATTTAAACAGCAATTATTTTAAATTTAAATTTTTCTTTAAAAATATGCATATTAAGCATTTTTTTTCCCTCACAAATTCTTGCATTAAAATCTTCAGTGGCTCTTATAAACTTTTATATCATATGTTAATTTATAATTTATTATATAATGTTTATACTGAACTATCAAAAGCCTGAGTGCAAGAGACCCAGTAAAATCATATTAGTTAAATTACACAAAAATGTTATACTACATATAAAAAATAAAGAAAGAAAACAGAAACTTACATTTTTTAAACTAAAAAATATTTATTCTTGTGTATACAAAATGAAAATAAATAAATAAACAAAGATTACACATTATATATAAATAAATTATTTGAAATTTCTGTATTTTTATAATTGAAAAATATTTTGGCTTAACAGAAGCTCAGTTTGATCCTGTTGGTGAAATTAGGACATTAAATGTTTATTTAATATTTATTTTATTTTCTGTCATTGTTTCGTGGCTATCAAAGCATTTTTTCTTTTTTAATTAATCTAAGAAGTTTTGTCATTAGAAATAATTAGTGTGTTAGTGTTTTTGCATTTATATATTAATATTCTGTACAAGCATTTATTTATTATAAGCATCTTTCTACATAGAATGGTGTTCTGACAGTTACCCTGGAACCAAATTGTGTATATGTTATTAATAAACAAACACCTAATAGACAAATCTGGTTATCATCACCAAAAAGGTAAGTTTTTAATTATGATTTTTTTTTTTTTTTTAATCAAAATTCTATCATGATATCATTTGCATTTATTAAAATCTTTTTTCTTCTTTTCAATTACATTAATCTTTTTACTTTCATTACCCTACTACTGTAGGTAATGGAAGTATTGTATTCAGTCTGAAAATTTGATATCGAGATTTCACCTGATTTACATATTTTAAGGTCCCCTGAGTCCAAAAAAGTGGTTTTTGGCAATTGGTCAGTGTGTATGTGTGTGGGGAATCTTCTGGCTATTATATCTCAGAAACTAATAAAGATAGAACTATTAAACTTTAGAATTGAAATAGGTCTGGTGTACAGATGAATTTTCCAAATTTTGGTGAAAATTGAAAAACCGGAAGTGGGACATCGAAAACCGGAAGTGGGTAAGTCCATATCTCAAAAATGGCTCTAACGATTTTCTTCAAATTTTCTATATAAACACTCTATTAGATGTCCTTTCGAATGATATAGTTGGTTAGTTCAGGAAAATTGATAGACGTCCTGTATAAATAGCTCAATTTCATCTCTCGCAAGCTCGTTTCTTTAAAAATGGCTGTACGGATTTTTTTCAAACTCGCCATATTAACTCACTTTTAAATATCCTTTTGTATGTAACTATTGTTTTTCAGTCAATAATTGAGCTTTAGTAAAAGTTGGTATCTCAAAAATGGCTCTAACGATTTTCTTGAAAATTGTTATATAAATCCATTCTTTTCTTACGAAAATTAACAGTCATCTTGTTTAGGTAGATCTCGGAAATTGGTGTTTCAAAAAATAACTCTACCATTTTTTTCATTTTTTTTTTAAACTCACTATGTAAACTCTGTTTTATATGTATTTACGTGTATATTAACTTTCTCTTACTGGAAAAATTTTAGTTGTCTATTTCATTAGGTCTGTTCTATGTTTTCTTGTCTTCTGATCACATTGTCTCCAAAAAGTGCATATAATATGTGTAATACTGGGTAATGGAAGTCGTGTGGTTGTTTCACACCATCACTGATTTGCTTTCTTTCCAAAGATTTTTGATACTTTTTTTTTTTTTTTAAAGATTTTAAGCTAATTATTTTTACGTGTAATGGAAGAGTAATTTATTCTTTTCCTAGTATATTTGCATTTACATGATGTTATGTAAATCTAATGTATCTGTATATACATCATGAAAAACGGCAGTTTTTCTAGTGACGCAAGCGCAAAAACAAACGAACGCCACGACACTCAGCGGAAACGGAAAAACGAACGAAAAGTGCGACACTTATATATACAGGAATTTTAAGATCAAAGAAACCGCTGAAAGCCAACACTTAATATCTCAGGAAATATGGGAGGTTATGTTCTGATATTTTCAAAATAGACTTTCACCTTCTGTCTGATCCTACCCTGAAATCGCTACATTTCTGCATGCAATATATTTCGAGATATGAATTGGCTCATTTAAGTTGTAAATGGACGGACTATATGTGTAAGAATTTTTTCTCGAATATGGCTCAAGCTAATTTAGTTTAATTTATATATGATATTAATCGCTTTTATCTGATGTGCCTGACATCTCCCTTTTCCCTAGGAAAACTCTTGTTTTTTTTATAACTCAGTTTAAAAATCGAACTATTTTTTACTCCGAAAATACCGTGATGCGGCAGTTTCGCGGACGAATTTCTTCTCTTCCATCTGAAATACTGAATATCAAATAATCGTTTTGGCTCCATCTATTGGGAAGCGTCGAAAATAAACACAAAAATAAAAAAAATATATTTTTCTTTTTTTAATATATATATTAAATGAGTTATTTATTTAGGTACTTGTATTTTATATGACATTTGTTTATCAAAAATATTCTTTGTATTTACATTGTTTTCATGCTGATACGTTGTTAACTTTCAAAATTGGTTCTATTTTAAAAGGTGATTGCAACAACTAAAAATTTTTCCTTTATTTTCATAAAAATGACAAATAATTTGATAATCATATGCAAATATTTGTAATTTTTTCAAAATTAGGTGATAAATCACTTAAACTACGGATTGAAAAAATTCTTAAAACAGAATTTGAAAATAATTAATTTGCTCATTAAGTTTCTAGTATATATAATATATAAATTACAAAATGTTAAGCTATAATAAAATTTTGAATAGATTAAGATTTTTTTTTAATTAAATTCAAACTATACTACTTAAATATTTACCAGTATAAAATTTTCACTTTTTAAAGATTTTTCTATTATTATTTATTTTTCTCTTTTAAATCAAATCTATACCTAAAAAATTATAATTAGAAATAAATATAAATAAGAAATTTTTGTCATTTTTAAAATGTATTATATTATGCCTTTGTAATGTTGCATGTTTCCATCTTTTTTATCACTTTTTATAAAATTTTGAAATTTTATTTAGTTTGTTATTTTGTTCGAGTATGACCTATAAAACAACACTTTTAATACAGTGTTATAACTCATTACCATGCTCCTTTAATTTTACGTTTTGATCATTAACCCCTAAAAAGTAATGATATCAATACAAAAAACCCTTAATGGGTTAAAAGTTTGTGACGCAGCACTGTACTTTATGGCTATAAGAATTAGAAATACGGGTCTTAAAAATAATGATATCAAATTTTCAGTGACGCTTTGATATTAATTAAATTATACATAGATTTTCTTATTTGAATTTGCTTTTTCCTTTTATTTATATTTACAGTGTAAACGTTATTTTCAACATAAAATAATATATAGCATTTACTCATTGATACCTTTCCATTCACATCTCTTATACTATGAAAGCATGTGTTTTAAAAGAAATTATATGAAATTCCAGTAACGCAGTGGTGTTACATTAAGTGATTTGTTTTTAAATTTCTCTGCAATTATTTTGTTTTGCATATTAAAGTATATGTGCACATTGAAATATTGCTTTTAATTTTCAAATATGCTGTCAAATATATCACTTTCATTAAGCTTATATTATGTATTGAAATATATTTATTTCAATGAATTATTCTATCTTTTGCGTCACGCCATCCAAAACTGAAAAAAATTTCACAGTTTTTTTCTTTGCATCACGATATCTATTTGCATGCATTTTCAATTTATTTGGATGAAATGACACAAAGTAAACATTTCCATATATTTTACTTACAGTTTTGGATGGTGTGACGCAAAAGATAGAATAATTCATTGAAATAAATATATTTCAGTACATAATATAAGCTTAATGAAAGTGATATATTTGACAGCGTATTTGAAAATTAAAAGCAATATTTCAATGTGCACTTATACTTTAATATGCAAAACAAAATAATTGCAGAGAAATTTAAAAACAAATCACTTAATGTAACACCACTGCGTTACTGGAATTTCATATAATTTCTTTTAAAACACATGCTTTCATAGTATAAGAGATGTGAATGGAAAGGTATCAATGAGTAAATGCTATATATTATTTTATGTTGAAAATAACGTTTACACTGTAAATATAAATAAAAGGAAAAAGCAAATTCAAATAAGAAAATCTATGTATAATTTAATTAATATCAAAGCGTCACTGAAAATTTGATATCATTATTTTTAAGACCCGTATTTCTAATTCTTATAGCCATAAAGTACAGTGCTGTGTCACAAACTTTTAACCCGTTAAGGGTTTTTTGTATTGATTATATATACAAGGTGATTCATAATTCCCTCCATGATTTCAAAAGGTTATAGAAAAAAATAAAAAACTAATATGAATACAGAAAAAACAAACCTTTCATTAAATACAGAAAAACTGGAAGACTTCTGGAAGATATGAAACATTTTTGACTTTCAAAATTTGTAAAAGCAGTGTTGAGTTTCGATCACGAACACAGCATGTGCCTTTTTAATTAATTGACACCTTTAAACATCTTCTGCCTTACTGAATGAAAAACTATAAATAATCTTATAATGTAAGCTAAAATCCAAAGCAGGGCTGGAGATGTGGAATTGGAAATGAAAATTATTTAGGAAAGTATGGGCAGAACCAAATGCATAATGTTGAAGAGTGTGCTATGCATTTACAACTTCTATTTATACACAAAACTCTCAGAAAAGTTCCATTGATCATTCTAGAAGGTGACTTCATAGAATAACATAATTTGGTATAAGTTGCAATCTCTAATTTTATGAACATAATAATCCTAATCAATATATAACACAGCTTAAAAGATTGTGAATCTAAACAATTTTGAAAAACTGGATCAATGCCTGGCACAAATATGATAGAGGTAACCACTTATTGACATGGACAGTTTCAGTTGGGAAACTGTCCTGCAGATTGTTAATGACCAACCAAGTTTCAATACACAAGGTATTGCTTGCTGGTTTAGTATTTTGCTTTATTTGGTGGGTACAAAGTGAAAAAAAAGTTAATTACCTTTAGCAGGTGATCTGATTTCATTGCTTATTACTACAGAAAAGTTCCATTGCTTTTATAGTGTACGGTCCTTTTTATTGAGAAAGTTTCCTTCACTCACAAAAGTAATTTTCTCACAAACTGAACAAGTTCATGCCAACTCATTACTTCTCTGAAATGACGACCACTCTCTGATAGTTTTGTGCTTGAATGGAAATTGTAAACAGCACTCTCTTCAACATTATGCATTAGATTCTGACCATATTTTTTCCTGCTTGAAACAGTTTTCATTTTCTATTACCTTCTTTCTCACCATATTTGAGCAATCAATCCTGAATTCTCCTGTGTATATTTTTCAGTAATTTTACTTTTTTTTAAAAGAAAATTGCCTATAAATATCCTATATTTCTATTTTACACTGGTGGGACCCCTGCAAAAAAATGAACGGCTAAATAACTCCGTTGTATGAAATTGCAGTTTGCTCGTCTTTTTGTCACATTAAACTGCTTTTTCAAATAATGGATTTATCAAACAAACAAATGCAAGTACAGGGTGGTTATAATTAAACTTCCCCTATAAACAGCATCCTACAGCGCAAATGGGTGAACGGAACGCAATGAAATTTGGTATATAGACTATACACGAGATGCACTCACAGAATTTTTTTTTTTTTTAAATTTAGTTCCAAAATGTCCACCAGAGGACGCCTTTTCTAGAAAAACATTAAATTTAACACAATAAACAACCAAAACAGAATACAGAAACAATATTAACAATCTAGAACAAGAATTATGAGTAATAAAATGTAAAACCGGGGAAAGCTGTCAGTTCTGGGAAAACAATGTCAAGGTTTGCATGCTTGCAAAGAAGAGGAAACTTTATGCAAAACAGGCTTAGGGTATAAAACCTTTGCAGACGTTGTCAAGTTTTATGTTGATGTTTTTGGCTGTGATGATGACGGTATCTTTAGTTGAATGTGTATTATTGGTGAAGGTGTTTTACAAAAACAAGTGGAATGCTTCTGCTGCAGTTTGTGAATTTTGTTGTATAAAGAACCTATGGTGTGGACCAGTGTCTACTAAAGGTATCCGGGCCATGATTAAGCGATTTGAAGGGGCAGGGACATTAGGAGCTCAACCTGGAAGAGGCCGTAAACCTGTCACACCAGTACTCGTTGATGCTATCAAGACAGCTGTTGCCACACAGTCACAGACATCAGAGTTTGGAGGCAGTAGCGTATGTGCAGTTTCTCGACAGACAGGCTATTCTTATAGAACTGTCAAAAAAGTGCTCAGAAACATAATGTACTATTTCCAATACAAGATCCACCATACCCAAGAGTTGCTTGATAGGGACAAGCCACAACGTCTCTCATTCACAGTCGGTTTTTCAACAGAATGACTGTTGTTCTGTCATGGCCTTGGAATATTCTGTGGAGCGACGAGGCTCATTTCTACCTCAATGGGACAGTCAACACACAGAATTGCCGCATTTCGGCTAAGGAAAGTCCACAGATGCACACTGAAATTCCCCTATATTCTCCAAAGGTAACTGTCTGTTGTGGATTCACGGTGACATTCATCCTTGAGCCATTCTTCTTTGAAGACATAAACTACACGTGGTCCTGTCACATGTTCTGTTACGGGCCGTCAGTACCATGACATGCTGTTGACGTTTGTTGTGCCGCAACTACAGCAAAGACGGGTCCTTACATCAACTATTTTTATGTAGGATGGTGCGCCCCCACATATCTACGAGTTTGTGAAGGTGCTATTACTCTAACATTTCACAGACGAACATGTTATTAGTCACTTCTTTCGTAATCCATAGCTACCACGTTCGCCGGATCTAAATCCCTGCAATTTCTGGTTATGGGGCCACTAAAAAAGTGTGGTGTATCATGGAGGTGTTATGACATTGAATGACTTAAAGAACTCCATAACGCTTCATGTGCGAAGAATCACAACTGATCAGTCAGAGAAATTATCGAACAAATTTTGCTAAAAACATTGTATTTTAACAAAATTGTTTGATTTGCATATTTATAATTCTGGAAGAAGGGGGAAAAAAAATTCTGCAAAATGTAATTGCTCTCTTAAGTTTGAAAATCACACTTAAATTTTCTGTTTGGGTGGAAAAATCTCCCCTATTTTATTTTCCTAGAGTGAACCCTGGCCTGTCAGCCAAAATCTAAATAATGGCAAGAGATCTAGAATAGGGCTAGAGGTTAATAGCAAGAGGCTAGAGATCTCTTTCTAGACATATGTAGAAAGTCCAACATCATCAACGTCATGTTGTGTATTGCATGACACAATGCAACATTTTTTATGCACATTAAGCTTCTTTTTGTGGCTAAGTCAACATTTTGAATAAGAGTACCTGTGGTGGTTTATATAGTATAACTCCCATAACAATATATGCTCAAGTAGTAAGGAACTTATGCAGGCTCTTCCACATGCTTATTTAATTTTGTTTGTTGTCTGTCAGGGTCAAATATTTCAAGCAAATTTTAACTTACTTTCTATCATTTGATTGTGCTGAAATTGTGCTCAAATGTTTAACTAACTTCCCATTATCTGATTAATCTTAAATTTTGCATGCATGTACAATTTTGATGACAACACATGCCTCAGCAGTAATATGCTTGGAAGGGGGGAGGGGATGAAAACTCTGGGCCTCCAACTCTAGTTCAAAATTTTTAGTATGTTTTGGAATATTATAAGCATGTTTTTAAATTTATGTGGTATTGTATACTGTATAGTCCCCATTCATTTTGAGTCATTCGATACATTTGTTATACCATATTTTCCTGCGTATAATCTATACAGGTCTGCTAAATCAGTTTCACATCAGACATTTTAATTAATAAAAATAGCTATATTTAAGCAATGTTTTGTCATGAGCCAGTAAATTAAATTTTCTGATATAAAATCGATTTCTCTCACTTGCATTTTATACACAGAAAAACAGTACTTTTGCATATTTAATGTATGATGAGATTATTTAGGAACTTCTATATATTAAAATGGATATGATGTTGATGTAACACTAACAATCATAATATTTCTATATTAATGATAACTTCCTGATTTTTAATAAATAATAATATATATATAAATTTGTTAAACATGATAATGATAACACTTTCTCTGTCATCTTAATATTGCATTTTTCCATTTGTGATTAATTTTGAATAAAATGTTTCACTTACACATTTATTGTAATAAATTTTATTTATTTTTGTAGTGGTCCCAAAAGGTATGATTATGTGAATGGAACCTGGATATATAAATATGATGGAGTATCTTTACATAAACTTTTAAGCAGTGAATTAACAAAATTGTTACAGAAAGAAGCTGATTTTCTAGTTTGTACATACAGTAGTTAAATTATCTTTTTGTTAAAATTTTAATAAATAAACTATTCTATTTATAAAAATACTACTTGAATATTTTTTGTATTACAAAATACTACTTTTAATGTATTTGAATGCATAAACATATATTACAAGTTACATTTTAAACGGATTAATATTTAAAGCTCTAAAATCTCGTAAGGCATAAAAAAGGCTTTTTTCTTCTGGTATTTCATCCCAATGCATCCATTTCCAACCTAGAAAATATAAATATTTTCATTTTATAGTTGGCATTGTAATTATTTTAATGCAATAAATATTTGTTTCACTAAATATATATATATATAATAAGGATTTTCTTTTTAGAATTTATAACTTTAGCCAAATGTAAATAATACACACTAGTTTCTAAAAGTAAGCATTAAACCATTTTCCATTTTCTCTTTTTCTGCGTAATTCTTAAATAAATAAAAATATTAACATGAAATTTAGACATATTAGTAATCAAATCTTATAACTTTCATTATCTCGAATAATTTCAGGATAAACAGCAACCTTGAATTCCTTAAAATAGCAAAAAATTACCAGGGAACTTTGAAAACAATCTGATAAACCAAAGAAATAAAAGTTCAAAATACATAAATTTTGTTCCAAACGTGTCAAAGAAAAAAAAATGGAATGGTTGGCAATGTTTTTATCTAGGGGGAAAAACTAGAAGTCGATTTAAATTAGATTGCATCCTAGGACCATTTCGCTATGGTGCCATCTTCCTTTCCCCTATTCTGAAGTGCTGCCTATGTATATATTTTAACACTTATTTAAAAAAAATAAATAAATAAAAGATTGTACTGAAAATACATTATATTTAAGCAAGGATATACATATCTACAAATGTTAAATTATAACTGGTTTTTTCTTCCTTCATTCACTTTTCTTTTACTTCCATAACAGACTGTTAAAAAAATATATTTATGAATTTTTTTAACTGAGCATTGCCAGAGTAATACAATATCAATAAATAATCTTATAATGAGCATCCAAATTTCACAACAACTATAAGAAAAAATAAAAGGAAAAAAAAAAAAAAAAAAGTTGGGATTTAATTTTCAATAGTATGCACATGTTCATTTATCTGTAATGCATTCTTATATTGTCATCTCACATTTAGTTTTCTTTTCTTCAGAAGCATACATATGAAAAAAAAATGAGCTAATATTATCAGTTTAAAAAATTTTCCAATTATTAAGCATTTGATAATTAATCCTCTTGCTGCGCATCCTGTGATTTCTGCAGGGATGCAATTTTTCCGTCTATTTAAAAGCACACCCCACTCTTTTCCCATTTAACAGTTGGCGCTAGTTGTCCATATTTCTGTGACGTTCACATGCAAGCCTTTTGTGCATTCTTTTGAAAGCTCAAAGAAGTCTCACAGAAAGCATTTCATGAGTTATAAAAGCTATGTTTCTGTTGATATTTTTGACACTGATAGCAGTGCATTATAATTAATTATAAAATTTAACCTCCCAAATTTTATGGGATGCATGTTTTAAACTAATAGTCATTCTCATATTGTATAAAGAGACAAACATTGAACGAAAATTAAAATGTAGAGAATTTTTTTTTTAATGTTCCAAGTGATTGAATTGTAGACACAACGCTTGGGAGCTGTGAACCAAATCCTTTAAGGCATATCTGCCCAATGATGGAGGAAAAGAACATTGTGGTGGAGTTGTATACAGCACACTCGTCTCGAAAAGATTAATTTTATAAGAGTCAGTCTTGTATTTTAGTCTTCATGCAATTCTACACTATTTACAATGTAATGATCTCTACAATGCAAGTTTATATCAAATATTGCTTTATTCTGCCACATTAAAAATAAATCTCAAATTTTGTTTAACTTACAAAGTTTTCAAATTAGAATATTTAAAGTCAATAAGGTTCAAGCTATATTATAAATGATATTTTAAAGATGGTCTGATATTTTTAAGATAAAAATAACTTATATGTAGAAAGTCTTTTATTTATCAACCTTAATTAATTTAGAAAATTCGGAGTGGAAGGATGATTTTCTGGACGAAGTGGAAGGATGGACTTTCTAAATTAAAATTTCGTGGTCTATTGGAGTTGTGCCACGAATAATTATGTCACTTGATACAGCTGCGTTTGCAGACTCGGTGACCTTGCCAATGAATATTATGTGAGAAATGCCTAGCTGGTTATCACCCAGGGTAGCTCAGTGGTAGAGCATCCGCGCATCAAGCGGAAGGCCCGGGTTCGATTCCCGGCTCTGGTATTTTTCACATAGTTGGTATAAAAATCATCCTTCCACTCCGAATTTTTTAAAATAACTTATATGTTTATGTGAAATTTTGCCCTATTCTGCCATTTAAGAAATTTGTACATTTTGAATAACTTATGAAGTTTTCAAAGTAGAATTTTCATAATTAATGATGTTTATGTCAGTATGCTAAATAATACTTTACAAATTTCTTAACATGGCAGAAGAGGGTAAATTTTTGTGTAAACACTAATTTTGAAGGCCATTTTCGTCATAAAGATATTAGACTATTTTTAAATTTCAAATAATATATTAAATTTTCAAATTAGTATGTTCATAGTTAATGATGTTCATGCCAGCATCATAACTGATATTTTAAAGCTGATCTGGCATCTTAAACATGATATTCCATTTAATGTGCGTCTTAAAAACTATACTTAATAGTTTCACTAATTAAAATAAATATAAGATTTACCTTCACATTTATCAGGTTCTTTATTTTCTGGTTCTGTTGGTCCACACGTACTTATTTCTCCTTTCATAAATATTGTAACATAATGATAATCAATTTCTGGAACAATGGAGTTTACTACATGACAAAATTGCACATCGGTTATATGAATACCAGTTTCTTCACAAACTTCTCGACAAGCAGCATCTTCCCATGTTTCACTACAAGTAGAAAATTTAATTTTATAAAAACATTTTAATGGTTCAAAAAAAAATAATAATAATAAATAAATAAAACATATATAATGTGTCTAAAAACATGCGACCATGACCACAAAATATCTGGCATTTATCCTTGAAGAGGGCACCAATTGTGGCTATAATAAAGGGCAAAAAAAAAAGGGGGGGGGAAACAGTTTTATTTTTTTCCCCTTTTAATTATGCTTACATTTTACAACAGAGATAAATAAGACATCAGTACAGAAATTTTTGCAGCATCCTTATCAAGAAAGGGGAAAAAATTAAATTCTATTTTAAAGAGACCTTTTTTTCCTTTGTTTAAAGACTTTATTTCAAGGACATCTACTGAAAAATGGTGATGATGTCTTTTTTGCTGTAAAAGAAACAATGCTCTCATCCTAATAAATCTATCTTTTTTACTTATTTTAATTTAGTGCCAAAGGCCTCCTGTATGCATGAAAATACTTTGAAATTTTTACAAAAGCCACACAAAAGATTCAAAAACTTGTGGTACTATTATCTAAGTTATTAACCCCTTAGATAATATTACCCCCCCCCCCCCATTAAAAAAAAATCTACGAGATTCACGTCCCAGTGCCACCACTTTTCCACATAGCGCATGCAGTTATGCATTCACTGTTCCAGAAATATTCCTGTTTCCGATTCCTCCCATTCCCCACCTTCTCTGAAATAAGTAAATCCTTCAAAGACACTGTAAAGATCATTTTATTGCATTCCAAAGCCATACGACTAGTTTCACTGGTATCAGTGCAACACAAAGGATTGTACTTCCAAAAACGCATATATAAGCACAGGGCTGTTTAGGGGTTAAGTTGTATGATGTATTCCATGTGGCTATAAATTAATATTCATCCAATGATTAAGTTTATCTTTAAGTTTATGTCAAACTATACAATTTTTACTCATTTGATATAATTATTCTATATAACTTTACATAATAGTTATATCCCTTTATAAATAAACACATGAAAAATCAACATCATCTTGAATGCCAGGGGAAATAATAAAATTCAGAGTAGCACTTATGCATTTCTATCATCAATGCATAAAGAAATTAGCACTTTCATTTCCGTTTAACTAAATTTAATTCCCTAACAGAATGTTTCTGTTTAAAAAGAAAAGAAAAAATTACTATTATATGTTTTATGATGTCTGCTAAGTTCATCTCGCAATTTGGCAGATTTCTTTCACAGCTCTTGCGATAAACTGCCAAATTGTGTTAAAAATATTTAGCTAAATTAGATGCAATACTAAAAAACTGATTAAAATTATTATAAAAAAACTTCAAACCAAATAAATTTACAAATATCTTAATTACAAATTATCTTGATTATGAATTGTGTGTGAGCACAGAAAATCTGAAATAGTGGGCTCTTCCCACCGTTGTCTGCTCAATCACGTGATAGAGGAAAACGAATAATCGAATTCAAATAAATATTGTTCTTAAGAACTAAAGTGTTAATATTTAATATAAAATAAAATAAAAGTAATATTGTGCATTTGTAAACAGTAGAATAATTGTATTTGTAAATTTAATAATTTTTAAAGAACACTTTATGTGTTTATTTATTTTCACCTGTAAGAATCGATTTTTGTATGTTTTTGTGTAACTGTTACATTAACCGATCTAGCAATAAATAATAGCTTGTTCTTGTAGAATGTTTATGGATTATAATTTGAAATTTAAAAAAGTTTTCAGTTAAATTTAATTACATAAAGGTGTTACAACAAGTTAATTAACTTAGTTACTGGTCTAAATGGATTTACGCAGTAAGATATTGCACTGTCACTGATTTAAGTACCAAAAATCAGAGTATTTAACATGTTCTTCATGAATATCAATAACAAATATGAACTAAATGATGATTGTAAATGTATACAGCAAACAAAAGATGATGAATAATGATATAAAATGGATTAAAAATGATGATGTATAAAAAAATAACACAGATTAAATACGATTGATCAAAAATAAGACAAGAAAATATGTTATTTCAGCAATTGCTATAGATAAACAAAACTGCATCTGCTATTTGTTTTTCCTCTATCATGTGACCTCTGACGTCAGGTGGGAAAAGCCCATTGGTTCTCAAAACCACTAAGGATGATTCATTCAAAGTTCTGAGTAAAACAAATTTTTTTGAACTACACATCCAAATTTTTTAAATATTATTTCATAGATACATACAGTGTTGGCTTTTTGACATGACAAGAGTATAATACTGATTTAAGCCATCAAAAATCTATATCATCAGAACTCAAAATCTGTAGATGCGCTAGAATCTGGTTAGAAATAGAAATTAGTAATGTTTGCCATACAAGTTGACATCTAAATATTATGCTGTTTGTAAATTAACAGATCTTAAAACAATTTTTAGATGATAACTAATAAAAAATTTGGTTTCAAACCTAAGAAATTACAAAGCATGGGTAGACATATTTTGTTTGTTTATGTTTATTTATATTAGTGTTTATGAAATTCTAAAATTCCAAAGTTAATTATGAATTTTAACATAATATATAAACTTACATGCCAAGTGTTAAAACACAGGAACCCTTTTTTTTTTTTTTTTTTTTTTTTTTTTTTAAGTAAAACATAATTATATGCAGTAAGTTAATATGAATTTGAAAATAATTATAATCTATACAATTTTTATTAAAATCACACAATCAACTGATTGGGAAGAAAATCATATTTATTGAAATTTTATTTTTCCAACTGAGTGAAAATAATTCCTGGACCGGGAGTCGAACCCCGAATCTTTGACTTACAAGGTTAAGGCTCTACCAATTGAGCTATCCAGGCCGACAACCGGTTGGCATTACTCACTCAGACAACCTTTAGGCAGAAATATCTCGTCTATCATGTAGATAGCTCGACAGACTTGCTTACCTGCGGCTTATTTCTACGTTTTAAGGCAAACTGATGGGAATAATGGGCTATTTTTTTTTTTATTCGAGGGTGTTAGGATTAATAGGGCTATTGTTGTTAATTCTAGAGAAAGCGATAGAGAGTTTATTGTACTTTAAATTGGCGAGATGCTCAGATTTACAATCTTTAAGATGGTGCTTGGTATCATGCCTCTCGAATTTAAAAAAATAGCTCATTATAATTCCCATCAGTGTGCCTTAAAACGTGAAGCCCTTGAGATCCTAACAACTAACGATGCCGTCAACGATAGAAAGCACAGCACCATCCCACCTGATTGGAAACATCTGAAGCAAAGTGAAGAAATTCGGCGGAGAAAAAACAGTGAAAGAGAAAAACAGAGGCAGGCAACTACTAGCCATTTGAGCACTGAGGATGAACCAGATATGGTTTGAAATATATATGCTCACAACAAAGGAATGTTTATGAGGTATTTTGATTATATTAAAATGTAATTTACTCCTTTTTTGATGAATAATTGTAATCAAAGTATATATTTTAAGAACATTTTTTTATATCTACATGATTGTCAAATTGAATATTAAAACAAAATAGATTTTGACACCACTCTTAATACTAATAATACCATAAAGAAAAAAAAAACAAAATACTCAATTCAAGAATAGAATATTGTTTCTTTTTACCATAAGAATATCATCAAAATGTTCTATCAATAAAATTTCAACGCTATATTTAAAAATAAAAATTAGGAATAATAATTAAAAGTTTTACCAATACTTTATGTTTCTGAGCTCAGAAATATTTAAAATATATTTACCAGAACAACTCATTAACTGAAAAAATAAAAATTCTGTATTCATTTTGCACAAATAATTTTCTTAAAAAAAAAAGCAGAAATATTTCAATAAAGAATAAAACATATCATTTTTCTTACCGGGGAGGAATGGAACTCAAAACTTGCAAGTAACAATGCAATAAAGAGATGTGCTCTCTCTCTTTTTTTTTTCCTTATCGCATGCGATAATATTATTTGTAGAACAAAAACATTCACTTTCTATACAGCACTGTATAATGATATATGTCTTTCTTTTTACGAAGAAAACACAAATTCACTTTGACGGTAATAACTTGAATAAATAATTTGCAGAACGTGATGTTCTTTCAGTTTCGTTTTTTCATGAAAAGAATAAAAAAACCCACAATTTTAAGATTCTTGTATCATGACATATTTCTTTAAAACTTTATAAGAAATAGAAGGCAGTAGGGCCACTGTAGAACACCAAAACCGTTGTAGAAGATTCATTGAATTACTCGGTTACTCAGAATTGCCGGAAACAGAAAATCATAAATTTCTCCGTAGAACACTTGTCGGGAGATGGCACGATATTCCATAGCATATCGTTTGACACAATCAAATTGCTTCAGAAATCTCAGTAAAATCTGGTGCAAACATTTCAGCTGTGCCAAGATGACAGCGAAATTCCTTCATAAGTGAACTTGACATTTTACTAAAAAAAAAATTATCCGCAAGTTTACACGAATGTCTGGTGGACATCATTTATAATAGAATTCTACAATAGAACTATAAAGAATGAACACCAGAATCCTATTATTTAATACTTTAATTAAAATAAAGGACAATCACAATAGATATATATTTCTTTATGTACATATTTACATTTTGTGCAGTAAAAGAACAGAGTATAAATTTGAGATACAACAGTTTTTTTCTTACAAGCCGCTGTTACTATGTTGCAGCAACAACATACGACTTTTGACTTCTGAAAATAAAATGATTTCACTTCTGTTTATGGATTGGCGAAATATCTAATGATATTTTGCCAAGAATGGTGACAGCGCTGTCTATATTGTTTCAAAATTAAGGAAGATGGCTCAATAGTAATTATGCTAATTAACGTATTCATAGGTGTTTGAACCCAGCGCGTTACAAACTATATTTTTATATCATAATTAAATTATAAATATAGGTTTTTGACAGTTTTTGAAATGGCAGTTTAAACCATAGACCTATTATAAGAGTGGACGGAGCATTGCATTATTAACCACTTGACTACGGCTACGTACGATGCGTACATAGTTTGTACTACGTGCATAACGACCGTTCCATACGCTCCATATGTAGTTCCCTCTTTTCACTATACACAAAAGAGAATCACATCGTTGCAAGGGCAATAAAGTTTTCTTATGTCTAGTAGCAGAGATATGATGCTTTTTTCCACCTGGGATCACGTGGACACTTTGAATCAATAGTATACCGAAAACATCCACTCCAAGAGGGGGGGGGGCGATAGAACTGATTATCTACGAGGATTTTTTTTTGTCTTTTTGTTGCTTTGTTAGTGTTTAGAGTAAGTGTTTGTTTTCGTTTTGAATTTTGTTTAAGAATTTGAATGAAATATGGATGACGAAAGTACTAGCGGGTCGAAATTTAAGAAATGTAAGACAACTGTAAAAATAATTTAAATTGAATAAGTTAATTAATGTATGGTGATTAAAGTTGAGTAACATAGAGTGATTAAGTAACATAGACATCAATTTATTATTTTGCGCTTTGTATCTGCACGTCTCCCAGAATTGTCTTTGCTTTCCTGCAAAGCCTGGTAGCAGGAAGCCGTCCATTTTTTTCGACCACATACTCAAGTGGTTAAGGGAATATAAGTAAAGGTGCAAAGATGAAACCATGTGAATGTTGAAAAAGGCTACCTTTTTTGCGTTTATCGCATTTGTTTTGAAATATATATATATTATTATTATTAAAAGATACAACAAGCAAAACTAGTGTAAAATATTATAGCTGCTGAAATTTATTTTTACCTTGTTATTAACATCTAAACAAGTTCAAAAGTTTTTATAATTTTGGTTTATCTATACTCATTTTAACTGTCATAAATAATTATGGACATTTTTGAAATGATATAAGATATAATATAGTTAAACCAATTCAATTTAGAGAAATAAGTATAGCAATTATAAGCATTTTATAAAAATCATTTTTTAAAATGAACAAAATATTATAATATTAAGAAGAATCTTACCTGTGAAATAAAATCCTTATATTACATAACTTCTAGGGTTTTTAAAGTACATCTAATTACTATTTCTTACTATAAAATTCTTTTTAAATTCAAAACAATCTAACTTTTAAAGTAAAATAAAAATTTTAAAAAGAACTTTCAAAGAAAAAGGAGAAATATCAGTTTAGAGCATGGCGAGTAAATTTCAATATTGACCAGTTTGGCTTCCTGTAGATCAACATTCACATGACTTTTTTATGAATTATCTTACCACTAAAAAAGGTTGCCATTGTCCCGTCCACTTTTATAATAGGTCTATGGATTAATCCGTCAAAAACTATCATGTGCCAAAAACCTGCCAACACTGGTGCATACTTATGTGATGTATATTTCACCTTGATTTTGAATACAAACAATTGAGCTATAATTTTAAATGTTTTTTTAGACACTAGAAGCAAGCTACTTTCAAGAAAATATGAGAAACATTAAGGTTTTTTTTTTTCCTTTCTTTCTGTGTCTCCTCAAATGAAAAAGTACCACTATATAAATTCTAATTACAATATATATAAATATATACACTCATGTTTGTGAAAATTGTAACACCAAGAAGGAATGTGAATATAAGAAAGATATTTATTAGGCACATTCATTATAGTAGGAAGAACAATTGATTAAATTTTCAGGAAGTTTTGAGTAATATATCCTGAGAAAACAGTACATAAAGCAGCAACCTCTAGGAGCAATAACTACAGTTATCTGCCTAGAAATTGAATAGAATAGCAATTGGATGACATGTATGGGTAAAGCACTTCATGAAGCTTCAACACGATGCCACAATTCATCGATCATAGTCACTGGTGAGTGGTAGGGGCCATTCGCTTTTCAACGATTAAACAGTCATTTTCATTGGTACAAGATCAGGAGAATGTGCTGGCCAGAGCAGCAGTCGAACACATTCTGCATCAAGGAAGGTCTGGACAATAAGAAAGGCCCATTGCTCTGCCCTATAGTCAAGGCCTCTGAAGCACAATACTTAAGCAGGACAATGCACGACCGCAATTTGTTCATATTGTCCAGACCTTCCTTTATGTAGAATGTGTTCAACTGCTGATCTGGCCAGCATGTTCTCCTGATCTCGCACCAATGAAAATGACCGTTGAGAAGCAACTGGCCCCCCACCAATCACCAGTGACTACGATCGATGAATTGTGGCATCATGTTGAAGCCTCAGGAAATGCTTTACCCGTGCATGTCATTCAATCGCTGTTTGATTCAATGCCTAGGCAGATAAGTGCTGTCATTGCTCACAGAAATTGCTGTTTTATGTACTGTTTTCTCAGTACATATTACTCCAAATTTCCAGAAATTTTATAATCAGTTGTTCTTCCTACTATAATGTATGTGCCCGTGCCCAATAAATATTCTGATATTACCATTCCTTTTTGGCAGGGTTGGGTTTTTGCCGGCAAAAATGCATTTTTGCCAGGACAGTGGCAAAAAGTGGAAAAAACCAGGCAAAAAGCGGCAAAAATGGAAAAAATTGGCAAAAATGGAAAAAATTAGGAAAAGTGGAAAAATAAAATTATAACAACACAATCCCTTTCAATTTTCACCCTTTACACTTTGGCACCTCAATGAAAAAAAATGTTTGAAGATTTTTTAATTTAAAAAGTAATTATAATTAATTAATATAATATATATAACCAGTGTCCGACAAATTCCGGGTGCCAGGGTGACTATAAATATCCATTGGTGTTTGGTGACCAGTTACGGCAGACTGACAAAAAAATTTTTATGCATTTACAATATATTTTATGTATATTTTTGTTTTTCCTCCCACCTTCTTGTCTTGGTATAAAAGATGACATTGCTGATGTATTGAATGAATAGTATGAGTTTAATGTTTTCAGAAAAATTTAACAATTATTTCTGTTTTTGAAAAATGTTTTTCCATGAAAGATATATTCCCATATTTGATAAATCTTCTTACTACTATACTGGTACTTTCCATATCAACATCTTTGTGTTAAACAAGATTCAATATCATAAACACTATCAAAAGCAAACTATGTTCGAATTTACAACGAGAAAGTTTAAATAGTATGATATTTATCAAATGGATTCTCTTTAAGGGAATTCTGACCTGAAAAATTAATAGACAAATAGTATTTTAAAGCCAAAACTTAAACATTCTCAATATATTTGATGATTATATGAAAGGTGAAAATAATATTTATTTCTGTGGATTTTTTTTTCCCCCAATAGTTTGTTTTTATCTTTATAAATAAAAAATAGTTATTTTCTTAAAAATTTCCTTAGTTCACATTTTTAACTGAATAGTTCATTTATTCAATGTAAAATAATATGTGAATGACCTGCATTAATTATACAATTATGAAATATTATTAAGTTTTGCTGTGAGTATTGTCATAGAAATAATTCGCTATTTCTGGCTCCTAAGATATTGAGACTTCGTCAGTCCCTGAACATAACCATAAAAATAAAACTACAAAATAATATTTTTATTTTATTGAAGTAAAAAAATCTTAAGTAAGACATATTCAGAGAGAGAGAGTTTACTTGCAAATTACATTTAAATTTCAAAAAATGCATGATCAGTGACAGTGACAAATTTTAGAACAGTTGAGTCAATAATTGACTCAATATTTGACTTTTCCCCACTGTAAACAAAAATATGTAATACATTGAAAAACACAAATATTCTAGTAATTAATCATTGAAGAATATTTTTTAGATAGGTAATTTAAGTATTTTTAAAAATGAAGAAAATTATGTTAATTGTTGATGTTAAAAATTTCATTTTAAAGAAATTTTAGAATGCATTATTTTAATGATTTACATAAGAATCAGTTGATCAAGAGTGTATTTAAATCTCTGGTTTTAATTTGTTAAAATTATGATTTAAAGATTAAAATCATGTAATTAAAATCCTTAAAACCCTGTTTGAAATACTGGTAATTTTTGCCACTGGCAAAAATTGTGGCAAAAACTATTTTTGCCAGGGTGGTTTTTTCTGCGGTTTTTACCATGGTTTTTTCCACTTCGGCAAAAACTGGCCAACCCTGCTTTTTGGTGTTGCAATTTTTACAAACATGAGTGTATATATATATTACATTGTTACTTATCACTTTTCATCAACAAAATTCTAAAATATTTTTAATAGTTAAGGCTGAATTTGATAAGTCAGTAGGAATTGTCTAATGGAACAAATGAATTATCCAATGAAATGGATCAGTTAAATATTCAGAATTTTGTCAATAAATGGCAGCACCAGCAATACAAAAGCACATGCATTGAGACATTTTTTCACATTAGCTTGTTGATAGCGAGAGACAAAACATTTCTTTAGATCAAAGTGAGTTTTTTCTTTCTTTTTTTTCCCTTCTATATTATAAACACATGTTTAAATAAACTTTTAAGCATGGCTCGTAATACAGTTGCCTGGTTGCCACTGTCAACCAATATATTTTAATTGACAACTACAATTTTAACTATTATAGAAACTCGCTATTTGTTCAATTTTAATATTTTGATGAAAAAATTGGTTCCAGAATCGAGCTCAGATTCTAGTTTTTATGTAAGCTTAACTTGTGCCATTTCAAATAACAATTCATATGCCTCACAGGTTCAAATTCTTTAAACTGTGATAGTGTTTAAATGCCTTATTCAAATAAACAGAAAATTTATACATATGTCACTATCACACAAACTGTATAGATTTTCATGAATCTAACTCTTATAGTTTTTTTTACAGGGACACAACAAAAAAAAATCTTTATCATTATGGTCTATCGGCTCCAGTTATTTCAAGCATAATAGTGTCAAAACGCCTTATTCAAATAAACTGAGAATTTATACACATGTTATAGATCAGCATAACATGAACTGTACAGATTTTAGTGACTCTAGCCTAGCACTTATAGAATTTTACAAAGACACAAAGAAAAATTCTTTATCATTATGGCCTATATGTTCAAATTATTTAAAGTATGATAGTGTCCAAATGCCTTATCCAGTTGAGCTGAAAATTTATATAACATGTTAAAGGTCACCATCACTCGAACTATACCTATAGATTTTGGTGACTCTAGCAATAGATTTTTACATAGACACAATGAAAAATTCCTTAGCATTGTGGCTTATAGGATCAAATTATTTGAAATGCAATAGCTGTGATCACTACCACACATATATGCCATACTGTTGTGGATATATGTGCACACATGCCATCAGGGGCAAGGTGTGGTTTAGAAAACTACAAAAGCACCAAAGTGAAGTGCTTTCAAAAGCAGAGGAAGAATCAATTCAGTTTTTCGACGAGGCAATGTTACTTGATTACTTTTTTAAAATCTTAAATAAGGGAAGCACTGCTTCCATCGCTTCGCCACTGTATGCCATACTGTTCATATGTGATTGCTGCTGTACGGATTTTCAAGCATTTTCTGACTGAGGCACTAACAAATTAGCAGCTTCCAGTGATTTCTTTTTTAATGCGTCACACAACGCATGTATGTGTGCATTTAAGGATGGACCGGATATGGATTTTACTGGATATCTGGTATTCCGGATATTTTTTCTTTGTTGGATCCAGATATCCGGCATTCCCCTTTCCCAATACACATGAAAATTTCAATTTTTTAAGAGCACACAATAACTGAAAAAAGATATTTGCATTTGGTTTTTATGCAACTGCATTCGATTCACATACATAACTAGTATGTTGTGGCCACCATCAGACTTTCTTTTACATTTTCCTACATAAATTCCCTCAGTTCAAATAATTTACAAAATCTATTAATGTTCAAATTATTAGAATTTTTATTTTTTTATTTTTTACATTTATTCGATTTTCTAAAAAAATGTTAGACAAAATTGCTTGAGACTTCAAACATGCATGCAAATAACATTTAAAAACTCACATTTTCCACTATCGATTTAGTTCAGAGTGCAATTAGGGGACCAACCACGAATTGAAAAATTGCAAAAATACTTTGGATCACCCTGTATCATAAAAAGCTGCAAAAGACTTGTAACTTTAATACGTTAATGCACATACTATGTACAATATTTGTATGTTTTGGTGCAAGAATTGAACAATTATTTAGGCAGATTTTTTTTTTTTTTTTCAAAAATTACTAACTTTTTTGGCAAGTTTTTTTGCTTATAACTAAAACAGATTTCCATGAAATTTTACAAAACTTGCTGAAAAATTTACAAAACATTGGAGAAACAGTTTTGTGAAAAACCCTTTATAGGCTTGTAACTTTAACATATTTTTATTTATTTACAAAGATTTGTTTGTTCATAAGGTGTTTTTTCACAAAAAAGAACTTTTGCAATGTGATTCAAATAATTGGACCTTCAAATTATAAACGTGGCATGTGTAAAGCCCCTTATGAAATTTCAACTCTGGAAAATATCTGAAATTTGGCTTGTTTCTTTGGCAACAATTTGCTTAATTTTTACTTTATTCAGATGAGCTTTTGTCAAAAGTTTCTCAATATATCTAGCTTTCAACCAATGCAGCAAATTTTTTCTATCTTTCGTGCATGCGCTGTAAAATAATATTTACTAAAAATTCTCATATTTCAACGAATATTTCATGTGTGAATTTTATGTTTCAGAATAATGTTTCTCTAATGTTTTGTCAATTTTTCAGCAAGTTTTGTAAAATTTTATCGAAATCCGTGCTAGTTATAAGCCAAAAACTTATCAAAAAATCAGTGATTTTTGAAAAAACATTTATATTTGCCTAAATAATTGCGTAATTCCCGCACCAAAATGTACAATGATTATACATAGTATGTGCAATAATGTATTAAAGTTACAAGTCATTTGTAGCTTTCTATGATACAGGTTAATCCAAAGTATTTTCGCTTTTCTTGAATTTGTGGTTAATCCCCTAATTGCACTCTGAACTAAATCGATGCTGGAAAATATAAGTTCTTTAAATGTTCTTTGTATGTTTGAAGTCCTGAGCCATTTTGTCTAACATTTTTTTTTTAGAAAATTGAAAAAAAAAAAAAATCTAATAATTTGAACATCTACTGTATTTATTAAAATTATTTACCACGATGGATGCAGACGTTTTTTTATCTTAGAGAAAACTAACACTAAATATCCAAAGAAACACAGTTACTAACATCTTAAAAAATGCGTTTTCATAATGGTTATCTCACGTATCAAGTTTCATACAGTTAAATGACATAAAAGTTAAAATATAGCATTTGTTCTTGAGAAAAACTGCACTATAACAGCGCAACCTATTGGTAGATATACATCCAAATTATTGAATCAGCATAATGTCTCATAATTGCTTTCTTACATACGAAGTATTGTTTGATTATATGCATTAGAACATGAAATATAGTCTTCCTTTAAACTGAGAAAATCACTGTATTGAAGTGCCACCTGTTGAGAAATTAGTACCAAAAGTTGATTTGCAGTAACTTTTGTCAAGGTGCATCCACATGTAAAATTGTATGTAATTTTGTGCCATAGTTCCTGAGATATAACCTTTCTTTAAATTATAAAAATCACTGCACAGCAGCATCACATGTTCAGTAGTTGACCCAAAAATTTATAGGCACTAATGTCAAGATGCATCTATAAATTTTTATGTGGTAGTTCCTGAGATATAGCCTTTCCTTATATTGTGGAAATCACTGCACAGCAGCGCCATCTATTGAGTTGTTGACACCAAAAGTTGATAGGCACTAATTTATATCAAGTTGCATTTATATATGACTTTATATGCATTTTTGTGCAATAGATCCTGAGATATAGTCTTCCCTAAAATTGTGAGAATCACTGCATAACAGCACCACCTGTTGAGCGTTGGCACTAACCATTAAATTTTAATTGATCTAAAATATGCAAATAAAAAAAAGTAACATAAAATCACAAAATAATAGTCTATCAAATACAAAAGCAGAACGATTTCAAATCTCAATTTCAGTGAATATGATAATTGATAAGCCATAATAGTTATATTTTATTATTTTTTCAATATAAATTTGTATGCTTATGTGTCACTTTTGATAGATAGGTTAGCAGAATATAATGTGCAATGTTGTCTGAACTACGTGCTTTGTCTGCCTTGCTATACATATAAATAACAAAACTTATTTTGAAAAAAAACTTATTGCAAAAGAAAACTGCTGTAAAGCCATTATATATATATATATATATATATATATATTATTATTAAAATAAATGAATTGCAGGAATCTATATCTATAAAGGCAGATCTCCTCACTGACTTGTTCACTCAGCAATATCCAGTTAAATTAATGGAGATACAGATGTGGAATTTTATGAGATTATTTCTTTAGTGATGTGATTTAAGAATCTATTTTTTTTTTTTTTAATTTCCGCTCAAACGGAGGGGCAAAAGTTGTTTTTTGTATTTCCCACCATATCTCGATGAAAGGAAAAAAACTGATATTCAAAAGCCGGATATTCGGAGGTATTTCGAATACTGAAAAATCAACCGGATATCTGGTCCATCCCTAGTGCATGAAATTCCCAATCACAACAATCACTAATATGCATATGTATGTACGCTTTGCATAAATGAAAACCAAAAGAAGCATTACTGGATACCCTTACCTCAGTATGCATGAATCTAAAAATATGCATAAAATTCTGTGTTGCAGCAATCACTAATGCCCATGTGTGTACACTTCACATACATGAAAACCAATTTAAAAAATAAAATACTACTGGTTATCCCTACCTCGCAGTGTACATGAATCTAAGAAATGCATGAAATTTCATATTGCAGAAACTGCTAATACGCATGTATGTACACTTTGCAGCATGCATGGAAGCATTTCCATATTAATGGCTGTTATGAACTTGATGACGATTTTTTATTTTGCAGAAAAAGTCAACAGACTAATACGTAAATATACTTGTAGAATTGCTGCTTTCATCATCATGATAGGTAATTCTATTTCAACTTAACTACACTATATTTCCTCACTGAATTATCTTCTCTTAAAAAAAATCGCGACTTATCGACATATGCATTTTCTTGTCTCTGTATCATCACATTCTACCCACAGAGAGTATTTAGTTTAGTTGTTTCTTGGAACGTATTTCAAAAATCACCAAGACAGGTCAGGAATTGCAACAATCCATTGACTACGTAAGAGAGTGCATTTTTCAATGAATATAATAAATTAAAAATACAAAATCATCTCAAAACACAGATAATAACATTCTTGAATTAACTATCTCTTTTAAAACTTTCTCTTTTAAACTATCTCTTTTAATTCTTTATCAACTTAACTTGAATTAATAACATTCAAGTAAAAAAAAAATTACTAAAATCAGACAATTGTCTAAAACACTGATTATAAAAAATGCCAGTTATAAAATGTTTAGTAACTTCTTTAAAGCGTCTGTTAAAAACGTTATGAAAGCATATGTTATAAACTTCCATTTTCAATACATATAAAATCTAGTACCTATACACTAGAAATACTTAGTTTTACTTTTACAAAATGTCAATTTTTTGTTTCTCTCTCTATCTTTTTTGACAGTTTTGACTTTATAGAAGCATGTTACACCAATTAAAAAAATATCAAGGTTAAATTAAAAAGCGTTGATGTGTGCATTCGGTTATCGGTATCATTTGGCAAAATTTCTCTAAAAAACACTAAACAAAAATATAATACGAATACTTTTTATGGTGGCAAATATATTACATCATATAAAGTCCCATGTTAAAATCTTATGCATTAGTAATAATGTTTTACATTAAATACTTAACACTTTTGTTTCATTTTAACAACTTTCTTTTAAAATTGCACATAATTAAGATTAAAAAACTCACCCAAATTCTAAATGTCCGCCAGGAAGTTGATATAAACCACAACCCATTGCACTTTTTCGTTTTCCTATGATCACACAATCAGGATGTTCCTTACTAGTTACAATTACTGCTACTCCAACACCAGGTCTCGGCTTATATGCTTGCAATGAAGCATCAGATGTATCTCTTTTCATTTTATCTTTACTTTTTACACAATATTAAATAAAACACATTTAATTTAAAGAGGTTTAAATAATTTTAACCAACATGGAGGTCAATGACTTCATATTCAAGACTAATTAACCCCCAAGATGCAGTTCAGTTAATTGCATTACACGCATGATCGCCTAATCCATGCCGCTGTGTTTACATTATAATACATTGTCATTTCATTCGGTTTCGGTCATCTTTATTTATGAATCGAATAATATCGATTATAGTCGATTGCGATTTAGGACAGTGTTGGCAGATGGGGAATTTTGTCTCCGTTAATAAGGGGATTTTTTGAGCTTCTGGAGACTTTTTCGGGAAAGGAATGTTTGTGGGGGATATTTGAAATTTGGGGAAATTTTTAACTTTTTTCTTAATATGGTCTTCTTGATTAGTCATAGATATATGTAATAGTACAACATGTAGCGTATGTATTTTGGTTTCGGTTTAAAAAATCTAGGAATGCAGGGTATAGGGTTGTAACAATGCTTCAATCTGATTGGTTGACAATATTATTTTTGAATCGTCTCGTCTCTCTGACTCTGTTCAATCAGTCAGCGAGACAGCACTCACAACAAAAAGCTATAAATGCGACAAGGATGGATGCCCTACTTCAAGGAATTGCGAACCCAAAGAAACTTTCGCTAGTAACGCCCTGGAAAAAAATATAAGGTCGATCCGCGTTTGTAATGATCGATAGATGGCGCTCTCTGAACTGCAGTTGTTAGTAAATATAATAGCCACGTGGATTAATAATTGTTCTTTCTCCGCCATTACATCATGGAAAATCGATTGCATAATATGATGATATGCAGTGGTGTGATAATTTCACCTTAGCCCACCAGAGGGCGAGCATTTCATTACAATCGCGGATTAAAAAACCAGTTCAACTAGCATTCCGCGATTGTAATGAAATGCTCGCCCTCTGGTGGGCTAAGGTGAAATTATCATACCACTGATAGCTTTCACGCTGAAACAATGATAGAACAACAAGAAAGAACAATATAAATACACGTGGCGGCTATTATATTTACTAACAACTGCAGTTGAGGAAGCGCCATCTATCGGTCATTACAAACGCGGTTTATGCAAATTTTTCGGATGGGAAAGCAACAAAAATACAAAGTATGCAAATGATTTGTTAATTATAATACACTTTAATTTAAATTAAATGAACTAATGAACCATAACCATATTAGATATTTTTCTTATTTGATGATGGAAAAAAGTATAAGGTCGTCGAATTTTTTGGAGGGACATGCAAATTTTCTGCAGTCTGAGAATGCAAGAAATAGAAAGGGTAATTTAACAATGCATTTAGGGTTACTTTAGTCTTTCTTTGTGCTATTGGCAATGATGCCGAGGCAGAAACAACTGTCCGAAGCAGAATGCCGTAAAATCCTTGGAATGAAAGCGAGTGGAATGAGCGATGCAGCTATTTCCAGGTCTATCGATTAATCTAAGGCTGGGATTGCGGTGCCTCGCTCAACACTATCTTACGCACAAACTCTGTCTTAAGATGTAAACAAAACGCAAGTCGTATTGCAGTGCTTCACTATCTTACGATAACCTCAGAGCTGAATAGTAACTGGATGCGCGCGCAATCACAACATAGCTCGCTCTGCGTCTCCCATTGGATGGCTTCTTTCTCTTACGAGGACTTACGCTTGAGGCACCGCAATACCTAAGACCACTGAGCTGAAGAACAACTGGAGCAAATGCTTCCAATACTTTTACACAGTGTTCGTGCGTGCCAGTTTTTCTGCAATCGTTCGCCTGCCTTGTATGGCAAGCAGCATTTGTCGGGTCGTCTATTACTATTATAGGGGTACATACAAATGAAACACTTCCAGCTGCAAAGCCGTTTGCAAGCGTTCCAAATCTATGACTGCAGTCGGCAGCAAAAGTATCCGAGCACTAGTAAAAATTCCTATATGAAAAAAGCGCACTTAACACTGTTTTGTTAAATAAATCCTTGTCGAATCATGTTCTTAAGCTGATTGAGAACAGGATTCGACAAGGATTTAGTTAACAAATCTGCATTAAGTGTACTTTTTTTACATAGGAATTTTCGCTAGTGCTCTGTTACTTTTGCTGCTGACTGCATTTGCAAAAAACTTGCAAAATTTACGTCATCGAAATTGCAAGCGTTCCGTTTGTATGTAACCCATAATCTTTAAAGAATTAAAATTTAAAATTGTAATGTCATGTTTAGCATATGATTGTTCAAACAGACAACCTTTACACAATTTTACTTTGAAATATAATGATATCAAATGCTTTTTGCCATACAACGGTCGGAAGACAAACCTTCAAAAAACGGCACGCGAAAACCGGTCTAGCATTTCCTCCAGTTGTTCTTCAGCTCAGTGCCTAAGACTCCTATAATACGAGCTGACACAGTTGATCATTGTTGCCCAGCGGAAATATAGCTTGGCAACGTTTAGTTGCAGACGTAATTACTCGGCGTCTTTATTGCCTAAAACGGCGAGTTTGCCCAAACAGAAGACGAATTATTGTTTGTACTTGATAAGTTTGGCGGTAATATTTGGCGAAATTTTCTTATAACCCTTGTAAAAATTAGCTATCTCTGTTGCTGTTAAATTAGTTAATTTTAAATATTTATACACGTTGAAAAGTAGTGTAGGTTGTAAAATACAACATTTAGATAATCAAACAGCAATAAAAAGAAATAATTGATACAAAAAATGCAAGAAAACATATCATAATTACACTTCATATTTGTGATTGAAAGCTAAGCGTACAATTTCATAGCTGCCAAGTTTTACTCCCCGGGAGTAAAATTTACTCTTTTTTGACATTTTTTACACTTTTACTCGTAGATCACTACTTTTACTCTTTTTCTACTATTTCAACATTTTTCTACCGATTTTTACTTTCTTCTATATGTAATATAGAGAAAGTATTGGATTCGTCAAGATTTTCGACCTCCGTTTTTTGATGTATTTACACGTTTTGGGATGTCCAGAACACGAATTGATAGTTTTTAGAAAATGTCTGTCTGTATCACTTTTTTGTGGACGCTGTATCTCACGAACCAATGAATGAAATTTAACCAAACTTGGTATTTAATTGCACCCTGACATAAACTGGTGCTGATTAGATTTGGGGATCAATCGCCCAACAGGTGGCGCTGTGATCGCATTTTATGCAAACTTTTAACATGGCAGTATAGGACAAAATTTCGTATAAATGTGCATAATGAGAGTTATTTTAAACTTGTGATTGTAAAATTAATATGAATTATTGATAATAGTAGTAGTTAACTAGGAAAATATTTTGTGCATGTTGGGGCATTGGCCCCGCCCCCCCTGGGGGGAGTAAATTTTCAAGATGGGTATCTTTCGAAAGGTCTCATCAATACCTTTAAAACGAATGGTTGAACTATAAATCTGTGATAATTTAAAACAAAGTTATCAATTTTTTTACTTTTAACGAAAAAAAAACTAGGGGTGGGGGTCTGCAAATTTTTTTGTTTGTGCGCTATTTTACTCCTTGGAATTCTTGCAGGATGGCAGGTATGCAATTTTCTTTTGGACAATTAATAGCCCAGTTCTTTCGCCTTTCTTCATCTGTTGGGCATCTAAGCGTTCTAAAAGCAGTTCTGGTATGATTTGAACAATTTTCGGCTGCTCCATTTTATGTGATTTAATAACACTTGAAATTCGGACCGCGTGAGCAACAATCGCTGAGTGGGAAATAAAATGCCTGATGAGCCAGCCTGTATGGAGGAGCTCTAGCAATACCAAGTTTATCTTTTTTCAAAATTGTAATTTATTTGAATAAAAATCGCTTAGTATAGTTTTCATTTGAAAAAAAAATAATAAGAAGAATAATAAATACATAACTCATATAATATAATTGTCAAAGAATATATAATGAGAATACCTAATATTCTTTGGTATTTGCAACCTAAAAAATGTTTTTTCTGGGAAACAAACTATCGCCAAGAAAGCGATAAGTATCTAAAATAGTTAGCTCAGCGAAATATCACGTGATACATGTTAGACACGTTTTCTTCCGTAGAAAAGAATAGGGATTCTCCCTCTACTAATATATCTGCTCGATGGTTTGTAAGCATTGACGGTATAGTTTTAAAGGTATTGACGGGTTCCTTTCAGAAACACTATTATTAAAAATTTACATAAACCGCCCCCCCCCCCGTCCATTGAAAAGCGATACATCTACATTTACAACCTTTTTTTTTTTTTTTTTTTTTCATAATTTATTATTACTATTTTAAACAATTCTTTTTAATTCACAAAGATTCGTTAAAAAATAATTCTCACTGTGCGTATTTATGCGAAGTTTCGTTTTTATGTTGAAGCAAATAAATAAATACAATAAAATAAATATATACGGGATGACAGCGCTACCTATTGGGCGTTTGGTGTTTTAGAAGTAAGGCTGATTGACTACATTAGGATTCTAGGCCTATCGCCAAATTATCTGGCGAACATACTTTATTCCTTTCAAAAATTCTGGTTATTTTTAACAACTTATATTAAGAGAGTAATGAATAATATGAAACAATATTTCGTACAGCACATATTGCGAAAATATACATATGGCATGTAAATTTTCGTATTACGTTTTTGATCGCCAAATACAAAAAACGCCAAGGATGACAAAATTTTGAAATTTAAAATTAAAATTTTATTAATTTGACAGCAAAATAACTCAATCTAATACATGCATACGATAACTAATACATGTCTATACCCAAATACGGGGATTAAAATCGGGAAATAATTTTCCTCGATTTTTAATAATTTTTTACAAAAAATCCAATGGGCGATTAAACCTATAGGAAATCTTTTTTCTTGCATCCACAGACGGTCAGTGACGTCTCACTTCGCGTGCGTATAGAGTTAGAGGTTAAGTCCAGAAATTTTCAAAATGAAATTTACAAGATAAAAATTTATATTAGTTTATATAAAGATTTAGTTTTTTTGCTCAAAACATATTTAAAAGGTTGGGTTGGGTTTTTTTACGTCGCACTAATGCTGCGCAGATGGGCAATTGGCGACGGTCTGGGACACACCCCTAGAGGTGGTCCGGATACATGCCATCACAATTTTGATCCTCCACGGAAGGGATGGCTCTCCCACTTCGGTGACCCCCCAGAGGTATAATTTTGATGGGAACATGGAGGACATTGCGGCCACGACAGATTTTACGTGCACCAGCCACCATTAGTGCACACGACGGTCTTTGGCCGGCTTGAGTACCGAACCCGCAATCTTCCAATTACGAGGCCGGTGCTCTACCGACTGGGCTACCGCGGCCCCATATTTAAAAGGATAGATCTTTACTATGACCAATTTAGCGATTTTTAAAATTTAGAAATGAAGAAGCTCGTACGTTTTTCGCCAAGGAATTCATTTACGCAACCACAATAGTCGTTTTAACTCTAGCAATGCCTTAAATATAGAGATAAATTATAAAATGGTGCAATAATAATGATAATAATAATAAAATCCGAAACGTATTTTTGTTTTTTAAGCATTGATATAAAACTTTGCAGAAAACAGAATTTAATACAACATGATATACATATATTTTTTTTTTGGTCTATTTTTCCATATAAAGGAATGTAGTAACTGCATTGCTAAAATATTTTAGTTACACCTAATACAGGACCTCACTGGAAGATTTAAAATTTTTCATTTATTTTGACGATGACTTAAATTATCTATCGCAGTTATGCAAGTCAAGATTTTCGCGAGAAACGTCTAAGCTACAGTCGGTAACAAAAGTGTCCGTACACTAGCAAAAATTCCTATGTAAAAAAAATACACTTCATACGGTTTTGTTAAATAAATCCTTGTCGAATCCTGTTCTTAGTCAGTCTAAGAACATGATTCGATAAGAATTTATTTAACAAAACCGTATGAAGTGTACATTTTTATATAGGAATTTTTGCTAGTGTTCGGACACTTTTGTTACCGACTGTACTTCGGTGCCAAATTTAAAATTACGCCAAGAGGTTAAACTGCACCATTGCTTTAGCACGATTTTTTTCAATTTTATTTTAAATATTTTTTAACTTAATTCAAGAGGAAAAAGAAGAAGAACATTATTTATTTGGTCTAAATGTACAAAATATCTTCAGGTAAAATATTATCCGTTTTTCGTTCTGTTCATTATTAGAAAGAAAATGGCTGAAGTAGTTTTTCCTGTACCATTGATGTCTCTATAAATTAAATTAAATTATCCAGTGTCGCTATATTTCATTCTCCACGCTCATTTTTTACTTTCTTCTATATGTAATATAGAGAAAGTATTGGATTCGCGAAAATTTTCGACCTCCGTTTTTTGACGGATCTACACGTTTTGGGATGTCCTGAACACGAATTGATAGTTTTTAGAAAATGTCTGTCTGTGTGTCTGTCTGTCTGTCTGTCTGTCTGTCTGTGTGTCTGTATCATTTTTTTGTGGACGCTGTATCTCACGAACATATGAATGAAATTTAACCAAACTTGGTATTTAGTTGCACCCTGACATGAACTGGTGCCCATTAGATTTGGGGATCAATAGCTCAACAGGTGGCGCTGTAATCGCATTTTATGCGCAAATTTTTAACATGGCAGCATAGGACAAAAATTCGTATAAATGTGCATAATTAGAGTTGTTTTAAACTTGTGATTGTAAAATTAATATGAATTATTGATAATAGTAGTATGTAACTAGGAAAAAAAATTTCTGCATGGGGGGGCATCGCTTCCCCCCCTGGGGGGGAAGTACCCCCTCGGGGGGGATAAATTTTCAAGATGGGTATCTTTCGAAAGATCTCGCCAATACCTTTAAAACGAATGGTTGAACTATAAATCTGCGATAATTTAAAACAAAGTTATCGATTTTTTTCACTTTTAACAAAAAAAAAAAAAAAAAAAAAAAACTTAGAAAAAAAAATCGTACTTTTTTTTTTTTAATATTGTTACTGATTGAATATGTATAGGTAAATATAGAAGAAAGTCTTGTGGTGGCCACAACATACTAGTTATTCTTGTGGACGCTGTATCTCACGAACCAATGAATGAAATTTAACTAAACTTGGTATTTAGTTGCACCCTGACATAAACTGGTGCTGATTAGATTTTGGGATCAATCGCTCAATAGGTGGCGTTGTGATCGCATTTTATGCAAATTTTTAACATGGCAGCATAGGACAAAATTCCGTATAAATGGGCATAAAGAGAGTTATTTTACACTTGTGATTGTAAAATTAATATGAATTATTGATAATAGTAGTAGTTAGCTAGGAAAAAAATTTTGTGCATGTGGGGGGCATCGGTTCCCCCCACTGGGGGAGAAGTACCCCCCCGGGGAAGTAAATTTTCAAGATGGGTATCTTTCGAAAGGTCTCGTTGATAATAGTAATAGTTAACTAGGAAAAAATTTTTGTGCATGTGGGGGCATCGGTTCCCCCCCCCTCCACCGGGGGGGGGGAAGTACCCACCCGGGGGGGCAAAGTTTCAAGATGGGTATCTTTCGAAAGGTCTCGTCAATACCTTTAAAACGAAGGGTTGAACCATAAATCTGTGATAATTTAAAACAAAGTTATCGATTTTTTTTACTTTTAACAAAAAAAAAAAAAAAATCGCAATTTTTTTTTTTTAACGAAATTTAACCAAACTTGGTATTTAGTTGGTCCCCGACATAAACTGGTGCTGATTATGTTTGGGGATCAATAGCTCAACAGGTGGCGCTGTGATAGCATTTTATCTAAATTTTTAACATGGCAGCATAGGACAAAAATTCGTATAAATGTGCATAATTAGAGTTGTTTTAAACTTGTTATTGTAAAATTAATATGAAATATTGATAATAGTAGTATGTAACTAGGAAAAAAATTTTCTGCATGGGGGGGCATCGCTTCCCCCCCGTAGGGGGGAAATACCCCCCCAGGGGGGTAAATTTTCACAATGGGTATCTTTCGAAAGATCAGGTTGATAATAGTAGTAGTTAACTAGGAAAAAATTTTTGTGCATGTGGGGGCATCGGTTCCCCCCCACCGGGGGGGGGAAGTTCCCACCCGGGGGGGCAAAGTTTCAAGATGGGTATCTTTCGAAAGATCTCGTCAATACCTTTAAAACGAATGGTTGAACGATAAATCTGTGATAATTTAAACCAAAGTTATCGATTTTTTTTAGTTTTAACAAAAAAAATCTCTTTTTTTTTACTTTCTTCTATATGTAATATAGAGAAAGTATTGGATTCGCGAAAATTTTCGACCTCCGTTTTTTGACGGATCTACACGTTTTGGGATGTCCTGAACACGAATTGATAGTTTTTAAAAAATGTCTGTCTGTGTGTCTGTCTGTCTGTCTGTGTGTCTGTCTGTCTGTCTGTCTGTGTGTCTGTATCATTTTTTTGTGGACGCTGTATCTCACGAACCAATGAATGAAATTTAACCAAACCTGGTATTTAGTTGCACCCTGACATGAACTGGTGCCCATTAGATTTGGGGATCAATAGCTCAACAGGTGGCGCTGTGATCGCATTTTATAGGACAAAATTCCGTATAAATGGGCATAATGAGAGTTATTTTAAACTTGTGATTGTAAAATTAATATGAATTATTGATAATAGTAGTAGTTAACTAGGAAAAAAAATTTGTGCATGGGGGGGCATCGGTTCCCCCCTGGGGGGGAAGTACCCCTCGGGGGGGTTAAATTTTGAAGATGGGTATCATTCGAAAGATCTCGTCAATACCTTTAAAACGAATGGTTGAACCATAAATCTGGGATAATTTAAAACAAAGTTATCGATTTTTTTTACTTTTAACAAAAAAAAAAAAAACTTAGAAAAAAAATCGTATTTTTTTTTTTTTTTTTTTTTTTTTTTTTTAACGAAATTTTACCAAACTTGGTATTTAGTTGGTCCCCGACATAAACTGGTGCTGATTATATTTGCGGATCAATAGCTCAACAGGAGGCGCTGTGATAGCATTTTATCTAAATTTTTAACATGGCAGAATAAGACAAAAATTCGTATAAATGTGCATAATAAGAGTTATTTTACACTTGTGATTGTAAAATTAATATGAATTATTGATAATAGTAGTACGTAACTAGGAAAAAATTTTTGTGCATGGGGGGGGCATCGCTTCCCCCCCTGGGGGGGAAGTACCCTTAAAAAAAACAAGTACCCCTCCAAAAAAAAAACCCTTAGAAAAAAAATTTGTATTTTTTTTAATTTTTTTTTTAAATATTGTTACTGATTGAATATGTATAGGAAAATATAGAAGAAAGTCTTGTGGTGGCCACAACATACTAGTTTTTTTTTTTTTTTTTAACGAAATTTAACCATATGTGTTTGGGGATCGCTTCCCCCCCTTGGGGGGGGAAGTACCTCCCCGGGGGGGATAAATTTTCAAGATGGGTATCTTTCGAAAGGTCTCGTCAATACCTTTAAAACGAATGGTTGAACTATAAATCTGTGATAATTTAAAACAAAGTTATCGATTTTTTTTACTTTTAACAAAAAAAAACTTAGAAAAAAAATCGTACTTTTTTTTTTTTTTTTTTTTTTTTTAATATTGTTACTGATTGAATATGTATAGGTAAATATAGAAGAAAGTCTTGTGGTGGCCACAACATACTAGTTGTCTTCGGAACAGCTTTAGTATCAGATCCCTCAGCAAAATTTGAAATTTGACATCGAAGTACTTAGGACATTTCTCGCCAACTTCTTTATATCCAACTCTGGTATAGCGATTATAATTCATTGCCAATATGGCAAAAATAAAATAAAATAAAATAAAAGTTGCCAAGAGTGTCTTATACTAAAACTGTATCTTTACTTAAATATTCAGCTGCATCAACAATCTATTAGAGTTTTCTGCATCGAATTTTGTGAAATGATAAATATATGGCGATATTTGAATTCGGTATCGATACTAAGTGGTGTATATGCATCCTATAACAAAAAAAAAAAAAAAAAAAAAAAAAAAAAAAAAGAAGACGTACCAAGAGGAAGTGGGGACAAAAATTGGTAGATGGGATGTACATGTGGCGAAAAACAATTGATTACAGAATTACAGTTTTAGAAAATTTGAATGATTTAATCAAGAGAAAGGGCCTCACATAGTAATTAAGTCAATAACGCGTGGGTCCACTTCTGGCCCTCATGGGGCGGTAAGTACAACTGATTGTTATTGTGTCGTATTTGTGATTAAAGGAATTGAAAGTTTAGCTAAGTCAGACAAAATCTCGGATCTGTCGGAGCGAGAGCTATTAAAGAGTGTTTCTCTTATTGATTTACAAAAAGCGTTTATTAGTGAAGTAATCATGAACCCATTGCGGCATGATGAATCGTCCTTTTCAGGACGTGACACAATACCTGTGGCTGGGGACCTCCAAGAAGCTCCAGCCTCATTGGGCTGTCTGAGCGGGTCCGCCTCGGATAGGTCCCCCTATGGGACTGAACCAACTCCCAGCCACTCAGTTGGAGGTAATGGTAGTGGTAGGAGTAAAACTAACAAAGGTCATGCAAAGGTGAAGAGGCGTAAGAGGCGTAAGAAGAGCACTGTCTATGACAGTGATGGTAACTCGTTAGCGTCATTCCAGAGTGTGGAAGACAGCGAAGGCGAGCACAATGAAACGTGCAACGACCCTGACGTAGTCTACTATACTGGAGTGAGTGGGGAGAGTGATGCAGTGGAGGCGGGCTCTGAGAACTCAGATGCCGACTCCCCCACCGGCCCTCAAACAGTCTCCAGAGGGATGACTCCATTCAGGAGACTGTTCCAGAGAATCCAGAAATCCAGAGACGACCATTGTCGCCGCGCAGACGATGGATAAAGGTATTCAATTGACCAGGAGGCCTTTAAAATCAGCCGAGGAGAAGGGTGCAAGCCGGAAGCGAAATAGAGGTAGCCGCCAAAAGAAGGGGAAAAAGAGGGATACCCCAGCAGTTCCCACAGAGGAACAACCTCCCGCTGTGGAGGCAGAAAAACCTCTAAATGTAGCGGAAAGTAAAGCACCCTCGAGCTCGGTAGGCACGACTGGAGGGGTGGTACCAACCAGATATTCGGACCATGTTCGAAGCGCCGTGTCTGGGGACTTTGCAGTTCCGAAGGGGTCGAAGAGGGAAAGAGCGTCATCCCGAGGGAGAGCTCGACCCGGCGCGTCAGCACGTCGCTCGACGGCCGAGGTGAAGCATCTGCTTATTGTCCGACCGCGAACGGACACAACCTCTAAGGCCCTGATGACGGACATAGCCTCAAGGATTAACTCAATCGAAGCTAAACTAGCGGTTCGAGGGATGCGGCCAGTAGCTGGCAACGGAGTGCTGATCTCTGTTAACAGTGCTGCGGACCTTGCCAAACTAGAGGCTAAGATGGGCGAAACAGGGCTGACGGCGGATAATGAGCTCATGAAACCTGGCCCTCGTATACCAGAGATCATTGTCTTTGGCATCGAAGACTCTATGTCTGCAGAGGATATCCCAGAAGCACTAAAGCTTCAGAACGCAGTTATGGGTTCGAACTGCGAAATCCGGGTGAAGAAGATCTTCCCCGGTAGAAATGGGCATAACGTGATAATCGCTCTGGACAATGAGACGATGACGAAGCTGGCCGGAGAGAAGTGGCTCAATGTTGGATGGAGACGATTGGGTTTCAAGCGAAATGTACGGCCGTTGATGTGCTTCCGGTGTTATAAATACGGGCACACAGCGAAGGTCTGCCGCGGCAAACCCCTCTGTGGGCGCTGCGGACAGGAGGACCACCTGCAAAGGGACTGCAAGGGGGAGCCTGCATGTCCCAATTGTACGGTAAGCAACCGAGGCCGATCGGGTAATAAACTGCCCGTTAACCATAGGGTGGGTTCGAAGGAGTGTTCTGTCCATCAGGCAGAGGTTGAAAAATTGCGGGCAGTGAGTCATGGACCGAAGCCTTAGATTCCTGCACCTTAACTGCCACCACAGTTATACCGTGATGTTCAACCTCGCAAAAACGGTTGAGCGAGACTCTGTGGACGTGGCATCTCTGAACGAACCTTACCTATTTGGCGGACTCACTGTGGGGTTGCCGGCAGGGTACTCGCAAGTGAACCCGAGTTGTAGCGACGGTCGAGTCGCTCTTTGGGTGAGCCAGCGAGTCACCTTCTGCCAGGTCCTCGGTGATCGAGACGTACTAGCTATCCGAACGAAGGTGTCCAACTCGAATGTGCTGGTGGCCACATGCTACTGCGCACCGAGGGAAGACGCTGCTCCGAACCTAGAAAAGCTGGAGGCGTTGTTGAGACGATATCCTGAGGATCGAGTAGTCCTAGCGGGTGACTTCAACGCAAAATCCACGCTCTGGGGGAAAAATCCAACGGATCCTAGAGGGAGTTTGTTGATCTCCTTCGCTTCGAATAATGATCTGGATATTGTGAACGACCCAGAAAGCGAACTCACCTTCGTGGGGAGTCTTGGCACCAGCTGGATCGACGTCCTGTTGGTCCGTGGTTGCCTCGAGCTCATCGCAAACTGGGAAGTCTCTGATGAAGAGATGCTGAGTGATCATAGAGCCATGAAGTGGACCCTTCGGGGCAAACCAGGCTCCATGCACCCTAAGGAATCCAGCCGTCGCTGGAGGCCAAGGGATCTGGTTTGGGAGGCCTTCCTCCGCGATCTGCGCACTGCAGATCTGGCTTCTTATGATTTCTGCTCCCCAGACGCAGGAATTGAACATCTGGTATCTATTTTGACGAGGCTATGTAACAAGCACAGAAAGGCTTCTGGCCAAGACAGAAGCAAAGAATGGTGGACTGTAGGTCTGACCGCCCAGAGGTCCCGGCTGCGCGCGCTGAGGCGGCTCTACCAGCGAACGCTGGAGTCGAATCAGAGGGTGAGGCTTGAGGTGCTGTATAAGCGGAAGCGGGCAGAATACAAGAGATCGATCTTGCGAGCTAAACGTCAATCGTTTAGGAAGTATCTCTCAGATACGCTCTGCACTGATAAGTTTGGTCAGGTGTGTTGTGTTGTGAAAGGTAAATGGAGGCGTGAAGCCCCAGAGAAACTAAAACTGGAAAATGGCGCAGAAATCTCCTCGTGGGAAGAGATACAAGCAGAACTGGCGAAATATCACTTCACACAAGCAGATGACGTATTGCAGATCGATTCATCTAACACCGACGATCCCGAACTGTTTGCTATCGGGGAACTGGAGTTTGCAGTAGAGTCGCTGCCGCCTAACAAGGCACCCGGTCACGACGGCTTCAGCTTGGAAATCGTCCGCAAGGTTCTCGAGTACCACCCTCGGTGGTTACTCTCTCTGTATAACCACTGCCTCAGCACCTCTTGTTTTCCGCGGGAGTGGAAAAGGGCTCTGGTAGTCTACTTCCCGAAGGAGGGAAAGGACAAAAGCCATCCCGGCTCCTACCGCCCGATCTGTCTGCTGCCGGCTTTAGGGAAGGCACTGGATAAGATGTGCGCAGTGCGTTTGGCGACCCATCTGGAAGCGAGGGGTATACTTAGCGAGAAACAGTATGGTTTTCGTAGAAACTTGGGCACACTAGATGCGCTCAAGAGAGTGGCAGAGTTCGTAGCCGAGTCGAAGAGAGGTGGCAGACACTCATGTCTGGTCACCCTTGATATCAAGAACGCATTCAATAGTGCCCGGCGTACGGAAATTCTCCGCCTCCTGGTGGAGTATGAAGTACCGTCGGACCTCCTGGGTCTCGTGGACTCGTTCCTTAGGGACAGGACCATACTTTCGAACGCCGGGGAGTTCAGCTATAATGTTGGTGTACCGCAGGGCTCATGCCTAGGGCCGATTCTCTGGTTGGTGCTCGTGAATGAATTGCTGAGCAGCCTTCAGTCCACTCCAAACTTGGTGGTTCAGGCTTTTGCTGATGACATCTTCCTGATGGCGAGAGAGGAGCGAGTTTATAAATTCAACAGGATTATAAATCCAGTGTTGGATGAGATATGTGAGTGGGCACATACCGTGCATTTGGAGTTTAGCTATGAGAAGTGTTTGTATACGGTTATTCCGGCTGTTGGGAAGATAAGATACGCGCCTTCGTGGCCGATACGAATGAAGGGACACAAGGTGTCCTTCAGTTACGAAATAAGATACCTAGGAGTGCTGATAGACGCTGCTCAGAGTTGGATGCCTCACCTGAACTATGTTCAGGAGAAAGCATCAAAGCTTCAATATAAGTTGATGCGCTACACGGGTGCTAACTGGGGATTGAAACCCAAGGTTCGGAAGGCAGTCTACTCGGCCGTCGCTGAGAAAGTAGTACTGTATGCGGCTCCTGTTTGGTTCACCAACCATGTCAAACAAAATAACAAGCTCAACACCATACAGAGAAATCTGTTGTTGTGTGTGACGAAATGCTACCGCACGGTGTCAAGTGACGCACTGAATGTGCTTGCAGGGATTCCACCGCTGCATCTCCGTGCGGAATTTGAGCAATTGTATACTGGCTTAGTGAGATGGGGTGAAGGCGTTGAAGACACCAATCTCACGCCGGAAACGGTAGAGACTTGGAGATATCTGCTGAGACGTGAAGACCTCTGGAGACTGCCTTGGACTCTAGACGAAACGCCCAAATCAGCCTCGTGTTATTACACGGATGGCTCGAAGATGGAGGACGGCAGGGTTGGCTGCGCGTTCCTCCGGGTCTCTGGGGGAGAGATCGTCTCGGAAGACCAGTTCCGGATAACTGACCATAGCTCTGTCTTCACGGCGGAGGTCATAGCGATCAGGGAAGCCATCAGAGATGCTATGGAGTCGGGGCTCAGTGAGATGGATGTCTACTCTGACTCCAGATCGGCGCTGCAAGCGCTTAACTGTCTGAAGCCTAGGCACAGGACGGTTGCTGAGACCAAGGACCTGATTAAAAGTGGCGGGATAGGAATCACGATGCATTGGATCCGAGCCCATGTGGGTCATCACTTTAACGAACTAGTCGATGGTTCTGCTAAGGTGGCAACTGCACGTGAAGACGTAGATCTTCCGGTCAAGCTTAGTGTGAAATGTGCAAGAGGCGTTCTGTTTAGACGCCTGATAGATAAGTGGCAGTGTCGTTGGGATGGCTCCACGAAGGGTAGGTTCACGCATGAAGTGTTTCCGAAGGTGAGCAGTCGAAGAGTGCAGGGAGATTTCTTTGTTAATCAGGTCCTCACCGGACACGGTTCATTCGGAGTTCACCAGCACCGCTTCTTTCAGAAGAACCCTGCATGTATTTGCGGGGCCAGCGCAAGCTCGGTAAAGCATGTGATGCTCGAGTGCGCACGGTGGCGGTCGGTCAGGGAACGTTACTTCCCGCCGAACTACCACCTTCGAACGCGGCGGGATTTGTGCCTGGACTACTATAGTAGGAAAGGAATCGCAGTCATCATGACGGATCTTCTTGACTGGGCGCTTAACCCGCTTGGTGGTGGACGACGGATTCTCGAAGCGTCTGAGCCTGACGCCCCAGTAGAGCCTCCTAGGAGGTCTCTTCGTTTGGTGAGTGAGACGGTGAGATGATGTGAGTTTGATGGTGAGATGGAGAGAGCGTTACGGTGTAACGGAGTTGTAGAGTGATGGCGAGATGGCGAGTGTGAGATGGTAAGATGGCGTGATGGCGAGTGTGAGTTGGTGTGACGGTGAGTACGAGTTGGTGAGACGGTTGGCGTAGGTGTTGAGTGGAGAGAACGGGGGAGCATGTGCTCCCCTTCTACCGGAGGTAGAAGCGCTGATTCAAAACAGCCAATTCGGACTGTCAAAAAGGGAACTTTGTTTAAATGGCAGGAACACGTTGCAGTGCTCTCCGCATGTGCGATTCGGGGAGAAGTTTTCCCACGTGGTGTGAGGAGGTCTGTCTTAACTGACTGGTGGTGCATGACCGGACGGCGGGACTACCCTGGCGGACATCGGTGCTCACATAGGGTTGTGATGGCCCGAGCAAACAGGGGCTGTCCAGGTGTCCTGGGTAGGGCCTTCCAAGCGCCAGTACAAGGAGGCTTAGCAAAAATGGGAAGCGGCTGCAGATCTTCCTAGTTGGCATGAATGTGCGAATCGGCTAGTGGTGAACTCCGTTGGGAGAGCGGGCCTTGTAGACGGCCTTGTGTCGTCCTCAGAAGGTAAACAAGCCTTCTGGCCGCCAAACCGAGGTCGGCCAGTTTCGAGGGCCCTCAGCCCCAACTTTGACCAACTCCGGTTGGTCCGAAGGGGCGACATGAGCCTTGTAAAGCTGATTGCCGAACCTTACCTGGGCCACTTCCCTGCTGTCGCGAAGTTGGTATGTTGCTGTCGTAGCGGCTAAGGCCTGCACGATGTTGGGTCGTCCTGAGACGGGACTGCATGGATACCCTCGTATCTGGGACAGTCGATGATGGGGCGCGCTTGCGTGTCATCTGTCTTCTGGCCCTCATGTACGCAGTTATTCGGCTTAGTATTAATTGATAGAGTAGGCAGATGTGCTCCTGCGAAGTATCGTGCCAAATTCTGTCCAATTGTTGCGTTAGATTGATGAAATTCCGAGCTGGTTGTAGGACACTTTTTATGATGCTCCAAACGTCCTCAGCGGAAGAGAGATCCAGGGACTGAGCTCAACACCACTGAGCCGCCTATTAAGGGCATTTGAAGTCACTGAAGTACCAGTTGCACGTAAGATCAACAATAATGATGAATTGGTGCTCGATTCCATCAAAACCTGTATGTATGTCGATTTGTGTCCAGTTTGCATTACTCCTTCTTGGTGCGTCACTTTTTTTGTTATAGAGTCTATATAAAGAGAGAGATCTGTTGTCTAAAACGTAAAGATAACTTTTTTTTTTTCCATTCAAAGCGTTTTACTGACAAAATCTTTATGACGCATGCACAGGCGTTTTTTACCCACAATTCAAAAACTAATCAAAATTTTGAAAATTTCTATAGATATAATTTTAATGCGGATGAACACCTAAATTCCTGCCAAGTGCCGTTGAATTCCGTCCAGCCGTTCTCGAGTGATACACGGACAAAAATAGCGACATACAGACACCATGACACACAAATACACACACACAGGCAAAATTTTCTGAAGTCATTTTCGGCTTTCATGGTGTATGAAACATGAAGATATCGCAAAATTTTTTGATTCTGACAAATTTACAGACAAAAGTCTGTTTTTATTACTATAGATAATTCTCTAGTTCCCATATTATATATATAACTATGATAAAATAAGAAGAAAAAAAATGCTCTTAAAGAGTGTGGTATGAAATTAAGGCGTGGCTAAAAATACTCCGGAATAAATTAAAATGTTGGCCTCTATGCTTTATAGTATAAATAGCTGGAAATGAACAATGAAAAATATGAAGCATTGTTATTGCCGAAACGTAAGTGGAGGCCCTCTGTTGAGACTCAAAACGGGTTTGGGTTCTGTCTGTGTGTTTGTTTATCTGTCTGTTGCGCGATAGCGGCCGCAAAAATTACGCTATTGACTTGAAATTTGGTACACATGTTTATGAGCCCCACGGAATCAGCTGTATAGTTTTGGGCGTGGTATTCCATTTGTAGTTCGTGTACAGACACACCAAAGTTTTTTTTTTTATCATTACGTCTTGTGGAAAGAATTTGTATGTACCGCGATAGACGCCGCAAAAATAAAGCTATTGACTTGCAATTTTTGCCGAAACGTCAGTGGAGACCCTCTGTTGAGACTCAAACAGATTTTGGGTTCCGTGTGTCTGTCTGTCTGTCGTGCGATAGCGGTCGCAAAAAACACGCTATTGACTTGCAATTTGGTACATATATTTATGAGCCCAACAGAATTAGCTATATAGTTTCCGGTGTGTTTCATTTCATTTGTAGTTCGTTTATAGGGACACACCAAAATTTTTCTTATCATTACGGCCTATGAGCAGAATTTGTATATACCGCAATAGCGGCCGCAAAAATCCTCCGATTGTCCGATTGACTTACAAATTGGCACACACGTTCAGGCTTTGTATTTAAATAGCTGTAAAATTTTTTATGTCTACGTTTTTTAGTGCTAGAGGCCTATTTCAGTCGGTACAGTTGTCGAATTTTTATAGGTCACTCTTAATTAGTGCTAAAGGCCTATTTCAGTCGGTTTATTGAATGGGGATTTATTAAATGAAGTCCCCCCAAGGCACAACTTTGACATGAGTCCCCCCCCAAGGTACCCCTATTTCAGTCGGTACAGCGTTGTCGAATTTTTATAATACACTCTTAATAGTGCTAAGGGCCTATTTCAGTCGGTTTATTGAATGGGGATTTATTGAATGAAGTCCCCCCAAGGCCCAACTTTGACATGAGCCCCCCCCCAGGCCCAACTTTGACATGAGTCCCCCCACAAGGTACCCCTATTTCAGTCGGTACAGCGTTGTCGAATTTTTATAATACACTCCTAATAGTGCTAAGGGTCTATTTCAGTCGGTTTATTGAATGGGGATTTATTGAATGAAGTCCCCCCAAGGCACAGCTTTGACATGAGTCCCCCCCAACGTACCCCTATTTCAGTCGGTGTAGCGTTGTCGAATTTTTATAATACACTCTTAATAGTGCTAAGGGCCTATTTCAGTCGGTTTATTGAATGGGGATTTATTGAATGAAGTCCCCCCAAGGCACAACTTTGACATGAGTCCCCCCCCAGGCCCAGCTTTGACATGAGTCCCCCCCAAGGTACCCCTATTTCAGTCGGTACAGCGTTGTCGAATTTTTGTAATACACTCTTAATAGTGCTAAGGGCCTATTTCAGTCGGTTTATTGAATGGGGATTTATTGAATGAAGTCCCCCCCAAGGCACAACTTTGACATGAGTCCCCCCCAATGTACCCCTATTTCAGTCGGTGTAGCGTTGTCGAATTTTTATAATACACTCTTAATAGTGCTAAGGGCCTATTTCAGTCGGTTTATTGAATGGGGATTTATTGAATGAAGTCCCCCAAGGCACAACTTTGACATGAGTCCCCCCCAAGGTACCCCTATTTCAGTCGGTACAGCGTTGTCGAATTTTTATACTACACTCTTAATTAGTGCTAAAGGCCTATTTCAGTCGGTTTATTGAATGGGGATTTATTGAATGAAGTCCCCCCAAGGCACAACTTTGACATGAGTCCCCCCCAGGCCCAGCTTTGACATGAGTCCCCCCCAAGGTACCCCTATTTCAGTCGGTACAGCGTTGTCGAATTTTTATAATACACTCTTAATAGTGCTAAGGGCCTATTTCAGTCGGTTTATTGAATGGGGATTTATTGAATGAAGTCCCCCCAAGGCGCAACTTTGGCATGAGTCCCCCCAAGGTACCCCTATTTCAGTCGGTACAGCATTGTCGAATTTTTATAATACACTCTTAATAGTGCTAAGGGCCTATTTCAGTCGGTTTATTGAATGGGGATTTATTGAATGAAGTCCCCCCAAGGCACAACTTTGACATGAGTCCCCCCCAAGGTACAACTTTGACATGAGTCCTTCCAAGGCCCAACTTTGACATGAGTCCCCCCAAGGCCCAACTTTGACATGAGTCCCCCCCAAGGTACAACTTTGACATGAGTCCCCCCCCCAAGGCACACCTTTGACATGAGTCCCCCCCAAGGCACACCTCCCCCTCATTGGGAAAAAGAGAAAAAACGTTGTTTTGCGGCTATAAGACAGTTTGGACTTCCAACGTTATTTGTTACAATATCTGCAGCTGAAACACATTGATTTGATTTAATGGAAACTTTATCATGGAATTTAGATCGTCACGAATTAACTAAAGAAGAATTTGTCGATATTAACAAGTTTAGCAGTAGGCCTCTGGCACTAAATTAAAATCTGTCAATGTCAGATTTTCATGTTTTAAATAATGAAATAATGTCGTGTCTGTATATATATTTTTTTTTTTATTGATTGTGTACAGGGACACGTCAAAATTCTTACCATTACGGCATATGGGGTGAATTTCGTTTAAAGCATTTTGACATCATTATATTGCAATCAACAAAATAAAATTAGCGTATATTACTGAGATGCTTAAACTTATGTTTTGTGCAGAAAATATTGCTCTAAGGTTGCCTAATTAATGTACAGGACCATACAAAAGTGTTCTGGACAATGCAACGTAATCAGCCAAATTATGTCAAATTTCGAACAATTATTCATGAAAAACGTAGAATAAGCTGAAGACTTTTTACTTGAGTATTCAGTGTTTATGGTTCGTTTACGGAGGCACACAAAAGAATTTCGTGACATTAGCGCCTGTGAAATTTTTTTTATTTAAGCGTACTTTAATGCGTTATGCTGCATTCAACATAATGGAATTAACATGCATTATAAAGATGCTTAAAAGCATGGTTACTCTGAAAAAATGATATGTTTAGTACAAATAATTTATTTACGGGACCCCACAGAAGAATTCTGATGACGTACTGTAATCATCCAAATGGTGTCAAATTAGATTGAAATAATAATGAGTTATAATTAATTAAATAGATGTATTCCTTTTAGTGTATATAATTGCTGTGGCTCCTTTTCTGGGATACATAAAATAATTTCGTACTATTACTGTCTATAGTTGGTATTTCTTAAAAGTGTATTTTAACATGGTTACACCTCTTTAAATATAATGAAATTTTATTAGAATTTTAAAAGAATGATTTTCAGTGGAGAAGTGTGGGCATAGATTTGGTAATTCATTTACAGGGTTACACAAAATAATTCCGATAAGTTATGTAATCATTTTGCATGAAAGGGAATTAATACAAGACAATGAGTTATTAGGAATATACATACATATATATATATATATATATACTAGCAGGCTTTGCCCGCTTCGCTGGACACTATATTTAAATGATTTCTTTGTAACTGAATATATTTCGATTGGCGACTATTTTCGTCACAGCTTTAGTATGGGACCTCCTTGGCAATATCAAACATTTTTTGAACTTCTCGAATCTGTACAAAAATAACTATTATTAAAACAAATATTTTCGAAAATAGTCCAATAGCTGGTGTTAATTCTTCGAATATTCTGGAAACAGTTGAAGCTGTTACTCGTACAGTATAAGTCATTATTCGATGAATGTTCTGGGACAGTCTAAAAAATAGTCACTTATTCCACAGGAGTAAAGCAAATAACATGAACTACACCAGAGCAAAAATTTTCACTCACTCACGAAAAATGTCCAGTTGCTTAGAGCTCAATCCCTAAAGTGCAATGACTCAGAATAGGTCTCTGAATAACTCTGGATCGCAGTGACTACATACTCTTTCGCAAAAATCAACTCACACCTACTTATAACTTTTGGCGATGGGGCTTGGAGATGACTCCATCGAGAATCCCTTGGTAAGCTCAAGGTCTACGTTCCCGTGTGTCGGAGAGCTTCGAAACATCGGGAACCCTAAACTATCATTTTTCACCAAATTTGGTCGCCCACTCGCCAAGTTTGTCTCCAAGACTATGCTTTCTATTAAACATATCTTTATTTAGTTATTTAAATATTAATTTGAATTAATCAAATATTTCTGCACGACAGCGTGCAAGTGCAGTCACACACAGCAGCTCATTTATTTGTATGTTAAATTAGCGTAGTGAATGGTATATATAAAAAAAATAAATAACTAAACATTATCGTGCTACACAACTTTATTAATTTTACATTTTTCTTGAACTACCTAGATTAAAATCGCTGTTGCTAAATTAAACCTCTTGGCGAAAAATGTTCCGTGTACTTCAACGCAACAATTTAAAAAATCACCCAGGAGGATCTATAAATAAAACTGATTTTAGTACAACACACATTAGCAACGTAAACTATATTAGCACTTTGTAAAAGACATTTTTAATTTAAAATGACGTCAATTTTTGTGAGATGCATAATTTATTTATTTATTTTATTTTTTATTGTTCACGTTTAGATAAATGTATTTATTTTCCTGCTGGAAAAAAAAAATAAAATTAACTCGACAACAATTAAATTATGGATAATTAAATTTAATTTTGGCAACAATTAAATTATGGTTAAAATTTAAATGGCTAATTTTTTGCTATTATTAGCTTACAAAATTGCTATTTTATGCATAAAAATAACAAAAAAAAAAGGTTTTTTTCGGAATAAAAGGCAGCCAACTTTCTAAGTTAGGGTATAAGCTATCTCCATAACAAATTTTATCGAAATCCATCGAGCAGTTTTAGCGTGAAACTCAGTCAAATAAACGGACATTCACATTTATAATATATATAAGATTGTTCACGTTTAGATAAATGTATTTATTTTCCTGTTCGAAAAAAAAAATAAATAAATAAATAAATAAACTCGACAACAATTAAATTATGGATAATTAAATTTAATTTTGGCGACAGTTAAATTATGGTTAAAATTTAAATGGCTAATTTTTTCCTATTATTAGCTTACAAAATTGCTATTTTATGCATTCAAAAAAAAAAAAAAAAGGTTTTTTTTCGGAATAAAACGCAGCCAACTTTCTAAGTTAGGGTATAAGCTATCTCCATAACAAATTTTATATATACAGATCGCTATAGAAAGAGAGCGGGGGGGGGGGGGTAGTGGGAGGCGGTAGCCCCCTTAGAAATGTTTCTGCTTATGTGGAAAATCAATCGAATCAATATATATATATATATTACATAATTAGGAATTAATCAAGACGATCTGCTGAATAATACGTGATGCAAATAGGACGTTGAGGTTCCTGATCTGCAGATCCACTAGTTTTTTTTAAGGAGACTCCTTATAAAAATTTTCGGGAGGATTCCCAAGTGTTTAGCGCTGTCACTAGGAATAGTCTTGTTTGAAAGGTATTCTACAAAGTTTCTTTGAAAATTTCACGATCGCCGAAGTTTTTTTGGAAATTGTTGGATATTGAAGTGTATTTTGAAAATTTGGCGTTTGAAGTTATGCATAATTCTACAATGACAGTATTTAAGCGAAGACAAATGTAAAGTCGATGTTGGTTGGAAATTGTGGAAGCCAAGTGGTGTTTGCCCTTATTAAAGTTAAAAGGCTAGTAAAGATAGTAACACTCATATTATCTTCGCTGCTATCCAAGATGCTTTAATTTAATTTAAATATACAAATTTAGCATATAACGAGTAGCCGTATCCTTGTTCCCCTGCTTTAATTTAAAATAATCTGGTGTGTCACTCACACGATTTTCTCTTACCCTGAAATTTAATACTATAAATACAGGTTGGAGATTAAGAGGTAAGATAACGATGTTATGTAAACCTATGTCAAACAATTCAAATTAGGCTTCGGACGAGTTTTATATGATAATTAATTCTGTGTGAGGGGGGCTACCGCCCCCCTCAACCCCCCGTTTCATTAATGCACCTAGATTTGCATAAAATTTAATTCGATTATTAAAAAACAATTATGTTTTTAAAAAATAATTTGTTAAAATTTTTATTTAAAAAAATTATCTTTTATGATAATGCAGACGATTTCCATTACTACCCTCGAGGGGGACTTCCCCCCCAGGGGGGGAGGCGAGGCTCCTACATACACAAAATTTTTTTCCTAGTTAGCTATCTCTATTACAAAAAATATATATTCGTTTCATTTGTTTTAGTGCAGTCTATAGACGTTAAACTCTACTTACCTGCAATTTCCCCCATAGACGTAATGTATTAGAATTCTCTTGATTGTCCCTGTACACGAACCATTTGCTTGATCTTAACGAAAAGCTTACTGTAGCATCTATATATGATACAGATTTAGAATACCAAGTTTGAACTTTCTGCCATAATTTGTTTTTGAGATATGCTGATAACAGACACACAGACACACAGACATACACACAGACCATTTGCTAAAAACATGATTTTTGTATTCAGGGGGCCTCAAAACGTGTAAATATAACAAAATCTCTCGTTCGAAAATTTGACCGAAAAACAATACTTTCTCTCAGTGGCGGATCTAGAACTTGACTTTTGGGGGGGGGGGGGGGGCTAAGATTTTTCAAAGTGTTATTCTAGACCAATAAAAAATTTACAATTGCAATATTCAATTGTGAATGTCAGTGTTTTGGGGGGGGGGGGGAGTCCCCCCCTTAAATCCGCCACTGCTTTCTCTACCTTATGGGTAAAAGAAAGTAAAAAAATTACATTTGAATTTTACGTTAGAGTTTCTCTTTACTTCGTTTAAGTCATTTACAGAGGGAAAATATGAAGACAGGATTTTATAGGAAACGAAGCAACGTCTCACAACATGTATAACTCCGATGACAATACCTACTCAAACAGAAACCGACGTAAGACGGCGTGGGGTTCCTGGGCTCCAACTACAGTTAAAAATTTGATTTCTATTTTTAATACATTTTCTGTCATGAGATGAAACTTAAAATTTTCATGCATGCATAATTTCTAAGACAATACATGCTCAAGTAGCAACAGACTTGGGGGCATTGAGCCTTCAACTCCAATTCAAAATTCTTAGTAATTTTGGAATAAATACTTGTATTTAATTTGATTTTAAATTTAAGTGTTTTTTTTTTTCTTTTTTCCTTCAACATCCAAGTTTCAAAATTTCATACCTTTTGAGAAAAAATGACTTTAAAACTTTGTCAAAAAGGAACTCAAGGAATACAGGTAATAAAAGTAATGAGGTAATAAAAGTATTGCACGTAAATACACGGAAAAAGGTTAAGCAAAAACAGCGAGAGCAATCTATAAAATTCTTTGTAGATGAAAATAATTATATGCAATGTCTAATGCAATGTAGTGAGATTATAGATAGTACAGTATATCTAGTAAGCTCTATTCTTGTAAATACCTCTGACATATCTTCCTTAAATTCGATTTTATACGTGTACAGTGAATTCCCACAAAACGCGAATTCATGTAACGCGAGAAAATAATTGTGACTAGTATTCATAGAGCACGATAAACAGTTCTGAATTTAGCGTCTGAATTTAGTGAAAGACGTCAGGGCCTGATTACCCGAAAGGCTTGGGAAGCACAAGCTTCCCCTGTAAAATTTAAGAGGGGGCCCCAAAATGACTAAAAACAGGGACTTGAATTTTCTGTTTCATATTTTCATACTGAGATTGAATTTTTCTGAGAAAATTCGCCTAAAGCAAGATAAAATACTCACTATTTCGGGGAAAATCTATTATTTAACCTAAAAAATCTGAATGTTCTAAATTAATAATTATACGATTTTAATCTTGTGTGTAGAAACCACCCAGATATATGAATGAAAAAATATATATATATCTATATATTAATAGGCAAGCATAAAATTTGTTGTCCCTTTTTAACATATTAATTATGGGAGTAGAGGGTTGAAAATGGTATCATTCGAAAGGTATGGTTAGCCGGAAGGTGCGAATACAAATATTATTTTCTTACGATGTCAAGAAGGTATTTAAAAATACATTTATTTTTTATGCATTTTCCCCCATTTTTCCCTTTTATACACGTATTCCTTCACATTAAAAAATACCTAAAAGTAGAAAGTTGTTAAATCTGGCAATTTCATAAAGCTCAAATAAAACCATAGACACAGTAATTTGTATAATGTAGCATCACTATACTCAAGCGAAGTGATGACGTCACTGTCTGTCCATGGAGCCATGTAAAAGATTTTCTACGTTAATTGTCCATTGAGTTTTTTGTAAAAAATTATTAAAAAATAACGGAAATTATCTGCCGATTTTAATTCCGATATTTGGGTATAGTTATATATAAGTTACTGTCTACATGTGTTTGATTGAGTTATTTTTTCTGTAAAATTTATAAAATTTTAATTTAAAATCACAAAACTCCAGAAAAAAAAATGGCAAACTTCCAGTTTTGAATGTAAACATAAACATTTCATTTCAAAGGGTGATATTTAAACAATAAATATTGAACTAATATACTAAATAAAAGGAAAATGGATTTGTTACTAAATGCTGCATGTATAAGTAGACGATACGGAAAAAATTCCGATTTCCGTTTTTTGCTGACTTTACATGTTTTGAGCTTTCTTTACGTTTCAATTAACTGAAATTGGCTACTTATTTTTTAAAAAAGTGTCTTTATTGCTAGCTTTTGTGGGTAGAAGAAGCAAGTAGAAGATACATAAAAACTTTTGATTTCCGGTTTTCGATGAATTTACACGTTTTGAGATTTCCTTGCATTTTAATTAAGTGAAATTAGTGAAATTGACTACTTATTTTTATTCTTTTAAAAGTGGATTTATTATTCTTTCCTCTGCATATATAAGTAGAAAATATAAGATTCAGAAATGTTTTAGATTTTTGGTTTTCGATAAAGTTATACGTTTTGAAATTTCCCGAACTCAATTCGACCATTTTTGAAAAATATCTTTTTTTTTTTTTTTTTTTTGTTCAAACACTGTACTTTATGAACCAATCGAATTAATTTAACAGAATTTGATACTTGGTTGGACCTTGGTCTGACATGGTACCTATTAGCTTCTGGGCTGTATCACACAACAAGGGGCGTTTTCACGTTGCGATTTTCTCTCATTTCAGGAAAGGCTAACATCTACAGAGAGAAATAGTTATATTAAGTAAAACTCTGCTGATTCAGTTAGAGTGAATATTGGCAAACAATTGCCGCAGCTGTGTTCCAATTGCATTCCGTTTAGGACAAGGCAATAACTTTGCTATGCCTCGCTTTGCAAAAAAAATGGTCGAGTGTCGACCACTGGGCGATACTAGTATATATAAACACACTAATTTTTGGTCTATAGCATTTTTAGGCAGATCTGGAGAACAGAGGTTCACCGGCGTTTGTTTCTGACATTTTTATATTACAATATGTAAAAAGAAAACAAGATTTTCTGAAATGAAAGAGGGCCCCGAAATGATACTGAGCTTCCCCTAGCTTCAAAGCTTAATCGGGACCTGAAAGACGTATCATTTCTTCTCCTTTATTTTTAGTATATTAGAAAAGAATGAAGCTTAAATCAGATAGAAACTTTTAGTCATTATGTATATGCAAAAAAGTCATTTATAGGATGCGTGAAAAGTGTATAACATTGAAATACATAAGCACAATAGTTTGTAAAATTTCAATGATTTCAATTCAAAATTTCAATATTTCTAGGGGGTCCCGGCGCCTACCTTCCTACGCGTATGAGGAAATCTCAAAACGTGTAAATCTATCAAAACACAAAAAGCGAAAAATTTTCACGAATCCAGTTTTTTTTTTTTTTTTCCTTTTTTTTGTGTGTGTGTGTGTGAACATAGAAGAGAGTAATATACTTAAACTTTTTTTGTTTAATCTTTAATCTGACTATCTCACATGAAACGACTAGATTTTATCAGCAAGCGGAAGAAATCAGACGAAAAAGATTACTACTAATTCTTCAAAGTGTTGCAAAAGGAGTTTCAGACATAGTTACTTAATTGATAGAAAAAGAGAGAAAAGAGAAAAAAAAAAAAAAACAGGGAACAGGAAAGAGTAGGATGGAGATCTACTCATTTATTTTAATGTTTTCCTTCTGACCATTAAGGTCAAACCGGAAAACATAATTTATTATCACTTTACGGGAAAACCTTCAAATGATTTGATACAGAAAACGGTCTTCGGTTCGGAAGAAGTGCGCAAATATTTTTAGCTTCTCTGATTCATTTGAAAAACGCGTTCAATTTACACCGATTTATGCAGTCTATTCCAAGAATATTTTTTATTTTTATCGATAATACGCGCAATCAGATGCTTAAAAGAGCATAACCAACCAAATTAACACGGACAAACATCAAGACAAGCCAGAAAAAAAAAAAAAAAAAAAAAAAAAAAAAGTAAAAATAACACAGTTTTTAAGAACTGATACGAAAATCTTGGATGACACATCAAATCAGCACTGCAATGGTGAAGAGGGTTCGGTTGAGCAACACGAAAGAGATAAAAATTGTTAAAATAAATATGCGATAAGAACTTTTGAGCGTGTTTATTCTACTTTTTGTTACTCTGGAAGTTAGTAAGAAAAAAATCATGCATTAAGAACTAGGTGAAGCGTGTGTAAAGAAGTGTTATTTTATTTTAAAAGATGCTTAGTGAAACATTTTGTATTATTCTTATTTTATGTGGATATGTGAACAGTGCTGAATATATCGGAGATACTATTAACAAAAACATTTCCCCGAATATTCAAATTAAAGTGCAAAAGTTGCCAAAATCAAAACTGCATAAATTTACTCCTGCAGTAAAAAATAATGAGGCAAGAACTAAAAATATAAGTAAAAGAGGAATAGTGATGGTCGATTCTGATTTTGACATTCCATCAGAAATTTATACTTATGAAAATGATTTAGACGCCGAAAGTGTATTTGTGAAAAACGAAGGCAGCGGAACGGGAGAAAATAATGAACTCTCTAAGAGTACTGAAGACGATATGACGCTGATATCTGAACTTTATAATGTGACAAACATTCCTACAATGACAAACACAACAATTTTGACGCTATCTACGACAGAAGCTATGAAATCGACGACAGAAAAAATTATTATGGCTTCAACCAGCATAGAGGGATCAGGAGACGATATACTATTGATTACAGAAGAACATAATTCCACAAAAGAGGTGCCTACACAGATTTACACAACACCAGAATATGATATCCAAGAAATAATTCCCGATATATGCTTGATTTCTACATGTGATACAAATGATCTGTATATCTTTACTTCAGAAAAGAGAAAAAATATACCAGAAGGAACAAATTTCACGCTGACATGTAATAACAATAATCATTCTCATCATAATATGCTGCATTGGTATAAAAGTAATGGAAGTGAATACTTTTTGCAAACGCTTGGAACCAATGCACAACTGCACCTTAATATGCCAAATACTAAGTTGGTTCATTCTGGAACATATGTATGTGTGAAGCGGGTGAGCAAGCAAAATTGCTGCAACATAAAAACAAACCTAATAATTTATGAAGTACCTTTATACCAATATCACTTGATGATAATCTGTTTAATAACACTAGCAGGTATAGTTCTTTGCATTTATCTTTCAGTTCGGCAGTCAATAATACTGAAAAAGTATTCGAAGGAATTTACTGAGAAACATGGCAAGATAAATACTCTTTTGTAAAATGTAAATCTGGTACTAATTATGAGCAAATTTATTACATTTCCAAGTGAAATTAACTGAAAAACTTATTAACAACTTTTTAAAAAATATATCACTTAAAATCTCCAGTAATATTGAAAAAGAAATGTTAGAATTTAGTTTCATTTTTATTTGTGATATTTATGCTCTTTTTCGTTTAAACATACCAATTTGTTTCATAAGATTCTACAAAGTTCATGTATTGAGGCAAAATTTACAATCATTAAAAGTGAAATAGATTTAAATCAATTTTAGTCATAATATATACAAGATTATAAATAGAATTTTGCATGCTGCAATGTAAAGTTCAAACGTTCACATCAATATATATGAATTAATTATATACATATCTACCTATTTGATACACATATTTATACTGAATATGTTTTAACAAAATCAGTTAACCATGCTTCATCACAATTAACCATACTTCATTCACAAAGTTGGTATGTAAATTTTCGATTTTCAATTTGGATATTATTTACAGAAATTATTTGTATTTTTCAAATAATTTTCTGTCTTGTTGATACAATATAGTTAACCCTTTGCCGACCATAACGCTCTAAACAATATTGACAATTTTAGGGTATCTTTTATTCAACTACCACCAACAATTTTGAGGAGTGATATTTCATATATACCATGGACGAATAATCTTCGAAGTGATTGGGCAACCATTACAGTTAAAATTTAGTTACGAATATTGAATGAAAGTCCCTATATTTGGCAATACAGACGAGAGGAGTGAAATTAAATAAGACCGGCAAAGGGTTAAAATAAGTTATTTATTTATTTTTTAATATATTTACTAACTTCACATGTTAGGTGCATCATAAACTACAAGCTGATTTTAACTCTAATTTTGATTAAAAAATTGCTCAGATTCTGAACTCTATCTGCTATATTTTTCTGTATCTTTATATTGCCCCTCTCTCTCTGTCTCCTTCCCCATGTAATCAATGGGATTTTTGTTGCTTTGTTTTATCCAGGTACCTCGTTTAAAAGTAAAGTTTTTCGAATACTGTTTTTTTTTTTCCTTAATTCTACTCTTTGAACATGTTTTTTCCTTAAAGAGCAATTATTTTGATAAGTAAATTTAAATATTTTATTTCATTAAGCAAACTTAAAGTCAATAATTTTCAATCTCGAAAAGAATTTTTATTTTATTTTTTTCTTTTTTTAAGAAAAATTTCTTATTAAGATAAGAGATGACATGTTCATAGAATGGAATTTAAAACACAGAATCCGAAAAACTTTATTTTTGAAAGAGATATCCTGATAAAGTAACTAAAATCCCATTGGATTACACGGAGTAGGAAAAAGGAAGGTATCTGACTTCATGAGACCTGGCACCTTTGACTTGGTACAACTGAAGTGGGTTTTATATAAAAGCTTATATTTCAATTTAATATTTATAAATTGAAACATTAAGTTTGTTCAATAAAATATATATTCAGACAACAAATTCTTATAGTTTTTGATATATTTTTTACAGATAGGAAATATTTAATTTTTTCATGATCTTCAAAATGCTAAAACTTCTACAGCTATATTTATACATATAAAGTAAAGAATTTAATACCATTATAAAATTTAGCAATTAATAGATATGGTAATACCAACAACACTCGCATAAAAGTTATCGTAATTCAATTTAAATGTTAGCATATATTTTTTTCCTATGATTCATTTACAGTATCAATTAATAGATAAATTCAATTTAAATTACTTACGCTAATGTTAGCAGTTAGGACCATAACACTAAGTTCCAAGTAAACAATCGATAAAATTTCCGAATATTAACTTTTAAAGTTAACAATTCAATTTACAATTTACAAGAATATATGTTTAACTGTTTAATAGAATCAACTTATTAGTAGAATTAAGTATAGATTTTGCAATATATAAATATAAATATATATATATATAAAACTAATTAATGAATTTTAAAATCCATTCCTATTTCTTTTAAGTAGCTTCAATTAATCATTAAAAAAAAAAAAAGTTAAAATATTATTACAAAATGTATATTTTATTTTATTAGTACGGGATACTATTAGACTCAATCTACGGATTTTTACGATATCAGTTTTACGATAGTTGGGCATTTATCGAAGTAAAACCAAAATGGTGTTATGACAGATGCGTACATGACATTTGCGTACAAGCTGAAAACAGTGGCACTTGCGTACATGCCCAGGTGGTTTAAATATTACAGGTGTGCTTTAAAAAAATCTAGTGGCACTTGCGTACAACATTTCTTTAGCTTTATTTGAGGATCATTGCATGAAGGGGTTGTATCCATATGATACAAATATTAAAACCTTTTTCTTTCTTTCTATTCTTTCCTTCTTTTTCTTTTCTTTTTACTTTCTCTTACCCATAGGGCCGAGAAAGTATTATTTTAGGGTCAAATTTTCGAACGTGCGTTTTTGTTGTATCTACAAGTTCTGAGGTCCCCAGAATACGAAATCATGTTTTTAGCGAATGGTCTGTGTGTCTGTCTGTCTGTGTTATCAGCATACAGCATATCTCAAGAACAAATAGTAGCAGAAATCCCAAACTCGGTATTCTAAATGTATATCATATAGGAATATTACAGTAAGCTTTTCGTTGGACTGCACTAAACCAAATGAAACGAATATATGTTTTTTGTAATAGAGATAGTCAACTCGGAAAAAAAAAAAAAAATGTGTATGTAGGAGCCCCGCCTCACCCCCTGGGGGGGGGGGGGGGGAGTCCACCCTCGAGGGGAGTAAATTTTCATGATGGGTATCTTTCAAAAGAGCTCACCAATACCTTTAAAACGAATGGTTGAACCATCGATCTGCGATAATTTAAAATAAAGTTATCGATTTTTTTTTCATTTTTAAACACACATTTTTTTTTTTTGGAGGGGGGGGGGGGGAAGAAAGAGAGGCATATAGGTGAACGATAAATAATTTCAGGAATTGGAATATGATTCAATTCGTTATTGATAAAGAAGAGAGATCTTTTTTTAACTTTTTTTTTTTTTTTATTGGTGACAAAAAAATTCATACTTGTTGAAATGTAAAAAAGTATTTAAGAAATAAAAATATTTTTAAAGACCTTAATAGCATTTATAAGGACCTTTATTGATCTTGACTCAGTGAATAAATAATTGAATGTCATTTCAGAAAATATAACTACGGCTATTAGAGCTTGTAACTTTTATATGCCTTAAGCTCATAACTTTGTCAGTCGTAAGACTACATGCATAAGAGAAAATTCACGTATTTATATAAAAATATTTATCTTCAAGTTTAATATATGGATACAACCCCTTTATGTTACAAAAGAAAAATACAGTGAAACAAATTTTGTACGAAAATGCCACTTGATTTTTCGAAAACAGATCTGTAGCATCTGGAACACCTGGACTTGTACGCAAGTGTCACTAATTTCAGCTTGTACGCAAATGTCATGTACGCATCTGCCATATAACCTCGAAAATTTATCGAAAATATAATTGAATAATTTGAAAGCGATGTTACAATTTGGAAAAAAATAAAATAAAATAATAGTCCTCCATACTAAATTAAATTCTGCTTTTGCCAGAATTTCATCTTTTTTTTTTTTTTTTTTTTAAGAAACAGAAAAGAAAAGAAAATTAATAATAATCAGTATCAAAACGGATACCATCGAAAGTTTTATTTTATTTTATTTTTTTATTGAGAGGGGAAGGATGAGAAGGTCGAAATGTTTATATTTTATTAATATTTTTCTCTCCACCCCCCCCCCCTATTTTCTTTGTTATTAATAAATTTACAATCGAAAAATAGATTTTTTACACTTAATTCACACCGATTTCTTTAGTTTTGGTTAAAAAATAGTTGCGAACTAAAAGATAATAAACTTTTAGCGTTTTTTTTTTTTTTTTTTTTTTTTTTTTAAAGAAAATTATTTAAATTTTATTGTAGCAAATTTTCTAATATTTAATTATTGTATAGTTTGAAAAACGTAGTCACGAATTATTATTTATCATTATTTATTTATACATTTAGTAAAATGTTTTTTTTTTTTTCTTTTTTTTCGCTTATAAGTTATAAAATATATTTATTTCTAGGACGAAAACTCAGACTATTATAAAATATAAAATACTTTGAACGGAATAAATGTCACCGTTATTGTTGAAAAACCGCAATTCAAATTGTATTGCAGTTGTTCCAAACAACTATTTACATTAACAAATAAGAAAATTTCTAAACTTTGGAATATTCTATATGAAAAACAAAAATCTGCATATTATTCTCATTTGAGTTGCAAAATTTTCCTTTTTCTGAAATATTTTCGAGCGTTTTTTTTTTTTTTTTTTAAATGAATCTGACCTTTTAAATGCAGAGATTGGGTGACATCCACTTACTAACTTAAAGTAACATGACTGATTACTATGAGTTTATTTATAATTACATTAATATTAATACTTAACATTTAAAACTCTATCTGCGAAAATTATTTATTTTAAAATATTATAACTTCTTACAAATATTTATTTGTAAGAAAATTTAGCGTTTTGAAGATCATGAACTTATGAAGAAATGCTAACTGAGAAAACGCAGTTTAAAGATTTTAAATCTATAAATGTATATCAAAAACCACTAGAATGTTGTGGCCACCACATGTCTTTCTTCTATATTTTCCTATGCAAATTCACTCAGTAAAAATAATTTATTAAAATCATTATTTAATAAAATTATCTTCCATGATAATGCAGTACGATTTCCATGTTAGAGAAGTAGTATAACACTAAATGTCCAAAAAAAGTTCATTTTATTCTCAATATAACATAAAAAGATCTTTTTTTTTTCGTAAAAAAAAAAAAAAAAAAAAAAAAAACTTTATTTTAAATTATCGCAGATCGATTGTTCAACCATTCATTTTAAAGGCGTTGGCGAGTTCTTTTGAAAAATACCCATCATGAAAATTTATTCCCCTCGTGGGGGGAAGGGATCTCTCCCTCCCAGGGAGAGAGGCGATGATCCTACATATACAAAAGAAAAAAAAAAGGAAAAAAATCCAGTTAACTATCTTTATTATAAATAATTCTTGTAAATTTCATAATGATTATTAAAAGATAGTTCGCTTTATGTACATTTATACAAAATTTTGTCCTATACCACCATGCTAAAAATTTAGAAAAAGAATTAAGCTTCCCCTATAAACAGCATCCTACAGCGCAAACGGGTAAACGGAATGTAACGAAATTTGGTATTTCGACTATACACGAGATGCGCACACAGAATTTCGAAAAAAAAAAAAAAAAAAAAGTTCCAAAATGTCCACCAGAGGGCGCCTTTTCCAGAAAAAACATTAAATTTAACACAATAAACGACCAAAACGGAATACAGAAAGAATATTAACAATCCAGAACAACAATCATGAGTAATAAAATGTAAAACCGGGAAAAGCTGTCAGTTCTAGAAAAAAAAAAAAAAAAAAAAAAATGTTGAGATTTGCATGCTTGCGAAGAAGAGGAAGCTTTATGTAAAACAGGTTTTTTTTTTTTTCTCTCAGACAGCGTACTGTTATTTTTTCCTTACCTTTACTTAATGTGGTTCGATGACAAGGTGATCCGAAACTAATCAATAAATGTTAATATTGTTGGTCATTTATTGTGTTAAATTTAATGTTTTTCCGAAAAAGGACATTTTGGATTTTTTTTTTTTTTTTTTTTTTTTCGAAATTCCGTGAGCGCATCTCGTGTATAGTCTGTATACCAAATTTTGTTGCATTCCGTTCACCCGTTTGCGCTGTAGGATGCTGTTTATAGGGGAAGTTTAATTATAACCACCCTGTATTTCTATAATAATAATCAGAGCATACCCATTTCATATATAAAAAATAAACCTTTTTAATATAAATTATTTCAAATGCTTATTTTCTTGTAAAAAAATGCAAATACTTATTTAATCACAAGAGCGATCCTTAAAGGTTTATGATTGTAATAAAATAGTTATAGGGGCAAAATATGAACACCACCTTATTGTTTCCACATTATTATAAACTCAGATGAGATTTAACTAAAGAGATAAATTGGTATTTCTACATATAAAACTGTATTTACTAATTATAGTAATATACATTGTTAGATTATTAAAATTGAGTAGAATATTGATTTTTTGACATACATTTTAAACTTTTGAAGAATTCGAATATTCTGATAAATTTAAAACAATTCCTAGCTAAGTATCAAATACAGATAAAAAAATTCAAAGCGATAACTCTGCCTGATACTTAGAATTCAAATTTTTGTAATAAAAGATTATTCCATTTGATTACTCTCTAATCCAGAAAATTCTGAAATCTAGCATTGTGAGTATGAGTGATATAGAAAAATTAAAGTTAAAATTTACATTAATAAATTTTCTAACAAAACTTAAAAAATTGCAAATAATGCTAAGATTTTTCTGCAGATCACCCAAATTTTTCCTGTAAAACTGGTACATAGCATTCTTTCAAAAAAAAAAAAAAAAAAAATCCTTATTTTTTTCTATTTTTCTTCCAAAAATGCATATTTAAGTAAACTATTCCCTTTGTAAAATTTTCATGAAGCGTTGTTTTCATAAACATTTTTTTTTATAATATGTTTTTAAAAATTGTAAATGAAATTTCTGGTCCCCATGTCAAGTGCTCCTGCGCCATGGCCCAGTTAGCCCATTCGAAAGGTATGAATAGCCAGATTTGCAGAATACAAAAATTATTTTCTTACGATGTCAAGAAGGTAATTTAAAATACTTTTATTTCTTTTGCACTTCTTCATTTTATACACACATTCTCTTATATTAAGAAAAATTCTTAAAGAAGAAAGTTGTTAAATTCGGCAATTCCTGAAAATTCAAATAGAACCCTGGACACAGTAATTTGTATAGATGTAACTCTCGACTGCAGATTTTTCATTCTAAGAGGCCATTAGAGTGCTAAAAATGACTATAAGTGAATGAGTGGATAATCAAAGTTTCCTACTATTGAACATATATGCAAATTAAAAAAGGATTTGATTTATGAAAGTTCTATTTTTTTTTTTTCTAATTTATTTACGATGATTATTATTATTTTGTGGCTTACAACAGCATTAATTTGAAGAAATATTTAAGCTAAAACATAATGCATTCCAACTAACTGAAGTTGTCTATTTATTTTCAAATAAGTGGATTTATTACAATATCTTTTGCATATATGTATGAAAAAAGTATAAGATTCGAAAATAATTTCAATGTCTGGTTTTGATGAATTTACATGTTCTGAAATTTCTTGCAACATGATTGTTGAATATTAATTATATTGATTAAATTTTTGTTCATGTTAATTGGTAGGTACCACTGTCATATAACACGATATAGAAGAAAGTATATTTGATTCGTGAATATTTTTCACTTCCGGTTTTCAATGAATTCACATGTTTTGAGATGTCCTAAACATGATTCGCTCATTTTTAGAAATTATTTGTCTGTGCGTGTATGATGTGTTAGGGAAATTTTGTAGTATTTCATGAACCAATGGGCAGAATTTAAGTACATTTATAATTGATTACACTTGATTTAAATTGGTGCTGATTAGCTGTTGGAATATATCACCCAATAGGTGATGCTGCTATATTGTGATTCAGCCCATTTAACTCAAGAATATATCTCAACTTATGTAGTGTATAAATGCATGAAACATGATAATATATATGGACATTATGTAAAACTATGCTGTTTTAATTTGAGTGCATATCAGCCGATGAATGGCACTGCTGTGTTGCAATTTAATTCCATTTATGAGAAGGCAATTACTTTGCTTTGTGAAAAAGTGGTCGAATTTCGACCACTGGGCGATACTAGTTAATATTATTTACCAAAGAAACATTATTTTAAAGTTAATATTATTTACCTCTACCCAACAAACATTAGAGTTAGAAATTTGTTTAAACACACAGATTCGTGATCGCTCAGCTTTTTTTTTTTAATTACCAATTTATATAAAGATTATATATAAATGAAAAATAGAGACCGGGGAAAAAAAAAAAAAAACTTTATAAAAATATTTTACATAACAAATTTGTCATACTGGTAACATTTGTTGATGACTCTGCAATAATTACCACTTTGTCGTCAAAGTGGCATTAACTCTATCCTCTTTGCACTTGAAGTTATAACATAAATAAACTTTCATGGTTTTCAGATATATACAATGATATTATAGATTACTAAATATACTTTTCTGGAAGTGATAGAAATGAACCTTAAATTACTAAATTCTGTCTAAGTATAGCAACTTTTAAAATTGTATGGCCTTGAAATAAATTAATAAGCTACAATGCTACAAATTTTTATGCAGTTAAGGGTCTAAGTATTCAGAATAATTCTGAAAACTACTTAATTTTTTGGCCACACTGAAGTCATTTTGCAAAACTACATAAAACATTTTATTTTAAAAGTTTAGATTTTTGCTACTATTCATTGGTATCTTTTTAAAGCTTCAAAATCTAAAAATATTAAATTATTTAGATTTTTATAAAGCAAAGAGAAACCTAATATGTAGACTGCTGGATCAAAGAAGCTATAGGTGCTCATGATTACATTAATTTGCTCTAGTCATTAAATTTTATAAAAATTTACAGAATCAAAACTATATAACACAGAGGTTTCGCTAGGTAAAAAAAAAAAAAAAAAAAAAAAAAAAAAGGCAAAGGGCTACTGCTAAAAAAAACAGGTCACCTTTAAGATTCTTCAGGACACATTTAACATTTAAAATCTGGACACAACACTCATTTTAAGATTCAATTATAAGTATGTAAACACTAAACATTTTTATATTTTAACTTCACTTTTGATACTTACTAATGAATAAATGAATATTGATAACTATACATAATAGTTTTATTTATATCAGTTTTTTTCCAGTATATCATTATTCTTCAATTAGTAGGTTGTTTTCTCCAAAACTTGTGTAAAAAATAATTAGAATTCCTTAAAAAGATTTAAAATAGAAATAAATATTTCTTTCAGTCCATATCAGTCAAATAGATAATAATTGGCTACAAGTTATAACAAGCAATATTAACACAATTTTTAAAAGCTGCTTAATATATACAAGCTAAAATTACGATAAAAAAATGATTGATGTAATCGCTACATACAATAAAAGAAGGTTTGTGCATGCGAGTGTGTATATCCATTGCTTTATAGGCAAATGGCTGATCACAAAACTACAGAATTTTGCATGGAGGTACATTTTGATCTGTCTTGATGCACCTAAAAGCCCAATTTTTGAATTTTTGACAAGTTTATTTTAAATTAATTAAAGTATATAAATTTCTGAAATGATTGATTCTGGAGATACAAGTGTAAATCTAAAATGCCTTTCGATGGCCCATCAACTGAGGGCCAATGTGCTAGTTTTTGTAGATAATCATTAGAAAAAAAATGATAAAAGTAAATTTTTCAATGTCATCACAATATCCTAAACCGTATGAATGATGAGAAAGTGATAAAAAAAAAAAAAATAAATAAATAAAATAAAATAAAATAAATAATTAAAAAAATAAAATTAAATAAACTTTAAGGTATGTTAGTCGCTTTGTATTATAGGGAAACAGCTGATTGCAGAGCTACAGAATTTTGCTTGGATGTCTGTTCTGACCTCTCTTGATACACCTCAAAGTCCAATTTTCGAATTTTTTATTAGTTTCTTTTAAAAATTAACTTTTTGTAGCTTGGAAATTGTTTAGTGTGGCCATCTGTTATCATAGAAGGAAGATAATAATCTGTCTAAGAAATGTCTGTCTGAAAATATAGTTCTTGAATAATAGCAGTGCCACTTATCGTCCAGTTAGCACCTAAATTGAAATGTCTGGTGAAGGTGAATATGCAAGCAGTGGGGACACAGGACTGATATAGCGTAGGTTGGGAAGATGTCACCAAAGGCAGTGGGAACCTAAAGTGAGGTTTTAAACGATTTCAGTGGAATTTATTCTCAGTTTTTATTTATAAAATGATTTAAAATATAGTGATTAATGCTTTTTGAAAACTCTTAAATATAGCGAGTAGTGAGGCAGGCAAACTTTGCTAGTAATTACTATAGTGATAGATATCTTTATCATTATAATTTAGACACAAGAAAAAAATGCTTACATGTAAACTATTCAGAATTCAAGAATACAGGAGAAAATTAAATGATTGTTTTAAAAAATAATTATGTTTGGTGTGTGAATAAGAAAGCAATTAAAAAAAGCTTTTCCTTTTTTCTTTGTATGTGTGAGTGAAAGAAGCTTCCTCAATAAAATACGACATACAGTATAAATTCAAGATTTATGGAATTTTTTGGTAGTAAAAAGTGACGAAATCAAACCATCTGCTTAAGGCAATACATTATTTGCAAATGAAAATGATGCAAACTTTACTCATTTTGTACCTACCAAATAAAACAAAACACTAAACCAGCAAGCAATACCTTGTGTACTGAAACTTGGTAGGTCTTAAACAAACTGTAGGACAGTTTTCCAACTGAAACTGTCCATGTCGATTAATGATTATTTCTATCATGTTTGTGCCAGGCATTGATCCAGTTTTGCACAGTTGTTTAGATTTGCAAATATTTTAAACTATGGTATGTATCGATCAGGGATTATTAAGTTTATACAATTAGAGATTACACTTCATACCAATTCATGTTATTCTATGGAGTCACCTTGTAAAATGATGATCAACTGAACTTTTCCAAGAGTTTTGCATGCATATGAAAGTTTTTGATACATAGCAAACTCTACATCAGTGGTAACCAACTCTGTCCCAACTGTCTACTAATGGACGCTTAAACTTTTATGGTTGACAGTAAAGGTTTTTAACAAATACTGAAGCACTTTCCTTTTTTAAAATATTTAACTTTTTAAAAATATTGAAAAGGAAAAATGCTTTATTGTTATATGCTTTACTTTGCTATAACTCAGTTTTATAAATTTTATTAAGTTACTTATCAGTTAAAGTTATACATAAATCAGTTAACGATATACTTACAGTTTTAAATCATTATTTTTGAGGAACCAGTGGGTGGTTCTACAGTTTTATTACTAACAAACATACAAAAGTAAGCGGTAAGGATAAAAAAGTTGACATTATGCATTCTTTACGCTCATACTTTTCTAAAAATAAAAATTTTTATTTCCAATTCCACACCTTTCTATGAAATTTGAATGATTAATTCTCAATCACTGTATTTATCATTAATTACAAAAAATTTGTTAAATATTAATGAATTTTTTGGAATTTGACCAATGTATGGGAATTCTTCTAACTATCATATCTCCTTCAAAATAGAGTAACTGGGGCTGAAAGTCAGTATCTTAAAAATGGCTCTAAAAATTTTCTTTAAATTTGCTACATAAACTTTTTAGTTTTTTTCTCATATATTATACTTGGTTACTGCAAAAAAAAAAAAAAACTAATATCTACCCTGATTAGGTTGGTCAACTTTAGACCTCAGAAAATTGTGCGAAAAAAAGCTTTACTGATTTTCTTTAAATTTGCTCAGTAAAATCTCTTTTACATGCCTTTATGTTGTTGCATTAGTTCATTACTATACAAAAATTGGTTGGCATCACATTGGTTAAGTGAATTTTTTACTTACATCTTCTGGCCACACTATCCTGAAAAAGAATGTATAATATATGCAGTAATGGGTAACAGAAGTTTGTTGCTACACACCAGATTGTTTAAATTCATTTCATTTGTCTCATTAATGCACAGTATTTCATAAAATTTATATTTAATTGCACCTTGATATAAATTAGAGTCTGCCACTATTTACTGCATATTATCCACACAGCTATGCTAAAAAATTTTCCAGTTATGGAAAGACTATATCTCAGCTTCTAGAACTTAAAACATGGCGAACTTCATGTGAGAGAGAGCAGTTATCAAAAAGGATGGTGACTAAGTTTAGATGTATACAGGCTAATTGTAATAGTAAAGTACTACTATTACTCACCTGCTGTAATTTTCCATATATATGGCTTCATTTCATTGTCTTCTGGTTAAAATTGCTCCAAATTGCATATGTAAAATCTTTAACCCGTTATTAGTCACTATAGACAGCGCCACCTATTACATATTTCGCACATTTTATTTAACTGTCACCAATAATTTTAAGAAGTGATGTGATCAACGTTTCTTCGATTTTATTTGCGTTTTATGTATATCAAATACCACTTCTAAAAATTTTTGGTGGCTATTGAATAAAAAAATCTGGCAACACTGAAGGATGGGCGGCAAATCGACCAACTAGCGACTACTAACGGGTTAATGTGAATAGCTATGATTAAATTTTTATGCTTATTAACCAGTAAGTGGCACTGTTATAGAATCATATATAAGAAATTTTGTGACAGCCACAACATTCTAGTTTTATTTTGTTAAGAACATAGCAAATTTCAATAAGCTGCACTTAAAAATCAAAAATTGTGATGCCATTCAAAAATAAATAGAAAATTAAGCATGATCTTGAATCTTCCTGATGGAGAGATAATTATATAAAGAGACTCAATGTAATGAAGAAACAACTAATTTTAATACACCTTTATTATACAAAATACTCAAATTACAAAGCAAAAAATGTACTTGTTCAGAGAGAAAAGGGTTTGAAAAAAATTATAGGGACAAAAGAGTAAAATGCATATATGTGTAATGTAAAGTGATAATAAGCTCGATTTAACAAAGAAAAATACACTATGATTTAGATACAAATGAAATTTATCACAAAATAAAACATAAGATAAAACAGTCAGAATATATAGAAAGAAAACTAATATAATTGCATTAAATGAAAGATTTATCTTTAGGTATAATACTAAAAATTAAATCATATAAAGCATGGCATATACTGCATGTGATAAAAACATGTTCTAAAGTTTGAAAAGGCCAGATGCAATACTATAATTATGGAATGTGGTGATGTTTTTATATATTATACGAGACAATTTAATTCACAATTATTTCTTTAAAAAAAAAAAAAAACTTATTTAGAAATTGCAGTTCAAAAATTTCCAACAATAAGAAATGGATTTCTAAAACACATACAATAGAACCCTAATTTATCATTTCTTACCAATGATTATTAAAATAAGTGAAAAAAAAAAAAAAATAATAATACAAATGGACAGAAAATGTATCTTCATTTTCCCACGTGATTGGGCTTAATTTTGAAGAAAAAAATATGGAAACGCTGATATTCTTCAGAACTAATGTTCATCTGTGTCTATGAGTCTATGGATAAATTCTTAAAAGTTTTACTACAGTTTTTAAGGTTGTAAATTAAATCATACAAAAGTCAGCAAGGAGTAATCAGACTTTTAATTTAAAATTTCCAGCTAGACTGATTGCTTTCTTCTTTAAAAACAAACTATTGTTTACTTTTTATACTTTTGGTATTTCATTTTAATACACATAACTTGAAATTATAGCTACAATTTAATGCTCTGTAAAAAATAAAAGTACAAACCTATTTATATTTACTTCTAACAATTACTGGTCGCTGTGTGAAAAGCGAGAGAGAAAACCATTAGTCATAACAGAGTAAAGTAAATAGAAGAAAAAGATTCTATTTTAAGTTAGATTACAGATGTAGGTATTTTTCATAAGAAAATAACAGTAAGGATTATAAAAGAGGGGGGGGTTGAGGAATATTTTTTTTTTTTAAATGATGCCCTGGTTAGTTTCCATACACAATATTAATGAGTTCCCACGTGTTCCGTCTAATATGTAAAAATTCAGTGAAATAAAAGAAGCATGAGAAATGACTTCCCATGCAAATTAAGTTTTGTGTATGCAAGAAAATAGGTTGCAAAGAATATATTATCAATTCCTAAAATTTCTAACAAATTTATCAAATGGAACAAATTATAATCACATATCACATACCTACAAAACAAAACACACGAGCATCAATATGATGCCCCTACTACAAATATAAAGCATAGTAATATATATATATAAATCATTGAACATACTAAAGTCCCCCCACCCCCACCTTCCACACACACACAAAAATAAACAAGTAAAATAACTACAACTATAGATATCGTATGCTTAGTTAATGCATCACACATTATGAAATTTTAAGATTTAACACAAAAGAGGGTGATGAACAACCCCTTGCTGACCTGGGGGTCAAGAGGACTGACCTCCCTGCATCTTCTGATTAAGACTATCTTGGTGTCTTCAGTCAACTAAAGAAATTATGGAATTTAATCATCCTGCCCAAAAAATAGTCTAGTATTTTAAACATTTTCCATGTGAGTTAAGACTATTTGGGCATTAAGATTTGATCACTTTACATATGATGTTATTGAAAGCACAAATAGATGTGCACAAAGGCATACGACTCAGGGTGAATGTGTCTCAGAAACCTCTGTCTACCACCTTCTGAGATATCCAGCATGAGCCTGATGATGAAAAGGTGAGGCATCAATTGTGCCTAAACACCAGAAGGTACATTTCTTTATATATATTTATAAATGCATAAAGTACTAGTATATAGATGAATATCTACTTCATTATTTAAAAAGTTACTTATACATTATAAATATAATCACCATTTTAAATTTACAAAAGAATAATAGTAAGAGATCTCCACTTAACAGAGACTTTAATCAAAATAATCTGTAAAATAATAACCACTGCTCTTGGGAATATTTTAGCTGATCAAGGATTTTTATAAAATTTCAAAGAGATGTACTAGATTTTGAATTATTTTGATTAGAGAATATATTTTAGTTTTAATTAAATATATATATACATATATATAATAATGATCTATTAAGATATTATAAGATTGCAATGCATTTAATTGCTCATTTCTATTTTGTATATTCAATAGAGTTTTCAAAAGTTTCTAACTTTATTTTAAAGTAGACCTGTCCGACCCAAAAAACCTTGTGGGCTGCTTTGGAAATACATATCATCCAAGTGGGCTGTGTTTTGTTTATACTAGGTTAAAATCTGAAACATAATACATAACTATTATAGATTTTATTTTTTTAACATAAATTAGCTGTCATATATAAAGACACACATTTTATTCTTTTCTCTCCATTATTTCAGAAATATATTATTTTAGGTAATATTTAAATATCTAAGGAAAATATCTCTTTGAAAATTGTGGTAACAATCCAATAAAATGCACTTAAAAATATAAGAACTCTGCGACCAGTGTACGTGTAAATACTTATGACAACAAATAACAAATTATAATAATGATAACCCACAAAACAATCAAATTGCATTTTGTTTGCAATAATCTGTGTGATATGCGTTTCTCTTTTCTTTCATATAGTGTTTTCTTTTGACAGATATAGTAACCCTTCGTAGTATTTTTCCTTTGAAATGTCATAACAGATTTATTAATTTTTGGTGTGTTGATACAAGATGTGTCAGGGGTCACAAAATCGTACATGGCAGACCATTTGCAACATAAGGTCCTCAGGTCGGCCACAATGCACTAACTATAACAAATTTTAGTAAAGCATAACTATATATATATATTTTTTTTCATATATAATTATTTTTTCTGTATTTTGGTCAATCTAAAATTATTGATATTTTATAGAGAAAAAAATGATTTTTCATTCCCCATCAAAAATATAAATAATTTTGGATATAACATTGTGCTCTTTTTTTTTTAGTGCTAACAGTAATTGTTTAAACATTATAATCATCATTTATCAGATAACCAAACGGTTTAAAAAATAAATAAAAAGTGTAATTTCAGAAATGATTCTTTTAGTTACATATTTCCTCGAAACCAAAGAAAAAGGTATAAATATAGTGAATATCAAAAAACAATTTTCTTTTTCAGTTTAATCTATAGTTTAACTGTATCAGTTATAGATCATATTATATTTACACAAACATTTTATATATTTTGTAATTTTAACAACAATATTATATTCTAAATTTACAGTTTAAAAACTTGACTACAAAAAATGAAAGAAAATGCAGGTATGACAATTAGGGTTCTACTGTGATAAAAAATAATTTATTTTCAACTTCTATGGATATGTACAATTAGAAATTTATAAGAAAAAAAAATCTACAGTTTCAAGAATTACATGAAAACATGACTTTTTTTTATGAACAGTATAAAAATAGATTCCCTCTTTCAAAACTTTTACATACATTAATAAAGATTATCATAATTTTCTGCATTTTGATTTAACAGGTTATTATTTAAATTTACAAACTACATACTATATATAGCAATGAAAGACACCTTAGTTTTTATAGATGCTATTTTACTTTCAAACTAATCATATTTTTCAATTTAAATTGTACATCATCAACATTGAGCAAAATATTTTGATAGCTTAATATAACTATAATATGCCACAAAAACTTTAGTCAGAAAGGTCCGCTTTTAAATCTTTCTGATATATAAATAATTTGATTATTTATAAATAATAATTTAATTCTTTATATGAGAAAAATATGACTTTAGTATTTTTCATTTAAAGTAATTGCTATTTATTGGGGAGTTAAAAATTTAAAAAATATACCAATTTTATTTATTTGAATAAATGAATGAACATCAATTTAAAACTGCCACACAATCGCACAATAAACACATAAACTTTCAAATAATTGAAATTTATTAAAAAAAAAAAAAAAAATCAGAAAATAAAATGGCAATAAAATAAATCATATATAATCACAATTGTAGCATTACACAGCTTTTTAAATTTTAGCTATTTGATATAAAAAAAAACCAATAATAATAATAATAATAATAATAATAATAATACAAAATAAAAAATCACACAAATTCCACTATATGCACTGGTGTTTAGGGAAAATGAAATTCAGCAGAAATGGTAGTACATTTTAGGATGAGCTTAATTTTAACTATCTAATAACTTTAACTCATCATAATCTTTATTTATTATTATTATTTAATTTTACATAAAAATAAACAAATAAAAATTATGAAACCAAAGTAAATGCATGGCCTCTTATGAAAATCCTCTTCTGCCAGTGCCTATTATTATATGAATATTATACCCAGTGTAGCATGGCAGCAAGAACTGTAGATTGTTTAAAGCTCTGCAGATTAATTTAAAAACTCAAAAAGAAAAGCTAGGTCTGAAAATATTTAAATGTAATTTGCATTATGTCTCTAGATTACTGTTCTTGCTGTATATTTTTAATTTGCTCTTTGTAGATGTAGATTTAAACATATTTTATAAATTGCTAATATTTTTCTAACAATATCAGACTTTGTCCAGCATTTCTAGATTGCAGATAAATATTGTTTTGCTGCAGATTGATACAGAAAATTCTGCTACTGGGTATTATATGCGTGAACTAATTAAGTTCCATATTAATATAAGCTGAGGCAAAACTAGACAAAGAACGAACCAAACAATAAAACTGCTTACCTTTATATATAGATATGTATGTTTAAAAAAAGTTTTAAAAGAATATGGTACATTCTTAGAATATAAACTGTCAAGATGTAAATATAGAATATCTTAAATATATTAAAACAGCAATGTTTATAATTAAAGATAAGTAATTTATTATATGTCATTAAACAAGCTGACGGCGCATCACTTTGAACAAGGATAATTTATTTATTACTGTTTCATATTATTTTATTACATATAAATCATAGATTTTTAATGTTTAAAAAACAAATCAAACATTTTTTTTTTTTTTTTTAAGTGCTTTAAACTATCAAATTTTAAATTTGTAGTAAAGTAACAAAAAAAAAAAAGCAATAAACCTTATGATAGAAATGAAGAAAAATATATACTGTTTCAAATTTCTATATCAAACTAAAATATTGCTTATATTACTTTAAATAAAATAAAACCAATATTTTAAAAAATAATACTGACTAAATTGAATTACATTTCACTGAAACAAAAATTGAAAATACTTAAATTTTATAAGTGCAATTCAAAGGGATTTTTTAAAGTTAAACATTTACTTGGCAATTTAACATTTAACAAGTTGGAAAAAGAGACAGCAAAAAATTCACACAGATAAACCTTGATAAGATGCAAGAACAGTGGAATATATTTAACTATATAACTGGGAAAATGTCATTTAGAGCAGTGGTCGCAAGCTGCACAAGGCTCTTTAGACACTTGAATGTGGCTCTGCTCATATTAACCTTTCCTAAAACACCTTTCAATGGAAAATTACAGTTTTTTGCTCCCTTAGTATTGACACTGCCACTTTTAAAATGCATTTAATGCAGTTAAAAACAAAGAATTATGCATTTCTAGAATCCATCACTTTCAGGCTAGTATGGAAAAATCAAAGAAAAGGTAATATCTTCATTCATAGAAAAAAAAAAAAAAAAATGTTTGAGAAGTCTGTCATGATAATTTTCAACATCTAGAATAGTATTAATGAGTTATAAGATCAGTTAATAAAATTAGCATTTGTTGTTTTTTCACTCTTTACCTTTACATATTCATGCAAACAATTTTTTCAAGCATGAGCCTTATAACAATTGAGAATTAGTCCTATTGATGAGAAACTGGAATCCTACTAAAAGTTAAAAACAACAGTATAAACATCTGACTTATTCAGACGTTTCAAGGAAATTTTCACACAAAAACATATTTTGTCATATTTTTATTTGAACATAAAAAAACATTTTTTGCCAAAAAAATAAGATTATTATTATTATTTTGATAAGTTTATTTAATGTTTATAGATAGTTTAAACCTTATGCTAAAAGCATGATTTTTGAAATGAAATTTGGACTCTCAAAAAAAATTCTTAATTGTTTTACTACGTATTTTTGACTCTTTGTCAAATAATTTGTGTTTGCCGACTACTGGTTTACTGTATTTATTTTAGTAATTTTTAAATACAAAAAGCACTAATTGATTATTTATAATAAACTCAGGTACAGTTTAATATTATAAAAGCTTATAAATTATCTAATAATATAAAATGTAAAAATAATCTAACTTAAACTAAATACTGTAAAGAACTAATCAACAGTTTAAAAAATATGTTTCATTTTAACAAGTTGTATAAAATATTAATTTTATACAGTAATAATATTATACAAATTCTTTTTCTGTCTAGCTATCAAATATACTACATTAGAAGAATCTGAAATCATAGTGAAAACATTATCTGGTAACTAACTATTTTGTTTTAGCATAATAGACTTTCATAACTTTAATTTAATACTAAATATTTTGTAATAAGAAAGTTGATTTATTTAGTTATTTTTAAGAAGTTTGAAACAAACATTTACAAAGAATTTAAATGCGTGATCTCACGAAAATTTTTTATGGAGAAAAACATTATCATGAGGTCTAACTGATTTTACATTATTTTCTTCCTTTTCCTTTTCTTAAAAAGAGATTAAAAGTGACCACAAAAAATAATGTAGTTCAAAAGTTTTAATCAACAACAAATCGAACTGATTATTAAAAAATTGTGTTACATATACAGTTTAAAATACAATTTTTAAAAAACTTGGAATTTAACTTTAAAATGAACACAAAATAATTTAGTACATGGCATACAGCATTCTAAGTACAGTAGAGCGCCGATTATCTGGAATGTCCAATTAACCGGATCGATCAAGGAGCAAAAAAAAAAAAAAAAAAAAAAAAATCCATGAAATTTCAGTTTTTACCTTTTTAGATTGTCTGCAGACGGTCGAAATCGCTCCTTTTGTCCCCCCCTCCCCCTCGCTTTCTTCTGCCCAGTTTCAGTGAGGGGGAAGAGTAAAAAGGGCTGAATGCAAGGATTAGGATTTTTCTTTTCCCAAGAATTAGAGAGGGTAGTAATGCGTTTCCTGATTCATTTTCTTTTGACTTCCTCTATGAAGCAGAACACTCTCACGAATTTCTTTTTACCATCACAATAAATTGTTTTTTTAAATATACAATACTATACTGTAATACCTATAATTTCTATGTGAGCTTTTATGTAAAAATTTGTACTATTTTTATAGAAAATAAAATTTTAAAAATTTAAAAAATTAAATTGTAAACACACTATTTGTAATATGCTAAATAGGCACAGCTATAATTCCCAGTCCTAAGCCTAGAAAAAGTGTGAAGGGAAGTTACATAAAAAATATTGACTTGGCCATTTTATAAGTTGTCCAATTATCTGGATTTTTCGTTAACCAGATCAGCCTCGGTCCCAACCGATCGGGATAATCGGTGCTCTACTCTAATTAAGTTTTACTGAAATCAAATTTTATTGTATGTTAAAATTTCAGAACAGTTCCTATGTATTATTCATAGAAATAAAAAGAGTATTATCCTACGGTTATATATATGTTTATTATTACTGGGGTATATATAAACTGGGCCCTTTTGAGAAGTTTCACATAGCAATCACAAATTTTCTTTTTCTCCCCATCTGTTTTTTTTATTTATTTATTATTATTTATTATTTCTATTAAAAAGATTTATTTTTTGATATTTCATATAGAGATCAGTTCAATTGTCTTATATAAATTTGTTAACTCTATGTTAAATAAGGTGAAAGAATTTTTTTAAAAGCTAGTGGAGATAACTACAAATTTAATAGAACAATAATGTTTAATTACGTCAATTTTTTGCTTTAAAGGGAAAAATTAAGATCGTATTTTTATAATTTGCTCATTTTAAATTACAAATTCTCCCTTCTTTATATCTGTTAAACCGAATAAAAAACTCAATTTTATATTTATATGGTACATAATAAACAGTAAGAGAATATGTTTAAAAATTAAAGAATTTCTCAAATATATATATAGGCTGAAATAAAAAAAATTGCACTTAAGAAATAGCACATTGTAAAAAGAAATATTTGTTGTAACATCAAAGAACAATTTAAAATTAAGTGCAAGAAACATTTCCATTATAAGCGCAATGTGCAGCATTTGTATTAATCACTTATCTTGTAAATGTGTTACGATTTCGTTTTGATTATTTTTAATCAGCCATATTGTAGCCTTGGGATTAATCATACTCTACCACTTATTTTGGTAATTTTCTACAAATGTTCATATCTGTATTTTTTTTTACACATACATATATTTATATACTTAAATTTAAGTCTGAAAATTTTAGGTTCTTAAAAGTTTGATGATAATGGCAATAAAATTTAAGGGAAACATATAAGCAAAATCCAACCAAAAAATCTATTTTTTCTTTTTTATTAATCATTAATAAATAGTTCAAACGTTTATATTTTTATTCTGGCAATAATGTATCAAACACAAACTCATACACACATACATATATATTATACATATATATATAGTGTTGGAATTTTTTTATTCTTTCTAAGTGTACTTCATAGGTTACTGGTATTTCCTACCAATAAAAATGTTAATTAAATCTTTAAATGTGTTTTACTCAAAACACAGATATTTCAGGTTCATGTTCCCTTTTTTCACTATCTATGAGACTTACGAACTCATAATTTTTAAAGACACTTATATCGTACACTTTAATGCAGGGGTTTGATGATTTCTAAAGAATTATTCATTTTAAGAAGTGAAAATTTTCAGTTAATAATAATTTTTTAGTAAATAATAATTTTTCAGTTTCACTTAGAAATAAAATAGTTTGTTAAAGTATGTAAAACATGATACTCTAACTGTCATAAAAAATCTATAATTTTATCTTTCACCATTTCAGAAAAAAAAAAAAAAAAAAAAAAAAGATGCATAAAGCTAGTGAATTTAACATGGGGGAGATAGGGTTTTCCCAGTCCCCTTAAAAGATTTTTGGCTAATACTATTGAGAAAGATGTATAGTTTTGAGAATTTGTGTAGTATTAAAGTTTATGGAATCTCCAAGAAGTATTTTTGATGTATTTTACAACATTCATGATAAATATAAATGTAATAATAATGATAAATAAACCTTATAATAATTATATGTATTTCTGGTTTTTATGTATCATTGGAAGTAAAGCTTGGAGAGCTATTTAAAAAAAAAAAAAAAAAAAATCACACAGTTATATTCCTAAACCATCACCAATGACCTAAAAGAAGGAATCACACTGTTGTGGTTTAATTCCTAATTTTGTGTGTGTGTGTATTTATCACTAGATTCTATTTATAAGGGACATCTTTCATGGACTTGTGTGTGTGTGTGTGTGTGTGTGGTGTTGAGAGAAAAACTGAAGATTTACACAAATGTTAAAATCTTATGAATTTTGTGAATGGTACACAATAGAAAGATATTTAAACTACTTCACACACCATAAATTTTAAGTCAGCACAACCGGTTTCAGTCTTGTTTTTGCCTCCAAGGCAGTAGCACGTGTTTGCACCTGATGAAGAAAGGCTACGTTTTTTCGAAACCGGTTGTGCTGACTTAAAATTTATGGTGTGTGGAGAAGTTTAAATATCTTTCTATTAATTGTACGCCAGTTTTTGAATTTAGTTTTTGGTACACAATAGGTTTATATTTATGCAGAAAATACTTATTTCAATTTTTAATGAAAGCACAGCATATATCTGTATTTGTACTGAGAAGGAAATATTCTTAAGCTAAACTCATAGAATTCAACAAAAAAATTACAGGTGATAATAGATGGCTCAAAATATCTACGGCGAAAAAATTAGCTGCTTAATTGCAATGGAAAGGGGGGTAAAAAATTAATATAAGTCAACATTTTAAAAATCAAATGCAACCCTACTTGGCGAGGATGCAGAGAAAAGTACCAAGTTCTTAAATGAACTGCTCATGTGTCCCCGTACCAATTTAACGCTGTTTCAAAGTCACTTTTTGATATTTTGCTTTCAAAGCTATTTGAAGTTCAGTTTGAATAGATATTGTTTGTAAAATCTGTATATTTTCTACCCTTTTATTTGAAGTATATATTAGCAAGGAGCTTTAAATATTTGTTTTTATTTAGTTTAATGCTGGAAAGTCTCTTGCATGATTTATATATATATATATATATATATCAATATTTTGCAATCTATTTGTTTAACGAAGCAGTGACTTTTAAATAGAAAATGCCACCACATATTAAACTCCCCATCCTCTCCCAGAAGAAAATTCTGGATATGCCACTGAATTACATTTTCTTAAAAACGTCAGTTTTCAAGAATTCGAAGTAGCTAATTGATGCTAAGTGGAAGGGTCTGGTAACCCTGATTCCATTTACAACATCGTTCTACACCTTTCCTAATGAAGTTAAGCAGCTAATTTTCAGAGTATGAATTTCCTATAAGTTATTCTAACACCTGTACCAATTTCATCGAATTCTATGAGTTTAGCTAAAGAATGTTTCCTTGTGAGTGGTGAAAAGTCTTAGCAACATTTGTATGTTTTCTGAAAACTATAAATAATACAGGGATTTTCAAAGTGTTGAATATGGGGTGAAAATTTTAACAAATGAAAGTGACAGCCTAACTGCAAAATTAAAAGGCATAAAATTAAAAACAAAGATATGCATATAAAAAATACAAATAAATAATTTTGATTAGATAAAAACAAAATAAGAAAGAAAATAAATGTATTTATACAGATTAGAATATAAAATATCAAAACTGTATCACAATATATACAGGGGTCAAACTACCTAGCATGCAAAAACCCTGAAAACTGATATTTGTATTCAAATAGGGAAGATTTATTAATGATATATCATATGGCTACCTGTATTAAATGATATTTGGAGAGTTCTTAATACATTATAAAGCAAATTAAACATTCAAAATAAGAAATTTCTGAAAAAACAAAATAATTTACATGAAAATCAGAAACAGCAAAAATTTCAAAAAAACCTGAATTCAGGGGTAGGCCCTGAAAAGTTTCACCCTTGTATATAGTACACACCAGAATATAAAGCATGCGGGTATTTTCAAAAGGATTTTAAAACATAATATAATATCACCTTAAAAAATATTTCTTGGGCCTAATTAATATTAATCAAGACAAACTTACAGAAGGAAGGAGCATTGCAAAGCACTGGAAGGTATAGCAATTTTTGAAAGAGAAAATTTAGTTTAAATCTATTTCAAATAATTTTAATTGCAGAGTGAACAATAATTGAAAAATAAAATAAATATAAAAAAGAAAAGGATTATGTGTAATTCAGAGATACTAATGACCTACATTAAATTAAAAAAAAAAAAGTATGAAAATCAGACTTTTACACATGAAAAGAACACATTTTGGTGTACATAAGTTTGGCAGCTGTAAGCATCATTAATTTCATCGATAAATGTTTGTAAGAAATGTGCATATTACAATCCTTAAAATAAATGCTCACATAAATAAATTCAATAACCTACTAGTTCCTATATTCATATGCATTCAATTGCCAATGTCATTAAAAAGAGAGAGAGAGAAAAAAAAAATGTGCACAATTTGAGCACAAATATAAGAATTAAATTAATAATAATAATCTGAAAAACACATGCAACTGGTCTAAATTAAAAAACATTTATTGTAGAAACACATTTAAAAAGCTTTAAGATTAAAAAAAAAAAAAAAAAACCTATGTGATATTGGAATAAGTAGTTCTAATACAAAACTTTTACAAATTTACTTTCATTTGTGCTTTTCTTTACTTTTGTTGAATTAATTATGATACTAACTGAATAAGTTGTTTAAATATTTTATATCTTAAATAAGTAATAATTAACTATCTAAACTAGAATAAATTTCACTGGACTCTCAAAAAAACAGAAACACCTCATAGGCAGAGCCTGATTAAGAGGGAAGCACACATTATCTCCGCTCTCACCGGAATATTTTTACAATTATTTTTTACTTCATGTCATAGAAATTCCACGCTTTGACGAAGAAATATTTTTTATAAAAAATGAACGATGTAAAACAATCCAATTTACTCATCGTTATTAGACACCAGAATTCTTTTAAAATAATTTGTAATTAGAATTTTGTGTTTATTATAGGAGTATTTGTTAAAAAATAACGGTGTAAGTATAAATAATGTGTGCTTCCCCCTTAATCAGGCTCTGCTCATAGGTGCAATATGACTAACCATGTCGGAAATAACAGTGACTAACAGAAGGTTAAATAGAATAAAATTACAGGTTTGTAATTCAGTAGAGAAAAAATGAGCACAACATAATAAACAGGAAGGCACGATACTGTGGTCTTATACTAAAAAGTGACTCCTTAACGTTTTCTTTATTAAATTTATAATTTTGGTTGCAGAGAAAAAGAAAAAATACTCACAATTCTTATATAGTATGGTGCAAAAAATTTTAAATAAATTGTGCTAAATGCACTTCCCCCCCCCCCCTCTCCTGAAAAGATTGAATGCATATTTATGCAGTTATATTTTTTAGCATTTTATCCCATATTTAAAACATCTATGAATAAAAAAAAAATAATAAAATAAAATTCTTAAACATATCTATAAACTGACTATTTCTTTGTTTTTACAATTTTCTCTTTGTTTTAAGCAATGTAAAATATAAATGTTTTAAAGAGAGATGAAAACTTTAAAAATGCCAAAGAAATAGTTGATGAACAAAAATAATATGAAAGATTCACAAAAATAGAAAATAAAAAAGGTAAAAAGCATTGGACAATTGATGAAAGGAAAATAGAACATTGTAAATTTATATCAAACAAAATGTTTTATTTTGCTTGATAAAAGAGCTGCTATTTTTTTTCCATTATGTAAAGCAAAAATGGTACAAAGACAAAATACAATGAAAATGCATAGCTAAAAATTCAAACATTATGAATTTTAATGTAAGACAACACTAAAAAAAAAAAAAAAAAAAAAAAAAAAAAAGGATGAGGCCGAAATAAATCAGCCAACTTTTAAGGATTTTTAATAAGGTAACTTAAAATGTTTAAAAAAAAAAAAAAAAAAAAAGATTCGTTTCTTTATTTTTTACTATTAAAGAGTTTTAAGGTTTATACACATGCTTTAAAAGCAAATAAATAATGCATTACATTATTAAGAGAGAAGATATTAAGCTGTATGAGGAATTTTAATGATTTAACTTAAAATAAATAGCATCAATTTTTAAAAATAAAAATGAGACAATCAAGTCTCTTTGTCGCATTTTTTCCTGGATTCTGACTTCACAATCACTAATTGAATAAAAAATACTGCAATACCTAATAGTTGATCTTTTTTCATTATAATAATCTTGATTTTTTTTTTGAGTATTAAAAGGAAAAGGAACACCAAATAACAGTAAGTTTTTAAAACAAGCTTATATACATCAATAGATAGATTCCATCTTTTACAGACTCAGACAGTCTTCATTTCCGAAACATCAACTTTGATCTTACAGTGCATATAGATTTGACAAATCTAACAAAAATACTTTGAAGACACGCATATGGAAATCAATCTTGAAAATATATACTTAGGAACAAAGACTTTTTTTCCTTTTTACAATAGTCTTTTAAAGCACAAAACATCCATTTATAACATTCCAATTCCATCACTTTCTTTGTTGCCTTCTTTTTCAAAGAACATAAAATCCTATATAAACAAAAATAATAAATAAAATTCCTTCAAAAATATGGAATGTAATATGAAAAAAATTTGATGAAAAGTTTGCAAAAGCTGTTAACATTTTCTAGATTTTAGCTAAAAACTGGATATGAAAAACTTGTCAGCAAAGAAAAGAGAAAAATACATAATATATTTAAACAAAATAATACAGAAAAAAAAAGGGTCAGATTACAATCTTTAATATATATATATATTTAATAGATTTTTAATACGCAAGCGAAGTGATGACATCACTGACCATCAGTAAGGCCAAGAAAAAGATTTCCTATGTTAATCGTCCATTGGATTTTTTGTAAAAAAAACTGTAGACAAAAAAAAAAAAAAAAAAAAAATGGCAAACTTCCATTTTCAAATGTAAACAAAGATTTTATTTCAAAGGGTGATATTTACACAATAAATATCCAACTAATATACTAATTAAAAGGAAAATGATAAATATTCTATCATAATTTGAAGTCAAATTTGTTTTCAAATGTCTAAATAAAGTATCTGATAAAAGATACTAATATGCTGAAGCCGAACAGATTTGATATCTGTCGTCCTTGGTGGAAAAGAAAAGATTTCCAAATTACCTGGCGAAAATATTTAATTCCTTTCAAAAATCATGGTTATTTTAACAACGCATATTAAGAGAGCAATCAATAATATGAAACGATATTTTGTAATACGAAAATATACAACTGGATGTATATTTTCGTACTATGTTTTTGATCGCCAAATACAGAAAATGCCAAGGACAATAGAGTTTTCAAATTTAAAATTAAAATTTTATCAATTTACAAAATAACTTAATCTAACGCATGCACACAATAACTATGGGGATTAAGACTGGGAAATAATTTTCCTCAATTTTTAGTATTTTTTTTACAAAAAATCCAATGGACCATTTAACATAAGAAATCTTTTTCTTGGCCCCACAGGCGGTCAGTGACGTCACACTTTGCTTGTGTATAAGGATACAACACTTAATATTTTTGAAAAATATTCTCAAAGAAACTTATGTCACTAAATTTTTCAAGAAAAATTAGTGATTTTCACTTGAAAGAGTTTCCTTGTTAGAGAGGTTCAATGAGCTTAAATTTCAAAGAATATTACCACTATAAAAAAGCATTTTAAAATTTCAGAAAAAAAAAAAAAAAAATGTATGTGTTGAAATGTAAATTGTTTTTCTTAGTGGCTACGCTGTTATACCTGTTTGCATTCTATATTAGTACTAGCAGACCCGGTCACGCGTTGCTGTGACTAAGTTATACGTTGAATTATATTGCAGTAAACTATTTAATACAGTCAAATTATTATTTACGAATAAAGTCGAAAACTTTGTAGCTGATGTAAATACCCACAGGATTGAGATTTGAAACTTAAGTCAAAATTTGGAAGCGAATGATAAAAATTTTCGTAGAGTTGATATTAAGCACAAATTAATTTTACTGTAGGGTCTTATAAATTTTAATGGAGTAATATTATTTCTAATGCTACTTAGGATAAAAAAGCTAAAATGACTAATATATAAATTAAATTATATTAAAATTGTATTAAAATAAAAGTATAAAAGAAGCAGACGATTTTAAAATCAATTTTTATGGAGGAGTGAAATATAACATATGCTATAATGGATAATTTTACTATAAAATGACCTCATCATTTTAAATATTTTAAAGATGGCAACAGCTGTAGTTATAAAAAGGAAAACAATATGGCTAAACCAGAAAAATAAGTAAATTTGATAAGTATTTTAAAACTTTAAAATAGGACATCTTATGAAATATTGGACACTGAAATTAAATACATATATCAAACATTGAGGATTAAGATAAGAATAATTATAAGATTTAAAAAAAAAAAAAAAAAAACTTTTTATATACCATGCTTTTTAATTTTAATATACTAATAATATACTAATTAAAAGGAAAATGATAAATATTCTATCATAGTTTAAAGTCAAATTTGTTTTCAAATGTCTAAATAAAATATCGGATATAAGATAGTAATATCTTGCAGCGGAATAGATTTCATTTCTGTCATCCTTGGCGAAAAAAAGAATATCGCCAAATTATCTGGCGAAAATATTTAATTCCTTTCAAAATCATGGTTATTTTAACAACTTATATTAAAAGAGTAATGAATAATATGAAACAATATTTCGTACAATACATATTACACGTCATACATACCTACAATGAATAATACATATTACATTTCGTACAATACATACATCTGGCATGTATATTTTCGTGTTACGCTTTTGATCGCCAAATACAAAAAAAAAATAAAAATAAAAATAAAACGCCAAGGTCGACAGAGTTTAGAAATTTAAAATTAAAATTTTGTCAATTTGACAGTAAAATAACTAACTCAATCTAACGCATATGATAACTAATACATATCTATATTCTATACCCAAATATAACGATTGAAATCGGGAAATAAATTTCCTCGATTTTTAATAATTTTTTACAAAAACTTCAATGGGCGATTAACATAGGAAATCTTTTTCTTGGCTGTACAGACGGTCAGTGAGTCACACTTTGCTTGCGTATAGAACTCATAGATATAATATAGTATGTATAGAGTGATCATTGGGGAGAAAAAGTGATTCCTTTTCACTTGGGAAAAGACGACATTTTTACCAAAATATGGCCGTCTTTCCCCGAGTGAATACACACGGGAATGCATATGAATATTTTAGCAAATAAAATTTGTGAATAATTTATTTACTAAAGGTGAATGAAAAACTCCAGATACATTTTTTTTCCGGCATCAAAAGTACGATAACATGGGGATGATAGATCTATATATATTACTATATCTATGATAGAACTACATTAGCACTTTATCAATGTGTAAAAATCTTTAAATTGATTATGACGTCAATTTTCGTGCGATGCATAATTTAACTTTTTATAATTTTTTAACGTTCACGTTGTATTTTTTTTTTTTTTTGGCAACAATTAAACTTATGGAACTCACAGATATTTTGGAGCAACTGTAACAAAGGTCTATAATTAACAAATAATTGCAATAAAAAAATATTGTGACAATAAATTGAGATAAAAACTATCCTATCTCTCAAGTTGGACCAAACTACACACAGTGTGCAAAATTTCATTAAAATCGGTTCCTTAGTTTAGGAGTTTATCGCGGACAAACATCGTGACACGTAATTTATACAGTACACTCTCAAAAATCCACACAGCTTAAAACGAAATGTTTTGCGGATTTCTGAATTTTGCAGATTTTAGAGTAATTTCTTTTATTTACATCTTAGAACCTCATTTGAGTTGCAAATCTTTAAGATACAATTTATATCTTATATATACAATGCTGAAATATAGTGTGTCTAATAAAAGTACAAATATTCATGAAATTTTAATTTAAAGAACAATTTTTATATATCACATTATAGTTACAAATTATCAAGATTTTTGAAAAGTCTGATTAATACTAGTTTAAGTAAGAATATTCATACATATTTATTTTCGTATAACCTGCAAAAAAGTCAGCAATTCTTGGTCAATCACATAAGTTTGTGCTATGAGAAAATTTGAGTATTTATCTGTATGAGAGAAAATCTTTCATGAAAACTGTCTTTTTCCTTTTCCTCTAATGATTATCATTTATTTTTTAATAATTATGTATAATTACACTTATCATTTCCTCCTCTGCAATATGTTGAGTGATTGGTGATTCATCAGCATCAGTTAAAAACTGATTTGTCTCTTAATACAGCTGAATTTTTGCAATCCACTAATCAACAAATCATTTGTGACAATGTTTGTTTACATTGCAAATGATATGCGGATTTTAGAGAATTGCGGATTTTAGGGTTGCGGATTTTTGAGAGTTGACTGTATATATATACAGATTGTGGTTAATCACTTAAACATATAATTGAAAGCAATAGATTTTAGGGCTTTTTTTTTTTTTTTCTGATAGTGTGAGATTAGGGCTTTATTCTCTAGAAGGCAAATAGGGCAAGCATCTGACCCCCCCCCCCTCTACCCTGATTAATAAAATAGGGTCTCCAAATCTCCTTTTGAGATTAAAAGCATTTTATATATATCCAAAATTAACTTAGAGGATTGTATAGCACAAGAGATCCCCCCAATTAATGATTTTGCCCCTCCTTTTATTTATAGAAATTTCCATGGACCAAACGCTGATTTGCAAAACTGAGTCCAGCACATACTTCACTGTTTTTTTTTTTTTTTTTTTTTTTTTTTTTTGGTAGCCTTTTAATGAAGCGACAACAAATAAAAAACACTAATATTAGCCAAAAATAAAACAAGCATGCTTCAACAGATTTTAGTAAAACCAAAATGAAGCTTATAAAGTAACTTACAATTAGCATGCATGCTCCAAGAAGCACAGCTTTTATGTTGACATCAAGATCCAAGGGAAATGTAATTCCAAAATGATCAGAATCTGTAAAGGCCTCTCTAAGTAATCCGGACCACTGCTTCCTTATGGTACCAACTTCAGCTTTACGATCTGTTGACAGTACCTATGACACAAAGCATGAAAATAAAAAAAATTCTTATTTGTCATATATAACAAAGTAAAGAGAATTGCTATTATTCACTAATAAAATACATTTTTAATAGAAACACAACTTTAAAAAACTTAACAAAAAATATCCCTGAAGCATTCATTAAGAGAAAATCAAAATACTAACTTTGAATTCTACATCGCCACAAATGGAGAATGTACACAAAGGCCCTTCAATACGCAATACAGTTTCACCAGCAGCATTTTTAACTTGGAAACTTGGATATAGAATACTCCAATCTTGAACAACACTTCCAATTAAATTTCCAGGTGGGGCTGTTACTTCCATCACCTAGTAAGAAATAATATTATATGATTAAAATATGGCAGTCTATACTATTCTAAGTATGCAAAGCACACTTAACATTTACAAATTGGCTTCCTTTTCTTAATTAAAATAAAATATATTAAAGAATACAATTATACCCAAGTAGGGTAGGAATTGTACTCATTCTCTTACATATTAATTTAGATTATTATTATTTTTTTTTCTTTATAAAACATATCCAGTATGGTTTGAAATGCTAATTACATTGAGCTTTGAAAAATTAAATACTAATTTTAACTTTAAAACATTTTAAAATATCTAACTTTAAAGAAGTTGTTTGTCGTAATTCTTTTGACTGCAGCCCCTGCCATCCTCAGCGACCACATGATGAGTATCTTCAACGAAACTAACTTGATTTCTTCCCTTGGGCTTCATCTTTAATAGGTGGCACCATGTTGTATCTAAGCTGCCTACTGGCCATTTCCACTGAAAGTTGGATCCGCAAGAATTTCTATTGTTTCCGGGTTAACGGCATATTTTTGATTTTCATAGTTTATCAGTTTTTTAACTTTTTCAAAATCTATTTGTATATTTTCTTCTTGGTTTATTTTGATTAAGGCAGTTGCAATTTTATCAAACTTAATATCAGTTTTATGTTCTTTAATATGGTTTTTAGCCCTTTGCACTTGAGAAGTGACTCTTGGTCCCTACTTGATTTTATAGAATAATGTTTGATATGTTTAACATATGTCCTTCTTTGAAGTATAAAATAACAAATCAATAAAATAAAAAGTTCTAAACATTAAATAGTGTGCAAAATCATTTTATGTTAAAGGTAAGTAATTCACCAAATATGCAGAAAATCATCTCGAGCTGCTGGTTCGCAGTACGAAGAAGGCCTCAGGTGCAAAGGGTTCATTAACAATAGCAATTATTATGGATCACACTTCTTGCAACAGAAATGAGTCAGCGGCTAACCTAGATCATGTGGAGTTACCTATTAAGGATGAAGCCCAAGGGAAGAGATCAAGTTAGTTTCGTCTAAGACAGGGGTGGTCAACCCGCGGCCCGCAATGTAGTTTTTTGTGTCCCTAATGATATTTAATGTTTGACAACTTTGGTTAACACATTAAAAATAAATAAATTAAATAAGTTCTGACTTTTTAAAGTGAAAATAAATACCTTTCAACGATTATAGTAGCTAAAGAGTCACATTGTCGTTTTGAAATATTGTCAGATCCATTAATTCTTTTTATTATAGTTATTAATACATATGTCAGAATTTTTTTATGATACTATTGTTATTTTATGACTGTAAACAATTTAAATTAATGTATTCTCTTCCGGATAAATGTGCCCTGTGCTTTTCTGCCTGCTATATTGTTGTTTTTTAAAGATATTTTGCCATTTTTGCTGAGGAACGTACAATTATAAGTTTTATTTGATGCAAAATCAGACTTTGATCTGACAAACGTGATCTGAAAATTCCATAAAAAGTTATTTCCAAGCGCGATCTATGTTTTGTTCTTTTGTTTCTTTGCATGACCAGCAGAAAAAAAGATCATTAGCCGCAGTTTCGGGAATCTTTCCTGCATGTCCAAGAGTAGAATAGAAATATCTGTTACGGAAATTATACAATAAAAAAAGAGCCACAAAAATTATGCGAAAGTACAGAAATTGGCACCCGATTCTCATAGGCAGGATTTCAAGTGTATTCTGCATATTTCTTATTTTGTGCTGAAGCACAATAATTTTTGCATAAAAACGGCATTTTATAAATATTTTCTCAAATTTGCTGTAAAACTAACTTACTTAAAAAGAAATTAGCAAACATGAAGCAGATTTTTGACAAAAGTGTTTTCAAAGTATTCAGACAAGAAAATTGCACATATTCTGGTAATCAGACACAAAAGTTATACACATTTCAGCAAACATCATCATAAAAGCAGGAATTCCGCTGATGTTTGGCTAAATTGTTTGGTATTTAACATTTGTGGTATTAATTACCCGAACGAGCACAAATTTTGTCGATTATAGCAGCAAAAATAGTTGCATACCTTTATTTAGTAAAGTGGTGAACAATCGATTATTTGAGCAATTACCATCTTGATAAAAGTAAATTTTGTTAATAAGCCATAAAATGATGTATTCCGACAATCCACCACAAGAACATTATGTTGTTTTGTAGAAAATTAACGGCTTATTTCTGCATATACTTTGAACGATTAAACATATAAATTTTATTGGCGAAATGATACCTAGATTTTCGTATCGTGCATAAATAAAGCAATATTATTATCATTATTACTATTATATTATTATTATTAGTTGGTAAATAAAAATATCAACCTTTATACTCCAATTTACTTAAAAAATGAATATTCACGGTTGATGAATTCATGAATAAATATTTCTAAATTGAAATTTTGTGGTCTATGGAGTTGTGCTGCAATTAATATTGCCACTTGATACAGCTGCGTTTGCAGACTCGGTGACTTGGCCAACGAATATTATGTGAGAAATACCTAGCTGGTTGTCAGCCAGGGTAGCTCAGTGGTAGAGCATCCATGCGTTAAGCGGAGGTGCCCGGGTTCGATTCCTGGCTCTGGTATTTTTCACATAGTTGGTAAATAAAAATATCAACCTTTACACTCCAATTTACTTAAAAAATGAATATTCACGGTTGATGAATTCAAGAATAAATATTTCTAAATTGAAATTTCTTGGTCTATGGAGTTGTGCTGCGATTAATATTGTCACTTGATACAGCTGCGTTTGCAGACTCGGTGACTTGGCCAATGAATATTATGTGAGAAATGCCTAGCTGGTTGTCAGCCAGGGTAGCTCAGTGGTAGAGCATCCGTGCGTTAAGTGGAGGTGCCCGGGTGCATATTTACTCCCTTTACTCGAGCTCAAACAGGGATGCAATTCAACGTTGTCGATTGGCTGCTACCTTTTATGATGCAATGATTCTCCACTGACTATAATACTTAGCTTAAATCAGTATTAATCAACATTATTCTTCTCGTTTTATGTGAATAAATGAATATGAATAATTGAAAGATATTTCTAGTTGTATTTTGAAAACAAAATTTTCTTCTGAGTAATTTAAATTGTTTATTTTACCATATTAAATTTATGACAGAAAAAATTACTTTTATAAAATAATTCTGAATAAGAAAAATAGTGGCGCCATCTATATATATCATTGATTTTTAATTATTATGTAACATTTTCATTTATGTTCATTATTAATTCCCCTCATTTTTCTAATTAATTTATGTTAGAAGTTCGTCTAACTTTCACGGAAATTCCTTAAACATATTTTAACCAATTTCTTAACAGTGATTTTATTAAAACCAAAAAAAAAAAAAAAAAAAAAAGAAAAAAGAAAAAAACAGGAAAAGTCGAACTTATTTACTTATTTTAAGAAAAAAAAATGTTTATTTATATTTCATTTATTATTATTATTATCATTCATTTAAATAATTATAATTTTTATTTATTTATGCATTTATTTTTAACCCCCTAAAAATATTTTTTACTTTTGTTCTTTTATAATCACCAAAAACAAATTTTAAAAGGAAATCTGATTTCAAAACTAAATAAGTACATGCAATACTAAATACTACCTTGTTAGTATTCTAAATACTTTATTAATTAAAAGAACAAAAGGAAAGAAAAAAAATCTGGAGTGACTGCACTCGACTTTCCGAACATTGACTAATTAACAGTTTTGTAACTAAAGTAAAGAAAGAGGATTTGTTAAACAATCAAAAGAGAGCAAACCATAATAGAGTGTTTGAGTATTTTTCTCCATATATTACACAATATTTTATTTAATGCTACTGATCTTTGAGCCCATAAGATCATAATAAAAGAATTTTTCGTTGTGTCCATAAACTTATAAATGCTAGATTCACCAAAATGCTTACATTTAGTGCAACAGTGATTTATAATATTCATATAAATTTTCAGCTCAATTGAATAAGGCGAAAGCGTTTAGATGCTATCGCACTTTTAAAAATTTGGTCCCATAGGCCATAATGATAAGAACTTTTCTTTGTGTCCCTGTAAAAAACCTGTAAGTGCTAAATTCACCAAAATCTATACAGTTGGTGCAACTGTGATCTATAACATGTGTACAATTTTTTTGCTCAGATAAATAAGGCGTTTAGACGATATCACACTTTTAAAAATTTAGCCTCATACGCCATAATGATAAAGAATTTTTCTTGGTGTCCCTGTAAAAAAACTATAAGTGGTAGATTCACCAAAATCTATAGGGTTCGTACTATGGTGACTTACATTATGCGTACCAACTTTCAGCTTATTCGAACAAAGCGTTTAGACGCTAGCGTGTTCACTCACACACATACGCACACACACATACATATATCATCGTAAAAATAGTGGAAACGGACTGAGGGCACCTCGAAACGTATAGAAATATCAAAATCTCAAATTCGGATTTTTGACATGATTACAATACTTTCCTCACTATAGTGCTCGGAAAGTAAAAAAGGGGGAAAAAAAGAAAGTTTTTTTTTTTTTTTTTTTCCCCCGAACTTAAAATAAATAAATAAAAATAAAATAATCATTTTTATCGTTCTATTTATTTACTCATTTACTTTTGACCTTAAAAAGAAAAAAAAAAAATACTGTCGTCCTTTTACAAACATCAAAATAACAAATTTAAAAATATTAAGTAAATGAAAAAAAAAACTTTCTGCAAATTTGATTTGGAAAGTAAATAATTACATGTAGTACTAAATACCTTATTAATTTATTGTACTTTTAAAAAAATAAATAAACAATTTATTATCGTTTAAGGAATTGCCCGCGAATGTATAATACAGTGAAACCTCTCAAGTTGGACGCTTTTTCTCGGAACGAAATGTATCCATTAACATTATGTCTAACCCCTATAAGTTGGACATTTTTTCTTGAAACCGTAGGTGTCCAACTTAGAGAGGTTTACATGTATAATATGATTTTTTTTTTTTGAAAATTAATATGATTCCCCCCCCCCCTCTCTCTTGCATTATTTATCTATTGTATGGTTTTATATTTCACTTTATTACTTTTTCTTTCCATATAGTAGGAGAAAAAGTATGCTTTTAGGTGAAAATTTGAAATGAGTTTTTGCATACTTTACACATTTTAAGGCCTCCACAATCCGAAAATTAGGTATTTAGCCGTTTGTCTATGGCACCATATCTCAATAACAAATTATAGATAGAAGTACAAACTCAGTATTCTAAATGTGTATTATTTAGAGCTGCTCTGTACTAAACTTTTCATTAAGATCAAGGAAAAAGCTTTCGTTGAGATCCTGTACAAGTGCATTCAAGAGAATTCAAATATGTTACATCTATATGCGGAAATTGTTGTAGGTGCAGTTTAACACCTTAAGACGGCCCTAAACCAAATCAAATTATATGTATAATCATTTACGATTCATTTACAGGTCCTAACAAAAGAATTTGGATACGCTGGGACTATGCTTTGAAAAGTACTTATACTTTACTAAAATATGTTTATACTTTGCTGAAACTGCATGTGAGCTGTGTTATGTGATTTTTTTTGTTATTCGTGATTCAATCACAGCGTGGGGTGTGCATATAATTCATAGACAATATGCAGGAATATAAAAATTGAGTGAATACATTCTTCTGTATGGAATATCCATAATGGAACTGGTTTATTGAATTTTTTCAAATTCAGAAAAATTAATGCAAGGTGATAATTACTTAGGGAAGTTCAGAAATAAATACATAAATAAAAATTAAAAAATTCTTAGTACTTAAAAAAAAAAAAACTTAGAGTACAACTGAATATAAATTTCCTTTGTATCCTTATAAATTATAATTTAAAATATTTTATAAAATCTATTAATACAAAATACTTAGCTAAAATAAATTAAAATAAATAATAATAGTTTATGTGCAGTAACTAAAATCCGATCCTACAGATGGCGTCACTTTTAGACATATTTTAAAGATATTTAAAATGTATTTGTGCTTTGCAGAGAATTGAATGTAATAAAAAGCAATCGTAACTTCCTAACTTTAATAAATTTATGCCGCTTTGCTTCTTAATTACTAATTCCTATGTTTTTATTGAAGATAAATTTCTTCTAAGATTAAAAAAAAAAAAAAAAAATTAAAATTAAGAACAGAATATGAAAGGTATTATTTTATCTATCTATTATTATTATTTACTTTACAGCGTTTTCTTTAAAAAGGCTTAACTACGATATATATAAAATTAAAATTGAACGGAAAAAAGTCTTATATTAATAGTTACGAGCAAGCATATCTTTCAGTTGTTGGCTTTGATGATCTTGTATTCAACTTCGTGTTTGTTAATTCACCAAACTCTTCTATCCATTTCTTACATTCATCTAAATTTTTTACATTACTTCGAATTGTAATTACATTTTCAGAAGTTGATTCTATTTCGTGAATGAATGATGGAGTAAGCTTCGCCTCCGAAAATGAAGACGTTTGACAAAAAAAAAAAAAAAAAAAAAAAAACTCGAAATATAATAAAATATTATTAAAACTTTACAGGAAAAATCTTCCGTCAAATTTTTGCGGAAAGCGTGACGTCAGATGCGACACGTGAAACAAAAGCCAATCAGCAACCTCGAATTGCATCCCCGTTTGAGCTCGAGTAAAGGGAGTAAATATGCTGCCCGGGTTCGATTCCCGGCTCTGGTATTTTCACATAGTTGGTAAATAAAAATATCAACCTTTACACTCCAATTTACTTAAAAAATGAATATTCACGGTTGATGAATTCATAAATAAATATTTCTAAATTGAAATTTCGTGGTCTATGGAGTTGTGCTGCGATTAATATTGTCGCTTGATACAGCTGCGTTTGCAGACTCGGTGACTTGGCCAACGTATATTATGTGAGAAATGCCTAGCTGGTTGTCAGCCAGGGTAGCTCAGTGGTAGAGCATCCGTGCGTTAAGCGGAGGTGCCCAGGTTCGATTCCCGGCTCTGGTATTTTTCACATAGTTGGTAAATAAAAATACCTTTACACTCCAATTTACTTAAAAAATTATTATTATTATTTGTGAAATAATCCCATATTTCAATGTTCATTTTTCAAAAACATACAAAATTTAACAATTAGAGGTAAAATAAATAGCCAATATTTAACAGTTAGTTGCTGTTACATAAATTTCAAATTAGCAGTAAAATGATTGATTCCATATTTAACAAATTTATTGCATACATTGGGAACCATATTTGAAAAAAAGCATGGATTTCACTGATTAATGTAAAAATAATGCCGAGTTTAATAACTGGGATTAAAGTAACTTTATTAATTAGCGGCAAAATGATTGTATGTTATGTTACAACAATCAACCACAAAAAAAATCCTTAATTTAAAAAATAACTTTTGAAAAAAATTGCTAATTTTATCGATTAATGCCGAAATAATATCGTATTTTAGCAATTAGCCGTGTTTAAGCATAACTTTTTGGTAATTAGCAATGAGTCAAATGATCCTGTATTTCTGAATTAGGCCAAAAATTGTGTAGTTCGGGATTCAGCTTTGAAAAAAGCTCAAATTTCACCGATTAGCGGCAAAATAATTGAGTGCTTGAAGATTCAACTTTGTAAATAATACGAATTTCATTGATTAGGGGCAAAATAATAGCAGATTCCAGAAACTGTCCGCAAAAATATCATGAATTTCAGGAACAGCTTGGGAAAAATAAAACACAAATTTCATTTATTAGCAGCAAGATAATAGCAGAATTTAGAAATTAGTTGAGATTAAATGTAAATTTTGACTGTAAAAATTGTCTGTTAGCGGTAAAAATAATTCTGTACTTTCGAAATCGACTGCAAAATTATTGCCTATCTCTGTATTCAGCTTTGAGGAAAAAAAAGGACAAATTCCATCTATTAGCAGCAAAATAATGGAGTATTTGGGCTTTTAACATCAAAAGCAGCAAAAATTTCATTGCTTAGCGAAGAAAAAATTACGTATTTCGACAAATGATCGTTAAAATATTGCGAATTTTGGAATCATCTTTGAAAAAGTCGAGAATTTTATCTATTAGTGGTAAAATTATAGCATATTTTAACAATTACTGGCTATTGTAAATGTAAATTTTGTTAATAAACATTCAGTTTGCATATGCTGTGCAGTTTTCTTTCAAAAGTAAAAAAAAGTGCAATTTTTTTCTTCTTCTGATTATAATGTATAGACCATTTAAAAAAATAACATCCTTATCTATTTTATTGGTAAATATCGGATTAATTATAGAAAAAAATGCTTAGGGCATCTACATACTATTGTCTGCAATAACTTTAAAATATTTGTAGATTACAATTAAAAAAAAAATAATAATAAAGTACATGTAAAAAATAAATTGTTTGAAACTATTTAAGTAAAATTTCTTGAATTGTAAATATTTTCTAAATATTTTAATTATATACTCCTGTTCAAAAGTTTAGCAAGAATTGCAAACGATCAGTTTTTTTTTTTTTCAATTTAAAAACTTATCTCTCTAATGAAATGTCTTCAAACATTGGGTATTTAAAAAACTCTGTCTTCTTCATGTTTTTCAGTGAAGATTGGTTAAAAGACAACATTTAGGGGACTGGTAACAAATTGAGTAAAATCAATAATGTTTGTGATCACCCTGTATCATTAAGTGGATGAAATGAACTGTAACTTTAGGATATGCTAATATAGACATAGTTCAATCTGTGGATGAATTTGTATGACGATAGCATGTTAACTAACGGAGATATAAGCATTTATTTTAAAACTCAAAAAAAAAAAAAAAAAAGAAAAAAAAAAAAAAGAAAGAAAGAAAAAAAAAAAATCAACATGTTTTTTTATTTGTTACATGCAGAATTTTTAAAGAAACATATTCCCACTTTTAGATAAGTTGGAAAAACACTTTTAAAACAATATACTGTAAACGGAATACAAATATCTTAAATATCTTGTGATATATGAGCATTTTTATGATAAACGCTTTCACTGTGCATGTACAAAAGCTAGATATATAGGGCAACTTTTGTGAAAAGTGCATTTGAATAGAGTAAAAATTAAGCAAATATTCTAGAAAAGAACAAGCTAGATTTTAGATTTGAATTCAAAAATGCGAATTTTCATGAAGCTTTATTGAAATCTCATTAGAATGACTAAATACCTGTAAACAACAAGGACAGAAGCAAGATACACATCTTAAAGGACGATATAAGTGAATGACTTCATTTCCAGCATTGTCTTTGATTTTCATGTCAAAAGGACGCAATGTTCCCAAGCAATTACGAGTACAGCAATCAGTATCTGTAACAGATAGAAGGCAGAAATTTTATAATGAAGCTATGTTAATAAAATTGAGTTTGAAACTGGCAATATAATACATTTTAAAAATTAAAAGCATTGATTTCATAAATTATTAAATTAAATATACCTTATTAAAATCCTTAAAAAGTTTGAGCCTGTATATTTCGGCGTCCCAAACGGGGCCATCATCAGAGCTCGAAATGACAAAAAACTACAGCTGGGCGGTTTGTTCACTTTTCTTCTCTTCTTCATCCTTTTCTTCACTTCGCCTTGTTTGCTGAAATAGGGGCTGCCATTCTGGTGGAATTATACCATGTTCTATTAACACTAATTCCACTAATTATCAAAAAATAGCCCCTTATAACTCTCATCATTATGCCCTAAAAAGAGAAACCCTTGAAATATTAACATCTAACAATTTTGTTAATGACATGGAACATAGTATAATTCCACCAGAATGGCAGCCCCTGTTTCAGCAAACAAAGCAAAGTGAAGAAAAGGATGAAGAGAAGAAAAGTAAACAAACCACCCAGCTGTAGTTTTTTTTGTCATTTCAAGCTCTAATGATGGCCCCATTTGGGATGCCGAAATATATAGGCTCAAACCTTTTAAGGATTTTAATAAGGTATATTTAATTTAATAATTTCTAGCAATATAAATTCACTTCAAGTGAATTTATATTGCAAGTTTCAAGCTCACTTCAAGTGAATTTACAGGATGACTACAAAAAATCAGAAAAAAAAAATCCCTGATTTTTCCCAATTTCTCTGACTGATTTTGATAGATTTCCATGGTTCCCATTATCTATTAAATAACTACAGGTTATAATTTAGTGCATATCTCACCCTTTTGTGTATATTGCATGTTATTAAGCGATTTTTTATTCATGTTTCTTTGTTGACTTTGTTAACGTGCATGAAAAGAAAAAGAAAATGCAAACAAAAAATTCTAAATTTGGGAAAAACTCCACAAAATATAAAAATTTGAATACTTTTAACCGTACAACATATTAACATCAGAACATAAAATTATTACTCAAGTTGTTGCATTAAGCATATTTAATTAAAAAAGAAAAAAAAAAGCAAGTTTTTTTTTTTAATGCTAACACGGCAAAGCAGCCAATCCTGTGCAATACTGGCTAAGATATCATCTGTTTGGTGATCTTTCAGTCGTGTTTGGAAGGCAAAAATAAAAAGTTTCATGATTTTTTGGTATTTTTACAAAATTCCCTGATTTTACAATGTTATTTTCAGATTGGTAAAGTTACCTGATTTTTCCATGATTTCCTTGATTGTCAACACCCTGATTGATATAGCCAGTTCACTTTAATTTAATTATAAACAAGTACATTTTAACCCTTACTACACGTGCTGGTGTAAAAAATAGACCATTTATAGTAAACAGAATATAAATGACTTTGAGATCCCTCTCCCCATGCTGCGTGCACGTCTAACCTATCACTGAAGTATTTATTCGAAGATTTTTCCTTAGTTTTTATAAAAAGTTTTGATAATTAAAACTTATACAGTCGGCAGCAAAAGTATCCGAGCACTAGCCAATAATTCTTATATCAAAATAGTACACTTTATACTATTTTGTTAAATAAATCCTTGTCGAATCATGCTCTTAGAACTGACTAGGAACATGGCTCGACAAGGATTTATTTAACAAAGCAGTATTATGTGTACTATTTTTAGACAGGGATTATTGCTGCTTGGATACTTTTGTTGCCAACTGTAGCATACATATTTGTTCTTATTTAATTTATTTTCCCTAACATCACATCTTCTCTGAAAGACATCCTCGGGATGTCCTGTGGATAAAAGGGAAATTCTATGGATCTCCTCAGGATGTTCTGTGGACAAGTGTGTTGTTAGGGATTTGATATTTTGATGGCATACAAAATACACCACGTGTGTACTTATGTTAAAATATTAAGCGCATGTAGTTAAAGGTTAATTATGATTAAAGTGTACTTACAAATTCACTTTAATCATGAATACAGAAAGACTATTAAAGTTCACAGCCAATTCTTACCTTCTTTGGCAGTATAAATCTTCTGGCCCAAACTATTCTTTATAGAATACTTATTCTTGGTTTCAAAACTGAGAAATGCTGAAAAGCAAATAAAAGTTTAAATACTCATACATAAAATTTCACTAAAATGTTAAAATCCAAATATTAAACTGAAAGCACAAATACATGCAATACATAAATTAATTGTTACCACCAAGCATGTCCACTTTTATCTATTATTATTTATTATTTTGTATTAAAAAAGCTATTCAAAATATTACAAGTAAAAAATTCGAGCCTTATGTATAATAATAATAATAAAAATAATAAAAAGCAGATAAATGTATTTTATTAAATATTTTTCATGCCAAGATCATTTCATTATATTCACTAAATTTTTATTTGAATCAACAACTGTTCTAGCAAAGAGTCAATCAATTCACCAAATTTTTCTGTGGTTTTAACAATCTAATCTAAAACTAGTATGTTGTGGCCATCACAAAATTTTGTTCTATATTTTCTTATAGAAATTCCTACAGTGCAGATTATTTATAAAAATTATTTTTCATGATAAATACAGGTAATTGTCATGCACTATAAATATCAGTTAAGATTTTACTTTATTTTTAGTTTTTTAAATGGGAAAAACTGATAACCTTTTTTTTTTTTTTAAATTACCACAGATCTATGATTCAATGGAAGCGGGGGAGGGGAAGAGTATATATAATATTTATATATACTCTTATTAAAAATATAATATTTTTTTCCCACATATACAAAAAAAATTTCATGGTTGAATATTTATTTTTTCCCCCTCACATTGACTGGTTACAAATAATTTTCAATGTTACATTTATACAAAATTTTATTCTATTGTGCAATATGATGCTCCTAGTCCTACATATAAAAAAGAATTTCCAATTGACTATTACTTTTTTTTCCCCACATTCATTCGATAAAAAATAATTCCCATTGTTTACATTTACATGAAATTATGTCCTACACTGCCATATTAAAGATTATGAAGAAACAGTATGATAGAGCCATCTGTTGAGCAATTATCCCCAAATCTTATCAGCCTCAATTTAAGTCAAGATCCAATTAAAATGTCAGGTTTGGTTAAATCCCATTCGCTGTTTCGTGAGATACAGTGTCCACAAAATTTTGGTCACACATAAACACATTTTCTAAAGATGGTCAAATCCTGCACAGGACTTCTCAAAATGTGTATATCTATTGAAAATCAGAAGCTGAAATTTTTCATGAATCCAATACTACGTATATAGGAAAGAGAAAAAGCAATAAACTTTAATAAATATACCATTTTGTCTCAATACAGTATAGGATCCGTTATCCGGAAACCCATTATCCAGAATGTTCCGAAAACCAGAATGCAAAATGCCAATTACCAAAATTTTTAATTTTCATAAAATTTAAGAATGAAAACAAGAGCAACAACAAGTTAAACAAGAACAGTGGAACAAAACAAGAACAACAAGTTAAACAAGAGCAGTGGTCAGAATTATAGTTTTACAGTGTACTTTCTTTAATGCTACGGTGTTATTCTGGGGAAATATGGTGAGCACAAAACTGTCTAAATAATTACTGAACATTTTGCAAATTTAGGTTAGAAAATGAATTTTTATGGTATATTATAATACACTGAAGTGACAAAAGTCATGGGATAGCAATATGCAAATATACAGATGGCAGTAGCATCGCGTAGAACCCCAGGAGCAGAAAGTGCTTAAAACTGTGGCACACGTCGCAGAACAATTGAGGCTTTTGCAGAACATTTCATCTATCCCCTAACTGGATGATGTTGATTGATACAGCTAACATTTTAAAATTAATAAAACCTAGATATGCTCAACTGACCTGTAAATCTGTTAGCATACTAGAAAATTGCTGGAAACAGTCATTGTTTCAATGTATAGACAAAACTTATAAACATTTTGTAAGTAGTATATCCACATTAATGTGACAATATTAATGCCAAAAGCCATTGAAAAAATTGCAAATTGTGGGTGTATGCCTCAGTTTTAGATTATAAAAATTTTAAACCATGTTTTATTATAAATGTGTAATAAATATTTTACTAATAAGTATTATTTTTATGCTTATTTTGCATTTTACTGTGCTTTGACAAATTTGGACAAAATACCTGCAGAACATTTGCAAATTTTAATGTCTCGTTGCAGAACATTGGATATAATTCTGCTCCTGGGCGTAGAACAGGTATAAATGCGCAGTGCTTTCGCAGGGCTTTCATTTGTGTTCAAGTTATTCATGTGAAGAGGTTTTGACATGATTATGACCGCACGACGGGAATTAACAGACTTTGAACGCGGAATGTTAGTTGGAGCTAGACGCATGGGTCATGCCATTTCGGATATCGTTAGGGAATTCAACATTCCCAGGTCCACTGTGTCAAGAGTGTGCCGAGAGTATCGAATTTCAGGCATAACATCCCACCATGGACAGCGCAGTGGTCGACCGCCTGCACTTAACGACCGAGACCGGCGACGTCTGCGAAGAGTTGTAAATGCTAACAGACAAACAACACTGCATCAAATAACCGCAGAAATCAATGTGGGACGTACGAGGGACGTGTCCGGTAGGACTGTGCGGCGAAATTTGTCTTCCTTGGGCTATGCCAGCAGAAGACCGACTCGAGTGCCTTTACCAGGGCTGCCAACCTCTGGGAGTGCTAAAGTGTAGTTAAAAAGCAAAAAAAGTGTAGTTTTAAGCTACAAAGTGTAGTCGCTAAAAAATTAGAAAATACTTAAAATATAAATAAGCATAAAATCTTTTGTTTACATTATGACTTACTTTCTGAAATTTATTGATTTTTAATAATCAAACATTCAAAAATAATAGAAATTTTATCCAAATTTACATTTTATATTAACATGGATACATGAAAATACACTAATTCTAATATAATACACTAATATGCAGGGTTACTAACTTTTCAAAAACAGTTTGAGGAGTATTCAGAGAAATTTTGAGGAGCATTTCGGCTACTTTGAGGAGCAATTTTAAAAATTAAAAAAGAAAAAGAAAGAAAGAAACTACTAACAAAAATAAATTAGCAATAATCATATGAAATTAAGTAAAGAAAAAAAAAAAAAGGTAAGATGTAGGTATGCATCAAATTTTTAGTTATTCAGTATACTGAATATTCATTATTCAGTAATAATCAAACATTTAGTGCATGCCTATTCAAAAGAAACTTGGTTTAATTACAAGAACAAGACAACTGATGTGAAAATAATTTCAATGCTTACTTCAAACACATACAAAAATTGGATTTTTTTAAACAAAATCTTAAATTTTTGGAGTAACAAAAGTCAAAATAATGAACAATTTTAATAGTTTAGATATTAGAAAATGTAATAAAACTGAATCTACAATAAAATAATCATTGTTATTAAGGATGGAAAAGGATTGAAATTGTACAACACTAAATTCAATTTCAGTGCAAACTGACAGCCATCAACTTTTCTGAAACTTTTTTTCCCCCTTAAGATTATTGCTAAATATACCTAAAAAATCGAGTTTCCGTAGAGGGGGGGGGGGGTAGAATTACGTTTTTATCATTAATTAAATAAATATGCTATTCTTCTCGTATTTGACAGAATTCGCAATATTTTTACGACCGATTGCCGAAATTCGTAATTATCTCACTGCAAATTTACAAAATCTACGTTTAATAGCAAATAATTGCTAATATATACTATAATTTTGCTCTAATTGATAAAATTCACTCTTCTTTAACCCTTTCACTACCAATATAAACTGCCTTTGGGACCAGTGCTGCCAGATTGAGGGAATTCTTTGTATTTGATATCTACCACTAAATTTTAAATGCCTAATAACTTCGAAGACTTCTTTGTTAGATGTTTTCGGAATGATTATACAACCGTTGCAATTAAAATTTATTGGTGGATATTCAATAAAAAAATTACCTCAATCTAGCAGCATTGCTTGGGACGTATATGTCCCAGTGGTAGTGAAAGGGTTAAAGGTAAATCCTAAAATACGCGATTATTATGCGGCCGATTGCCGAAACACGCTATTATTTAGCTACTAATTTGTGCAAAATACGTTTCATCTGAAAGCTGAATCTTAAATACTCAACTATTTTGCCACTAATCAGTGAAATTTGCATTTTTTTTTTTTTTTTTTTTTTTTTTTTCAAAGTGTAATCTCGGAAATCGGGAATAATTTTGAAGTAGTTTTCGCTAATACGGGATCGCTTACCCACTAATAATCAAAAATTTACGTTTTATATGCTATCATTTGGCTGCTAGCCAATAAAGGTTTTTTTTTTTTTTTTTCCCAGTTGATTTCAGTAAATCGCGATATTTTTGTAGCCGATGACGGAAATATGCAATCATTCCGCCGCTAATTAACAAAATTTATGTTTAATCGCTGAAAAAGGCTTTATTTTGATGCTAATCGATGAATTTCTTGATTTTTTCAAACATGATTTACATTATAAGTATAATTTTGTGGCTTTTTATAGAAATACGGAATTATTTTACAGCTAATTTTCAAAATTACGTAATCGTAAACTAATTGCTAAAATAGATGTTATTTTTCTAAAAATGTCTAATTATTTAGTCACAAATCAGCTTTTTTTTTATTACTGAAATGTCATTTTTTGCGGCTAATTTATAAAATACGCAATTTTCTTGTGCTATTTTTGTGATGAATCCATTTTAAATCCGGCGATTTTTGTGAAAGTCCCATTTTCAGATATGAAAATTTCTTAGAATCATCCAATAAAAACTAAGTTATCGCGTATTCAGTTATCCTAAGAAAAAGCACAGAAAATATTCTTTTTCTTTCTCCAACGGTAGATACTTCGTACGATAAAGTTCGAAATTTTCCATGATTTTCTCAGAAACTTGTATATTAAAACACTTAAGAAAGTTTCCTATTACAGAGGACAATTCCTCCGTTAAAGTCCGACTTTATACTGTTTTCTCCAAAACTCGCGTGATTACGGCTTCAGACACTTTAGAAAGTCTCCCACGGAAGATAGCTCTTCCTGGTCTTAGTTTCCTTGCGTTGTCAATCGTACTTAAAGTTCAGTAACTTTGAATCCATTATTTTTATCGATAAATAATTAAAATAAACAATTTTTTTTCGTTAGAAAGTATTATTTTTTAGCGACTTATTAAGCATTAAGATAACTGAAACATTGATAGAGTTTAAATGAAAATCAAAATACAGCATAATCATAGCCATGAAGATAATCATAGCATTCGGTTTCTTTCTCCCCCCCCCCCCCGCCTTTCAGCTTGCGGTTTTAATTAAGCACACTCTCAGCTAATGTAAACAAATATGTGTTCCCGTTCTGAGTCAGCAATATTTCGATTACGCAATGCCTAGCACTAGAATGTTTTTTTTTTTTTCTTTACTATTTATTTATGAGTATTTACGATGAAGCATGTGGTTCTTCAACTAGATTGTAAAAGTTAGTTTTGTTATTTTTATATTTTCAAGAAGCACTTTCATAGATAAAAAATAAAATTCAAAGAATAATGTTTTATGCGGCAACTGTTGGAAATGCAAAATTAAAAGTTGATAAGGATTGAATTGGGATTTCTGTCTAGATGTGTGCAAGGAAAAAAAAAAGAAAAAGAAAGAAAGAAAAAAGATAGTAGTTTTTTTTATTTTTTTTTCAGTGTCTGCCACTATTTAGTTTTATATTATACTTTTTTAATCCGTGGTGAAATCGGAGTTCGCTCGTTGTAAACAAGATGACGATGGGGAAAGGAAAAGCCTAGCTTTAAGTATACGATGCGTAGAGTGTAGTAGAAGCAGGCTAAAGCGTAGTTACTACGCCAATTGCGTAGTTGTTGGCAGCCCTGCTTTACTGACAGCACGACATCGCTTTCAGCGACTCTCGTGGGCACGTGAGCATATCGGTTGGTCCCTAGATGAATGGAAAACCGTGGCCTGGTCCGATGAGTCACGATTTCAGTTGGTAAGAGCTGATGGTAGGGTTTGAGTGTGGCGCAGACCCGACGAAGCCATGGACCCAAATTGTCAACAAGGCACAGTTCAAGCTGGTGGTGGCAGCATAATGGTGTGGGCTGTTTTTACATGGCATGGACTTGGTCCTCTGGTGCGACTGAACCGAACATTGACTGGAAATGGTTATGTTCAGCTACTTGGAGATCACTTGCAGCCATTCATGGACTTCATGTACCCAAACAACGATGGGATTTTTATGGATGACAATGCACCATGTCACCGGGCCACAACTGTTCGCGATTGGTTTGAAGAACATTCTGGACAATTCCAGTGAATGATCTGGCCACCTAGATCGCCCGACATGAATCCCATCGAGCATTTATGGGACATCATCGAGAGGTGTGTTCGTGCCCAAAATCCTGCACCATCAACACTTTCACAATTATGGACGTCTATAGAGACAGCATGGCTCAATATTCCTGCAGAAGACTTCCAACGATTTGTTGAGTCCATGCCACGTCGAGTTGCTGCACTTCGCCGGGCGAAAGGAGGACCGACACGATATTAAGAGGTATCCCATGACTTTTGTCACTTCAGTGTAGATAAACATTAATAACACATTACTTCTTAAAGTGCCCAATAACAGATGAATTTTATTCTTGAACTCAAGTTGTTTGCATGAAGTCTCAATTGTTATAAAAATTTTAAATAGATTTTATTAATTCCCACTATTTTTAGAATTCATTTCATAAAATTTTAGTATTATGTGCTAAAAATATTTGAAACATTTATGAACAATTAGTAACAGACACACTATAAGCAAAAAAATATCATAGAAATGTTTGCAAAATCCAGATGAAAGGATTTTACTCTAAGGTCCAAAATGACTTTTTATATATGTTTATTTATTTTTCATTTATTATTATTATTTGCAGTTTAAAATTCTAATTAAGATTTTTTTTTTTTTTTTTTTGTGGAAATAATTTATCAAATGAACAAATATATAGGTAAAGTGTATATATATTATTATGTTTATCACTTTCAATGCTATTTATGAAATTATTTTGTACCATTTTTATACATATAATAAAGTGTTCCGAATTACGGAAAAACCCCTTATCCAGAATATCCCAGGTCCCAAGCTTTCTGGATAACGGATCCTATACTGTATAAGGAAAGGAACATGTTTAGAAATAATAAAATTAACTATCTAGTTAAATGATGTAATTAATTTAAATGTTTAAATTGTTTTTATCAAATTGGAAAATATAAATACAGTTAATAATATACCTTCCAGAAGTTCAATTTTTTGATGAATAATGAGTTGATCTATCATAGTAAGGTATTCCAATCCAGGTGGACACACAGGAACTCCCACAGGTGCAGGCATCCAATTTCCATCAGCACCTAAATTTTATATTAAGTCAAACAATTAAACATTAATGAAACAATTTAAAATATTTATTGCAAATTCACAAACAATTAAATAATTTGAATAAATACTTATAAAACATTATTTATTAGATAAATAAATAACTGTAATATAATATCAAGAAATGTAAACATGTTTTAAAAACCTTATAAAAAGAATGGAAATTTTACAATTGTGAAGGGAAGCTATTCGAATTAACAATATCAAGATAATTAAAAGAAAAAAAATATGTTGAAAAATGAGATAAAGATACAACTAAAAGAAATAAATACGGAAAGTAAAATGAAGATTAAATTTGAAAGAATTAAAATTTACAGATGTTGGACAAAATAATGCGAACACTTTTGCTTTTTTACATTTTGTTGAATACCTTGAAAAACACTCCACATGCCTGTGAAGTCGTTACTTCACATATATGAGTTTTAATTATAGCTGCAAATAAAGGCAATAATTAATTACTATATTTTCAATAAATTAAATAGCTAATAAAAATAGATAACGAAATTCTAAATTACTTTTATACTTATTAGATTTTGTCTATAATAGATATCTTAATTTTAATAATACTTTATCCCTTGTGCTATTAATAAATCTTCTGAGAACAAAAACATTTTCTTTTTAAATGACATCTCTCAGAATAATAATCTTTCCTAAATCATTTAATAAATAAAATATAAAAAAATATTATTTACATTTATAAACCGTTGTATACATAATTACATTTTTATTCTTCTAAAATTGCGCAAGTCCACTTTGTTATAAATAAATTAGGCTATAATTTCCGTTGTGGTATCATTAAAGGGTAATTTAGATTTTTTTTATCACAGGATGTGCAATAATTTCCAGACTTTATGTCTCTCTTATTCAACGGTCTTCTGGCGATAAAATTTGGCATTGATGATTGGCATTATTTCTTTAACGGACATGCAAAATTCAAAAGATTTATATTAATTTGATCTAGAAACAATGGATTGGCTTTGGCTGGAAAGTTTGGCACTGTTTTAATAATTTTGGCGTAATTCATCAGTCCGGTCTGGATTGAGACTCTGTCAACTTAGGACTCTCTCGTTAACTACTGGTGTAAAAAGAACGTAATTCGCGAAGCCCTCTCTCTCTCATCTAACCCTCTGTATGTCTGTTCAACTTTATAATAGACATTTTGAAATATTTTTATTAAAGACTTTCTTGATTTTCATGCTGATTAAATAAAGATGATTGCTGCAAAATTATTGATTCTTACTTCCTCACGGCCTAAAGTTTATTGTTCGTGGAGTTTTATTGCGACCCTTATCCTATAGCTCAAGTTAACCAGAATCAACCTTACAATACCATTTAGCACATTTAATAGTTTTAAATTGAAAAACAGTGCAGATCAAATAAAGTGATTTGGAAAAAGAGTTGATTAATTTAATACTGATCATAATTACAAATTGACATTTAAAGGAAAACTTCTCAAAACAATGCTTACCTGGTGGTTGCATTCCTGGAGGAGGATAACTAGTAGGAGGAGGATAGCCGGCTCCAGGAGCAGGTTGATTGGTCATTGGTACACCAGGAGGATAACCTCCAGCTGTTGGTGGATAACCATCCATTGGTGGTGGATATCCACCAGAAGGGGGATAACCTGATGCTGGTGGGTATCCATCTCCAGTAGGGGGATAACCTGCAGCAGGGGGATAACCTGCAGAAGATGGATACATCCCTGGAGCTCCACTTTCACCAGGATTAGGCATGTAACCAGGATTTAAACCAGGAGGAGGTGCATTAGGTGTTATTGCTGGTGGATATGGTGTCATTTCAGACATACTAAATTAGAAAAATATACACTCCTTTAAATAATTATGTATTATATATCACTACTATAAAATTTTATCGTTTTTTTCAATTCACTGGAAATATTTCACACAGTAATTATTTAATATTTATAATAATTATATTGCAGGAAACTCTCATGAATGTCTCATTTAAAAATGCTGATGTCTTTGTACTTGTAATAAAAAAATCAGATATAGTTCTATAAAATCTTAATAACTAATAAAGTGTTTATTATTAAGAGTGATAAAAAATATTTCATATCTCTGAATATCTGAAAAGAACTGTTGAGCGATTGTATAATATGCCACTAACACTTAGATTATTAATCTTTTTTTCCCCCTGGTTTGTTTTATGTTTCTTCATTGCTAATATTTCTTAAAATGTAATTCTGTTTTAATCTACATTACATCATGTTTAAAATATTGTAAAAAAAAAAAAAAAAAAAAATGTAGAAACATGGAATAGTCACTAAAGGAACAAACTATAAAACTTAAAAAAATGTTTTTTCATCCCCTATATGGAGGCAACAAATACAATTTATAAAAGGCAACACATTTTTCTAACTTTTCCTATATCTATAGGATTTTAAGCATAATACCTACATATAGGATTAATGGTTAAAAGCAAAGATTAAGCTATAAATTCAGTTAAAAATGAAAAAAAAAGTAAAGTTGTTTTTCTTTGCTTATATAAAAAATCCACTGCGTATATTAGAGATGTTTGCAGATTATAGGTCTGTGCAGGGGTGCAGAATATGTCCGAACGCCCGAACGAGGTTCGGGGGAAATTTTGAATATTTTTTTTAAAGAGAAAATAAAAATGTAAATCGAAAACAATTTGCTACTTTGAAGTGCTTATACACTAACAGTGATATTTTTATGTTACACTGTATATTTATTCTCTTAAAGATTTATTACATAGAACAAATGACTTTGTATAGCAAAGTAGATTTTTGCATTATTGAGGGAAATTTATACTGTGTTTGGGGGAAATTTCCGAGGTTTGAACATTTTCTGCACTCCTGGGTCTGTGGATTAAAGGAAGTTGAATGTATTTCAAAAATTATCATGATGACAAATTTTCAAGTGAACTCATTCAAGATATTTGTAAGACAACATTTATAAGATTAATGTATGCACATATCAAAATTTAAGAAAATCTGGTCTTAAATACATTTTTTACAATAAGAATTTGAAAATTTCAAATGGCTGTCACTTGGAAACAAAATGGCGGAGCAACTTGGTTAATGAATTTATCTAAGATAGCTGTAAGATTTGTATCTATTGTCCAAGTTTGGTTCAATTTGATTGATTATTTTGAAATTATCATAATAACAAAATTTTTATCATATCAGGAATGATTGTAAATTCATTAAAAAATACCATAAGCCATTTTCACCTCTGACTACATGCAAATTTAGCAGACAGATTATGAAATTTTAAAAACCTGTCACAGACATCTACAAAATTTTCTGTCACTGGGATAGCATACATATATATGTATACATAAATTATAAAATAGAGGTATGCATTTCATATTAACTGCATAACAAAGATAAATCACTGCATGATTATTTAAGAACCAATTTCTGCAATATTGATGCCCATTTTCTGCAAAGTGAAATGCCCCTTTACATCTTCACAAACATGCCCTCCTTTTTTAAAAGTGCCTTGCTCCATTTTTTATGTACTAGCACCCTGCCCTTTTTCAAACCTAGGGAACTCTGGTGATTTTAAATAAATGTTTAAAATCCTGAAAAAGCAGTATGCAGTTCCTAAATATTGTGATGTACTTTTTAGTAAAATTGAACTTGCAATTGAATTTTCCAAAATTAACTTAAATTATTAAACAGATAAACAGTGATGCTACAGTAAAATCTACTTTTTATTTTATGATGAAATAAAATTTCTGTTGGAAACAAAACAGTATAGTAATAATATATATATATATATTTTAAAACCTTTTTAAAATTTCGCTATACCTTGCATAAAGTAACTTAAGACAAAATCTCTCCCGGTATATGTAATGTTACAATTATAAGAAGCACGGTTAGAAACAGAATTAGCTTTTAAAAAGTTTATTGAAAAAGTACTGACACTTTTTAAATTATTAGTACTTTTAAACTACGATTTTTAAATAAGAGTCTAGCGATATTAATACACAGAAATTGAGACATTTTGATTTGCATAATGAATCACCAATTATTTGCAAATTAATATTAAAAAAGAAAGAAAGAAAGAAAAGTTTCTAACAAAATTATCACACATTAAGTGCTTAATACAATCAACTTATTTATTATATTAGTCAACAAAATAGAAGACCAAAATGAATATAGGTTAGTTATTAGTTAATTCAAAATGAGCTATTACAATTTTCAAGCATATATAAATTAACTTTAAAGAATAAGAAAAACATAAAATTCACATAAATTTGGCATTAAATCTTAAATATTAATAAGTGACATGATTAAATACACATTAAATGACACATACTTCTAGCACACGTATGCAGCGATTGTTAACAGGGATAAATATAAAAGTGACTTCAAGATCGTCAAATTCACTACTTCTAACTTCTATTAAATTAAGGAGAATAATCTTTTTTTATTCGCCAAAAAGATTTTCAATATCTCAATTTAAATTACATTAACAGCAGATATTTAAAGCAATCCACCGCTTGGCTATCAAGAAGGTAAATGCAGAACCAAAACATAACCTTCTATGACGTCATGATGTCACATTTCAGGGACTTTTAACAATCTGTAATCGTACACATATGACTAATAAACTGAAATTTGAACTTTTTTGCTGATAGTAAAATTACATCTTCAAAATGGTATGTGTATCACTCTGTTAAAGAAAATTCCAAACTTAAAATATTTGGTTATGGGTTTAACGAATATTTATTAATAAATATATTTTTTAACTGTAACTTTCACTTACTTCAATATTTGTAAACAAAACAAGTCAAGCGTGTGTATATGCGTTTTAGAAATGTCCGGCAATTTACCAGTTGTTCATGTTATAAACTTAGGAAAAATCTGCTTTAGGAAAGCACTTGTAATTCAGAAAAATGCAGTGAAAAATTTATTGCGTTTGTTGCCAGCGTCAGATCCTAAAACTCTTAAAGGACATCTATTTTTAGTTGAACATTATCCTGTTTATACTGTTGGAATTAGAAATAAGCAATATTTAAAGGATGAAGAAAATTTAAAGAAATTAGCAGATTTTGTTGTTACTGACCGTGGGGGTTTGATAACATTTCATGGTTTTGGACAATTGGTGGTCTATCCTGTCATTTATTTGGGGAGTTTTTCGTCAAAAAGTATTAAGTGGTATGTTAGGCAGTTAGAACTTACGATTATTGACACCTGTAAACAATTTGAATTACAAGCTTACACTTGTGAAAATGTTGGAGTTTGGGTAAACGATCGTAAAATTGCTTCTATAGGTATGATAATTTTGCTATTGTGTTTTCAATATAAGATAAGCAGATGATGGGGCATAAAAATAAGCAAAGAAGTTATTACTATAATTTTAGTTATCAATGTTAAAAAAGCAGTGTGGCACTAACAAAAAATTTAAGCAGTTCTATTCTTTTAAAATAACTCTAAATAGACTCTCACCACACATATAATAAAAGCTAAATAAAAAAATATCAACATTTAAGGACAATTTTATGTGTATCATGCTAATGCATATACATTGTCAAATCAAGCATCTTATTTATTCCGCCAATAACTGAGCACACAGACACTCAATTAGAAGAAAATAAAAATATTTAAATTTTCCATCGAAATTGAATTTAAATTTATTTACCTGCAATTTTTTAATATTTCACTATAATTTGTATTATTAGAACTATTTTATTTTAATAAATATGTATTTTACAAACATTTGGGCTTAATTGTAGTTTCACCAGGTGGCATGGCGACATTGTCGCAGAAAATACATTGTCCCTTGCAGAAAGCTTTGATCATAAAATTTTAAAATATTATTGATTTTCTGTAAAAGACAGAAATTTGTACCTATCTTATTTAAGATTTATTCTATAGTATATATAAGTATCTTTCTCATTAAATGTACAGGTTATCTGTACATTAGATAATTATGTTATTATTAAACAAATATTAGCGTGCTGAAAAAGGTTTGCAGTAATGAGGCTTGCCACAGAAAGACTTAAAACATTGTCAGAGAGTTTCTTGAATTGATTGTATTTTTGTACTGATTTCAAGAGTATTCTTCGAAATCATATCAATTTGAGCTAAATGAGTTAATGTTGTTTGTTTGCTAACACCAAACTTCAACAATAATTCATAGGCACTTTGAGATGGACTAAACTCGCCCGATTAACGCCAGGGCATGCGGGGCAGTTGCCCCCCCCCAACAGGCACAAGCAGAAATTTTGCAACCTAAAGACCTCGTATGCCACTGCAAGCCCCCCCCCCCCCCCCCGCCCAGAATAAGCTTGCCCCGGGGCTCGAGGTAGTCTAAGTCGGTCCCTGGATTCGCTGGCGAACTTCAGTTTGTCATTATTGACCTTTGATTCTGGACGACTGCATGCCTCACTTGAGAGGTCCACCACAAGACTTTCTTCTAGATATTTTCCTATACAAATACACTAAGTGCAAATAACTTATTAAAACTATTATTTATTAAAATTATCTAATATTATAGCCTATAATATATATATAAGGGACGCCTATGTTTGCACCCCTTGATTCGGAAAAATCGACCCATTCATTTGGTACCGCATTTGTAAATGCAAATTAGTTTCATCTTAAAGAAAACTAACACTAAATATCCAAAGAAAGACAGTTTTATTGTTTATAAATTACATTTTAAAAAATGTGTTTTTATAATTGTTATCTCATATATGAAGTTTCGTACAGTTATGTGCTATAGAAGTTGTTACCTTCCCGTTATCAAGGAATATTTACAGTATAGCAGCACCATCTATTGGCCAATAAGCATCCAAACTGAATCAGCATAATGTTTCAACATGGCTTTCTTACATATCAAATTTTGTTTGTGATACGGAGTAGAACAAGATATATAGCCTTCCCTTAAATTGCAGAACTCGCTGTGTAGCAGTGCCGCCTGTTGAAAAGTTAATAGGCACTAATTTAGGTCAAGGTGCATATACATATAAATTTATATGTAATTCTGTGCAGTATAGAGATACAGCATTCCCTGAAATTACAGAAATCGCTGTGTAGCAGCACCACGTGTTGAACAGTTGGCACCAAAAGTTGATAGGCACTGATTTAGGTAAAGGTGCATCTACACATAAATTTATATATAATTCTATGCTGTAGTTCCTGAGATATAGCCTTCCCTTAAATTGTGGAAATCACTGTATAGCAGTGCCACTTATTGGCTGATAAGCATTCAAATTAAATCAGCGTAATGTTTTATAAGGTCCTTCTCACATATCAAGTTTTACTTGATTTTATCCAATAGAACCTGAGATAATAGCTTCCCTTTAAATTGCAGAAATCGCTGTATAGTAGCGCCACCTGTTGAGCAGTTGACATCAAAAGTTGAAAGGCACTAATTTAGATTAAGGTGTATTTACATATAAATTTATATACAATTCTGAGCAGTAGTTCCGGAGATACAGTTGCCACAAAATTTTTGTCACACACACACACGGAGATGGACAGACAGACATTTTCTAAAAATGGTCAAATCGTGTTTTAGACCTCTCAAAATGTGTAAATCCATCAAAAACCGAAAATCAAAAATTTTTACGAATCCAATACTTTCTTCTATTGAATATAGAAGAAAGTAAAAAGACAGTATAATATTAAGCCAATGTCAGATAATAAGCTGTCAATGGTGGCAGTATTATTAACTACAAATTTCATCCTTGCCAACCAGATTAAAGTTCTCTTGTTGAGTGGTAAGAATTTTCAGTGATGCCAGCATAAATTTTGACATGGTCTTATGGACAGCTCAAAATGTCTTACATTGATGATAAAAGTCCCTACTTCAATGCTGAGGATGTCCGTAGAGCGTACTTTCATCCTTAGAATATCCTGAAAATGTCCTGGAGAGAAAGTGTACCTTTAAAAAGTCCCGACTCTGTCCAACATGTTAAAGAAAACAGTTTAAAGTCCCTTCATGTAAGGACAAATCTCTACAGATAGCAACACTGAGTTTAATCTTCAAAACATGTGCAGTTTAATTTTTATTAAAATAAAATGTTGGCGAAATTATTAATTTATTGTAGTGTGGCACTTATGCAGATGATATTAAAAATTATTAAACTGGATAAAGGGGCAACATCACTTATAACTGTTGTTATAACTGAACTTATGTTCTTGTGGCAAATAAAACTAATGCCAACATGATTAATAACATCTGTAATTGAGTTGGCTAAAAAATAAGTCCCCCTCTTTTGTTTTATTATCCTGTAAGGATGGGAAAAATTTAACCTAAACAACAATCAGATATCAGGACATCTTCCTGTCCTTTATTCTATATCTTAAATAAAGCATTTTTTTTTTTTTTCTTTGATCTAAGCTGCTTTGAAGATTAATTCTATTCATTTTTATTTTTAAAAGCCGTCTCTAGAGTATGATCTACTGGATATAAACTGTGAAAAAAATTAATCTAATTATTTAATCGCACAGTAAATAATGTAATAGAAAATTTGAACTACAAAATTTGAAAGTTTTTTTTTTGTTTTTTGACAATCTCCTTTAGTTTGACAAACAAGAAACGAAGTTAAATAAAAACGTTTAAAAAGGCATTTCTTCAGATGTCGTCTATAGACCACAACATTGACTTTCTTTCAACATTTAATGTTATATTTCTCTGAAATGAAAATTATCTGCATTCATAGTAGAAAATAATTTAATAAATAATTTGTGCTGCATAAATTTATGCAGGAAAATAATATAGAAGAAAGTTAACTGTGATGACCATAACATAATTAGTTTATATCGTATTATTGTGGGCCACTCAAACATTCAATTTTTGTTTTTTTGTAACATTTTGACAATTTAGTAAGAAATATATGATATATATAATTATAACTATATAGATATAGAATATATTGTTCCAGTGTATTGACTGAGTCGTCTCTTCCCAACAATACCCCAGTCAAAAGAATGTTTAAAATAAATATTATGCAGCTGCAAAATTTGTTATTTTCCTATTTAAATATGGTCATTCTTACATTTTGTGTTCACGTGTAAATGTCTAAAATTTCTATTAACACATTGCACCCTCACGAGAAAAGTGACACAGCTCAAAAATGGAGTATGTGAGAAAAATCAACTTAAATAATTATAAATAATTTGGTGTGTCCGGTGTCACTCTCTCGATTTTCTTTTATCCTGGATTTCAATACGATAGACTGCAGATCTATTAAGTCATAAGAACAATAAGGTAAGATTAATAAAGTTCAATCTAATTTAACAATAATAATAATATAAAATAGGTTTAGGAAAAGTTTTTTTTTTTTTTTTTTTTTTTTTTTTTTTTTGTCAGGGGGGGGCAACCGCTGCCCCTTTCAACCCCTGTTCAATTATAGTGCCTATATTAATTTTTTTTTTTTTTTCTTTTTTAAAGAAATTCAAAGCTGTTATTAATTTGCCTTCCAACTTACCAAATTATGATCAAAATTTTCAAGTAGCAACCTAATACGAACTTCAAAATACCAAATTTGAATTTCCTGCTGTTATTTGTTTTGAAGTTATGCCGATAACAGATATACATACAGATTAACCACTAAATATTGAACTTTCACATTCAGGGAACCTCAAAACGTGATATTGTGAAAAAAAAAAATATAAAACAGAGTTCAAAATAAAACATCAAAAATACTTTGTTTATTGTATGAATATGAAAATTTTATTTTCCTTCCTCAGCAGTGTTCATCAACACAGTAAAATGTATCACGTCCATCAGTTATATTCAATCAGAAAATAACATTTAGCTTAATTTTGTTTTGGGTAACCCTGTATATTGTCTATAAACTACAATATAATCCGTACTTTTATATTTCAGAAATATCCATAATCTGGACATTGAAAACAAAATTTTCTCTTTGTTTCTATTTTTACTTTCTTCTATATTCAATAGAAGAAAGTATTGGATTTGTAAAAAATTTCGACTTCTGGCTTTCGATGGATTTACATATTTTGAGATGTCTAGAACATGATTTGACCATTTTTATAAAATGTCTGTCTATCTGTCCGTCTGTGTGTGTTTGTGCATGTGAGACAAAAATTTTGTGGTGACTGTATCTCCGGAACTACTACTCAGAATTGTATATAAATTTATATGTAGATGCACTTTAACCTAAATTAGTGCCTATCAACTTTTGGTGTCAACTGCTCAACAATTTAAGGGAAGGCTATATCTCAGGAACTACTGCACAAAAATGCATATAATATCATATATATATATATATGCAACTTGATATAAATTAGTGCCTACCAACTTTTGGTGTCAACTGCTCAACAATTTAAGGGAAGGCTATATCTCAGGAACTACTGCACAAAAATGCATATAATATAATATATATATGTATATATATATATGCAACTTGATATAAATTAGTGCCTACCAACTTTTGGTGTCAACTGCTCAACAGGTGGCGCTGCTAAGCAGCGATTTCCACAATTTCAGAAGAGTTTATATCTCAGGAACTACTGCATAAAAATGCATATGACTTTATATGTAGATGCATCTTGACATATGTTAGTGCCTATCCAATTTTTGGGTCCACTGTTCAACAGGTGGCGCTGCTATGCAGCGATTTCCACAATTTCAGAAGAGTTTATATCTCAGGAACTACTGCATAAAAATGCATATAAATTTATATGTAGATGCATCTTGGCATATGTTAGTGCCTATCCAATTTTGGGGTCAACTGCTCAACAGGTGGCGCTGCTATGCAGTGTTTTCCTTAATTTAAGAAAAGGCTATATCTCAGAAACTACTGCATAAAAATGCATATAAATTTATATGTAGACGCATCTTGATGTACGTTAGTGCATATCAAATTTTGGGGTCAACTGCTCAACGGGTGGCGCTGCTCTGCAGCGATTTTCATATTTTAAGGGAGGATTATATCTCAAGATTTGCTATGCAAAATTGCATAAAAATTTATATGTGGATGCACATTGAGATAAATTGCTGTGAATCAACATTTGGTACTAATTGCTCAACAGGTCGTGCTTCTATAAAGCTATTTTTTCAGTTTAAGGGAAGACTATATTTCAAGTTCTAATGCGTATAATCAAACAACACTTGATATGTAAGAAAACCATTATGTGACATTATGCCGATTCAATTTGGATGTATATCTACCAATAGGTTGTGCTGCTATAGTGCAGTTTTTCCCAAGGACGGGAATGCTATATTTCAACTTTTTTATGGCATTTAACTGTACGAAACTTGATACATGAGATAACCATTATGGAAACGCATTTTTCAAGATGTTAGTTAAACTGAGTTTCTTTGGATATTTAGTGTTAGTTTTCTCTAAGATGAAAATCGCCTGCTTCATCATGGTAGATAATTTTAATAAATAATATAGTTTTTGTAAATTATTTGAACTGAGTGAATTTATATAGGAAAATATGGAAAAAAATCTTGTGGTGGTCACTACAAGCCTAAGGACCCTCATGTAGTTGATCGGCCACACTCACATCACATCTTCAGCAAAACTGTCACAACTGCCTTCAGGGGGACTGATTGGAAGTTAAAGATGTTATGCTTTTTGGGCACTTCATATACACCGGGTGCGTCAAAAAAATGTATACACACTTTGAACCATCATAGAAACTATTTCCCGTGCAACAAGGTTCAATTTCCAACAAGATGGCGCCCTGTCGCACTATCATCGCGACGCATGAGCATACCTGAATCAAAATTTGCCAAGCCAGTGGATAAAATGCAGGGGCCAATCGAGTTTCCTCCACGCTCTCCAGATCTTACGCCACTGGATTTCTTCTTATGGAGCACAGCAAAAGATGAGGTGTACAAACATAAACCATGTAACCTAGGCATACTTTGGAATGAGATTCAAGCGGTGTGCAGGGCTGCCAACAACTACGCAATTGGCGTAGTAACTACGCTTTAGCCTGCTTCTACTACACTCTACGCATCGTATACTTAAAGCTACGCTTTTCCTTTCCCCGTCGTCATCTTGTTTACAACGAGCGAACTCCGATTTCACCACGGATTAAAAAAGTATAATATAAAACTAAATAGTGGCAGACACTGAAAAAAAAAAAAAAAAAAAACTACTATATTTTTTCTTTCTTTCTTTTTCTTTTTTTTTTTTCCTTGCACACATCTAGACAGAAATCCCAATCCACGGAGTCCCAATCCAATCCTTATCAACTTTTAATTTTGCATTTCCAACAGTTGCCGCATAAAACATTATTCTTTGAATTTTATTTTTTATCTATGAAAGTGCTTCTTGAAAATATAAAAATAACAAAACTAACTTTTACAATCTAGTTGAAGAACCACATGCTTCATCGTAAATACTCATAAATAAATAGTAAAGAAAAAAAAAAAAAAAAACATTCTAGTGCTAGGCATTGCGTAATCGAAATATTGCTGACTCAGAACGGGAACACATATTTGTTTACATTAGCTGAGAGTGTGCTTAATTAAAACCGCAAGCACAGACACCACAAGCTGAAAGGGGGGGGAGAAAGAAACCGAATTCTATGATTATCTTCATGGCTATGATTATGCTGTATTTTGATTTTCATTTAAACTCTATCAATGTTTCAGTTAACTTAATGCTTAATAAGTCGCTAAAAAATAATACTTTCTAACGAAAAAAATTGTTTATTTTAATTATTTATCGATAAAAATAATGGATTCAAAGTTACTGAACTTTAAGTACGATTGACAACACAAGGAAACTAAGACCAGGAAGAGCTATCTTCCGTGGGAGACTTTCTAAAGTGTCTGAAGCCGTAATCACGCGAGTTTTGGAGAAAACAGTATAAAGTCGGACTTTAACGGAGGAATTGTCCTCTGTAATAGGAAACTTTCTTAAGTGTTTTAATATACAAGTTTCTGAGAAAATCATGGAAAATTTCGAACTTTATCGTACGAAGTATCTACCGTTGGAGAAAGAAAAAGAATATTTTCTGTGCTTTTTCTTAGGATAACTGAATACGCGATAACTTAGTTTTTATTGGGTGATTCTAAGAAATTTTCATATCTGAAAATGGGACTTCCACAAAAATCGCCGGATTTAAAATGGATTCATCACAAAAATAGCACAAGAAAATTGCGTATTTTATAAATCAGCCGCAAAAAATGACATTTCAGTAATAAAAAAAAAAGCTGATTTATGACTAAATAATTAGACATTTTTAGAAAAATAACATCTATTTTAGCAATTAGTTTACGATTACGTAATTTTGAAAATTAGCTGTAAAATAATTCCGTATTTCTATAAAAAGCCAGAAAATTATACTTATAATGTAAATCATGTTTGAAAAAATCAAGAAATTCATCGATTAGCATCAAAATAAAGCCTTTTTCAGCGATTAAACATAAATTTTGTTAATTAGCGGCGGAATGATTGCGTATTTCCGTCATCGGCTACAAAAATATCGCGATTTACTGAAATCAACTGGGGAAAAAAAAAAAAAAAAAACCTTTATTGGCTAGCAGCCAAATGATAGCATATAAAACGTAAATTTTTGATTATTAGTGGGTAGGCGATCCCGTATTAGCGAAAACTACTTCAAAATTATTCCCGATTTCCGAGATTACACTTTGAAAAAAAAAAAAAAAAAAAAAAAAATGCAAATTTCACTGATTAGTGGCAAAATAGTTGAGTATTTAAGATTCAGCTTTCAGATGAACGTATTTTGCACAAATTAGTAGCTAAATAATAGCGTGTTTCGGCAATCGGCCGCATAATAATCGCGTAAATTAGGATTTACCTTTAAAGAAGAGTGAATTTTATCAATTAGAGCAAAATTATAGTATATATTAGCAATTATTTGCTATTAAACGTAGATTTTGTAAATTTGCAGTGAGATAATTACGAATTTCGGCAATCGGTCGTAAAAATATTGCGAATTCTGTCAAATACGAGAAGAATAGCATATTTATTTAATTAATGATAAAAACGTAATTCTACCCCCCCCCCCTCTACGGAAACTCGATTTTTTAGGTATATTTAGCAATAATCTTAAGGGGGAAAAAAAGTTGATGGCTGTCAGTTTGCACTGAAATTGAATTTAATGTTGTACAATTTCAATCCTTTTCCATCCTTAATAATAATGATTATTTTATTGTAGATTCAGTTTTATTACATTTTCTAATATCTAAACTATTAAAATTGTTCATTATTTTGACTTTTGTTACTCCAAAAATTTAAGATTTTGTTTAAAAAAATCCAATTTTCGTATCTGTTTGAAGTATAGCATTGAAATTATTTTCACATCAATTGTCTTGTTCTTGTAATTAAACAAGTTTCTTTTGAATAGGCATGCACTAAATGTTTGATTATTACTGAATAATGAATATTCAGTATACTGAATAACTAAAAATTTGATGCATACCTACATCTTACCTTTTTTTTTTTTTTTTCTTTACTTAATTTCATATGATTATTGCTAATTTATTTTTGTTAGTAGTTTCTTTCTTTCTTTTTCTTTTTTAATTTTTAAAATTGCTCCTCAAAGTAGCCGAAATGCTCCTCAAAACTTCTCTGAATACTCCTCAAACTGTTTTTGAAAAGTTGGCAACCCTGCATATTAGTGTATTATATTAGAATTAGTGTATTTTCATGTATCCATGTTAATATAAAAAGTAAATTTGGATAAAATTTCTATTATTTTTGAATGTTTGATTATTAAAAATCAATAAATTTCAGAAAGTAAGTCATAATGTAAACAAAAGATTTTATGCTTATTTATATTTTAAGTATTTTCTAATTTTTTAGCGACTACACTTTGTAGCTTAAAACTACACTTTTTTTGCTTTTTAACTACACTTTAGCACTCCCAGAGGTTGGCAGCCCTGGGTGTGCGCAGAAATCCCATTGGACATGTTGGTATGATGTGCGGAATCAGTGGTGACTCGTACTCAGCAATGTATTGATGCTGAAGGCCGCCATTTTGAACAGTAATCACATTTGCATCAGAAAGTGTATTTATGTTTCAAATTGGACTTTTAGCTTTCCATTTCCAGCAATTGAACCTTGTAGAACGGAACATAAATTTTTTATGACGGTTCAAAGTGTGTATACATTTTTTTGACACACCCTTGCATTCTTCAATGACATAACCTCAAAATTGCCATTTTTTAAAACTCGTGTCTTTTTCTTGCCAGGGATATATCACCATCTTAAGATGAGCTTTATTTAAATATGTTATAATTCATAAAATATTTGTTATCTAATACTCCTGTCATACGGACATTAAAAGATTATGATGGCAAAATGGTAAAGTCTAAATTCTGAGTTTTGATTTCGTTTTATTTTTAAGCAACGATATTTCTTAATCTCTTTGAGATTAAAATATATATATATTATTTCACGTTTTGTTGTTTTTACTATTATTATATTTTCTTCCCTTCTAGGACTTCATGCTTCTCGTTATGTTACATATCATGGTGTTGCAATCAACTGTAATGTTGATTTGAATTGGTTCTCACATATAATTCCGTGTGGCATCCCAGACAAAGAAGCTACATCACTCTCTAGAGAACTGAATAGGAATGTGACTGTTCAAGAAACGATTCCCATATTTCTGGATGCTTTTCAAAAACATTTTCCCTGTGAATATGCATTTGATAGTTAATATAAATTTTTGTGTAGTATCTTCTTAATAACCCAAGTTTCCTGAGGATAACACTAAAATCTAACGTTTCAGATACCACTATGTATTGAAATAAAGAAAGTAAACTTTTATCATTGGTTTCTAGAAATAAATAAAATAATACAAGAAGGATGATTTAGCAGAAAAAATGCCACAATTGCAACGATGTATAGAAAAAAAATAATTTTACCCATGATTTGAAGCAAATAAAATAAGAATAAAAGATTTAAAAAAAAAAAAAAAAAAAAGGTGTAATTCTCTGTAAGGACACCAATTGGTAATTTGGCAGTGTTCTTTCTCGGCTACCGCTATAAGGTTCAAAACATTTAGCTAAATTACAGAAAAATGCATGTAAAAAAAAAAAAAAAAAATCATAAAAATAGCTGTAAACATGGGCACCCTCTTTTGTTTTTGACTTAATGTTATTTTCATTTTGAAAAATTCTAGGTTTTTTACCTTTATTTACAACTACAACAAGTTTATTAAATGAGAAGAGGTAAAACTGATTGAAATTGAAATATTGATTGATTGAAAAATTGAAATAATATCAATCTATACATATAAAAGAGTACTTCCACTCACTCACTGACTCATCAATGCACAGCAAAATCTACTGGGGCCACTGAGTCGAAACTGGGTCAGATTATAGAACATATAGTGTAAGCACACCCTAAGAAGCGATTTTACGAAATTCGCCCCCCAAGGGGGAGTAGGGAACAATATGTGATTTCACAAAACTCTCCATATCTCAAAGAAAAGAACAGATATCCGTAAAATTTTTTGCTTTAAAATATAGCTAACACAAATATCTAAAAACCAATTTCTGGAATTTTAGAAATTCGTTCCCCAAAGGGGAAAAGGGGGCAAAACGTGATTTCACATGCTCAAAACGTGGTTTCACATACTCCTATATATCTCAAACAAAAAAAAACAGATATACGTTAAACTTTTGCTCTAATATATAGCTAATATAAATATCTAAAAACCAATTTCTGGAATTTTAGAAATTCAGCCCCCAAGAGAGGGAGAGAGAGGGGGCAAAACGTGATTTGAAATAATCCTTTATATCGACAACAGAAAAAAAGATATATATATGTGAGATTTTTGCTCTAAAATACAGCTCTCACAAATACATAAAAATTAATTTCTTTAATTTTAGAAATTCATCCCAGGGGGAAGGGGGGGGGGGGCTATGGGGCCCCAAAAAAAAAAAACAGTTGCACTTCGGGAGTGCCGACAGAAGTGAAAACGTGAACATTTACGTGTGTATTTCTTGAATCGTCAGGAAATTTTTTATTGTGTAGGAAATACTTTTAAATGAAGTTTTTTTTTTATTCATTAATATAAACTACTACTGCAAACATTATATTACAATTTTATTTAATGCGCTAACTGCAATAGAGACAGTGTCCGGAGATGAGAAAAGTCGTTTAGAGCCGCACCAGATTGTAAAAACGTGAGAAAAATGGCGGCTTTGGCTTTTCTCACGGTTTGTGAGGTCTAACTGGAATAGAGACAGTGTCCGGAGAAGAGAGAAGTCGTGTAGAGCCGCACCAGATTGTAAAAACGTGAGAAAAAGGGCGGCTTTGGCCTTTCTCACGGTTTGTGAGGTCCAACTGGAACGTTTCTGGCTGCAATCTTTAAGAGACAGTGTCCGGAGATGAGAGAAGTCGTGTAGAGCCGCACCAGATTTTAAAAACGTGAGAAAAATGGCGGCTTTGGCCTTTCTCACGGTTTTGTGAGGTCTAACTGCAACGTTTCCGGCTACAATCTTTAAGAGACAGTGTCCGGAAATGAGAGAAGTCGTGTAGTGCCGCACCAGATTGTAAAAACGTAAGAAAAATGGCAGCTTTGGGCTTCCTCACGGTTTTGTGAGGTCTAACTGCAATAGAGACTGTGCCCGGAGATGAGAGAAGTAGTGTAGAGCCGCACCAGATTTTAAAACAATATACAGTATATAATTATTAACACTTCACATTAGCAAGTTAATTGTATGATACATTATTTGTATCATACAAGGATGGAAAGCGTTTGCTGACGATGACGAGTTCAATGATTTTTGTTCACCCAAAAGTGCTCAACGCGCCTAAAGAAGTTTTCACTTCAAAAAGACAGTTAGATTGTTCAAAATTGGTACAGATAGGTTTTACAGGCCTGGAAGTCGAATGAGGATATTTTTGAAAGTGTAAAGTTATTAGGAGGGTCAGAAAGGGGAGGGGCGAAGGAGCAAAAAAATAATAATAGAGTTAGACCGTTCAAAATTGGTACAGAGAGGATTTTGATACTTACAAATCGATTGCGGATATTTTCAAATTTGTAAAGTTATTAGGAGGGGTGGGAGGGGGTGGGTGGAGGGACAAAAAATAAAAATAGAGTTAGGTTGCTCAAAATTGGTACATGGAGGTTTTTGATACCTGCAAATCGATTGCGAATATTTTCGAATTTGTAAAATTATTAGGATAGACGGAATGGGGTGTAAGGAGAAAAAATATATAAATAACGGTTAGAGCACTGAAAATTAGTGTTGTTAGGTTTTGAGGCCGGATAAATATATTGCGGATATTTTCGAAAGTACAGAATTATTAGGAAGGGGACGGACGCAGGGGTAAAAAGAAAGAAATTCAGATAGAATGTTAGAAATTAGTATTATTAGGTTTAAAAGACTGAGAGCGATTGCGAGTACTGTTAAAGTCTAAAATAATTTGGAGGGGCGGAAACGGTAGGTAAAGGACTATGCGCGGCACGCAGGAAGTGGGGGCCCGGACCGATTATTCAACAATGGGAGAAGAGTTTTTTTTTTTTAAATATATATTTATGTTTTTCCCTTACGATAATATAGTCATGCATTAAGAGTGTCGAACATAAATGCGCGCGCGCAGCACACAAAGGACTGCGCTGCCGAAGGTAGTGGGGACCATGTGTGACATTTTTTTCAATCAGATTTTTTTTCTCTTTTTTTTTCACATGATAAAAATTAATGCAATTTTGAGAATTCATTAACTACAATAATTCATTTTAAAATAGTGACCAGCGAAGCGGGCGTAGCCTGCTAGTTATTTCAAAAAAAAAAAAAAAAAAGAGAGAGAGAGAGATTTACAAAAAGTTTTTAAAAAAGCACCAGAAAAAATGGAAGTGCAAATATAGGCCCTTTCCAAAAAAGTTATAAAAAATAGTTTTAAATGATTTAAAACCTGATAAGACAGTACAAAAAGGTAGAAAATTTATTTATTATGGGAAAAAATATTTACAGAAATCACAGACGTAGCTGGTCTTTCAAACCCGGCACAATCTGAGTGTGCCCACGTTTGGAAGATACCACTGTTCTCCGCAAGTGTTTTCAGAGAACATTCCGTCACAAAAGATTCCTGGGAAAACTGAAGGATGTCTTCTTGAAAGCATTGTCAAGCAACTTAGTCAGTTGATCCTTGTATGGTGATCAAAAGACTGAGTCTGGGCCTTGTTGTTTGCATCCACAAGTAATGGTTCTCTTCTTAATGTTAAGGACAGGAGATATATTGAATGGAGAAATTGCATTTGAAGTTCCCTTGGCCCAAGTGTGCCCATATTTACATCAACCCAACCTAAGAAAGATGGCCTATACCACATATAACCTAAAGGCGTGCTTTTAAATGTAGCTTAGGATCTCTCCTTTCCAAATATCACTGTGAAATTATTTTAAATTTACCGTCATAACATAAAAAGAAAATGATTTCAGATGCCTGTCAAAAGTTGCAGTACAGAACAAACACCAATTCACACAATAACTCACACTGCATCTACTCTACTTGAAAGAGCTCCAACTGCTCTCTACTATCTTATATCAATAACAGGCACCATCTACAGTCTTTGCCGCCACTCTTCAGTACCTCCCATAGCCATTTGGGAAAGGGTGCCCATATTTACACCTGTGCCTGTTTTTACACCTGTGCCTGTTTTTACACCTTCTCCTCTAATATTAAAAGTAATATAAATAATAATAATTTAAAAAAAAAAAAAAGTTATGGTACTTTTTTATTAACAGGATCAGATTTAGATAGAGTAAAAATAAATAAATTTAGGGTAATTAGGTATTATTTCTCCGACAAATAAACTAGCTACGATTTTGATGTATTTCCACTGAAGTTAATTTTCATAGATAACCATTATGCTGGGAGATGAACATTCCATAGGAATGCACACCCTATGCAAAATTAATGACTGAATGATGATTTGACTAGTTTTTGGTGTTTCGTACAAGGAAAGGTACTGGCAGTTGTGAAACAGAAAGGCTCATTTTTTAATAGTAAAATCTTTTGTATATTTCTATTAAGAAAAAATATGGATTTTATGTATTTTTAAATGTTTAACACGTTATATTTTCTAAGATATTATAACTGTTAAGAAATCCTATTTTTAATCTGTAAAAATTCACATTTTCCCATTTTTTTTTCAGAAAAAACCCGGAAATAAACTGGTTTTTTTCCACCACTTCAAATTTCCGGAAATTTTACATCTCTAACAGCCTTATTCACCAAATTTTTAACACTGATGTTAACCCGGGAATATGCTAGGTTATCTCAAATCGGTATTCACCACACAAAATCAGCGATTTAACACTCGAGTTAACCCTCTTTTTTTAATCCTCCTAAATTGGTGGGTTAACTCTGGTGTTAAATGAACATGTTACAGTTACAGCGAAACCCCTCTTGTTTACTTTTTTAATGCATTGCGTTTTTAATGACCAATCAGCGAGACTCTTACAGATAACACTGGGGTCAATTAATCCACGGATGGCGAATAAGAAAACTTTCTAACCCAGGGTTAAGGGAGTGTTAACTCTAACACAAGTGTTACTTGAACCATGGGTTAACACTGATTTGGTGAATAAGGCCGTAAAGGTGAATAAGTAGGACACTTTTTTACAACAGTTCAACTTGGAATACAAATTGCCAGATTATTCTTGCAGATAGCATCATGAAACATTTTTATACATGATAGAGACTAAAGTTGGCTTCCAAATGTAATTTATTTTACTTTTTTTGTCTCTCTTAATTAATCAGGAATACAGCAGTTAAAAAAAAAAAAAAAAAAAAATGGGTTTGGGTAAGTGGGACACTTACCCTGGGGTGTAGGGTGAGTTGACCACCAATCAATTTCTAGAATTTCGTGGCAATATAATATTATTTTGAAAAATGAGACAAGACAACATTCCATACTGGTAGCTTTTCAGAAAAAAAAAAAAAAAGATATTAATAACTGTAATAATTTTCTTCATAACAAGAAAAGTTGCATGCAGTTGCGTTTAGGATTTCAGAGATGGTATTTTGTACTTAAAAAACTCAAGTCTTTGTAAATTCATCAAAAAAAAAAAAAAAAAAACTATCAGAATTTAAACTAATCAATTGTTTCCAAGAAATGTAGTGATTTTAAGTTATTTACACATTCATACATTACGAGCTAACTGAAATAAGAAACCAAGTTTTTCTTTTTCTTAACTTGAATACTTTCTCTCTAAAGTCTTAGAAATTTGCACATTAAAAACAAAGCTATTTTAATGTTTCATTTCAAGGAAATAAACTAAATAATTTTGGACACAATGGCGGCAACAAGCCTAAGTAAAAAATGATCCCAATAAAAATGATTAAGGTATCTAATATAATCAACTCATTTTATTATTAGTCAACAATATACCTAGAAGACCCAAATTAAATAATCTTAGTTACATTCAAAACGAACTGTTACAATTAAGTATATAGACATTACCATTAAAGAATAAAAAACATCAAATTTACTTAAAATGATATCAAATCTTAATTATTAAAGACTTAGATGAATAAATATACATAAAATCACACATACCTCACTATATTTCTAGCACATGTGGCGTATGCAGTGATTGCACGGATGAATACTATTGAATATCCTTAATCTGCGAGCGATTGCTAAAAGAAAGAGGGGTAATAGAAAACGACTTCAAGATCGTTACATTCACAACTTCATAAAATTTCAATTTCTATTAAATTAAAGAAAGAATCTTTATTCAGCGGGCCGCGGTAGCTCAGTCGGTAGAGCACCGGCCTCTTAATTGGAAGATTGCGGGTTCGGTACTCGAGCCGGCCAAAGACCGTCGTGTACACTAATGGTGGTTAGTGCACGTAAAAGCTATCGTGGCCACAATGTCCTCCATGTTCCCATCAAAAATTATACCTCTGGGGGTCACCGAAGCGGGAGAGCCATCCCTTCCATGGAGGATCAAAATTGTGATGGCATGTCTCCGGACCACCTCTAGGGGTGTGTCCCAGACCGTCGTCAATTGCCTATCTGCGCAGCACTAGTGTGACGTAAAACCCAACCAATCTTCATACAGCAGAAATTTAAAACAATCCATCGCTCGTCATTTGGCAAGCAAAAACAGGGAAATGACGGGAAACGCATGTAGCAAAGCATTGCACAACCAAAATAAAAACATAACATTCTCTGATGTCATACCGACCACAACATGACCATCTGAAATGCAGAAATTTTCAGGAGGTTTGCGGTTACATTCAAACGGAACGTTTGCAATGGCATTGCTGTTTGCATGACGCCAAAATAGCAATGTCCTTGCAAATTGCAAAATCTCATTCATTCGGAACGCTTGCAAGCAGTGACGTGAGTTTGCAAAACGCCCACCGAATAAATGATTGCGATGAATGATAAACCAATAGGAAACAGAGAAAATATACATCGAATAATATCCGAATGAAAATTCAATCGGTTTCAATTTCAAGATGCTTTTGTTTATTTTCGTTACACAACACCACGGATTTATACGGATTATAAGTCAAGCATACAAATTTGATGTATTTGTGTTACCAATAAACAAACAAACAAACACGGATTATTTTATTATAAGAGACCACAGTACAATAATGTTATTCAAAGATAGTGCGTTGTTACCGTGAATTGTAATATAGATCATTCAAGATAAAAGTTATTGTAACTATAGATTTAAAAGCTGTCAAATTAAAAATAAATACAACAAAGTTTAACAACACATCTATGTTTTGTTATCGTTTAACAAAACATAGACGTCTGCATGTAAGTATATGCACGGATTAAAATCCATGTGTATATGTTAAACAAGCCGTTAAAAATAAAGAAGTTTGTTAAATGTTGGGTTGATAAAAAAAAAAAAAAAAAAAAAAAAAATTGAAGAGAAAGGATGGGAATTTTCTAAATGAAGTTTCCTCAATGTTACTAATAGCACTTGAAATTTCATCTAATTTATTGTTAGGTGAACTTGGAAATCGACAGCTTCTTCTTCTTCTTCTTTTTTTTTTTTTTTGTGCAGATTCGAAAGTAAATTATTTATTTTTTTAATGGATAATCACAAAATGATATAAGAATTTGTGAGAGTAGATCTATTCAAGAAATGATACCAGTAAGAGGTAATCTTACCACCCATGAAGTATGTTTAATTGCAATTAATATTTTATTTATAACATTCAGTTTTCATTTTCTATTGCATATAATGAAAAACATTAATAACGGCTCTTTAATAAACTTCGAGATTTTACAAAATTGAATGTGTAATTATGTACAAATGACTGGTATTTAAAAAAAGTTCAATTGTATCGCGATTTTCTAATGTATTTTCTGATAGTAGTACTAATCATAATGGATACTCAAACAAAATGCTTAGAGCAGGGGTGTTTGCGTTCCGGATTTTTTATTTTATTTCCCAACACTAACTTTTTAATAGTGATATTATTAGCAGTTTTCTAGTAATGTTTAGAAATTATATATAGCAAAAAATACAATCCGTAATTACTGGTGGGAAATAAAAAATCCGGAACGCAAACACCCCTGTTAGAGAGGTAAGAATATACTGAATAAAATTATTGAGAGAAACATCAATATATGTACCTACCTACGTTCCTCTCCATAATTCCCAAATTGCATGAAATTCTGAGCACAATATTATCACCCGCATATGTACACTTTGTTTGAAGTACTTTCACAAAATCAACATTAGGCAAAGAGGCACCTTCACAAAATCAATTATCAGCAAAGAGGTACCTTCACAAAGTTAATTCTCAGCAATAGAGCTGCACACTAAAAATTTCTATAAACTTTGCTGTGCTGAATGCATAATAAATGACCCTTAATCTGAACATTTACTGGAGACAATGGTAAATATCTAAGTAAACACCTACACGATGTTAGAAATTACTTCCTCCACTTATAAATTTTACAAATGTTCCATTTTATTTTTTAAATGTGTTTTAAAATTAAATAAACAGCTTTGCACATTTTGATTAATTGTGCAGAAGCATTGTTAATTTTTACAAACCTGTTTGAATTTTTCACAAATTATTTTATAAATTAACAAATGGGGTACCATTTTAAAAAACTTGGATGAAACCCTGAATACGTATAAAAAATCTGGAGTGAAACAACCACACAACTTCCATTACCCACTATTACATGGATTTATATGCATTTTTTGGAATTTTCAAGTAAGAGAAACTTGACACACGTGTAAAGACATATAAAACACAGTTTATACAGCGAGTTAAAAAATAAGGGGGGGGAAAAATTATGATAGAGTTATTTTTTTAAACACCAATTTCTGAGACCTAAAACTGAACTATCTGATCAGGATGGCCATTAATTTTCCTGTAATAATCACATAATACCAGGGTTGGCAAAAAACCAGGGTTTTTTCAAAAAAACCAAAAAACCTGTTTTTTTTTGGTTTAAACCAGGTTTTTTTTTTTTTTTTTTTTTTTTTTTTTTAAACCAGGTTTTTATTAGTATATGTTTCTCAGTCATATTATACATATTTGTAAATTAAATTACCAATTTTAGAAGTAGTTAATACTCTAATATTAATTATTACTTCATTTAAACATAATTTAAATTACTAACAATAAACAGGTATGAAATTTTTTAAGCCTTTTTTGTAGGTTGTCATTTTCTTTCTGTAACAATGTACAAGAAACAAACCTTGTACTTTGTAAATCAAAGCTTGTACTTTCAGACATGAAATTCTGTTATATCTCATCTAATTAAATAAGTTTTCACATAGCCATATTAATAAAAAAAATTATTTTTATGTTTAAAGATAAAACAATTAAATAATTTATTTCTGTAATTCAGGCTTTTGCCACCTGAATTCTTATATTTTGCTTTTTCATATAGTTATTTATTTTTACACTTTTGACGATCTCAGTCTTGAATAAGAACTGTTGTTTTATCAAAGTGCATTAAATTTTATTATAGCTAAAATCTTTTATATTCAAAATTTCTATAAATATTCCATAATTACAGTATTGACTTTTCATTAAAATGATGTAAATGGAAATAACAGAATTACTGTGAGTTGACAAAAATTTGTTTTTTCAGAATGAATGTTAAATCTAACATACCTTTTCCTACAATTTAATAATAACAAATTAACTTAACACTAAAATTCTTAATTTAATGAACTAGGGGAGAAAAAAACTCCAATATGTTTAAAAAGAGTTATAGGAAGAGACTTAAGAAAAAAATTATAATTTTGGATTATGTAATGGAATATTGTGATCCATTTGAAAGTTAATTATTGAATAGAATTTACATTTAATATTTCATATAAAATTACAAGTTTTATAGCTTTTTTCAAATTAAATTTTCTATTTTAAGAAAACACACTACACCGGTTGTAGAATCTTTTGCAATTAGAATTATTTCAACATTTTCCTATACTTAGATATTAAAATTTTTACTATCATTTTCGTAATTCTACTGCTGTCACATTTTAATAAAATAATTCACAAAATGTCCTTGAATGGAGAACTTTTTGTTTAAAATTTTACAATCAAAGTGTTTTTTTTTTTTTTTTAACTGCCTAGACATATTCTAATGCATCTTTTTTATTTATTTATTTATAGTTCAAAAATCAACAAATGTTGCTTTTAGATTTACTATATAGATAAGAAAATGGGCTGCTATTGATTACCGTATTATAATAAATACCCAGTTAAAGAGAACTTTGTTCAGTTTTGAATGAAACAAAGATAGAGCAGTTTTCTTAATTATACAAATTTTACCTTATGTCTTGTAAAAAATAAGTGTGCTTTCCACTGTTATTTATTTTATTTTACTTTACCGCATTTAGCCTTAGACAATTTCATTTATATTTTTTTAAGATAATTAATGTAGACATTTTTCTTTTACAATTTCTAGATCTTTTGTTTTTATTGTTGTACATTACATAAGTAACTTTTAATACAGCCAGCCAGTCCCACTTAAAACACATAACTAAAACCTTCTTTGAAGCAATATTACAGTGAAATAAATTGAATTAAAAGTAAACATCATTTACATAAAAATAATTTATAAATTTCATTTAAAAAAAGGAACAAAAGAATAAAAATTTTGAATTTTTTGAAAAGGGAAAAAAACAAAAAAAAACCAATTGGTTTTTATGGGAAAAAAACCAGTTGGTTTAAACCATGGTTTAAATCATGGTTTTAAACCAATTGGTTTAAACCGTGCCAACCCTGCATAATACATGAGAAAAGATATCTAAAATGGATTTATGTAACAATTTTCAAGAAAATCGATAGAACCGTTTTTGAAATACCAACTTTTACCAAAACTTGGCATATTCAGTTATTGACCAGAAACAATAATTACATACAAAAGGATATTTAAAAGGGAGTTAATATGGCGAGTTTGAAAATTATGTACAGCCGTTTTTAAAGGAACGCTTTGCAAAACCTCAAATTGAGCTATTTATAAAGGACGCCTATCAATTTTCCTGAACTAACCAACTATATCATTCGAAAGGACATCTAATAGAGTGTTTATATAGCAACTTTGAAGAAAATCGTTAAAGCTGTTTTTGAGATATGGAATTACGGTCCCACTTCCAGTTTCTGATGGCCCACTTCCAGGTTTTCAATTTTCACCAAAATTTGGAAAATTCATCTGTAAGCCAAACCTGTATCAATTCTGAAGTTCCGTAGTTTTATCTTCATTAATTTAGGAGGTATGATAGCCAGACTATTCCAAACATTCATATATATACATACACACACACTGATCAATTGCCAAAAACTACTTTTTTAGACTCAGGAGGTCTTAAAACATGCAAATCAGTTGAAAACTCGATATCGAATTTTTTGGACCGAATACAATACTTCCTTTACCTACAGTAGTAGGATAATGGAAGTAAAAATAATCACTTAGATGCTGTTACCTCGCTGTGAACAAATCTCAAAATGCAAAAAACTTATTTCATTAGCAAGTACTATTATTATATTATACTATATTTATTAACACTCAGAAAACAAATAATTACAAGATAAAAAGAACTTTTTATATACCATGTTTTTAAATTTTCTGTTGAATGATATAAACGCTTCCGAAATCAGCGGGAACCCGAAACAGTTCGCTAAAAGTATTTAAAAAATACATTGTCACCGTGTTTTGAGCTATTCTGAAATTTTCAAATGTCTAGCTTTTCGGGAAGTTAGTTAAATAAACTTTCTGATGAAATATATAATAAACGCTACCGAAGACAGCGGGGACCCGAAACAGTTGACTAAAAGTATTTAAAAAATTTATTGTCACCAAATTCTGAGTTATTCTGAAAGTTTCAAATGTTTAGCTAGTCGGGAAGTTACATGATAGTTGAATCATATAATAAACACTGCCAAAGGCAGCGAGGACCGAAACAGGTTGGCTAAAAGTATTTTTAAAATACATTGTCACCTTGTTCTCAGTTATTCTGAAATTTTGAAAAGTTTAGCTAATCGGGAGGTTACATGATTGTTGAACCATATAATAAACGCTGCCGAAGGCAGCGGAGACCCGAGACAGTTGGCTAAAAATATTTAAAAATGCATTGTCACCGTATTCTGAAAGTTTCAAATGTCTAGCTAGTCGGGAAGTTACATGATCGTTGAAACATATAATAAACGCTGCTGAAGGCAGCGGGGACCTGGAACAGTTGGCTAAAAGTATTTAAAAATGCATTGTCACCGTGTTCTGAGCTATTCTGAAAGTTTCAAATGTCTAGCTAGTCGGGGAGTTAGTTAAATAAATTTTCTGTCGAATCATATAAACGCTGCCGAAGGCAGTAGGGACCTGAAACAGTTGACTAAAAGTATTAAAAAATGTATTGTCACCGTGTTCTGAGCTATCCTGAAAGTTTCAAATGTCTAGCTAGTCGGGAAGTTATTGAAAAATCGATTGCAAGCTTTGTACTGGTAACGCTGCCGAAGGCAGCAGGAACCCGAAACAGTTGGCTAAAAGTATTAAAAAATGCATTTTCACCATGTTCTGAACTATTCTGAAGGTTTCAAATGTCTAGCTAGTCGGGAAGTTAGTTAAATAAATTTTCGGTCGTATATCCTATAAACGCTGCCGAAGGCAGTAGGGACCTGAAACAGTTGACTAAAAGTATTAAAAAAGTGTACTGTCATCGTGTTCTGAAAGTTTCAAATGTCTAGCTAGTCGGGAAGTTAATTAAAAATCGAATCTTTATAGTCGGGAAGTTACATGATTGTTGAACCATATAATAAACGCTATCGAAGGCAGCGGGGACCCGAAACAGTATTCCTAAAAGTATTAAAAAAATGCATTGTTATCGTGTACTCAGCTATTGTTCTCAGCTATTTTGAAATGTTGAAATGTTTAGCTAATCGGGAGGTTACATGATTGTTGAACCATATAATAAACGCTGCCGAAGGCAGCGGGGACCCGAGACAGTTGGCTAAAAGTATTTAAAAATGCATTGTCACCGTAATCTGTCACCGTATTCTTAAATACATAGCCCCCCTCACACAGAACTAGTTATCATATAAAACTCTTCCGAAGTCTAATTTGAATTGTTATAACATAGGCTTACATATCTATTCACGTTATCTTACATCTTAATCTCCAACTTATATTCATAATATTAAATTTTAAGGTAAGAGAAAGTCATGTGAATGACACACCAGATTATTTTATTCACATTTAGATGAAGTCGTAAAAAATTTCCTTCAATTGTACAGGACCATACAAAATACATTTCATTCGGTAATTAGAATATCTTCATGAGTATCTACTTTAACACTGTATTTCTTTTAAGGAGTTTTTAATTTTTCATTCTAGTATATAACACAGCTTAGATACCATAGCTTATCACTTACCATTATCATTTATACTGTATTATTATTAATGTATTATTTTATACTATTATTAAATAATTGTAGCATTGCTGTCATCTAAAAATAGAGTATATGATTAATTAAAAACTCATAGATGTTACAGTTTATATAAATTTTATTTTTTGCCTCTGTGGTTTAAATTTCCATTGAGTGACCCTAATCCTTTGACAATAGTTTAAACACATTATTTAAATCTAAGGCCGTCGAATCCTGTTTAATATATTACAATTATATATTTTATTTTTGTTGATTCATGGGAAGCGGTGGCGGCGACAGCCGATCAGAAGTAGACAGTCATGTGACCAGAGAAAGAAACAAAAACTCATTCTTTTTCTTTTTTTATTATTGATTCTGGTTTTCTCTCTGAACTATTCGAAAAACGGCAGTAACTTTATTCTTAAATTGACATTCTAATATTCAGGCTGCATTCGTACAGCCAAGTAATCCATTAATTGTTATATTATTCAAATAATAAATATTATTCTGTTTATTCTTTATAATTCATTCAAGGCATAAAAAAAAAATGCCTTTACATGTATTCGACATGGTTTAAAACCTGTGCTAAAATTTGTGAAAGATTCTGTTTTTGTTCATAAAATTCTGAAAGAAAATCTCTGATTAAAGTCAACTATAGTAAGCAATCGGATTTCATATTTATTGACTTGTATGGCCTAAAATGTTTTTTCAAGCGACCACAGGAAATGCAGGAGAGAGGTGAGTTAGCTTTTCCTTAATATTATGCATGCTAAAACTTAGTTTCGTTTTAATAAAATGTTTTTGATGCAGGTCAATTCTTTATGCATGAGTCTAGTTATAATTAATCAACATGTTTTTGGTCCGTCCTAGAGCCATGAGTCTATCGATGATTTATATATATATATAAAAAAAAACTATATATATTTAATATGTATTTGATATTCTTATTCTTATTCTTATTCGTAATCATTTATTCTTAAAACGATTTATTTTTGTTCTTGAATGTTTGTTCTGTAATTCGAAGGCCTATAGTTATGTGTATTTAAACTTATATATTATAAAATGCCGAAATTATCTAAGCAAGTTTTATTATTTGAAAATTTATGTAAGGAAATCGATAGTTTTAGAGATAGAGTAAAGGGGTGTAGTAAAGATGAACAATCTAAGGTTAAATTATTAAAAACCAAAGTTCAATCGTATGATCATGAAATCGTGGAAATATTTAAAAATTTATCCGCTAAAGAGAATGAGGATTATATGGATATGTATTTGAGATATAAGGGAGTGGTTTTTGATTTACTGGTGGAGTTAGAGGACAAAACAGAAGTAAACGCGTGCGATTCAGATACTCACGCGGAAAATAAAGATGAGAAAAATGGAAAATCGTCTCTTATTAAATTACCGAAATTTGATCTTCCCCGATTTTTTGGTGAAACCGAAAATTGGATTTCTTTTAAAGAAATTTTTAATTCGACAATTCTACAGAATAATCAATTATCCAAAATTGAAAAACTGCAATATTTACATTCTTCAGTGCGCGGAAACGCAGCTAAATTAATTCGAGGATTCGCTCTAAAAGAGGAAAATTTAGATCAATGTTGGGAAATATTAAATGAAAGATATGAAAATAAAAGACAGTTAGCATTGAGTCAAATTAACAAAATATTTTCTATGAAAATTGTAAAAGCAAACAATGCTAAAACTTTACTTGAGTTATTAGATACTTGTAACGAAGCCGTCAGAAACGTAAAAACTTTGGGTTTAGATTCTAATGCGTTAAGCGACTTAATTATAATAAAATTCATGATGGGGAAATTGGATGAATCGTTAAAACAGAGATGGGAATTAATGTTGGATAGTGATAAATTGCCTGATCTTGATCTTTTTAGGAAATTCGTTGAGCGCGAAGCGCGCGGTGTTGAAGAGATAAAATGTAAACAAGACGTAAAATTCACTAATTCGAAGAAATCAAACGTGTTGAGTACAATTGTGAAAAAGGAAAATACGTGCATTCTTTGTAATGAGCGTCACGCGCTATTTAAATGTCCGACATTTAATTCAAAACCGGTTAAAGAAAGATGGAAATTTGTTGAATTAAATAAGTTATGTCAAAATTGCTTACGCCAGAATCATAGGCTGGAGAATTGTAGGATAAACATTAATTGTAAAAATTGTGCAGAAAAACATCATACACTATTGCATGTTTATGGTAGAAATTCAAATTCTGAAAGGGCGAATCATGTATCGTCAGATATATCAGTTTCAAATAGTGCTCAGTTTTATTCTAGTAATGTTTTGTTATCTACAGCACTAATTAAGGTTAAATCAAATAAAGGCAAAATTATGCATTGTAAAGCTTTGATAGATAATGCTAGTCAAAATTTATTAATTACTAAGGAATGTGCTAAGCGACTAAATTTGCCCTTACGGAGCACGTCGCATAGTATAATAGGGATTAATTGCGTTTTAGCAGAAACTGCTCTCAACGAAACAGAATTTAAATTCACTCCGCATTTTTCGTCGGAGTCATTTTCAGTCAGCGCTTTTATAGTTGATAGGGTTACCTCACCTCTCCCTAATTTCCAACTACCGCAACATGATTGGCCACACATAAAGGGATTACAACTAGCTGATCCCAATTATTATGCTAGTGGTCCCATCGATATTCTTCTTGGGGCAGAAATAGTCGCCTCAATCTGCAATGGCAGTCCAATTCAAGGGCCAGCAGGAACTCCTACAGCATTCCCCACAAAGCTGGGTTACCTCCTTTCAGGACGAATAAACAGTTTTCAATGTACAAATATCAGTTTAACTTGTCATATGACTGTTGATGATGATATCAACAACACTTTAAAACAATTTTTTGATACAGAATCAATTCCAAATGTAGAATCAAAAAAGATAGAAAATGATCCTGTGGAAAATATTTATGTAACCACAACTAAAAGAAATAGTCGGGGAAGATATGTCGTTCATCTACCCTTTAAGCCAGATAAGGCACTAGGTGACAGTAAGTCAGGTGCTATTTCAAGATTTCTTTCCATTGAAAATAAAATTAAAAAGAACCCACAATTAAAAATGGAGTATTCGAATTTCATGAACGAATATATAAATTTGGGTCATATGACAAAATTAAATCCAGCTGAAATTAATGAAACGCCACATTATTATTTACCGCATCATGCGGTGGTAAATGAAAACTCTGAAACAACAAAATTACGTGTAGTATTTGACGCCTCGTTTAAAACAACAAATAACAAATCTTTAAATGACATTCTATATATTGGTCCTAAACTACAGTCAAATATTTTTGACAATTTAGTAAAATTTCGAGCCAACCCTGTAGCGTTCAGTGCAGACATTGCTAAAATGTATCGTCAAATTTTAATTGATAGAAAAGATAGAATATACCAGAGAATTGTTTGGAGAGAATCTCCCAATGACCAATTATCCTTTTACGAATTGAATACTGTCACCTACGGAACAGCTTGTGCACCCTATTTAGCGTTACGCACCCTTAAGCAATTATATGAGGATTAGGGACAAAATTTTCCATTGGCAACAGAAATTGCCAAGGAAAATTTTTACATCGACGACTTATTGTCAGGGGCACAATCCCTTCAATTCGCAAAAGATAGAATAATGGAGCTGCAGGCTCTAATGCAAGCTGGAGGGTTTAAACTTAGGAAATGGGCTTGTAGCCATCCAGAAGCGCTCTCTGATATTCCAGAGGAAGAGAAGGCTAATTCGGTCATTCATTTTTTTGAGGATAAAGAAAAAATAAATCAAAGAGTACTAGGAATGTTCTGGGATTTACGTGAAGATACTCTTCTAGTTAGAACCTTAGCTGATCAACAAATTAATACAAAAAGACAGTTGCTGTCCGTAATTGCGCAAATTTATGATCCCCTCGGAATTATTTCGCCATCTACTATCATCTTAAAAATCATTCTACAAAAATTGTGGAAGTTGCAATCAACGTGGGATGAGCCTATACCTCCAGATATTTTGCAAGAATGGAAAACTTTTTATAATGAAATTAATGAGTTTAAATCTATGTCCATTCCACGCTATGTAGGTTCAAATGCTAAAGACTGTACAGTTGAACTGCATGGCTTTTGTGATGCCTCTCCGAGGGCGTATGCGGCAGTCGCATATTTAAAGATCATAACGAACACGATTCAGGTATATTTAATTGCTGCTAAAACTAGAGTCGCACCCACAAAAGAACTCACTTTACCGAAATTGGAATTGTGTGGGGCTGTACTCGTAGCTGAGTTAATTTGCAACATTCAAAAATCCCTTAAATTTACTCATTCGACATACTGGTACACTGACTCTTCTATTGTATTAAACTGGATAAATAGCCCTTCAAACAAAGGAAATAGTTTCGTGGCCCATAGAGCTACCAAAATCAGAGCTCTTACTCAATTAGAATCCTGGAGACATATCCCAGGAAAAGAAAACCCGGCCGATTGTGCCACACGCGGATTGTCCCCGGCTAAGTTGAAAGCTAGAACTGAGTGGTGGGAAGGGCCAAAATGGCTCCATAGTTTTGAGCTACCACCAATGTGCACATTACATTCAGTTTCCGTTCAGAAACAAACTCATCAACATTCGACAGATTCAAGTTCTAAGCCAACACTTTCTAATAACACTTTCATATCACATATCACGAAATACTCTAACTATCTCAAACTTTTAAGAATTCTAGCTTATGTTCGGAGATTTATCAATAAAATTAAAACCAAATCAAAGGAAGGTGGTCCTTTAAAGGCCATAGAGCTAAATCAAGCGGAAATGTGTCTTGTAAGAATTATTCAAAATGCAGAATTTAGTGATGAAATTGCCTTACTAAGGAAAGGCAAACTTTTAAAACCTTCACACCATCTATTCTGTCTTGATCCTTTTCTGGATGAAGCAGGCATTCTTCGTGTTGGAGGACGCCTGCGGAACCACCCATCCTTACGATTTCAAGAAAAACACCCCATATTACTTCCCAAAGCAAATCACGTTACTTCCTTGATAATAACATATTATCATAACTTAAGCTCCCATGCTGGTCCCAATTTAGTACTTTCACTCCTTAGAAACAAATTTTGGATTCCCCACGGACGCTCCACCGTAAAATCAGTATTAAGACAGTGTATACTCTGTTTTCGACTGTCAGCTAAGCCAATAATTCCAAAGATGGGGGATCGATCTACCCTCAGAAAGAATCACACCCATTCGGCCCTTTTCGAAGGTTGGTGTCGATTTCGCGGGACCAGTAATGACAAAATGTCAACATAAACGAAAAGCGACAACCTTTAAATCATATATCGCCCTTTTCATCTGTATGGCGACAAAGGCAGTGCATCTTGAATGTGTTTCAAATCTTTCTACAGAAGCATTTCTCGCAGCCTTGAAACGCTTCATAGGTAGGCGTGGCTACCCCTCTGACATATTTTCGGACAATGGCAGAAATTTTGTCGGAGCCCATTCTTACCTAAAACCAGGCCCCGACTTACGGCAGGGCATACGGGGCAAATGCCCTGGGCCCTTTATTCTTTATTCCTACAGGCGAATACAGAAATTCTGCAACCTAAAGACCTCTTATGCCACTGCAAGGGGGCCCCCCAGAATAGGCTTGCCCCGGGGCTGCAGGTAGTCTAAGTCGGGCCCTGCCTAAAACAGCTATTTTCTTTATTCAAAGAAGAAAAATTACAAAATTTTGCTTCCCAACACCAAATTACCTGACACTTTATTCCCCCGTATGCTCCAAATTTTGGGGGACTCTGGGAAGCGTCGATAAAATTAGCCAAACATCATTTGGTAAAAATCACACAAGGAGCCATCTTAACTTTCGAAGAACTTTCCACCCTTCTATGTCAAATAGAGGCTGTTATAAATTCGCTGTCTCTAACACCATTGTCCAATGCGCCTAATGATTGCGCAGCTTTAACCCCCGGACATTTCTTGATTGGATCTGCATTATTAGAATTGCCAGAACTTTCGTTAACAAACAATTCTCTTAGTCTTTCTTCTAGGTATAAGCTCTTATTGCAGATGAAGGAAACGTTTTGGAAGAGGTGGAAAGCACAATACCTGCCAACCTTGCTGCATAGATCCAAAAGAACCAACAACCACCGTCACAACTTTTCTCCAGGGGAACTCGTCATCCTGAAAAATAAAGCATCACCTCCACTCCATTGGGATCTAGCAAGAATCATCAAGTTGATTCCCGGACCTGACGGAATCGCCAGGGTCCTCCAACTTAAGACCTCTTCTGCTGGAACTCTTATTCGACCGGTTTCGCAGGTGATCCCTTTTCCAAGTATTTCGACTCCTGCTCCGGTGCCTTCCCGCCCCGCCCAGCCTGTTGATTCATGGGAAGCGGTGGCGGCGACAGCCGATCAGAAGTAGACAGTCATGTGACCAGAGAGAGAAACAAAAACTCATTCTTTTTCTTTTTTTATTATTGATTCTGGTTTTCTCTCTGAACTATTCGAAAAACGGCAGTAACTTTATTCTTAAATTGACATTCTAATATTCAGGCTGCATTCGTACAGCCAAGTAATCCATTAATTGTTATATTATTCAAATAATAAATATTATTCTGTTTATTCTTTATAATTCATTCAAGGCATAAAAAAAAATGCCTTTACATGTATTCGACATGGTTTAAAACCTGTGCTAAAATTTGTGAAAGATTCTGTTTTTGTTCATAAAATTCTGAAAGAAAATCTCTGATTAAAGTCAACTATAGTAAGCAATCGGATTTCATATTTATTGACTTGTATGGCCTAAAATGTTTTTTCAAGCGACCACAGGAAATGCAGGAGAGAGGTGAGTTAGCTTTTCCTTAATATTATGCATGCTAAAACTTAGTTTCGTTTTTATAAAATGTTTTTGATGCAGGTCAATTCTTTATGCATGAGTCTAGTTATAATTAATCAACAATTTTATTAAAACAGCATGTAAAAAAGTCTCATGCAGAATATTCGCCGGAAACCTCAAAATTTCTTCGTATCGAATGAGATATTTCTGATAAGAGAACGCAATGCCATGGATTGACCCGAGACCATTTGTGACTAAGGCTATAGGTCAGATGTATAATGCCAGGAGTATTAATCAGACAATCCATACCAACAGATATAAAAAAGTGGAATAATGTCGTTTACGGCGAGTTATCCTTTTTAAAAATATTTTCTCTAATTTATTTATTCGCAGCGGGAAATTATTTTTCCTTCTTGTGAAGTGAAAAATTTGAACGATTCTTCATGGAATATTTATTAAAAGCATTTAAACATTTTTACACGCCTTTCACTTTTAACTTTAATTTATGCCAAAAAATTAAATTTTCACACACACCCTATCATCTGAGATGTCATAGAGCTGAAATTTTGCATGTTTTGCATCTGCGATGATAATATATGTTGAAGTAGTAGTAAACTGACTGAGGGGTGGGGACCTGGGCTTCAAACACCAGTTCAAAATTTGTTTTCGAACTCTAACCAACGAGCTGAAATTTTGCATTCATGTATATCACCGACGACAATACATTACCAAGCGAAATGGAGGGGAAGTAAGCGGAGCCTAAAGGCCTAAGCCCCCAACTCCAGTTTAAAATTTGTTTTCGAATTACAACCCACTTCCTCTCATCCAAATGAGCAAAAGTCATTTGGATATACAGCACATGTATATTGGAGTTCTTAGTACATTTTGAAATAAAAGCGTGTTTATTATTATTATTTTTGTTTTATTTATTTATTTATTTATATATATTGAGTTTATTTATATATACTCAGTTGTTAAGCGGTAATTTTTTTTAGTCAATTTGAGAATTTTAACGTGCTAAAGGAAAAAAAAAAAAAAAAAACTCAAAGATAATTATTTTGGTTATTTGTCCAGAAGGAATTTTCAAATGTTGGGGAAAGGAATAAGATATTAATCTATGTATATAAATGGCTAAGAGATTTCCTTGGACTCTGTGTGTGGACGCACCGAGTATAATATCACACGCTGAACAAAAAAGTTAAAGAAAAAAAATGGTTGAATTTAATATTTTGATTTTTATGTAGAAATATGATCACGTGCTATCTTTAAAAGAGTGTAAAAATTAAGAGTTTATGTGATGCGTGTGGCATCTGTACATAAAATGTTTATAAGAAATAGATTAAAGAAATAGAATTAAAGAAATAGAATAAAGAAAATGTTTATAAGAGAATATTTAAAGAGAAGCAACTATGTTGGTTACATTTTGTTTTACAGCTTGAGCTTTTGAATTTTAAGTTTTATCTACAGTAGGAATAATCCCATTTTTATGCAAGCGCAGATTGGTGCTGCTTTATTGATTTTTAAAGTGTGGATCTCTTTTGTTTTCTCTCTCACATTCTCTATCTTGGATCAGATAGATCCTAGAGGCAAAGACGAAGATCAAAAATCAATTTAGGTTAACTAAAGTCTTTGTTAGTTCATTGTACTATAAAAAATTGGTCTTAAATGAAAAGATCTGCACTACCTTCATTGATTTCATGAATTTAAAAATGGTTTCATTAACAAACTTTGATCTATTGGAACGCAAACAGCATTAGGCCGAGTTTTATACATTTCGAGTTTGATTTTGAAAATTTTCCCGCATGTGGAATTCGGTTCGTTCACGAATCGGGGCTTTTCTAGTAATGAAATAAACGTCTAAATCATACATTTGAATAAGATCAAATTAACTAGGCATCATCGCAAACAATTTTTTATTAATACAAGATTATATTTATTTTACAATTTACATGTCTTATGCGTTATGGTTTATAGACTCAAATTATTTCACGCTTGTTTCCGTCATGTTAAATTGTTTAAAACAGAAAAAAAAAAAAAACTCTGACATTTATTACGTTGTTTTACTATGTATGATCATTATAAGCGATGTGTGCATATTATATACATACAATTAGTTCTTTCACTTTTACATGGAAAACATAGAAAAATTGCGCACATTACGGCTAGTGGGGGTTATTTAAAGAGACAAAAACTGATATATGTTTTGTATTTTACTACAGCATTGTCGCTATCCGCGATTGTAATGAAATGCTCGCCCTCTGGTGGGCTAAGGTGAAATTACAATAAACATGCTTTAATTCGGCTTTCATGAAGCCGCCATTGCATGCCGATGTTTAGTTTCACATATATTTATTGAATAAAAATGAATAAATCCGGTAAAAATGATAACACATACTGTTGTGTGCTCCAGTGTAACTCCAAAGGACCAAGAAATCCAGAATTAAGCATCCATTTATTTCCAAATGACAAATTTAAAATTTCAGTTACTTCGGCTAATGGAAGTAAAGAATTAATCCGATGATTTGAAACTAATATTTGTTCAACTTCAGTTAAAAATCTTCTTCCGATTGAACTTTGAATAAACTGAATTATTTTTTTCCAAAAGCAATCAATTTTCCATGATGTAATGGCTGAGAAATTATAGTACGAATATTAAGTAGAATAACAAAAAGAACAATAATAAATACACCTGGCTATAATATTTACTAACAACAAGAGCTGAAAAAGCGCCATCTATCGATCATTACAAACGCGGATTGGTAATTGCTTGCTTATCATTTACATTTCTTTTACAGGGTCGCACGAAATAATTCGGATACATCACCATCCATTGTACAAATATTGGAACTTGAAAAGAAATAGTGAAATGCGTTATTTTACTTTTCACCTTTCGATTATTTACTGAATAGGGTGCAAATATGCTTAAACGTCTTGTAACTACTGAATATTTGAAAGATGATTTAAGCAACACCATATTTTTTTTATTTTAATTATTTTCTGTTTTAAATGGCATAACCTTCTTAATAATAAAATCTCAAGTTGCCCGAAAGTAATACTTAAAATGATGTCATACCTAAAAAAAAAAATGTACTTAAATAAATAAAGTAAAATTTTATCCATGATAACAATGCGTGAATTTCAAATGAATAAAATAATGAAAAATGATAATTGAACGGAAAAAACTACATCACAATTACAACAAAATGTAAACAGATAAAGACTAGTTGGCATAGGTGGACTCTGTACAAATTTTGTCATTTTCGGATTCCTCACACCTGAAAACGTGTAAAAAAGTAAAAAAATCGAGGTCGAAAATTTTCATGATTACCTAAGTTCCCCATACCTATAGTATGATGGGGAACTAGAAATAAAATTTCATCCATGGTTTGAATGGTTTTGGAAATTTCGTTCATAATTCTCAATAAATAAAATAAAACAATTTCTATTCTTAGAATTAACTGTTTTCGTTGCTATGCAGAATTTTAATAATAATAATAATAAAAAAAAAAAAACAGTAGAAAAATCAGAAAAAAAAACCAGTAAATATAAATTTAATATGTAGAAGTAAACTACTTCAGAAGAAATTAATATAAATAAATAAATAAATAAACATGTGATTATAAATTTAAATTAAAGAAATACTATGTCATTTTTAATTTCTTAGTGACCTTTGGACTTCAAATATAAATATCATGATATAATAGATGGAGTCATTTGAAACAGGTTTTAAATACCACGTAAATTAGTGTTTAGTAATTTGAACTGACGAGGAGAAATAAGTTTCGAAATACACAGATAAAAATCGAGCTCTAGGCGGACACAGACCGACTAATTTTCAATATTTGATAAAAGAAAAATTCATTTTTATTCACATTGTATGTATTTATATACAGTTTATCTTTTATATCCTAGAAAAGGTGTTCTAGTAGTCCGTACAATGCTTCTCAGCCACAATTTTAGTTGTACTTTAATATCTGTAAAACCGCCGAGTTTTAATCTATACCAATTATAGATTTTTAATCCCTCTATTTTCCTCATTTACGAAAAGTCTATAATTCAGCTTTTATGGTGTATAAATGCATTAAACTTGTTATGTGAGAAGGCTAATATGGAAAACTATGCTGACTTAATTTGAAGCAGATCGCTGAAACGTACTGCAATGCTGACAGTTTTCTCCATTTATGAGGACCTCTATCTCAGCTTTTATTGCGTATAAGTGAATGAAAATCACATGTGAGATAAATTTTATGAAAAACTAAACTATACTGACTTAATTTTGAAGCATATAGGTCGACAGGCGGCGCCGTTATGCAGCCCTTTTCAGGTTTTACTTAGTGTTCTGATCAATTAATATGTTATCAATTTACTGGAATGATTTAGAAGAAAATTTTGCGACTGCTACAGCATACTAGGCTTTTTTTTTTTTTTTTTTTTTTTTTTTTAATATGGTAAGTTAGAATGTCCTTTAAACTAACTTGACTCGCAGTTTATATAGTTAGTTATACATTTTTACAAAATAATTTCCTCATCTGTCATCAAACACTATCTTCTTGAGGTTTTTATATATGTGCAACTATTGTAGTTTAAATATGTACTAAGGAATATCATTCCAATGCTCAGTCTGAGAATCATAATATTGAGTCTAATAAAAACGATTTTGGCGTCAGAAACTGGCGAATTGATCTCCAATCAATCATAATCATTGTAACCTTGACATTCTATATCAAGGCGGAAGATATCCTGCTTTCCCATGTAATCATTCCACAAAAAGAATTAGGCATTCTCTTGTAGAAAATCCCCTGGAGTTTTAAGACGGAAGGACTTCCAGAGAGAAAAGTAAAATAAAACTGAACTTGCTACTTGTCCAGCTCTGAGCGAAATCGGGTGGCGAGGGGGCAACATTAGCTTTCATCGAACTTGCGGAAGTGATATTAAACTACAGGCCGGCAGAGTCACGGAGTGATATGCTGAATAAATTACCATACAATTATTCTGAGCCTTTGAATGCCTTCTTCTCAGAAGGTTATTTTGAAGCAGGTTAGAACTGAGGCGGGCGATGCAAATCAGTGAGAAAATATCTGTATCTTCCAAAGAATATATTATAAGAATCTATAACTATATATTGTAAGCGTGTAGGCTGCCAAAGTCCTAATTAGGAAATAAAAATCCTTAAGCATGTATATATTGCTTATTTCTTTTTCTATATTGTTTTCACAACTAAATTAAAATATTTTTAGTCTCTTTGAGGGTTATTTATGTGTGTATAAAATATTTCTGTGGCACTTACTCACATGTCTTTCTACTTCTATTACTCTGAAATCGTATACTATCTACCAATAAGTATTGTGACACTTTCGAATTTAGACGTTTTGTCAAATATTTAGAAAAATTCTTTAGGAATCATCTTGAAACTTCGTTAGTTTAAAGAACATGTTATACCTCATATATTTTAGCAAATGTTGTGTCCTGAAAAGGAAAAAGGAACCAGTAAAAAATTAAACAAAAAACAAAATGTTTTGAATCATCCTGTAAAAAGTAATGCTTGAAATTCGTTTTGGCTGGAGCATGTGGCTATGAAGATTTTTTTCATTATTTGTATAAATTCTTATGAGGCTACCACATATATTCATGGAAATATAACGGTCTATTTATTTTATTTATTTTTATTTATTTTATTTTATTTTATTTTTGAAAAAAAAAAATCACTTTTTAAAGTATAATACGTAGGGTATTAGACCCAGTGCAAAGCCATTTTTAGGAAACTTGGCATACTATATCAGACACAGAATACTGAAATCAAAATGCAAAAATGTCCAACTCTTACGAAATATGAACGTTTTTACTAAATATTTTTTTTTTTAACTACGCATGCGCTAGCTTAAAAAAAAAAAAAAAAAAAAAAAAAACTCATTGGCCTAATTTTATAGCCAAAAGTATTGAGCAACTTATATGAAAACCCCAAACAAATATCAGATCAATTCAAAAAGTTATGAAAGATAGAATGAACATAACTTCAGTTCTCTCAAAAGCTAAACTATGAAGGATTTTACTCACATTTTTAATTTGATTCAACCAATGTCCAACAGTAGTAGAGTATTTTTGCTGATTGTAAATAAATACTGATAAAATTCCCTATCATCTTCCTTTTTACTTCCCCATCATACTATAGAGGTATGGGGAACTTGGGTAATCGTGAAAATTTTTGACCTCGGTTTTTTTTTACTTTTTTACACGTTTTCAGGTGTGAGGAATGCGAAAATGACAAAATTTGTATCGTGTCCGTCTGTAGGGTGTCTGTTAGTTTGTTAGTCCGTTAGTGTGTTAGTCTGTGTACACGATATCTCAAGAACAAATTGTCGCAGAGAGGTAAAATCAGTTTTAAAATATCACTTTCAGCACTGGCAAGAACCTTATTTATTTGCAACATTTGAATTAAAAAACTTCGTAAGTTATTTGAAATTTATGATTTTCTTAACATGGGAGAATAAGGCAACATTTTACTTAAACTTGCATTAAATGAAAAATTTTTGCTGTAAAAATGTCAGACCAGTTTTAAAATATCACTTTTGATGCCGGAATGAACATCAGTTACTATAAACATGCTACTTTAAAATTTTCGCAAGTTATTGGATATTTACGAATTTCTTAACATGGCAGAATAGGACAAATTTAAGGAAAATCGATATAGCCGTTTTTTAGATATTGACTATCTGTCCCACTTCCGATTTTCACTAAAATTTGGCCAACTCTTCACCAGAAACCAACAATTATATATGAAAGGACATCTAAAAGAGAGTTAAAATGGTGAGTTTGAAAAAAAATAAATAATAAATAAATAAATTCGTAGAACCCTGTTTTAGGGAACATATTTGCAAGACCTAGAATTGACCTACATATTCAGAATGCCTACCAATTTCCTGAAATAATCAATTAATACATATACGAAAGGACATCTAAAAAATAGCTTATACAGTTACTTTGAAGAAAATAATTATTGCAGTTTTTGAGATACTAACGGTCCCATTTCGATTTTCCAATTTTCATCAAAAGTCGGCAAAATCATCTGTACAAATTACCTGTCTTAATTCTGAAATTTTATCGTTCTATCACATTTCATTTTGGAAATTTAAGATAGTCAGATTTCCCACATGCATGCACACGCTGACCAATTGCCATAAATCACTTGACTGGACTCGGAAGACCTTAAAACATGTAAATCATATGAAAACTCGAAATCAAAATTTTTGACCGAATACAGTACTTTCATCACTTATGATAGTCATATAATGGAAGTAAGAAACTGCTGTAGCGCTCACGTGCTTTCTTTTACTCTACTAGTATCAGAAAAAAGTTCTATTTAATATATATTTTTCTGTTCAGGTTCCGGTTTCAATGTTGTACCTGTAATCCTGAAACATTTAAGGCTGTTATTATATTTAAAAAATTTCAAATTATTTAGAGAACTTTTACTGACACCACTTTCTGAAACATACCGATTTTAGTCAAAATTTTTAAGTAGCAACCCCATGTGATTTTTAATGTACCAAATTTGAAGTTCTTGCAATTATTTATTTTTAAATAATGTTGATAACCAATAGATACACAGACCCATGGCAATTTTTTTTTCGTATGGAGTAGAGCGCCTATGATAATAAAGGCTGATGCATCAGCCGCCATCTTCTTGCCTCGGAAGAAGCCAGCTTTCCCGCGTGGTGCATTTACCACTGCTATGTTCTTCATTTCGTAGGATCTGAAGGAAAAATAAACATTTTATGTCTATTCCTGGAGTGATCTGAACCAATTATTGGTGAACTTGTTAGGCGAAAAAAAAAAAAAAATCTCAAATGTAACACATATGATAACCGAAACAGTGGCTACCGCTTGATAATCTACAGACTCGCTGGGTAAGAATCACAATCCTAAAGCAAAAAAAAAAAAAAAAAAAAGTCGAATGCTTCAGCTCGTGCATTTGTACATACAAAGAGCCTTAATAATTAGAGGACTTCAATATACGTAATTATAGCAAAAATCCGGCTTCAAAATTTGAACTCTAAAACAATATTTTGTTTATTATATGAGTAAAAGAAAGTAATTATTATTCTTACACACAAATCAATCTCTAAAATTATTATTTTCGAATTCAGGGGATCTTATAACGTATAATTATAATAAAAAACTCAAAAATTAAAAAAACATTGACTTTAAAACATACTTTTCTACTTTATGTGGGCAAGAGGACGTAATAATATTAACGTGATCTATTGATCATATTATCAGACTACATATTTTTATTTATTTTTTTAGAACACAAAATTTTAGTTTTACATAACAGCAAATCTCAAAATGTGAAATCAGTAAAAGGTAACAATGAGCAATTATTAAGATCTAGACAGTCTCTTCCGCCTGTCGGTCGATTTTCAAATTTACTATAAACCAAAAACAGAGGCCAAGTGTCTTTGTAAATAGTCAATAATATGTTGCATCATAGACTGTGTTGTTGAATGTTGGAATGAATACAACTTTGTTCGCACACAAAACTGTATTGCAAATTTACAAAAGATTTAGACATGGATTTTACACATCTTGCGATTGAATAATTATATAAATGTGCTTAATGTCATAAAACAATGTAATGCATGTAAGTGAATAATGCCATTGAATAATAATGCGAAGAGCAGCGTGCAACCACTTCTGTGCGAAGAGTATCTTTTCGAAACTAAAAACACATGGCTGCCTCACAGTGTTGCCAGATGGTCCAAAGTGAATTTCCCCAAACAGTTCTTAAATTTCCCCAAAACAAGGGTTTTTGCCAAAAAAAAATCCCCAACCCAATTTATACTAAAAATATAAATTTTTTGGAAAAAGTTAAAAAATATTTAATAAATTTAAGCTCACATTTTACCCCAAATGAAGCTCTTAGAAAAAAATCCCCATTTACAAAAATAAATTTCAATACGCTAGTTTTTGGAAAATTTTAAATTTGTGTAACTTTTGCCTATTTGTCTAACTTTCTGAGATTCCTCATCTCTAATGATTATGCTAGTCCAGCTTACTATAAGTTTGATTATGCAAGGGAAGCAGTAATCAATAAGTATTTAGCATTCACTATACTTGCTACTACACATATAAACCAAATAATTCCTGGAATCAGAGATTACAAGTGGGAAAAAAAAAAAAAAAATAAATAAATAAAATAAATAAATTTTATGATCAAAAATATGAAAAAGCTGCTTTTCTATTTCTGAAATACAAATAGCATCCAGAATTGCCCATTCTTTTTGTTTTTATTGAATTGTAGGAAAATGTCATCTTTTACTAATTTTAAAGAAAATCCCCGTGCATTTCCCCAAAATTTTTCTTTTCCCCAAACTGTTCCCCACTAAATCTCTGTCCCCAAATATTTCCTCTGAAGGAGTGACGTCGCCAGAAAAAATTTCAGGGAGGGGGGGGGGGCACAACCTGAAAAAAAAAATATTTTTTTTTAAATAAAATTCTGATAGCATAATTTTAAATTTAAAGAAAAAATGCTCAGTAGAATTTTCCAGGGGGGGCAAGTGCCCCCCCCCCTTGCCCTATTCTGCCGACGCCAATGCCTGAAGCTTCAAAACTCCCCAAAATGGGGAGAAATCCCCAAGTCTGGCAACACTGCTGCCTCATGACGCAGGTGTGGTTAGAGTTGAGGTGAGAAGTTTGTGTCTGAACACGACAGAGAGTTGAATGGAAATATTTGCGGAGTTGTGATGTTCGGATTAGCCGAACACTAATAATAATAGTAATAATAATAGCGATAATAATGATAATAAACAATTATTTAAAATTCAACTATGCTTTTTACCCAAATAATAGAATTCGAGTAATGGAATGTATTTTAAATTTAATTGTTTATGAAAATTAACTCCAGAGCAAAATCTTCATTGTTAGTTAATTTGTCGAAGGGATAACACCTAAATGCCCCAAACTTATTACTTCTTTTTTTCACTCAACATGAATCCGATCCTGATAATAGAAAAGTACCTTAATTTTTTTTCGTTTAAATTTATTTTCATTTCTATGATCATTAATATTATTAAATTTATTATTATTTATTAAAATAGTTTTAATTGTTTTTTGTTACACGAGTGTTCATTTAGCTAAATGAATTTGCTTCTTTAAAGACCGATCAAAAAAAAAAAAAAAAAAAAAAAAAAAAAAACACCACCAAATCGCTAATTGGCGACCCTTACATTTAGATCATCATTTAGACATATTTTATTTATTTATTTATTTATTTATTTTTCAAACCACGAGTAAATTTTTTTATTTATTTATTTATTTATTTTTCAAACCACGAGTAAATTTTTTTATTTATTAATTTTTTTTTTCAATGCATTGTTGCAATTGTAGTGCTTTTTTTTTTTTTTTTTTTTTTTTTTTATAACTAAATCCTCCTTCTTCCATTTTATTCATCCCTACAAACGAACGATAAATGTGTATTTTCTTTTTTTCAATCATATATATGGTAATATCTATAGATCTATCACCCCCATGTTATCGTGCAAAGATTTTTGATGCCGAAAAAAAAAGCTTTGGAATAAGCCATTAAGTGGTATTGAAAAAAAGAAAAGAAAAATGAATTTGAACCTGTATCTGGAGCTTTTCATCCACCTTTAGTAAATAAATTATTCATAAATTTTATTTCCTAAAATATTCGTGTGTATTCCCGTGTGTATTCATTCGAGGAAAGACTGCCATATTTTGGTAAAATCGCTGTCTTTTCCCAAGTGAAAAGGAATCACCTTTTTCTCCCCAATGATCAATCTATATATTATTACTATATCAATGTTTTCATTAAATTCTTTTATCAATGACATCAGTTTCCTGAAACTTCAACTACCCTAATTATTTAAAAAAAAAAAAAAAAAAAAAAAATTGAAATAAATGTTTTTTTAGACGTTTAAGGGCTTTTAAAACTATATTTGCCTAAAAAATTATCGACATTTCGGTTATTAGGTGATACAAATATTGAAATATTTTCCTTAAAAAAAAAAAAAAAAAAAAAAAAAAAAAAATCCATTTATTGAAAAAACAATTTTATAAAATTGCATATAAATACATACAATTGTTTACAAAATGATTTCAAACATTAATAATTTTTTTTTAATTTCTCCTTAATACATTTTGTGTTCAAACTATAACGCCTATTCGATTGTTAATTTTGAACCGAACAAAATACAAAACTTTTCTTCCTACACATATTTTTATATTTCGTACCTTATTTATACAATATATCATTTATCTAAAAAACAATTTTACAAAAAAGCATAAAAAATACTTAAAATCGTTAAAAAATATTTTAAAGGTAGATAAAAGTATTTATGATAATAACAAAACTTATATCAAAACTTATAAACATAACAAAATACAAAACGAGTCTTTGTATAATTGTTTTTGTACTTTGTGCGTTATCAGTACACAATTCCATTTATTGAAAAAACAATTTTATAAAAACGCTCATAAGTAATACTTAGAATCGTTTTAAAAGAGGATCTTAAAAATAAATAAAGTGTTTATATTACTACTCAGTATATTTTGCGATCAAATAACCGCTCCGTTTCGATCGTTAGTTTTGAACATAGCAAAATACAAAACTTTTTTTTTTTTTTTTTTTTTTTTTTTTTTTTTTTAGAAACGTTTTGTATTTGTGCATTATTTATACAAAAAATCACTTCTTGAAAACACAATTTTACAAAAACGAATATGAATACTTATCGTCGTTTAAAAAAATTATTTTTAAAGATAGATAAATATGTTTAAATGAAATATGTTTAAATATGTTTAAATAAATTAAATATGTTTAAATTACTACTTAGTACATTTTGCGTTCAAATAATAGCGTCGTTTCCATCGTTACCTTTAAACAATTTTATAAATTGCACATAAACACTTATAATAAAGATTGATTTTAAAGATAAATAAATGTGTTCATATTACTACTTAATAAATGTTTCAAATAATAGTATTGTTTCGAATGTTACTTTTAAACATAACAAAATACAAAACTTTTCTTTCGACACAAACTTAATATTTCGTACTTTATTTATACAACATACGATTTATCTAAAAAATAATTTTATAAAAACGCATAAAAATACTTAAAGTCGTTTAAAAATTTTAAAAATAGATAAAAGTCTAATGATAACAAAAAAACTTATATCAAAACTTATGATCATAACAAAATACAAAACGTTTCTTTCTATAATTGTTTTTGTACTATGTGCGTTATCTATAGACAGTACCATTTATTTTTTAAAAACGCACATAAGTACTTAGAATCGTCTTAAAACATGATTTTAAGGATAAATAAAAGTGTATAAAATACTACTCAATACATTTTGAGATCAAATAATCGCTTCGTTTTCTTCGTTACTTCTGAACATAACCAAATACAAAACGTTTCTTTCTAGAAAAGTTTTGTATTTTGGGCTTTATTTGTACAAAATATCATTCATAAAAAACAAAAAAAATGAAAACGCATGTAAATAATTATACTCGTTTACAAAATGACTTTTAAAGATAGATAAAAATATTTAAATTACAACATAGTGCATTTTGCGTTCAAATAATAGCGTCATTTCGATCGTTACCTTTGAATAATTTTATAAAAACGCACATAAACAGTCATTGATTAAAAATGATTTTAAAGTGTTCATATTACTTCTTAATACATGTTTCAAATAATAGCGTCATTTTATCGTTGCTTTTGAACATAACAATATACAGAAGGTTTCTTTCTAAAACTGTTTTGTATTCTTTGCTTTATTTATACAAGATACGATTTAATGAAAAAACTATTTTACAAAAAACGCATATAAATACTTAAAATCGTTTAAAAAATGATTTTTAAAGATAGATAAAAACGTTTAAATTTCTACTTTGTATATTATGAGTTGAAGTATTAGTGCCGTTTCGATCATTACTTTTGAACATAACAAAATGCAAAACGTTTCTTGATAATACACACACACACACACACACACACACACACACATATATATATATATACTGTGCGTTATTTATACACAACAACCTTTATAGAAAAAAAAAATATATAAAAACGCAGATAAATACTTATAATAATAAAAAAATAATTTTTAAGGTAAATAAATATGTTTATATTACTATTTAATACATTTTTCAAATAATAGCGTCGTTTCGAACGTTACTTTTGAGCATAACAAAATACAAAACGTTTCTTTCTAAAAATGTTTTGTATTCTGCGCTTTAGTTATACAAAATATCATTTAATGGAAAAATAGTTTTACAAAAATGCATATAAGTACTTAAGACCGCGTAAAAAAGGACTTTTAATGACAAATAAAACTGTTTAAATTACTATTTAGTGCATTTTGCGTCCAAATAATAATGTCGTTTCGAACGTTACTTTTGAACATAACATAATGCAAAATAGTTTTTTCCAGATTTTTTTTTTTTTTTTGAGCTTTATATATATATATATATATATATATATATATATATATATATATATATATATAAAAGATTTATTGAAAAAAAAAAATTAAAAATGCACCTAAACAATTAACAGTTGTTAAAAAAGGATTTGAAAAATAAGTGAAACTGTTTATAGTATTATTTAGTATATTTTGCGTTCAAATAATAGCGTCGTTTCGATCGGTAATTTTGAACGTAACAAAATGCAAAACGTTTCTTTCTTGAAATGTTTTTGTATTTTGTAAGTTATTTACACAAAATGCCATTTATAGACAAGCCAATTTTTACGAAAACGCATAGAAATATAGAATCGTTTAAAAAATGGTTTTAAATATAGATAAAAGGGTTTAAATTACTACTGAATGCATTTTGAATTCAAATAATGGCATCATTTCGATAGTTAATTGTGATCATAACAAAATACAAAACGTTTCCTTCTATAATTGTTTTTGCACTTTGGCGCTATCTATACACAATAATATTTATTGAAAAAACAATTTTATAAAAACACAAATAAACACTTAGAATCTTTCAAAAAATGATTTTTAAAGATAAAAAAAAAAAAATGTTTAAATTTCTACTTAATACATTTTGCGTTCAAATAATAGCGTAGTTTCGATCGTTACTTTTGAACAATTTACTAAAAACGCACACAAATACTTAGCTTAAAATGATTTTAAAGATAAATAAAAGTGTTCATACTGTTACTCAATACATGTCTCTAAATATTGTCTCTTTTCGAATGTTATTTTGAAATATAAGAAATATAAACGTTTCCTTCTAAAAAAGTTTTGTATTCTGTGCTTTATTTATACGAAATAACATTTAATGAAAAACAATTTTACGAAAACGCATATAAATACTTAAAATCGTTTAAAAAAGATTTTAAAGATGGATAAACATAGTACATTTTGCGTTAAAACAATAGCGTCGTGACGACCGTTATTTTTGAATCTAATAAAATGCTAAACGTTTCTTTCTATAATTGTTTTTTAATTTTGTGCGTTATTTATACACAATACCATTTACTGAAAAAACAATCTTATAAAAACGCACATAAATATCTATAATCGTTTAAAAATGATTTTAAACATAAATAAATGTGTTTATTTAAATATTTAATACATTTTTCAAATAATAGCATAGTTTAATACATTATATTTGAGCACAATAAAATACAAAACATTTCTTTCTAAAAATGTTTTGTATTCTACGTTTTATTTATACAAAATACCATTTAACGAAAAAACAGTTTAAAAAAAACGCATATAAATACTTAGAATCGTTTAAAAAGGATTTTTGAAGATAAATAAAATTTTTTAATTACATTTTACGTCCAAATAATAGCGTCGTTTCGAAAATTACATTTGAACATAACAAAATACTAAATGTTTCATTCTAGAAGTGTTTTTTTACTTTACGCTTTATTTATACAAAGAATTATTTATTGAAAAAACAACTAAAAATGCACTTAAACACTTACAACTGATTAAAAAAGATTTTAATATTAGGTGAAACTGTTTATAGTACTGTTTATAGTTAATATAACTTAAATTCAAATAATAGCGTCGTTTCGATCGTTACTTTTAAACATAACAAAAGGCAAACGTTTCTTTCTATAACAATTTTTCTTTCTTTCTTTCTTTTTTTTTTTTTTTTTTTTGCGTTATTTATGCAAAATACCATTTACTGAAAAAACTATTTTATAAAAACGCACTTTAATACATATATATACTTTAAAAAAATAATATTAAAGATAGGTAAAAGTGTTTGAATTATTACTTAATACATTTCGCATTCAAATAATGGTGTCGTTTCGATCACTGCTTTTGAAAATTACAAAATACAAAACGTTTCTTTCTTGAAATGTTTCTGTATTTTGTACATTATTTACATAATATGCCATTTATAGAACAATGAATTTTTCAAAAACGCATATAAATGTACAGAATCGTTCCAAAAAATGATTTTAAATGTAGGTACAAGTGTTTAAATTACTACTGAATGCAGTGTGAGGTCAAATAATATCATCGTTTCGATCATTATTTATGATCATAACAAAATATTGGGTGTTTGAATTAATTCGTAGCGTTTTTTTTTTTTTTTTTTCGAAAATTGAGGCTTTATTGTGCAAAAATAATTACAAATAGATTATTCAAAGTATTGACCAACACTAGCCACTACATTTTCCCATCTTTCTGGCAGCATACGGATTCCGCGTCGGAAGAACGAATCGTCTTTAGAGGCAATCCAAGAATCGACCCATTTTTTACAATCTTCATAAGAAGTGAAGTGTTCCTCAGACTGGCCATGGCTCATCGATTGAAACAAGTGGTAATCAGATGGAGCAATGTCTGGAGAATACAGCGGGTGAGGTAAGACCTCCCATTTGGTCGTTTCCATGTAGGTTTTGACAGGTTTTGCGACGTGCGAACGAACACGTCTCTAGGTTTCAGTTCGTATGGCACCCAATTTCCCTGCTTTTGGATCATTCCCATTGCTTTCAGGCGTTTGCTGACTGTTGAAAAGTCAACTCTTAATGATTCAGCTAAATCTTGAAGCGTTTGGCATGGATCTTCATCGAGCAATGACTTCAATTCTTCATCTTCGAACTTTTTCGGCTGCCCAGGTCGTTCCTTGTCTTCCAGCTCAAAATCACCACTTTTAAATCGAGCAAACCATTTCCGACACGTTTGTTCAACTAGTGCACGCTCTCCATAAACTTCCACTAAAATTCGATGACTTTCAGCAGCGCTTTTCTTCATGTTAAAGTAATGAAGTAGAACTCCCCGCAAAAACTTTTTATCCGTCACAAAGTTAGACATATTCGATGAAGTAAAAATTTTTGTTATTTACACTTCTACCAAATGACATATACTAATAACGATGCTCAATGATAATAGGTTTACGGGGAATACTAGTAACGCCATCTATTGGAAAATGCCACTTGTCACGCCATATATTAGAAAACGCTACGAATTAATTCAAATACCCAATACAAAACGATTCTTTCTATAATTGGTCTGTACTTTGTGCGTTATCTATAAACAATACCATTTATTGAAAAAACAATTTTATAAAAACGCACATCAATACTTAGAATAGTTTTAAAAGATGATTTTAAGGATTAAAAAAAAAAAAAGTTTTTTAATACTCCTTAATAAATTTTGCGATCAAAAAATAGCTCCGTTTCGATCGTTACTTTTGAACATAACAAAATATAAAACGTTTATTCCTAGAAATGTTATGTATTTTGTGCGCTATTTATACAAAATATCACTTACTGAAAATACAATTTTACAAAAACGCATAAAATACTTATCGTCGTTTAAAAAATTATTTTGAAAAATAGATAAGAACGTTTAAGTTATTACTTAGTACATTTTGCGTTCATATAATAGCGTCGTATCGATCGCTTCTTTTGAATATAAAAAAATACGAAACGTTTCTTTCTAAAATGTTTTGTATTTTGGGATTTATATATACAAAATTCCAATCAAAGGAAAAAAAAAAAAGAATTGAAAACACATAAATAATTATAATCGTTTAAAAAAAAATTAAAGTAGAATAAAATTATTTATATTCTTACTTAATAGATTTTGCGTTCAAATAATGCAATCGTTTTGAACGTTACTTTTGAACATAACAAAATACAAAATGCTTTTTCCTAGAAATGTTTTGTATTTCGTATTTTATTTATGCAAAAATCAATTATTGAATATATATATATATACATATATAAATGCCCCTAACCACACTTACCTCTAATGACACTTACAATCGTTTAAAAATTACTTAAAAAATAGATAAAAGTCTAATAGATAAAAGTCTAATACTACTTAATACATTTTGCGTTCAAATAATAGCGTCGTTGCGATCATTACCTTTGAGCACAAGAAAATGCAAAACATTTCTTTCTATAATTGTTTTTTCTTTTCTTTTTTTTTTTTTTTTTTTTGCATTATTTATACACAAAACCATTTATTGAAAAAAATTTAAAGACCCGCACATAAATATATAAAATCATTTAAAAGTTATTTTTTAAAGATAGATAACAATGTTTAAATTATTACTTAGCACATTTTGCGATCAAATAATAGTGTCGTTTTGTACGTTACTTTTAAACATAACAAATTCCTTCTAAAAATGTTTTGAATTCTGTGCTTTATTTATACAAAATACCATTTAATGTAAAAACAATTCTGCGAAAACACATACATATATTTAAAGTCGTTTAAAAAGTTATTGCTGAAGACCAATTAAAATGTTCAAATTACTTTTTAGTATATTTTGCGTTCAAATAATAGCGTCGTTTCGATCGCTGCTTTTGAACATAACAAAATACAAAAGTTTTCTTTCTTAAAATGTTTTGTATTCTTTTCTTTATTAATACAAAATACCGTTTAATGAAAAGACTGCTTTGCAAAAACGCATATAAATACTTAAAATCCTTAAAAAAAAAAAAAAAAAAAAAAAAAAAGTTTTAAAGATAGATAAAAATGTTTAAAATACTACTTAGTACATTTTGCATTGAAATAATGACGTCGTTTCGGTCGTTATTTTTGAATGCAACAAAATGCAAAACATTTCGTTCTACAATTCACTTTTTTTTTTTTTTTTTCATAATTTATACACAACACACTTTATTGAAGAGACAATTTTATAAAAACGCACGTAAATACCTATAATGGTTTAAAAATGGTTTTAAAGATAAATAAATGTTTTTATATTACTATTTAATAAATTTTTCAAATAATAGCATCGTTTTGAACATTACTAACATTACTTTGAACATAACAAAACACAAAGCGTTCCTTTCTAAAAATATTTTGTATTCTGTGCTTTATGTATACAAAATACCACTTAATTGTATAACAGTTTTTATCGTTTAAATATGATTTTTAAAGATAGATAAAAATGTTTGATTTTCTATTTAGTATATTTTACTTTCAAATAATAACGTCGTTTTGATCGTTGCTTTTGAACATAACAAAATACAAAAGGTTTTTTTCTGAAAACGCTTTGCATTCTTTTCTTTATTTATACAAAATACCATTTAATGAAAAAAAAAAAAAAAGAAAAAAGAAAAAAGAAAAGCACATAAATACTTAAAATCGATTAAAAAAATGATTTTTTAAAGAAAGATAAAAATGTTTAAATTACTACTTAGTACATCTTGCGTTCAAGTAATAGCGTTGTTTGGTTCGTTACTTTTGAACATAACAAAATTTAAAACGTCTCTCTCTCTCTCTCTCTCTCTCTATATATATATATATATATATATATATATATACTAAGCGACAAAAAAAAAAAAAAAAAAAAAAAAAAAAAAAAAGCCGCACTGCAGAAAAAATGACTTATACTTTTTTATTTGTAATAACTTTAAAATTAATATTTGAAACAATTGTTTGCATAATACCACAGGTATGAAATGATACCTATGTACATTTTCGATTTAATAATTGGCTTTATTGCACTCTACAAAGTACTTTTTAAAAATCTGCATATTTTTTTTCTTTTTGAACATAATGCAATAACCATACACTTTGTATTCTATTATGATTTATTATATGAAATAAACAAGTTATATTTTAATATATGAAATAAAACTATTTGTTAGATCTAAGCAATTTTTTATTAAAAATATGTATTCTGCATTGGATTAATTCCACCTTTATATGGAATTGCTGCATTAATGCGCAATTGCATAGTTTTATACAGTGTTTTAATATAAATCTCAGAAATTTCAATGTGCCAAATATCACAAATAATTTTTTGAAGTTTTGCCAGAGTTATAGGCTGCAAATTTCGAATCCTCTCTCCTCTCCTCCGCCTTTTTATAGACGAAACATTTTCGATCGGATCGCGATTAGGACTATTTCCATATCTGGTAAAGAAGAAATTCTATTACATCCTTTGTAGGATTTATCTTAAAGTGAAAAAAAGATATGATTACTTGCTGACTTGTAGGTTCTCATGAGAATGGATAGGAAATTTTGACAATTTGAAGTGAATAAACTTACCACAGATGCCGTGTAGTAAAGTGCATTATCATCTTGAAATGCTGTTTGCGGAAATGTCCAAGATACCCCCCAAATAGTCTGTCAGGCATCACTTTTATGAAGATTGTGTTTTATTTCGAGTTAATTGATCCCTTGAGCATAAAAATTTGCCCGACTGTTTGAAAAGTTATGCACCTCCGTACCCTAATGTACGGAAAATGTGTCACTGTTTTAAAAGTACGATTTTCATTAAGTCGGTCATATTTTCGTTGTCAGATCTGTTTGCTTTCTTTAGCTCGAAATAAGTTAAACTTGACTCATCAAAGAGAACCAGTTCATCCCAATAATTAACTAATTTTTTTCTAATTTTTTTAGCCTACTGAGGTGTTGCTTTCCTATTTCTCTTCACTGAGAATGGAATTTTTTCAAATTTTCTGTCATTTAAACCTGCTTTGATTAATAGTTGCTGTACTGTAGATAAAGAAATTATGCTGCTAAACACTTTTTCTGAATCTCTTTAAGTTCTAAATGTAATACAAACTGATTTTATAAGCAATGGCTTTTTGACTTACGGTCATCTCACTTGGATGAGCAACATGGCCGCCTAAAACCAAATTTCTAGTTTAACCGGCCAAAAAATTTCATATCTTGCTAAAAACCCTTTTACCAATATTTCGTTAACATTTAATTATTTTGCTATTTCATGTATTAAAATATTTTTTGATTTTCGTTCAAAAATTAGTACTTTTCGTGGCATTGTTAATTGCCTTATTCTGACCATTTTTGAAATAATTTCTAAAATTACAATTTTTCTGACAATTGCATTTTGTTTTTAACACTGGGCTCAAAGCTAAAAAGTATGTGGAGGACAGCATAATAAAATCTGTTCGAAAATTTGCTTTTTAAACGATAAAATTGGCGGTTGTAGAAGGTGGAAAGAAAAATTTCCAAGTGCGGCTTTTTTTTTTTTTTTTTTTTTTTTGTCGCTTAGTGTATATATTCTGCGTTATTTATACACAGTACCCTTTATTGAAAAAAACAATTTTATAAAAACGCATATAAATACATATGATCGTTTGAAAAATGATTTTAAAGATAAATAAAAGTGTTTATATTGCTACTTAATACATTTTGCGTTCAAATAATAGTGTTGTTTTGATCATTGCTTTTGAACATAACAATACAGAAAACCTTTCTTTCTAAAAATGTTCTGTATTTTGTGGTTTATTTATACGAAATATCATTTATAGAATTTTTTTTTTTTTTACAAAAACGCATATAAATACTTATAATCGTTTAAAAAATGATTTTCAAGATAAATAAAATTGCTTTTATTACTACTTTATACATTTTGCATTCAAGTAATATAGTCGTAGTAATAGAAAACTATTTTTCTAGAAATGTTTTCTATATTTTGCTTTATTTATACAAAATACCCTTTATAAATAAAATATAATAAAATAAAAAACGCATATAAATATTAGAATGGTTCAAATGTTATTTTAAAGATTGATAAAAAAGTTTGCAGAGCAATTTGTTGGCTGGCCAGAGTCGTTGAAAGAAATCAGTAACCTTACATAGCCAGAGAAGTTCAAATCACGCAATTTAAATTATTTTTTGTTATATAAAGCCACAATTTATAAGAGAATCCACTTTAAGACACGTATAAAAATTTAATTAAAAACATTAAAAGTACACATTGCGTCAAGGCCTTTCACCCTGAGCTTCAGGGCATCATCAGGACATAGCCATTTTTCAACAAACAAGTACAGCAACAAAAGACTAATTTTCGGTTACAGTTATTAACATAGATATAACAGTCTAATTAAAATGAAAACACTACGAGGTTGAAGATTCGAGTACTATTTGGTTCACCACGGAGACACATTTCTGTAGAGCAGTTGAGGTCATTCATTCGTCTGTGTTGAACCAAACTCCAACCAAACTCCAACCAAACTCCAACTGTGTCCAACCTCCGTGGTGAACCAAATAGTACTCGAATCTTCAACCTCGTAGTGTTTTCATTTTAGTTAGACTATTGCATCTATGTTAATAACTGTAACCGAAAATTAGTCTTTTGTTGCTGTACTTGTTTGTTAAAAAATGGCTATGTCCTGATGATGCTCTGAAGCTCAGGGTGAAAGGCCTTGACGCAATGTGTACCTTTTAATGTTTTTAATTAAATTTTTATACGTGTCTTAAAGTGGATTCTTTTATAAATTGTGGCTTTATACAAAATACACGTGGGATAACATGTCTCTATATGAGATATTATTTTATTTTTTGTTATAACCTGGATATTTTTGTAAATCATGATAAAATGATGGTTAATCAAATATATTACATATAAAAATTTATGTATTTGATCTTTAATAATCAATTATTTATAGCGGTTTCACTAAACTTCCAGAGCTAATTAATCTAGTTTGTATCGTTTGATTTTTATAATTTAAAAATATTTTTAAACTTAGTATTAAAATGAAATAAAATGTAAAATTAATATGTATATAGTTGAGTAAAATTATAAAAAATTAAATATACGTTTAAGAAATTTAATCAAGATAAAAATTTATTCAATGTTATGCGTTATTTCATTAGTAATTTCTCAATATTGAGGAATAATTGAGAAAATTTTGCATATGCAGTTTCATAGAAATTTAACAAATGAATGGTGAAATATAATCATATTCAAAATCTCAGAATGTGAATAATTGGAGCGCCACCACTCGGAAGATATACACCGTAATAAAAATTTAATAGTTGTGCATAAAATAAATTTTACATTTTAACTGTGCGTGGTTACATCCACTAGATGTTGTTGAAAAATATTGAAAAATGCTACATAATATCAGCAGGCTGTCGGATAGCAAACACCAAAATTTAGTCAAGATGGTTTTTCAGAATAAGCATCCTACATTTTAAATTTAGTATGATTTCAATGTGAAGAAGTTGAAATATAGCTATCAAACACATCACGAACATAAGAATGAATAACATCTACCTGTCGTCCGATATGCATACAAATTAAATTTGCATAATTTCTAATATTATGTATATCACATAAGAAGTGTATATGTATACTTATTCCATATATATATATATATATATATACACTCGACACATACCTAAAAAAGGTTAATTCTATGTTTAAAAAAAAAAAAAAAAAAAAAAAAAAAAAAAAACATTTTTTTAAGGGTTTAATCTGAATTAATGACTAGAGGTCCACTCATACTAAAACCTTTGCTTACCAGTTCCGGCCCAGTTTGAAAACTAAAAATTCGGCTTGTTTATTTTTGCAATCTATAGCCTTGTCCGACATGGGCAAAAACTAATAAAATCAAGCCCCAGTGGAACAACCTGATAAAAGAATTCTAAGAAAGACCAGATATATTTTAATCACTAAAATTTTACACCATTAAGATTTGTCTTTAAAATATTTGACACATTTCTGAGAAAGACTTTTTAGGTGTATCACTTTCTAGATGTATTGTTTGTTCAAGAATAGAATTATAACCTTGAATAACATAGTCAGTCTCGAGTTATTCTAAGAATATTTACGGAAAGGAAAAGGCGAATAGACAAGTAGACAGATAAACAATTAAATTTACAAAAACCTGTTAATTATGCTGGAAAGTGTTAAAATAAACTCTCACTTGACATACTAACATATAAAACTATCGAGAAACAATGAAAAAAGAGAATGTTTTATGAATTACCTTCTTCACTAATTAACAAGTGGGAAAAAATTCTCGGGCTGACACGGTTCGCCCTAGCGATGCATGTGAAGATCTGGTTAAATCTGGACACGATCCGGCCCGAGACCAATGAGAAAAATCGGCCCGCACCCGTACATATTTTTATTTGAAGATTTATGGTTGAAAAAAAAAAAAAAAAAAGCTTGTAGTATTACAACACATGTTAAAAGCATTTATTTGTTTTGCTTAATAATTTTAAGAGATGTTTATAAACTGATCAAATCAGCTGAAATAGCAAGAATATGAAATTTGCATACTTTTAAAAGTAATAGATTAGTTTTAAGATAACTTGTTTTATTCAATTAAAAAGAAAAAAAAGTTAGAAAGAAACATTTTTAAAGTATACAAAGCAAAACTTCCTTAAAAAAGTTTAAAAAAAAAGAAATGCAATTACAGTTACTAGTAATTACAAGCAGAAAGACTTTTTTATTCAAGAGTTCTTTTTCATTACATGAATGCAAGTATTAAAATTCCGACTTAAAAACATATGAAGAAAAAAATATTTTATTCACAAAGTAAACTTTTCTCCAACAAAATTTAAGTGGTCTTGACTGCATTCTTAAAAACAATTTTTCAAAGGCTTTTACTTTAATTGCGTTAACGACTTACTTCTACAGCTAAAATACAATTGACAGCAAAATCGTAACGCATGTTAAAAAAACATTCATTTGTTTTGATTAAAATTGTGTGGAAATGTTAATTATCTCGTTTGAAACATCAAGAGGATCAGATTTGTAATTTGATGACCGGAATTTCGTGCATACTATCATTTACTCGAATCTAAATTAAAGGTATAATAAAAAAGAAAGAAGCTTGTCCGGCTGACAAATATTCGCGTGCGACTTTTGTCCGAATATAATTAGTACTCGCTAAGAATTCCTAATCACAAAGTGTCACCTAGCCGGTTCTGTTCTTAGAAACATCATACACGTCGTAGCTAAAGAAAGCTTGACACTGTAATGTATCTGTTCTTAATCTAATCCTAGATGAAACAATGTAATGTTTTACACGTTGTTAGTGTACGGATAAAATGTCTCTAACATCACTCCTTATTTAGCGAATATCGTGAGTATCATTGCATTAATTATGCAAGCAAGAAAAAAAAAAGTTTATAATAAAGTAGATAACTGATCTGGAATTCACGTTTCTGTATAAAATTGTGCTATGAATACCTATCACAGCTGTTTTTAACCGTCGCTCCTGTGAGATCTTAGACGTGCTTTAATAAATGCTACGGATCGATGATTAGATTATCTTTTCATGATCACCAAAGAATCTTTTTCTAATTATTACAAATTTTAAAAAGATAGATTGTGAAATATCTTCCAACATTAAGAAAAAATAAGTAAAGAAATATTTCCAAATTTCTCTTACAAGGAAACATTCAAAATGTGTCGTCTTCAAAAAATATTGAAAAAATATATATGTGATTCTATTCTTCATAAAACACCAGAAAGTGAAAAAATTATCCGCTGAAATGAATTACAGCGACCCCAAAAAATTATCAAAATTAAGTGTTTTTGGCGATTTAGGGCTGTTAGGCGATAAATTCGAGATTGCCGTGTACGAACAGAACCGTGTTTTGTTTCTCCGCCAAGTACTCAAAATCAATCGCCTAACAGTGTGAAATCGCCAAATATACTAGATTTTGATAATTTTTTGTGATCGCTGTAATTCATTTCAGCCAATAATTTTTTCACTTTCTGGTGTTTTATGAAGAGTAGGATCACATATATTTTTTTCAATATTTTTTGAAGACGACACCTTTTGAATGTATCCTTGTTAGTATAACACATTCATAAGAAGTTTCTAAATCTATTTTCACAGCAGTAGACGTGTGTTCTATGACAGAGTGAATTATTTACTGTAAAACTATACTAAAAGTTTGCCCAGTTTTTAAACGTATAGTATTCGTGTAATGCCTCTGAAATATATTTCAATGAATATTTGTCTTTTGGATGGTGCACGAATGATACGTATTTTACAGATAATTTACCATTAATTAATAATTCATCATTATTGAAAATCACACGAAAAGTGTACCGGAAAATCCTGTCGTTTTGAATTAGTAAAATTACGCCGGAAATTTTTGTTTTACTTACTTTTTATTTATCAAATATCTTCTTAAAAGTTATATAAGTATTGTCCAAGGAAAAATTAGTTTCACTTTTTAAAATCAAACCGACAGAAGTGCCCGTTACATCTAATAACTGGTTGGTTAGTTGGGTTTAACGCCACACTAGTACTGCGCAATGGGTAATTAGCGACGATCTAGGACTCATCCCTAAGGATGGTCCGGAAACATGCCATCACAATTTTGGTCCTCTACGGAAGGAATGGCTCCCCCGCTTCGGTGACCCCTAGAGGTAAAATTTGGATGGAAACATGGAGGACATTGCGGCCACGATGGATTTTACGTGCACTAGCCACCATTAGTGTACACGACGGTCTTTAACCAGCACAAGTATCGAACCCGCAATCTTCCAATTACGAGCTCGGCGCTCTACCGATTGAGCTACTGTGGCCCCATATCTAATAACTAAAAGCATATTTCAGTGATTTTTGTGTAAGGATTACTTCTAGTCTTCAAAAGTCATTAATTTGTCGGAATCTCAGGAACATTCTATGTTATGTCACACCTGTCACGATAATAATAATAATAACTTTAGTAAATTAATTAATGGAACTGTTTTCCTGTTGCTTTAGAATGAAAAGTTGGAAGCTGAGTTATTATACGAAAGCAATAACATAAGTACCAAGTCTCCAGTTTTTCAATAAAGACTTAATACCAGAAAATTTTCATTAATATTTCCAGCTTATTTAATCGTCGAAAATATATATGACATATTAGGTTTAAAAAATTGTGGTGATAAATCTGATTAAAAAATTAGAAAGTTTGGCAACTATGCTATAACAAAACAATTCGACTCTTTAATTTTTTAAATCAATTTTTAAAATTTTGTTACGGGTGAAACATTTCGCGGAATAATCCATAATGTACAATTTTACACCACCATTGTACAAATGTTCAGTAACATTCAATTTCAGATGTTTTGTCAAATGTTTAGGAAAACTATTAATGGAATATCCAGAGACTTTGAACATGTAGAGAACATATCATACCTCATATATTTTAGCAAAAGTTTTGCCACGAAAGCAAGAAGGAGACTAGTGAAAAATTAAGGTAAAATAACAAAATGTTTAGGGGCACAAGGTATACCCTGTAAAAAGTAATGCTTGAAATATATCTTCCGGCTATAAAATATGATTATGACATTTCTTCTAATTAATCTGTTTTCATTTATAAAAGACTAGCGAATATATACGCTAGAATATGTACGCGAATATGTACGATTGGAAATATAAAGGTTTCTTTAAAAGATAGAAAAAAAACTTTTTTTGCTACAACATGTAGGGTATTAAACGAAATGCACAATGCCACTTCAAGGAAACTTGACATATATTAGATGCAACATACTGCAATCAGAATATAAAAATATTAAATATGTAGTGAGGTATAAACATTTTTATTAAGCAATATTTAATTGCGTACGTATTCGCAAGTTTTAACAAAATTTCACTTGCATAATTTATTAGCCAATAGTATATGGAGCTATTAATATGAAAACCCCAAGGAAATGTCACGAAAATTAAAACAGTTAGAGTTCTAAGAATGAGCTGAATTTCAGATCTTTTTTTTTTTTTTTTTTTTTTTTTAAAGAAAGAAAAAGTAGGTGTTTTACAATTGATGAACACTATTTTACCATTGATCAATCAAAATAAAAATTTGGATAAAACCCCTCTTTTTAATTTTTACGATGCGTAATTAAAATAAGAAATATATATATATTATAAAATAATAAAAAATAATTTCATTTCTACTACCATAAAACTACCATAGTTTTAGCTTTCTAAATCAATTACTTACTTGGCAAAAACTAAAATCACATTCTTTTTTTATTTTTATTTTTATTTTTCTTGTACTTTTTAAACAATGCATTGTATGCCTTCAGCGCCTTGGTCTTCAGAAGAAATAAAATAGAATTATTTTCACTGTCAAGGTATTTTGCTTAATCTAGAAATGCATAACAAAAATTTCTGTATCATCCGATTGAATTAAAAAAATAGTCATATCCTAATGAAGACACAGATTTTTTTTCTTCAAATTTTCTTTCTCTAAGGCAAGAAAAAGCAACATATTTATATTCTGCTGATATTGCTTTCTGAGCAAATACAATACAATTTTTGTTCATTTATGTTGTACAATAAAGATGGCCGACTTCAATGTCCAGTCTCTCCTAATATAGAACCACTGATTCTTGCATAATTTTTTAAATAACACCGAATTTTACATAAATATGCGTAATACTAATTATTTTTTTTACCAATTGTTGTGAAATTTAAACAATGTATTTCTTATAGTCATTGTCCCCCCCCGGGGGGGGGGGGCGAAGTCTAAATTATCAACATGAGTATTTTTTAAAGGAGTTGGTTAGTACCTTTAAAACGGATGGTTGAATCATAGATCTGTGATAATTTGAAATAAAATTTCGATTTTTTCATTTAAAAAAAAAAAAAAAAAAACGAGGGGGGGGGGGAGATTTCAAAAAATATTTTTTTTTAGATGTTGTCTGTAGGATGCCACCCCCCCCCCCCCCCCATCAATACCTAGTGTTAAATTTCTCTTAGAGATAAAATATATTATTTAATCTTAGAGATAAAAATCGTTTCCATTCATAGAAAATAATTTTAACAAATAAGAATTTATATAAATAATTTCTGTTGCGCGAAATTGTATAGGAAAATTAAAAAAAAAAAAAAAAAAGTTTTGTGATGGCCACAACATGCTAGTTTTTAAATGTCATCTTCATAGGTCTTGTAATTATCCAGCGTAGAATGGTGAACAACTATATTACATTGAAATTACAAAAGAAAACACACATTCTTTGTCAAACAGTTGTCGTTATGCACGATTTTTTTTGTTCTTCTTCTTTTCATGAGTTCCAAAACCCAATTAATCCCAAAACTTACACATTGTGGTTCTAAAATACCTACAAAAATATTGTTTCTTTCGACACAGGTTTAGGTCAAAGAGATAGACCTTTTACGGAACTTGTTTGTGACTGAAGGCAGTTTCAGTACGGTGGAAGGATGACTCTTGAGAACTAGAGGCAGAATACGTGGGATGCAGAAAAAAAAAAAAACGTGACACGAACTTAGCTTCTTTGAGGCAACAGATCAGTAGTATGTTTCCACTTTAATCACATTGGAATTCCAATACTTCTAACTCGACCTAGAATTTTTATTTTTGTGATTATACTTGGAGAATTAGTAGAAAGGATTTTTAGGGAAATGAGTAAATAAATAATGGTTTTTTTTTTCCTAACAAGAGATTGAATTAATACTTAGTTATGCAAGTCTTTCATTTTTTCCAATTAGTCTCATGGGTTACTTACCATAACAATGATTCTGCTCAGTTATTCTTGAATACGCTGAATGTTATTATTGTATTTTAGCTTTCAAATGGATATTACGAAAACGGAAAGATCTTTATGGGAAAAATACTTAAGCAGAAGTAGGATACGATAGGTGAATGTTGTAACGTGCTTCTAACCCTGAACTTTTGGAAACTTAAAACATGAATAATAATCTTCATTTAAGGGAATGGTGGACATTATATGTCTTTCTTGTAAATTACTGTATTAAAATTATGAAAATTTGATTAAATTTCAACATTCAAACATAATTTTTTTTTTTTTAATTAACTTATGAAAATGAATATATAAATTAACACCCAAATATGTTTTTATTGTATTGTTAAAATATACAAGTCTTCAAAATCATACTTTTTAACATTTTCCAACAAGGTTGAAAAGAGTTAATGACTTCGGTTTGTCTGTCTGTCTGTCCGCGCTCTAACTCCCGTAAATATTTATGGAATTTCTTGAAACTGATATATGTTATTCATGTTCACTATCGGATGTTACCTATTAAAAATGGAGTTTATACCTCTACTGGTTTGTGTACAGGGACACCCGAAAGTATTTCAAAGCATTGTGTTCTATGAGAGGTATTTCTATAAACCATGTTTCATACCTTTACTGTAGACATAGCTTAATGAAATTGAAATATGTTATTCAAGTTCACTATTGTATGTTTCCTGTATAAAATGGAGGAAATACCTAATATAAATAATCAATATTCAATATTCAATACATTAGATTGCGCATAGCGCGCTCAAGTTTTAACCCAGATTAATAAATAATATTTAAATATTTAATTTTATTCAATTTTACGAGAGAGCTGAAAGAGTTTATATAATGTTCAAAGTTATCAAATATCAACAGTTTATAAGAAGGTAAGACTTGTACTCACCTTCTCTTCCAGTCCAGGATTTGATGTTCAGCGTCAGTATAAACCATCTTTCATCGGTATCTGAAAATATACTGTGTGTTTGGAGAAAAAAAAAATATTAATATCTGTTGATTATGTAATTAATAGATACATCAATAAAACAGCTTTTTTTCGAGGCTATATTTCATTTATTCTTGACTATGGTATGTATTTTTAGTATATTTATATAGTTGTATTATAATATTGTTACGGAGCATTTAACAGAGCTCCGATTATGCCGGTTACATGATTAGAAGTGAATACATCTGCACTATAAGAGCGCGCGAGAGAAAGTTTATAGAAATGCTGATTAAAACAGTTTAAAGGGTGAAAGCTAGGAGTGGTACATTCTTCTTTGCAACACGTACATTAACGAAGATTGTCTCTCGGATAAAAAGTTTATTAGAATAAGAGTTCTTGAATAGCGAAATATTAAAACACAAATTATTTCAGTTTTTCTTTCATTTTTACATCAATACCACCACCGATTTATGTACAGGGACACTCAAAAGTATTCCAAAGCGTTGCGTTCTATGAGAGATATTTCTATAAATCAAATTTTAATAACTTTACTTTTAACGAAGTTTTAGGAAATTGAAATATGTTATTTATATGCACAAAAAAATGCTTTGCATAGAATATAGCATGATTAGCATTAGATTTACAGGGTGGCATAAAAATATCCATTTATATTAAGAGATATTAATAAAAAATTGCTAGAATTGTACTTTCGTTTACATTAAGCGTTTTTAACACTTTCTAACGTTTTTAAGTGTGAGTATGATTTCAGTTTGTGTATCTGTCCATCTGTCTGCCTGTCTGCCCACGCTCTACCTCCTGTAAATATTTATGGAATTTCTCGAAACTGATATATTTTATTGAAGTTCACTATCGTATGTTCCATATTGAAAATGGAGTGAATATCTCTTCTGGTTTGTGTACAGGGACACCTAAAAGTATTCGATTGCGTTCTATGAGTGTTATTTTCATAAATATTTTCCCGATAGAATGTTCCCCATTTAAAATGACATTAATAGGTCCTGTACAACTGGTTTGTTTACAGGGACAACAACAACAACAACAAAACAAATGTCAATGCATTACGTTTTAGGACAGAATTTTTTGAAAGTTATATTTAAAAATCTTTCTACTGTAAAAATCAAAAAAATGTTGAAATGTATTGTTAATATTCTAAAATAATGTTTTGTATAGAATATGATATGATTAACTTTCTGATTTACAGAGCTACACTAAAATATTCAGAGAGATCAAAAGCTGTAATTATAATCTAATGGCTGCAGTTTCTTTTGCGTTAAGCCTTTATAACACTTTCCAAAATGCCTAAGAGTAATTTTAAAATCAATTAGTCTATCTGTATATTTTTCAGTCCTTCTGTCTGTTGTGTGATAACGTAGGCAAAGAATATTAAAAGTTATTCGATACAACAATTACGTACAGTTGGAAAGTGTTACTAATCAATGCGTACTGCATGATTTTTCTTTCTTTCTTTCTTTCTTTTTTTCTTTTTACTTTCCGAACACTATAGTGAGGAAAGTATTGTAATCATGTCAAAAATCCGAATTCGAGATTTTGATGTTTCTATACGTTTCGAGGTCCAACGAGTCCGTTTTCACTATTTTTACGATGATGTATGTATGTGTGTGTGTATGTATATGTGTATGTATGTGTGTATGTATGTGTGTATGTCTGTGAGTGAACACGCTAGCGTCTAAACGCTTTGTTCGAATAAGCTGAAAGTTGGTACGTATATTGTAAGTCACCATAGTACGAACCCTATAGATTTTGGTGAATCTAGCACTTATAGTTTTTTTACAGGGACACAAAGAAAAATTATTTATCATTATGGCCTATGGGACCAAAATCTTAAAAGTGCGATAGCATCTAAACGCCTTATTCAATTGAGCAAAAACTTTATACACATATTATAGGTCACAGATACTCAATCTGTATAGAATTAGGAGAATCTAGCACTTTGCCAAATTTGCCAAATTTTTAAATTTTTAAAGCATTCTTTGCCAAATTTTTAAAAGTGTGATAGCGTCTAAACGCCTTATTAATCTCAGCAAAGAATTTGTACACATGTTATAGGTCACATTTGGACCAACTGTATAGATTTTGGTGAATCTAGCACTTACAGTTTTTTTACAGGGACACAAAGAAAAATTCTTTATCTTTATGGCCTATGAGACCAGCGATAGCATCTAAACGCCTTATTCAATTGAGCCGAAAATTTGTATGAATATTATAAATCACTGTTGCACTAACTATAAGCATTTTGGTGAATCTAGCATTTATAGATTTGTACAGGGACACAACGAAAAATTCTTTATCATTATGATCTAAGGGCTCAAAGTTCAGTAGCGTTAAATAAAACCTCGTGTGATATATGGAGAAAAATACTCAAACACTCTGTTATGGTTTTCTCTTTTTTGTTTGTTTAGCAACTCCTCTTTCTTTATTTTATCTACAAAACTGTTAGTTACTCAATGTTCGGAAAGTCGAGTGGAGTCACTCCAGATTTTTTGTATTGCCGTGGGTGTTTATAAAGTTTTTTGATACGATGAACTCGGAAATATATTTTCTTCGTCTCAGGTTATTGCTTCTTACAAAGTAAGGATGAAGATATGAAGAATTCACATAGAGGCTATAAGAGAATCGAAACACTTTATATATAAAATACATTAAATATGCTATTATTTATATTTTACCTTTCAAATGTCTCTGTTTTTTTTACACCGAGGATCTATTTAGAGCTTTTTCTCCTGTGCACTGCTTTATGGCACACTCTGTGCAGCATCCAACAATAATCTGATTAAGGCCCTAACACCTCCTTTCCATTTCTTTGATATCTTAATGAAATTTCTCTCCTTGCTCTTAATCACATCGGCTACATTTTTCGGGAAATAACTGAGATGGGAGTTGACAAAAGTGGAACTTTAATTCATTTTTGTAATATATATATATATATATATATATATATCTTTTTTTTTTTTTTTTGTCAAAATTGTACATTGTGGAAAATTTTAAATATTTCCCCCTTAACGAGCATTTATAAATACATCAGAAAAACGCATCACCGCGAAGAAAAAAAAATTATAAAAAAAACTGTGTAATATAAAATCGATGGGAAAATTAAAAATCAGTTAAGCAGTTAACATTTTGAAAATTATCAAAATAATTAAACTTTGGAATTTTATTTTTACTTTCTCTTACATATATAAGGGAACATAAAGTGTTGTTTTGAATTTTTTTTTTTTTTTGGAGTTTTTGCTATATTTACAAGTTTTGAAATCCCATAAATCAGGTTTTAGCAGCTGGTCTATGTGTCTGTCTGTGGTTCTATTATAAACATAACTCAGAAAAAATATCAACAGGAAATTCACAGTTGATATTCTAAATCTCTGTCCTATGAGGATGCTGCGTGACATTTTATTGAAATCGGACAAATAGTTTGCATACAGGGCATCCAAGAAAATTCAAATACATTATGTGTATGGTCATTTTTTCTGGTCAGTACAGTTTAATGTTTTTAAACTGCACTAAACAAAGTGAAATGAACATATACATTTTATGTACATAAAAGCGTGTTTGACATACAATATGATATGAAAACCATTCATCATTCGGTTACAGGGCCACATTAAAGAATTCGGATGTATTACAACTGTACATTGGAACTGCTGAAAGGCATTTCAAATATTATTATGTATTATTCATACTGTGCTAAATATTTAAGTATAGCATGTGTTGTGTACATAATTTATATGTAATATACAGGACTACCAAAGTTAAGTGAATACATTCTTTTCTGTTGAATGTGACTCTGGTGGAATTACTTTACTATATTTTACTGAGTTCAGAAGAGCCGTTCAAAAATGATAATTACTTTCTCTTATCTATACGATTGACAAAGTATTGATTGCAGTCCCAATTTTCAATGTGAATTTTTTTTTTATATCTAATTACTTGTTTCCAGGTCTCTAAATACGGAAATCTAGTTTTTACCGGTTCATCTGCGTGTCAGTCTGTAATCAGCATAACTTAAAAACTAAGGGGGGGGGCAGGGGGGGAGAATTTATTTAATTAATTCTAAATATATATTTTTTAAATTTAATAACAGACTCATAATTATTATTATTATTATTATTTTCTAATGGCACGATGACCATTTAGGTCATCATTTCGGAATTACATTTCATAATATTTTATGAATGTAGAAACTATACTCTAACAAAGAGAGTGGGTTGAGAGGGACGATAGTCTCCCTCTCACACAGAAATATATGTCAAGTTAAACTTTTTCTAAAAACATTTTCAATTGCTTTTAAAATGCATTCCTATACAAATTTTGTTATTTTACACGTTAATTTGTAATCTGTTTTTATAGTATTGAAATGCAAAGTAAAAGAAAGTCATGTGAGCGACATACTAGATTATTTTTATGTAAATAGTTTTCGAGAAATTTGAATGTACTTAATATTATTACATGTCAATGCATAAATATGCAAATTTTCATAACTTTAAGACAGTAATTTACAAAAAAAGTATATATATAGAATCCACCATAACCTAAAAAAGAAGATAAGGTCATTGATTATATTGTAAAGAAAGTAGATCTCATGAGTATAAATGGTTAACGATCACAACTCGTCACTTGTAGATCTAAAGTAAGAAAAAAATATATATCGTTAAAAATATTTGTGCAAATCGGCAATTTTCATTTCTTTTCTTCGTTTCCTTTGTCAATTTTTCAAAGATTTTTTTCGTGATTAACAGCACACATTTTTAATAATTTATGACATCAAAAATCTTGCACGTATCTCTGAATATAAGATTTATATTTGAGAGAGATGGGAATGAGAATGCATTCATTTATAAAGAATATTTTAAAACAATTTAGGGTAATTGCACCAATAGAGGACATTTGCATATTCAAACTCTGAAAACAACTTTTTGAGTTTTCTCATAGGTTCGAGCAATGTTCAGAGCTTGTGCACAATCTTCTACTAATATCATTTTTACTTTTTGCTTTCACATGATTAAAACAAGTATAAGTAATAATTTATTTATTGCGTTAAATTTTTAATTTTGTTTTAGCATATAATAGCTTTATATTGTCCATAACTGGTACCAAAACATTTCATAGAAGTAATGGATGGCTTTGTAAACAACTGATATTCATAATTTTTTTAAAGCTAGGTTCATTATAGTTACACAGCTCAGTACTTTCCTGAATTCGGAGTGCAGAAAGAATATAAATTCATTTCACTCAAAATTAGATCGCAATGCTTCAATATAGCCACAGGAGGGTTTTTTTTTTTTTTTTTTTTTTTTTAGAAGAAGAAATTTGAATTCAAGTAAATATCTGAAAGAAAAAATTGGTTAGCCTTGTTATTTATAAAATTACCATATAAGGAGCGATTAAGGTGTTATTTACAAATTACGACTCATCTTAAACAAAATAATGTGATATTGAAACCGTAAAATGTTTCGGACATAATTTGTTTTCAATTTATGATACAAATAAGTATATATTTTTGTTCTTTTAATGACATCGATGAAACAAAAAATATAATATATGTTGTTCAGCGGTTACATCGGTTTCGATTTTGTTATTCAAAAATTTAAGTACATAAAAGAGCAACATATAAAGAATATTTTTTAAAAAATTCATTAAAAATTTGGAAAATTCAGCCGGTTGAGGCTGGTATCCGGAAACCCTCCAGAAAGAGAATGCCATCAAGGTGGACAGGAAAACTCACGATAGCTTTATCAGAAATTTATACATATATATATATATATATGTAAGAATATATGATGAGAAACTGAGTAAAGTATATTGATACCAAATAGTTTTAGTATAGATTCGTAATTTTGGTAATAACTTTTAAAAAGCGCAGAGGAATGAAAAATATGTTCATTATTTTTAACTAATCATTTATAAAGTTATGTAATGATTCGTCAAAAAAAAAAAAAAAAAAAAAAAAAAAGTAATAAAAAAGCGTGAATTACAGTGAACTTTTCTAACTCAAAATAGTTTAAATTCTTGTATTGTAGGTGTAGAATGTATGGCACAGAATTTATTTGTAAGATTACCACTTCCCTTGTCCCTGAAACAATTTTTTTTATTTTAGATATATAGGTAGAACGTAGAACTAACTACCCCATGAAAATGTGCATATATCAACGTTACAGCCAACAATTTATGTGAAATATATGCCAGCATCATTTCAAATAAACTGGAAAGATAGCCAGCAGCATTTCAAATAAGATGAAAAAGTTTGTAAAACATAAAACTGAAACGGAGATTAAAAAATCTGATGTGGACACCGCATGACTTCCTTATACAACCATAAAAATATACATATTTTTATGAAACCATTGACAGTTTTGTGTGTGGTAACTGATTCGTAAATAAATAGGCAGGTTTTAGTCCACGAACGTTCCTTAAAAAAAAGAAAAAAAAACTGCTACTCGAACAAAGAAGTCACGATAATACGATTATATATGATGTCGAGACAAATATACTAGTTTTTTCAGGGATAGTACTCAACGGTTTGTTACAGAATACCTCATTGGCAAATGCACAACTTAGAGTACAATGAAAATCATTCGAATACCGATGGCCTAGTTTTGTTCTCTTTGGCAAAAATGAATGGCGGGAAACAAAACATTTTACCAAAACTCAATTAAAATTGAAAAAGGGCTTCTGGCTGTCCTGAAACAACATTTGCCGCAAACTTTTATCGCTAATTTGGCCATGCCGCAAATTAGTAGCCAGCGTAGATTTTTGGTCTTCGTATCGAATTTAGAGATTCGACGTCGAACTTGGCGACTTGGCGGACGAATTTGACAAAAATTTGTAGTTTAAGGTTGCCAATGTTTAGAAGCTCTAACTTCCTTCCATAAACAGAGTTCTGGAATATTCTGAAAAAATTCATTGGCTTATTGCGCATAACTAAATTCTTCGTAAAATCTATAAATGACTCACAAGACAAAAAAAGAAAAAAAAAAATCCGTTTTAGGCAAGTTTAAAGGCAAAAGTTACATTGTATGGAATTACAATCTCAACTTGCAGTTATAACATTAACATTGGATCATTTGGGCACCACTAAATTTCAATGTTAATTGTTACGAATTTAGTGAATTGTATGATTTGGCGAGATTTTGGTGACAAAATTTGCGACTTAGTAATGAAATTTGTGACTTGGCGGCAAAATTTGATAGCTGGTGGCGAAATTTTTTACTTGTCGACGAAATTCGTTGTTTGACGACAAAATTTGGCGTGCTCGGCAGCTTTGGCGTCATTACATTTTCTTCCCACGCGAAAACCACTTATCTCTTCAAAGACCAACATCTTGTTTCCACAAGTTAAAAAGTCAAAGGAAGCTGTAACGTATTACTCTCAATTTCAATCGTAAATTTTTAATTCTTGCCTAAACTGGCATTCTAAACTATCCGCGATTGTAATGAAATGCTCGCCCTCTGGTGGGCTAAGGTGAAATTATCATACCACTGCATATCATCATATTATGCAATCGATTTTCCATGATGTAATGGCGGAGACAGAACAATAATAAATACACGTGGCTATTATATTTACTAACAACTGCAGTTCAGAAAGCGCCATCTATCGATCATTACAAACGCGGATTCACCACAAACGAGATTTTTTATGACTAACGTATTATTTTAATTTTATATTTTTAAATGATTAATTAAAGCAGTTACCATGTTTTTTTTATTTTTTCAGTGATCTTTTTTATTATCGTTTGCACGTGACGTAAGCGTCATATTTTAAATGTAAGCTAAATCTATAGAAAAAGTCGGCATTATAACAATTGACGAAAAATCACTTTTTAACTTGTAACTTTTAAACAATTGAAGGTATCGAAAAAGTTTTAATACAAAAATTGTTCATTAGGGTAAGGCAGTAATTCGCCTGATTTGAAGTTTTTTTTCCTATTTTCAATATTAAAGAAATTATGGGCTAATGAAAATTTCCACTCCCCGCCATTTCCACCCTCTTTGAACTGGATAACCCATCTACGAACTCGATCGAGATTTTTAATGTCTTGACACCATATCCCGAGCTTGTTAAATTTAAATAAAAATTACTCTAGTTATCGTGTTCACAACTTAACATGGGAAAAAGGGTTATACATACACACACACACACACACACACATATATATATATATATATATATATATAAATATATACACATTGCGTTGCATGAATATAAACACACCTTTTCCAATAACCAGAAACAGAATTTTTTAAACTTTAAAAGAAGGAATGTGACTTACAGTTATTGCATATGATTAACAACTGAATAAGGTGCTTTGAGCACGTATGTTTAGGCTCATGGAAGCTCATGTAAATGAGTGTTTAAGCATTTTCTTATTTTACCATGTTTTTATTAACTTCGATTCTTGTTTGTTTGTGGGTTTGTTTGTGTGTTTGTCAGGGACAAATCTTGCAATCGATTTTTAACTAACTTCCCGACTAGCTAGACATTTGAAACTTTCAGGATAGTTCAGAACACGGTGAAAATACATTTTTTTAATACCTTTAGCCAACTGTTTCGGGTTCCTGCCATTGAGCTCCATTAGTAACAGGAGAGTCAAGTTCCCGGTCAGTCGTCTGCTAGCCGAATTACATCCCGATGAAGCAGCTTGGGAAAAGAGAAAATATAGTTCCTTTACTCTAGCCTAGAACATGCTAAATTCTAATTTATTTTTGTTGTAGTTTATATTTCCGTACTTGATTAAACCGTGAAAACAGTGCAAAACACTTAATATTTAAGGCCAGGGAACATTTAATTAATCTGTACTAAGTATTTATTTGAATTTTTCTCTTCAAATAAATTATTTAGAAATGTGTCATTGATTGACGGACTTTCGTAGCTTACGCTAGAAATGTTCGTTTTTAAGGTATCGGAATTTTTTTTTTTTTTTTTTTTTTTTAATTACAGGAAAGGAGCGATGCTTATTTATATAAAAAATATTTTTTCTGGTTGGCTAGTACTATTAGAGGGTGATTAGCCACATTTTAATTCTTAAAATATGCATCTATAAGCACCTTACAAAAATATTTTAGAAAAGGGAAAAAAAAAAAAAATAGTTTTTGCACACATTGGCATAATTTTAATTTATATATTAATATAATTTTAATTTATATATTAATATAATTTTAATATATATATAATAATTTTAATATATTAAAATAATGAAATCCAATTTAATAATAATAATAATATATATGTCTGACGAAATGCATGATAAAATAATATAACATCAAAAATTGCATAAGGGTTATTAGAAACCTTAAAATGTGATAAAGTCAGAGAGAAAAAATAAGTAGACTTGGAAATCCTAAAATAAAAATAACTTGGGTTGGTTGCGTGATAAAGGTCAATTGCTCTGGGGTAGGGGGGGGGCTTGTCTTTCGAAAGGGTCTTAGCCCGTAATTACGTGTTTCGGAGAAAACCATGGAAAACTCCGAACGACTAAGTTGACGAGCGTAACCTAGGATCGAACCCTGCACCTCCCATCTGCCAGCTTTTATCGCTGAACTGCTCGGCAAGGTGGGGCCTACAACAACTTAAAACTAGTATGTTGTGGCCACCACAAGGCTTTCTTCTATATTTTCCTATACAAATTCACTCAGTAAAAATAATTTATTAAAATTATTATTAAAAATATATATATCTTCTATGATAATGCAGACGATTTCCATATTAGAAAAGTAGTATAACATTAATTTTAAAAAAAGTCCATTTTATTCTCAATATTAAAAAAAAAAAAAAAAAAAAAAAAAGATTTTTTTTTTCCTAAGTTTTTTTTTTTTTTTTTTTTTTTTTCGTGAAAATTTTAAAAAATTGATAACTTTGTTTTAAATTATCACAGAATTACAGTTCAACCATCCGTTTTAAAGTTATTGACAAGACCTTTCGAAAGATACCCATATTGAAAATTTACCCCCCCGGGGGGTGGGGGAAGCGATGCCCCCACACGCACAATTTTTTTTTCCTAGTTAACTACTACTATTATCACTAATTCATATTATTTTTACAATCACAAGTTTAAAATAACGCTCATTATGTACATTTATACGAAATTTTGTCCTATACTGCCATGTTAAAAATTTAGAAAAAGCGGAATGGCAACGCAACCTTTAGGACAATTTTTACCAAAAGTTGATAGGCACTAATTTATGTCAAGGTGTAACTACATACCAATTAGTATGAAATTCTGTGCTGTAGTTCCTGAGATACAGTTGCCACAAAATTTGGTCACACACACACACACACACAGACAGACAGACATTTTCTAAAAATGGTTAAATCGTGTTCTACAGCTCTCAAAACGTGTAAATCCATCAAAAACCCGAGGTCGAAAATTTTTACGAATCCAATACTTTCTTCTATTGAATATAGAAGAAAGTAATAACAATGTATCTTTGATTTTATACAAAATATTTTTTAAACTTTTTTTTTTTTTCTACCATGGCTTTTAAATTTAAAAAGTGGTGTTTGTACAGTCTTTTTAGTAAAACCAATAATATAAAAAAATATTATCACATTTCTTTTTCTACAATTTGATTTTTGTGAAAAAGATAAAAAATTTTCGTATTAAAATAAGCTTGAGTACTATTTTATATCAGATACTTTGGATTTGTGAAAACTGTGGTTTGAACTAAAAAGTAATTTTTGGCAGAGTTTATCAAACAATGTTAAGACAAAATTCCAAATATTCTATTTAAGACTTAAGAGGTTTTATTCTTACTATTCGAATGCATATCGTCAAGTGCATATTTTATCGAGAAGTACTAAGATACTTTGTGAAAAAAGTGTGGGATCAATTTCGAAATATTTTTTCAAAAAGTATGTCATTATTTCTTGTAATACACATAAGATAACTGCTTATGGAAATTTAATAAATATAAAGGAATAGATTAGTTTATTCATACAATAATATTATATGTTTATGAACTTCTATTTTAAAGACACACATTGGGCATTCGAGATTAAAGGGACAAGTTGGGCATTTGTACTCGATAAAATAAATGAGATATTTTATCTATGGAACCTAAATTTTTTTTCTTTACCCTAGCAATTTTTACAACCATACGCTGCACAGCTCATAACCGTGATTATTCACGAATTATGTCCTAAAATTTAAAAGAAATTTGAAAACAAAATATACGGATACATGTAACCCAATAGGACACACGCGCTGTTTTTCCCAACCTTCTCTTCCGAAACCATGGTACTGTATTCATCCGCTCTGACCGCTAGATTACATTATACCAGATAGGAAGCTTGCTCTCCTGTTACGATGGAGCTCAGTGGTTCCTGCTGCCTTCGGCAGCGTTATCAGTACAAAGCTTGCAATCGATTTTTCACTAACTTCCCGACTAGCTAGATATTTGAAACTTTCAGGATAGCTCAGAACACGGGGGCAATACATTTTTTTTAATACTTTTAGTCAACTTTTTCAGGTCCCTACTGTATTCGGCAGCGTTCATATGATTCAACAGAAATTTTATTTAACTAACTTCCTGACTAGCTAGACATTTGAAACTTTCACAATAGTTCAGAACACAGTGAAAATGCATTTTTTTAATACTTTTAGCCAACTCTTTCGGGTTCTTGCTGCCTTCGGCAGCGTTACCAATACAAAGCTTGCAATCGATTTTTCACTAACTTCCCGTCTAGCTAGATATTTGAAACTTTCAGGATAGCTCAGAACACGGGGGCAATACATTTTTTTTAATACTTTTAGTCAACTTTTTCAGGTCCCTACTGTATTCGGCAGCGTTCATATGATTCAACAGAAAATTTATTTAACTAACTTCCCGAGTAGCTAGACATTTGAAGCTTTCGAAATAGTCCAGAATACGGTAAAAATGCTTTTTAAAAATATTTTTATTCAATTGCTTCGGGACCCTGCTGCCTTCGGCAGCGTTTCCACTACAAAGCTTGCAATCAACTTTTAACTAACTTCCCGGCTAGATAGCCATTTGAAACTTTTATAATAGCTCAAAAGACGATAGCAAGCAATTTTTTTAATACTTTTATCCAATTGCTGGTGTTCCGGATGCCTTCAGTAGCGTTTATATGATTCAACAGAAAATTTAAAAACATGGTTTATAAAAAAATTTTTATCTTATAATTTTTCACTGTTTTTCGTTTGTTGCGCGAAATTAAACGCAGTCTGTATTTTGCGTTTAAAATTTAACAGAGCCACCGGAATAAAATTAAAACACAGATAGTCGTGTTGCTAAAGTTCTCTAAAAACAGTTTTAATGCTTGAGTGCAAAATTTACGGAGTTTGATTAGGATGGCAAAAGGGAAAACTTTTACAGTAGACGAGAGGATAAAAATCGATTTTATGCGTGGTAAAGGCTTTAGCAATCTTGAAATTGGGCACCGAATCGGAAGAAGTGAGAGTGTTGTGCGAAATTATATAAAGAAAGGAGCAAATTATGGGAAAAAAATGTATAAGAGGCCAACAGGAAAGCTGACACGTCGAATATGCAACGCTGCAAAGAATATTTCCTGTGCGAAGATAAAGGCTCGATACAAGCTGGGTGTTCATCGGACAACAATATGGAGAACTATCAAAGCTGCAACATTCATTAAATTTAAGAAAATGAAGGCGAAACCACCGCTCACTCAAAAGCACAAAGATATGCGGTTGGAATGGGCAAGAAAATGGATTCTAGATCGACTAAATTGGGAAAAAGTCATCTTCTCAGATGAAAAAAAGTTTAATCTCGATGGCCCGGATGGATTTCGTAGCTACTGGCACGATTTGAGAACCGAAGAAATGTACTGTTCAAAACGTCAGTTTAGAGGTGGGTCTGTCATAAAGTAGGCGGTCATGATAGGTGAAGATATGAAGAAAATTTTCAGAAGTCGTATCATGAGGACCATTGCAATAGGTAGATTTCCTATAAGGAATCTACCTAAAAGGAGAGTGATTGTTGATCACTGTAGACTAGAACTTGTCTATATAGTATACTAGCAGGCGACGCCCGCTTCGCTGGTCCCTATTTTTAAATGAATCACTATAATTACTGAATTCTCAGAATTGCATTAATTTTTATCACGTAAAAAAAAAGAGAAACAAAATCTGATTAGGAAAAATGTCGCACCGGGTTCTCACTGCCTTCGGAAAAATTCCCAAAATGCTCTAACTCTTATTTCTATTATTTTTCCCCTTCGCCCCCCCCCCTCCCGTCTATCCTAATAATTTTACAAATTCGAAAATATCCGCAATCGATTTGTAAGTATCAAAAACCTCTATGCACCAGTTTTGAACGATCTATCTCTATTTTTATTTTTTTGCCCCTCCGCTCCCTCCCCCTTCCCGAACCTCCCAATAATTTTAAAATTCAAAAATATCCGCAATCGATTTGTAGGTATCGAAAACTTCTATGTACCAATTTTGAATGATCTAACTCTATTTTTTTTTTTTTTCCCCTCCGCCCCCCCCCCTTCCCGGCCCTTCTAATAACTTTATACTTTCGAAAATATCCCCATTCGACTTGCAGGCCTCTAAAACCTATGTGTACCAATTTTGAACGGCCTAACTGTATTTCTATTTATTTTTGCCCATAGCCCCCCTTACCGCTCCACTCCCTTCTCGCACCTCCTAATAATTTTACAAATTCGAAAATATCCACAATCGATTTATAAGTATCGAAAACCTCTATATACCAATTTTGATGAACGATCTAACTCTATTTTTATTTTTTGTCCCCTCTCCCCTCCCCCCTTCTCGCCCCTCCTAGAAACTTTACGCTTTCGAAAATATCCCCATTCGACTTGCAGGCCTTTAAAAACTGTCTGTACTAATTTTGAGCGGCCTAACTGTATTTCTATATGTTTTTGCCCCTAGCCCTCCCTTACCGCCTCACCCCCTTGCCGCCCCTCCTAATAATTTTACAAATTCGAAAATATCCGCAATCGATTTGTAAGTATCGAAAACCTCTATATGGCAATTTTGAACGATCTATTTTTTTTTTTTTGCCCTCCCCCTCCCCTTTTCGCCCCTCCTAATAACTTTACACTTTCGAAAATATCCCCATTCGACTTGCAGGCCTTCAAAAACCTATCTGTACCAATTTTGAACGGCCTAACTGTATTTTTATTTGTTTTTGTCCCTAGCCCCCCCCCCCCTGCTGCCCCACCTGGGGGATGAATTTCTAAAATTCCAGAAATTGGTTTTTAGATATTTGCATTAGCTATATTTTAGAGCAAAAATTTCACGTTTTCTGTTTTTTTGTTTGAGATATATAGGATTATGTGAAATCACGTTTCGCCCCCTCCCCCCCCCCCCCTTGGGAACCGAATTTCAAAAATTCCAGAAATCGATTTTTAGACATTTGTATTAGCTATATTTTAAAGCAAAAATTTTACGGATATCTGTTTTATTGTTTTAGATATGAAAGATTTTGTGAAATCACATTTTGCCCCCCCCCCTCCCCCCCCTCGGGGGGCGAATTTTGAAAATCGCTTGCGGCGTTGAGTTTCTCGGGTCGTTAACATAAACCGTGCCGAATTTGATCCTGATCGGTGAAACGGCCTAGGATTCTATAGCGGACAGAGAGACACACAGACAGACAGACTCTGCTCTAATATAGATATTTACATGTTACTTTCTACATAGTATTACAGTAAAAGTGGAAACATATGGAAGTTTTTTTCATTTCCACGAAGGTGGGCTCTGACTTAGCGTCATATTAGGCATTCAAATGTGGCAAAAAATGGTAGTGAGGGATTTACAAAATTTGGAAACTTTACCTCAATAAGAGTCTAGTTCTGGAAATTTTGTAATGACGCGTTGGTTTCTCACGCAGAACTACCTTGAAAATTCTTCAAACCACTGACAATACTTTCGATGAATTCAAATTCCATTAAGACTTCGAAATATTCGGTTGTTTCTGATTTTTCGAAATTTATGATCTGCGCTGTATTTAACAATGTTTATTTGATTTCTGTAGTAAAAAAGATAATTTCATTGGATTGTTTGAGGAATAGTAATTTTTGTAGCACAAAAAAGAGATTAATTCATTTGCTTACTGAATATTAATTAAATAAAGTGCATTCGTCGACTAGAACTTGCTTATTTTTTGAAGAATTACTTTCTACACACTAAAACGTCGACAACGTTTTTTATCAATATAATTACCTGCTCATATCTACGGGCTGAATATTCATTAAATGAAATACATTCGTCGACTAGAACCTACTTCTGTCTTAAAAAATGAATTTCTACATTCTAAAATGTCGACAACTTTCACAACAATAAAATTACGGGCTGTATCTACGGGCTGAATATTCATTAAATAAAATGCATTCGTCGACAAAAGCCTGCTTATGCCTTTAAGCATAACCCTCTACACGCAAAAATGTCTTCAAATTTCATAACAATTTAATTACAAACTCTATCATTAGCTTCTTTTGAAATCGCTATGATGGTAGGTCATATTTAATGGCCAAATCCTTTGTATTTTTGATCACTATGATTATAATTTTCTTAAATACAGTAGAACCTCGATTATCCGAACCTCGATTAACCGAAACTCACCTCGATTAACCGAAACTCTCCGTTAACCGAAGTCGGTTTCGTCTTCACTTTTTTTTTTTCACTTTCTACTATCATCCAAAATTTTCTCTTAACAAACATGTATTTTTAAAGTTTTTTTTTTCCATATTCCTTTTGTATGCAAGCCATCCTTTCCAAACTACGAGTGCTGATAAATATTTTAGATGATTATTGATGAATTCTCGATTATCCGAAAATTTCGATTATCCGAAGTAAGTTCGCTCCCAATTACTTCGGATAATCGAGGTTCTACTGTATCTCCAAAAGGGAATATCATAGAAAATCTAAAAGAGAGGTGCGCCAGTAGATGTTATATCAAACCTATATACCAATTTGTAACGTTCTACGTCCAACCGTTTTTGAGTTATGCGAGATATATTACGGGCTCTATCTACAGACTGAATATTCATTAAATAAAATGCATTCATTGACTAGAACCTGCTTACGTCCTTCAGCATAACCTTCTACACGCAAAAATGTCTTCAACTTCCATAACAATATCATTACTGGCTCTATCATTAGCTTCTTTTGAAATCTCTATGATGGTAGTTCATATATAATAGTGAAAACCTTTGTATTTTTGGTCATTATGAACATAATTTTCTTAAATATCTCCAAAACGTAAAATCATAGAAAGTCCAAAATGGGAGGTGCACAACTAGATGTTATAATAAACCTATATACCAATTTACAACGTTCTACGACCAACCGTTTTTGAGTTATGCGAGATATACACCCACCCACATACTTACATACAGACTACAGACGTCACGAAAAATCGTGTAAAGTCGTTGATAGCTCTGAAACTTGAATTGGTATTAAAACCTGCAGGTGTACAACTAGACATCATAACCGTCACACATATAAATTTGCAACATTCTACGATCATTCATTTTTGAGCTATGCGAAATACAAAATCCATTTTACAAATCGGGATTACTGTACTTCCTTATACTTAGAAATCTTATGGACTATTTTTTCTTTTACTAAATTTGTTATTTGATTAATAAATTCTTTGAAAACTTTTTTGATGCACATAAAAGTGTTTTTGACTTCACTGCATATTTCTATAGTGATGAGATAATATGAAGTAAAGTATATTTTTAACTTTCCAGCAATTAAAGAAGCTTTATCAAAATGAATTACAACTAGCAGAAATTCTGGTTACAATCATAATAAAATACATGTGCCCTTATATTGCGTTTAGAGAGAAACAGAACATTTTATAATTAAAAGGTCACATTCTTCTTTGTTGCCATTTATAACGACAGTTATTCATATATTTTTACTTTCTTCTAATATTCATAAGAGGAAAGTAAAAATTTTCAGTTTCTAGTTTTTGATGGATTTACACAATTTGAGAAGAACAGAACACAATTTCATCATTTTTAAAAAGCGTCTGTCTCTGTGTGTGTATATGTACGTGTGAAGGGGGGAGGGGGCAAAAATGTTATGGCAGTTTCTAATTAATGAACGAATGAACATAAATTTCATAAAATTTTATATTTATTTGTACTGAAATAAAAATTGGTAACTATCAACTTTGGTGCATATTGCTAAAGAGTTAGAGATGTTGTCCCAATTTTTTATCATACTTCTCAATATGGCAGCATACAAGAAAAAAAGTCGTATAAATGAACACAGTGAGGATTGCTTTTAACTAATTATATTAAAATTAAAAATATACATACATATTTTTATAATAGTAATAATCAACCAGGGTAAAATTTTTGTAAATGTAGGAGTATTGCTCCCTTTCTCTTTGGTGTATAAAAATGTGTATTTTTCAAAAGAATTCGTCAATACTGATAAAAAGTAGTTGAACCATACATCGCTAATAATTTGAAATAAAGTTACAATTTTTTCCCTTTTTCAACAAAACTGCAACAATAATAATAATAATATCCTGAAAAAAGAAAAAAAAAATTATTTTTTAAGATATCGCAGGTAAAACACAATTGACTTTATTTCGATATTTAGAGTTACAATTTTCTGAGATCTAAACTGTCTGCAATCACCATGGAAAACAATTTTGATATATAATAATTCTAATAAATATTTAGCACTGCATGAATTTGTAGAGGAAAATATAGAAGAAAGTTTTGGGGTGACTACAATATACCAGAATTCTTCTTAAGGGCCCGCTTCACTCACCACCGCCGGAAGCAGAAGCTAATGTTATTCTATGGTAAATTTTTCTTTACAAATAACTTAGTAACTAATACATACTTTTAAATTCTGTTTTCACGTTCTGAAAATTCCCAGCTGTTAAATTGACGCACCTTTTTTAAAAAAATTATTTTTTTAATTTTTTATATTTTATTTTGAAGCTGTAAAATACGAATTTTCAATATGCGAATTTTTTTCATTTTGCAATTTCAAAATAAAATATTAAAAGTTAAAAAAATACATTTTTAAAAAAGGTCCGTCAATTTAACAGTTGGAAATTTTCTGAATGTGAAAACAGAATTTAAAAATATGTATTAGTTAATAAGTTATTTGTAAAGAAAATTTCCCCATAGAATAACATTGGATCGGGCTTCCGGCGACGGTAAGTGAAGAGGGCCGTTAAAGATCTATGAATCAGGCTTTCTTTTATTTCAGAATCCATAATTACTGACCTAGTTTTATTTAGATTTTTATTATATTGTGCGTTTAGTGAAAATAAATTATAATAATAATAATAACACACAATGACCTTTAATTGTACCATAAACAATAATGGCACTAGTCAACGCTTTATGAAAAAGGACGTTATCTTCATTTATTTATGTTGTTTCTCTGCGGTATCACAGGTATAAATATAACGCTATCATAATTTCATCATCTTGTAAGAATCTTTTACTGGTTTTGTTTTGCTCTTTTTATTGCACAGGATCGCCAACAATTGGCGAATAATGGAGTGCGATGACCTTATTCTGCTGGAAACCTTGACATTGCTTTGGGGAAACTCGGAAACTGGACATCTTTTTTAAAAAAAGATGACTATAAAAACATTGGGTCAGTCGAATAACGGGTTCAAATGTAGGCTGGTCTAAGGAATAGGTCCATTGCATCCAATCACTTGTTGTTTGTGGAGTTGAAATAGATCCTGGTACACATTGTTGAAATTTTTCTCTTTGGACTTGTGCTGCTTCTTTGGTGTAATGAAGATGCGGACATAATTCCACTGTCCGTACTGTGGGATTTTCTTCTCATCCCTATTATAATACCGGGAGCTTACGGACTATAATAAAACTAAATTTTTAACTTAAAAAATACTGTGATAACAAGACGCATTTTTAAAAGAAACTCGTAAGTACTTAAATTTCTTTTATTTCTGTTTTTTTTTTTTTTTTTTTTTTTTTTTTTCTGTTTTATGTATTGCAGATTTTTTATTTTTTTATTGTAATGATAATAATTTCATTTATTCAAGATTGTAAAAGTAAAAATATATATACATATATATATGAGGGCTCGAGCCTCTTTCGCTCCAGGTACTTTAAATAAATTTCATGTTTGGACATTGACACAAACTATGAAGTCAGTCTCGTCCCCCCCTCCCCTCCACAAACCACCCTAGCACCCTGCAGATAATGTCTCTGGCTATGTCTTGGTTATATAATAATATTAATAATAACAAATGCCTTGGATATATAATAATAATAATAATAAATTGATCCTGAATATGTGGATTTATTATAATAGTTTCAAAATTCGAATAATATTTTATTTATTTTAAATATTAATAATTTATTTATTATTGATTTTTTTTCTCATAGTAGGTATATTCATTTAGATGTTAATCCTAAATTTATGATTGAGATGTTATAAATGAAAATTCTCGAAATGCTATTGGTTATTGTTGCATTTATTTATTCTATATTATAAGATAATTCCTATAACTATAGTAATATTTTTTGCATCCTAACACGAGTTAAGAAAATTCAAATGAAATTACTGTATATTAATGTTATGAAGATTTAAGTTTTTCTTTTAAATGTTAAGAAAAAAAATGACTTTTATGGTAAAAAACTTGATATTGTAGTTAATTAATATGTATTAACTCTGATGTATTATAAGTAATATTATGCTTAAGTTTAAATCTTACTATATAAAAACAAAAATAACGTAAAAATTCCTCGTTTAGTTTCTAAAATTTTTAAAAATTCAAATATGTGATGACTAATCCTGCTTTTTTTCTGAATTTTAAATATTAATTTAAATATATATATATATTTTAATTAATACTAAGAATTTTTTCAAAAAAGACTTATATATTTATAAAAGTGTATTATTCATAATATACGCACATATATATATGTATATAAATTAAGCAATAATAATGAATACTATAAATATATATAAATACAGTTGCATAAGATAAAAATTAAGTTGAGTTTTTCTCCGTGAATCATATATTGACAATAAACAAAAATAAATTAGCTTTGTGTATATGTGTGGTTACTCTGATTATTTCATGTTATTAATTTGGTTTCCTTTAAGATTTTAATTAATATTTATTTATTCTTTGTTTTAATTTAATTTTTCACTTTTTTCTCATTCTTTATGGTTTTTTTGCTGCATTGATCGGGGCGTGAGATGATATAAATTGCTATGATTAGCAATATCGTTTTACGAAATTGTTGCAGCTTTCTCTGCTTTATGAAGTATGTGCCCCTTGAAAAGTATGCTTTTAATTTTAAGCATTTATATCCAATTGATTATGTGGTTTATTATCTTTTTTCTCTTTCACAAGTTTAATGGTCCTTTTTTATTATCCTTCAGGTCGGCGTAAGTATTTTAAGTTAATATGGTAACTCATTGGTTCCTTATCTATATCACAACTTTTTGTGTCATTCTTTCCTCTATGTTAAATTCAGTTCTATATTTTAGTGTGCTGTTATTGTTTTAGCTCTATTAATTGCTAAATTTTAAGATTAAATTTTATTACGTTATCTATTATTTATATATATATATATATATATATATTTATATATATTATTACATCGGGATAATTAATTTATAGTTCACAAAATAAGATGTCAGGACTTTTTTTCCTTTAAATTTAAGATTTTAAACTCTCTATGATGTCTTCAAAATGTTAATATAAACAACGTCGTCAGCGACCTATTTAACGAAGAATTCGAAAACATGAAGCTAAAACATTTAAAATTTCATTAACCAGTTATTATTATTAATATCAACCCAATCTCAATAAATTTAGAAATAGTTTTCATTTTCAGTCTTTCCCAAGCTAAATTAGTTTGAAACCACTAAAGAAAAAGTAATTTAAAATCACAGGAAATAAACGGAAAGTTGAACTTTATATAAATTAGTGTCTACCAGTTACTAGGTAGAAAAGCCATTTATTAGATTCTTAAATTTTCAATTTATTGAAAACTTATGCCGGTTTCCCTAAGTAATGAGTTTTATAATGCCTTACAGATTTTGTGCCACTTAATCAATTAAATTTCATTAAAAGTTAAGTTTCATAAAAAGAGAAGTCATCGCTTATTAATATCATCATTATTGTCATCACTATGTTGACATTTACCTTTAATCGTCAACGCATTCATATAAAATTGACTTAATAAAATAAATATAATGTTAAATTTAAATATTTTTTAGATTTTTTTTTTTTTTTTTTAAACATTTGTAGTACTTCATTTTAGAAAATATTTATTTATTTATTGTAAGTCGCGTTTTCTTACTTTCAATTTCTTTTTCTTTTTTCCTTTCTTTTTTCTAGTAGCGTCAATTGTCAAAAAAAATTACGAGAATTTGATAAGAAATAGAAAATATAAGTTACACTGTTGAAAATAGTTTCTTAAAAATAAGTATATATTGTCTCAAAATAGCCCCGAGACAATATATACTTAAATTTGAAAACCCATGTACTCATTTTTGAGTATATTGACATGTCAAACATGGGGATATTGGAATTCTTATTGGTCAACCCCATTTTTGAGCATGTCAATATACTCAAAAATGAGTACATGGGTTTTCAAATTTAAGTATATATTGTCTCGGGGCTATTTTGAGACAATATATACTTAATTTTAAGAAAATATTTTTTACAGTGTATATATACATATTTATTTGTAATTTTTAGATATATTTTTTTAAGTCTCTATAATTCAAACTTAAGTCACTTACGTACTGCAGTATAATCAATTAAAATATATATATATATATATATATATATATATATATATATATATACTTACGGCTTTATAAACATTTAACTTTTCTCTAGACATTTCAAAGAAAAGAAAAAGAAAAAATGGAAAATGGAAAACGTGCAAAATATTTTTAAATTAGAGAATCCTTTTATTTGGAATAAACAATCAGCAATTATTGCACAAAATATAATTTTATCGAATTTTATCGAATCTGAACCCAATATACTTATCTGTGCGTTTTGACTACTATTATTACAAATATACAAAGCGAAAGTTTTGTATATTTTGTAAATTAGATTTTAATAAATATACGCGTTTTTTAAAGTGTTTACTAGCTTTTAATGCTCTTTTAATTATTATTATTTTATAAGAGAACTAGCAAAGTCCCAGTTCGGGAACGAACCGAATTCCGAATGCGGGAAAAATTTCAAAATCAAACTCGAAATGTACAAAACTCAGCCTGATGCTGTCTGCATGAAAATAGATCAAAGTTTATTAACGAAACCATTTTTTAATTCATGAAATCAATGAAGGTAGTGAATCAACGAAGGCTTTCCTCGCTTCGCTGGTCACTATATTTAAAGGAAACTCTTTTCTATATCGCTTTACAAACAAAAATAAAATTTAAAGAAATCATGAAATTGCTTTAAAGCCCGCTTTCGTTCCCCGCTACCTTCGGCAACGACCCACTCATTCGCTGACTCTCAGGTGTCTGTCCCTATTGCCTGTGACAATAGGGTACCAGTGAGCTTCCATTTGGGTGCTTATCAGATGACAGTATCGAAACGATAGTATTGAAAAAATTGAAGTAGCTGTTTTATATTTGAATCCCAGTTACATATGAACAACACTATACGTGGTGTACATAATATTTTCTTTCACATTATTTTCTATATTTATTTGATTTATTCGATCAACAATAAAATGACAACAATTTCACACCAAATATAATATTACAATGTGCTATGATCGGCTACGTCTATCGCATGAGACAATTAATTTTTGTGGTTATAATAGCAGTTGAGTTAGTTAATAGTATTTGGTATATAGAAAAATAAATAATGAAATAATGAAATATGTAAACCTGATCATGGTACAGCCTTACTGTAGCTCCCCTGGGCGACTTTTGAATTTTTATCGTCACTTTAGGCAAAAATACATAATTTATGGTATTATTATTATTATTATTATTATTATTATTTCTGTTTCTTTCTTTTCTTTTTATCAATATTTTATAATTTATTTATATTTTTTATGCGCTTCTTGGCTTAAAGTGGCTTTTACGAAAGTGGAGACCTTGGCGAAAAATGTCTGATCTATTTCAGCATCAAAATTTTAAAAATTACCCAGGAATATCAGAAAGTAAAGCTCTTTAATGTAATGCTGATTTAGATTTCGTGCCAAGCGCGATTCATCCGTGCCAAAAGCATACTATTCAAACAAAAGGGGGGGGGATCTAAAATTGAGGTATATATATATATATATATATATATATATATATATATATATTTTAACTCTATTTTTTTCATTTTTTCATGTGCAGGAGCAAATTTAATATTTAATATTTAACTTTTATTTTATTTTTTTTTTTTTTTTCGCGTGAAGGCATATTTCATTTTATGTTGAAAAAAAAAAGGGGGGGGGGGGTATTTATTTATTTATTTTTATTTATTTATTTATTTATTTATTTATTTATTTATTTTTGGCAACAATTAAAAATTTAAATGTCCATTTTTAAAGCTTTTACCAGGTTATTATTTTCACATTTTAATAATTTAAAAAAAAAAAAAAAAATCAAAATTTCGTTACAAATAAGGTACCAACTGAAAGGGGCATTTTTTCTGAATCCGTCGGTTTAATTAATTTATCTATCGGACAATTAGATTTTTTAAAATTAACTAAACTATGAAAAGCTCGTGGAAACTTGCGTCAACACACAAACAAACAGACTCAAAAATCTCTTAGCCATTTATATAGAGAGAGATTAATGTCAATAACTAGGCTTGATTTAATCATTTTAAAATCTATGTGATGTTTGAATTTGTTTTATTATTTCATTTAACTGATTTATTTGTAAAATTGCATATATGTATATGCATGGAGTCTCAATCTATCTTCTATACATGTAATAAAATAAGATGTTTGTATGTGCGTGTGTCATTGTGTATATATATCCAGAGCCTTTTAGGAAAACGGCTGATCGCAGAGCTACACACATTTGCATGGAGATTCGTAATGACATCTTCTGATGCACCTCGAAGCCCGATTTTCGAATTTTTGATTAGTTTTTTTCTTAATTAATTAAAATGTGAAAATAATAATAACCTTTTAATTTCTGATAAATAAGCCATTTAAATTTTATCCATAATTTAATTGTTGCCAATTTTTTTTTTTTTCGACAGAATTAAAAAAAAAAAAAAAAAAAAAAAAAAAAAACACGTACATTTATTTAAAATGAGGAAAATAAATTAGAAATATCAGTCGCATCGTTACAAATAAGGTACCAAATGAAAGGGAAAATGTTTGTGAATCCGGTGGATTAAACAGCTTATCAATCGGACAATTAGGTTTTTTAAAATTAACTAAAGAATGAATTTTAGGTGGCAACAGCAGAAGATTGTATGGAAGCCGTTAGGAGAAATGAAAAAAAAAATCTGCTTCACATTAAATCATACGTTTTTGAAGTGGGATTAAAAATTGCAGTTTTCAATTTTTTTTTAATTTTCTCTCACGAACACAAAAATATAATGTACAGCTTGTACCCCACAAGACCAACTTGCATTCCAAATTTCATCAATGTTTTTGGTTAATAAACAAAAAAGTTACTTTTTTTTTTTTTTTTTTCAAATTAAATTTTATTCTAATTTCGAAAAGATTTATGTGATACAATACATTAAGAATTTGGGCTTTAAAAGTTTTTTTAAACAGATTATTTAAACTCTATGAACCATATTTTTATTTTATCAGTTTCATTAATAGATCCGGCAGTGCGATTTTTTAAATTTTGGTGTTGAAGTACACCGAACGTTTTTCGACAAGAAGTTTAATATAGCAACAGCCATTTTAGTCTAAGTAGCGCATCAAAAATATGAAAACATAAATGATTTATTTTTATAGAAAGTTTACAGAAAAAATTCAGTTAAAGATAGCAAATTTATTTCAACAAGCACTATTTTAAACCTAAAACCATTAAAAATATAAGCAGAATATGAAGGATTCTTATGTATAAACAAAAAGGTGTCTGATAAAATTATTAGCAAAATAGTTTTCCCCTTTTCATACAAAATAAATAAATAAATAAATAAATAAATATCCATCGCTAATATGGCGACAAAAATTCAAAAGCCGCCAATGGAGCGACATAATAAAGTTGTGAAGCACGATAATGTTTACCTATTTATTTATTTATTTTTTCTATAATAATCACTATGCTAATTTATCGTACGAACAAAATGTGTAACTGCACTTGCACGCTGTTGAACAGAAATATTTGATTAATTCAAATTAATATTTAAATAAATAAATAAAAATAAAAATATGTTTAATGGGAAATAAATATAAAAATAAAAAGATTAGTTGTCTAAAATACGGCAGAAATAGTGCTCACAGCATATTGTTACAAGGGATTAAGTCTTATTGTTAAAAGGGATTAAGTCTAAAATGGTGACAAAAATTCAAAAGTCGCCAAAGAGAACTATATTAAGGCTGTACTATAATCGGGTTTACAAACCATGAATTATAGATAACCACAAAAAAAATTAATTGTCTCATGCGACAGACGTAGCCGGTCATAGCATATTGTAATATTTGGTGTGAAATTGCTGTCATTTTATGGATGATTGGATAAACAAAATAAACATAGGAAATAACGTAAAAGCAAATATTATGTGCACCACGCATAGTGTTGTTCACATATAACTGGGATTCAAATATAAAAAGGATACTCCAATTTTTTTCGATACCATCTATTTCGAAACTGTTATATAATAAGCACCTAAATGGAAGCTCATTGGTAAACCATTGTCGCAGGTAATAGGGACAGGAGCCCGAGTTTCAGCGAATGACCAAATCGCTGCCGAAGGCAGCAGGGACCTGAAGCGAGCTCTTTAGCAATTTCAGTATTTTATTTTATTTTATTATTATAAAGCTATATAGAAAAGAGTTTCCTTTAAATTTAGTGACCAGCGAAGTGGGCAAAGCTTGCTAGTTAATAAATATTATCGTATCTATCGTTTGCAAAAGTTAAGAGACTTAAAACTGGATTGTTTGCTGAACGTATTTATTTATTAACAAACACTGTAAAAATGGAGCTTTTTCAAAAATTCTTTTCTTCTTCGTGGAAAAAAAAAAAAAAAAAAAAAAAAGATAAGAAAAGAATATATATCTATATATATATATATATATATATATATATATATAGAGAGAGAGAGAGAGAGAATAAATTTTCTTCACAGAAATCTTTCATTTAAATGTAACACACACACACACACAGAAAAAAAAAAAAAAAGAGAGAGAGAGAGAGAATATAGATATGTATATGATTGAAAATAAAATAACTAAAAAGTGATAATTAATAAGCAAATAGTTTAAGGGAAATAACCGAGAATAATAGGCAGTTAAATAACTAAATAAATATGGTATAGTATTTATTTTTCTCATCTTTTTTGTATTATATTTTTATTTTATTTTTTTATTTTTTTAAATAATGAAATGTTTGTGAAACTGGCGATTTTTTTCCCATAGTTATTCAAAAACTTTTATTTATTTTTCTACGATGGATTTTTTTCAGTAAGTGGATAACTTAAATAGGAAAGGTGTATGTGTGGAGGGGGGGGGGGACTTGTCAAACAGTAGATTTTAAAAACTTGTATTGCTTTATTAAAAAGAATAAATGTGTTTTGAATTTCACCTATATATTTCAAAATCTCTTACATTAATAATAAATTATTATTGTATTAGATACTGAGCAGCTTATATATATCTTAGTACGTTTATGCATCCTACACATATCAAAACTGATACATAAATTATTTTATTTTTTTGGCTATTTATAAATTTACATTGAAAAAGAAAATTTTACAAAAAAAATGCAAATATTGAAATAAATAAATAATTAAAGTAGAAAATGTAACTGTGTCCTAGGATATAAATATTTTCTCTTTTACACCCTTTTAAACATCAATAATGTATATTTAATAATCTATTTGTACTTTATTTAATGCATGAGAAGGCGATAATGATTTCTAAATAAGAGACAGTTGCATTATAAAATTGCTCGCTCAGCAATAAAATGTTTGCTCGTACTAAATTAACTGCGCATCAACATTTAGCTGAGATTTAAAAAAAAAAAAAAAAGACATCTTCTCTATTTGCTATATAACACCTTAAATTTTGCATAATAATAATAATAATAATAAAAAAATGTCTGTTACAAATTTTAAGAGTTTACAAATACGTAAAAAAAAAAGTCTAAGTCAAAAACAGACTACAGTTCTAAATTAAATTCTGTTTAGGAAAGTTTTTTTTTTTTTTTTTAATTATCATTCTTTTATTTAAACAATAAAATGCCGATAATAATAATAATAATAATAATAACAATAATAATAACAATAAAATGAAATCTTTGGAAATGTGAACATGTATAGTAAATAATGTCGCCTAATAACTACTATTATAATCTGAAACACGTATTATTACTTTATTTAGGGAAAGAAAATTGCCCATAAGTTACATCTAGATTTCTTTTTATTTTCATTTAGAGTATTATTTTTTTTAAATCATACAGAAAAGAAATACAGTCGAACCTCGTTAACGTGAATTACTTTTAACATGAACTGTTTCCACAATCCCCGTCAAAATGAAAACTAGTTTAGTTATATGAAGATTAATTACTGATAGCATGAACTACTGATAACATGAACACATTTTTTATCCCCCCTTGAGATTCACGTTAACGAGGTTCGACTTTATACTATCTATGTATCTATATATGTGTGTGCGGTTTATAATTTTAAAGATAACTTATACTTTAAAGTACTTTGTAACTTACTAGCAAAATGATATAATTATATTGCATTTTATCCAGAAGAGTCATATAAACAAATAGATACCATAACCTATAATTTCTTTGCACCTTCCGAAATCTAAGTAGAAAGGTTTTTGAAGACCGCCTTGCGGAAATACTTGTAGAGCCCGCATGTGACGAAATCAAACAATGTTACGCCTTCATGTTAAACAGACATATTCGCTATACGTTTTGTTTCACTGCAATGCTTTTCAAAAGCTTTTTCATTTATGTCATCCAAATATCTGTAATACGTACATAATTATTACCTATAGTGTTTGCTTGGACCAAGACAATTTTTTAAAATAAATGGGAAATGTTAACTACGAGCTTTAAAGTATTTTAAAACAATGGTATCATGTTATGATATTAAAAGACAGATTTGTTGCTGCAGGCGGAAAATTTATGTTGTAAATCCCCAGCCTCCAAGCAGGGTAAGTGTAAAATAAGCACATATATTTTTTAAATAAGAACGTTCCCTAAAATTTTATTTTTCTTTAGCAAATAACGGAACCAATGTCTTTTGTCTAAGAAAAAATAAAAACTAAAATAAAATAAGTAAATAAATAAAATATAAGTCATCTATTAATAACTCTTTGCATCCTGTATATGTCGAACAATCGTCAGAGATTTAAACCAAGTTCATGAATGTTAATTATAATTTAAAAGCAAAATAATAAAAATGTAGTAACCGATGCTAAGGTAAGCAACTTCATATTTTTTAAAAACAACAAAAATTAGTTTTTTTTTTTTTTTTTTTTTTTTTTTTTAAACGCTTTTTTGCTATTTAAATGAAAATATAAATAATATGTTAATTTAATTAAATTAAAAAAAAAAAAAAAAAAAAAAAAAAAAAATGCTTTTCTAAACATAATTTATTTAGTACCCAAACCTTATTTTTGACTCGGACTTTTTCCTTTTAGGCGCCCCACAAATAGGCAAGAGGTTCTACTCTCAAAGGTTTTTTAAACGTGAAGTGCTGGGCTCACTTCAGGTCGCGTTCGTCAACCTAACCGTTTTGAATTTTCCGTGATTTTCTCCGAAATTCGCTTAATTACGTGATTGACTCTAACACGATTACCAACATCTCGCTTGGTATTTGTAAACTATTAGATTCCGTAATAGACTATTTCTTATTATGCAAAATTCAATGTAGTCTATCAAAAATGATGACATTTTTTATTTTTCTGTCTGAAATATTATGACTCTGGTTAAAAAGAAAAAAAAAATTGGATTTTATTTTTTATTTGAATTTTTAAATTATTTAAAAAATTTTTTTGAATTCTTTAATTATTGATCATCGTGTTTTTTTTTTTTTTTTTTCCGAAATCAAGATTTACATTAGCTACTCAAATATTTTTTCCAAATGTTTATTGCAATATAATGTAACAGGAAACACTATCCGAATTATTTTAAAAGCTTCACCACAAATTATACTTTGGATATTTTAATGCCTTTGTGAAGTGATAAACTGTATAAGTGATAGAATGACTGTATTAAAAAAGAAATTCCTGCATCTAGATCAGAAATGTAGTTCATGCAAACATTTAATAAAAAGGTACTGAGTGAATTTTGATGTAAGTCTCTATTAAAAAAAAAAAAAAAAAAAAAAAACTATTTAAATTCCATCGACATATTTAAATCTGGTATATTACCATGTATAGTAACTCTGCATTAAAAATTAAATTCTTAAGATTTTAATAAAAAATTTTGTTTTTTAACTATTTCACTTTCTAAGAAAAAAGCTTACAAAATTAGAAAAGTTAAATTATCAAAAATGGTTTTCTTATATTCTCAAAGTAAAAGTAAAGAATTTATTTTCTCTACTTCATTTTTTACTTTCTTCTGTATTCAATAAAAGAAAGGTTGATGAAATCGTCTGCATTCACCATGGAAAATAATTTTAATAAACAATTTGTATTGCGTGAATTTGTATAAGAAAATATAAATGAAGTTTCATGATGGCCACAATATACTAGTTTTCTTCTGTTTCTAAAAATTCAAATATATTACGAATAAATTAATATTTTCAGTTGGAACACTGCATTATTAAAAAAAAAAAAAAAAAAAAAAAAAAATCTACGTATGGGACTCGTTTTAAAGTTCATAACAATTTATTTCCTTTAGCAATTATGTGCATATTGTTTATTTTATACCTTTTTCATAACTGACTCGGTGCGTTTTATTATATTTTATTAACCTTTTATAAGTTGCTTTGTTCATTTTTTCTTTTGTAAAATAATTTTTTATTACAATGTCTGAGAAGCATACATTTACAAAAGAAAAAAGAGGTTAAATGCTCGTTAAAGAAAACTTTCTCCGTAGAAAACAGCGCAAATGTGCGCAAAGAAAAGCTGTGGAGAACTCTTTTCTTTTGCTTGCTTATAATTTCCCATCTCATTTTTCCTCCAGCACTTTTTCCTTAACTCGAAGTTTTTATTATTATTATTATTATTACTATTTACCTTATTACTTTAATGCCAAATAAGTGAATTTTCCCCTTCATCGCTTCATGAAAGGACATTTAAAACATAAAATCTCTTTCACTTTTTGAAAATACTAAAGCATTTTCACGGGTTTAGCATACATAAAATACAATAAGAAAGTTCAAAATGTTTATTATGTTTAAATAGATTATTCTAACAGGTCTTTGTATTGTATGCAAAAACAATATTACAGCAATTAATAAGCATTTGATTTCTTTTTTTAATGGTTGTTATAATGACAATGAGAAATACCCCTAAAAAATTATTTTTATAAACAGTATTTCATAAATTGCTTTACATATCAGTCTGAATTGATGAAGAATCGAATATCGTTTCGCATTCTTTTTTAAATAAGATACATCTCTAATTAAAATCACTTACAAATCAAAAGCTCTTTGACTGACACGACTTGAAAATTGACTGGCTCGAAATGCCAAACTGGACACAATTATTTGAAATGCATTTTTAGCGAAATGAAAGAGAATTAGGTTTCTTAATATTTAAATATGAATACGTAAAATGTCTAACTAATAGATGCAGTACTTTTATCAACAATTGAAAGAATTTACAAGAAAATCAAAAGCTTTATTATTGCAAGTACAGTACTCCGGTACATGATACTTTGTTAGATAAATCTTGTACAGATACTCTAAATAAGAATGGTATTACATATCATTTTTTTAATTTTCGATTTTTATATTATCTCATTTTAAGTTTGATTTGATTTGATTAATTTCTTTTTATTAGAGAATTAACTATTTAATGTCTAATTTTATGGCGATATTTCGATTCATCTATATATTCGTGAGTAAAATAATAAAAATGAAAAAAAATGAAAATACCTTTTATTGAGAAAATAATTCACAAAAAAAAAAAAAAAATATCTTTGTAAACGTGATCTGTTTATTTTATTTTTCCGAACTTCGACTCTGACAAAGTGATGAGGAAGAAAACGATTTTTTCCTAACCTTGAACTTAGAAAATGTGTGTCATGTTCTCCCTTAATATTACCTCATAATTACTTTACCCTCATTACTGACACGTACTACCTTTTTTCTCTTCCCAATAACTGGTAATGTTTTTCTTCTCTAGAAAATATTTTATTTAAATTTCATTCAAAAATTAGTATCAGCCAAACAATTTAAGTTATTTGCAATTTTATTAACAAGATTGTGTTCTATCCAAATTGTTTGAACGTTAACGTAGCAGAAAACAGACATGCATTCGTTGGTAAACCTGAGACTATATAAATGTGATAATAACAAGAAACTTGGCGTTGGAATATTAAAACCCGAAAAAACTACTACGTCAGAAACGCCAAAGAAAAATTTTGGAAATGCATACAGCTGTTTCGGTAGCCTATAGCGTACCGTCTTCAGCGCAAAAAAGATGCACTGGAGACGGTACGCTATAGGCTACCGAAACAGCTGTATGCATTTCCAATATTTCTCTTTGGCGTTTCTGACGTAGTAGTTTTTTCGGGTTTTACTATACAAATGTGTTTCAAATTATACTTATAAGTTTAAATAGTATAAACATTCATTAAACTATACCTCACCAACTGTAACCATATAACTAAAACCAAAACTATAAACACAGTATTTAAAACATATCAATTATAAAGCTGAACAACATGTATAAATTTCAATAAATTTTAAAGAGTTTATGACATTCAGACGCATTTTTAACCGACTTCAAAAAGGAAGGAAGGTTCTCAATTCAAACCGTATGTTTTTTTTATGTTTGTTAGCTCATAACTTCTGAACGGATGCTCCGATTTTGATACTTTTTGTTTTGTTGAAAAGGCCTTGGTCTGAAATAGGTCCCATTGTAATATCTTTACGATCTAAAGAAAATACAGGGTGCCCCAAAAAATCAGTCCCAACTCTTTTAATTGCTAAACGGCTGCAGCTATAGGGATAAAAATGGTATGTAAGTATAGCAAAGTAGACATGCAGTACAAGGTTAAACCACTTGCAGCGCCACCTGGTGGAAAATAGCGGAGTTAGTGTTCGAATCTCGAAAAAGGTTCTAGAGAAAAAAGTGAATTACAAAGTTGAAGAGTATCATCGATTTAGTACAAAAAGATAGTTTAGACATTCATGCTAGCGTTCCTATCTCGGAAACGGTTCAAGACATGGGGAAAAAGTGAATTATAAAATTGCGGAACATCATCGATTTAGTACGAAAAGATAGTTTAGACATTGATGCTGAAAATACAATGTTAAAAACGTGCATTTGTTTTTCGCAATTTTTTACACTATGCACACTTGAGCTACATTGCACACGTTGTAGCGTAGCTGGTGAGACATACGCTATATAGTTTAAAATACGGTTACTTGATACTTTTTGTTTTGCTGTAAAAATCTTGGTCTGAAGTAGGTCCCATTCTAATATCTTTACAATCTAAAGAAAATAAAACGCCATCTGGTGAAAAACAGTGGAATTAGCGCTCCTATCTCAAAAACGGTTCAAGATGGGGAAAAAGTTACTTACGAAGTTGTAGAGCATCATCGATTTACTACGAAAAGACAGTTTTTAGACATTATTGCTAAAAATAGAACGCTTAAAACGTGCAGTTGTTTGTTCGCGACTTCCTACACTGTGCACACTTGAACTACGTTGCACACTTTGCAGCGCAGCGGATGACACGTATGCTCTGTGGTTCAAAGTTCTGTTACTGTAAACGGTCACATCGATTAGCGCAAATTCGTTTTCAACCAACTTCAGAAAGAAGGGTGTTCTTAATTCGAGCTATGTGTTGATGTTGGTGTTTGTAAGCTTATAACTTCGTAAGATATGCTCTAATTTACAGACTTCAAAAAGGAGGAGGTTCTCAATCCAAAGTGTATGTTTTTTTTTTTTTTTTTTTTTTTTTTTTGTTGTTGTTGTTGTTTTTTGTTTTTGTTTTTTTTTGTTTGTTTGTTTGTTAGTTCATAACTTCTGAACGGATGATCCGATTTTGATACTTTTTGTTTTATTGTAAAGGTCTTGGTCTGAAATAGATCCCATTGTAATATCTTTACGATCAAAAGAAAATACAGAGTGCCTCCCCCCCCCCAAAAAAAAAAAAACAGTCCCGACACTTTTAACTGCTGAACAGCTGCAGCTATAGTCATAAAAGTGGTATGTAGGTATAGTAAAGTGGGCATGGGCTTCGCGATTCAACAGCCTACAGCGCCACCTGGTGGAAAACAGTGGAGTTAGCGTTCCTATCTCGGAAAGGGTTCAAGACAGAGGAAAAAAGTGAATTATAAAATTGCAGAGCATCATCGATTTAGTACGAAAAGATAGATTAGACTTTAATGCTAAAAACAGAACACTTAAAACGTGCATTTGTTTGTTCACAATTTCCTATTTTGTGCACACTTGAACGACATTGCATACGTTGTAGCGTAGCAGATGACATTTATACTATGTAAAATTCAAAGTATGGTTATTGTAACCGGTCATATCGATTAACGCATAAACGTTTTAAACTTACTTTATAAAGGAAGAGGTTCTCAATACAAACCATGTTTCCCATTGTTGTTGTTGTTGAAATTTATTAGCTTATAACTTCGTAAGAGATGATTTAATTTTAATACTTTTTATGTTGTCGTAATGATCTTGGCCTTAAATAGGTTTCATTATGATTTCATTAAGATATAAACAAATTACAGGATACTCACAAAAGTCTGTTCTCACTCTAACTGCTGAACGCATGCAGCTACACTGGAAAAAGCAGTATGTAAGTATCGATGTTGAAACTTCTGTCCGTCAGCTGCAATGCATATTTTGCTCTTTGTTTGAACTTTACGCTGCGCAATTTCCAGCGCAGCGGTGACACGTATTCACTGTAAAGTTCAATATATATGCTTAACAGAATTTTTGTTTACGAATACAGCGCATCCGTTCTTTACATTTCTAAAGACTATTTAATTTAACGTATGTTCATTCAATAGATAGTTTTTTACTCATATCCGATAAAGGCAAGAAAAGTGACTCAACTTAAAAATAACTTGACGAGAATAAAACTGGCACAACTGTCTCTCGAGTGGATAACTTTCTAGATGGAGCTGTAACATTTTTGTTCACATTGGGTGCATTTCATATATTTTTCAGTGACTTAAACCATTTTTTGAGTTAAGTTCCTTTTCTTGGAAGTTGTGATTTGTGAAACTGCCGTGAAACGTCTTTTGATGTTCTGCTATATGAATAAGTTTTCACTGAAAAGAGAAAAATAAAATATATTTGTAAAAAAATAGAACCGACTCCAAAAAACAACTACTATTCAAACAACTAAAAAAAAAAAAAAAAAAAAAAAGCATGAAATGAAATTCTAAATTGCGCCTAAAAGTATAAAATAATTTCCTTCGCCAAACAACCTATAACACTACAATTAATCATAACTTTTGAAGTCGGCGCAAAATTAAATAAAAATTGATACCTTTATTCAATACAAAAATCAAATCCTATTAAAAATACACATCTCGCATTGTCACCTGCAAAACACAGCCGAAAACTACTTTGATTCAAGAAAACAAATAAGATTTCGTAAGCTGCAAAAGTTGGCGAAGATGCTGGTATATGACGTCCTTGGTGAAAAAAAACCCGCAAAATTATCTGGCAAACATGTTTAATTTCTTTGGGATATCATGATTTTTTTTATAAGGTATATTAAGAAAGTAATCAAGAATATGAAACAATACTTCGTACAATATATATTATGAAAATATACATCTTGCGTGTATATATTTGCATTACGTTTTGATCGACAAATCCAAAAGCCACCAAGGATGATAGTTATCAAAGTTATACCAAATTTGCAAAGGGAACTCTAACTTCGCAGAAACTTAAATACCGCATTGGGAAGAATGTTCACTGCTAGATGCTACTAATGGACCAATTCTATACAGTGATAAAATAATACAGGTAACATGAAAATGGATCATTGGAGACAACAGCATTTGTTGCTACCGATCTAAAAACAAGCCTTAAAAAACTAATTAAATTTTATTTAATTTTGCGCCGACTTCAAAAGTTATGATTAATTGTAGTGTTATAGGTTGCTTGGCGAAGGAAATTATTTTATACTTTTAGGCGCAATTTAGAATTTGATTTCATGCTTTTTTTTTTTTTTTTTGAATAGTAGTTGCTTTTTGGAGTCGGTTCTATTTTTTTACAAAAAGATTTTATTTATAATTTTAAAAATTACTATCCATATATCTTAATACATCCTAATTGTATCCCCATAATATATGTAATTAATAAACGTTGAACTGTATATTATATATTCAAGATATATATAACAAATGTTTAAATGCACACACACACACAAAAAGAAAAAAAAAATTGACATGTAAAATTTTATACCCTGAAATGCTATAGCAGTTAATACATAGATACAAAGAAAAGAAAACAAAAAAAAAAAATAATAATAATAATAATAATATATACAGACACGACATTATTTCATTATTTAAAACATGAAAATCTGACATTGACAGATTTTAATTTAGTGCCAGAGGACTACTGCTAAACTTGTTAATATCGACAAATTCTTCTTTAGTTAATTCGTGACGATCTAAATTCCATGATAAAGTTTTCATTAAATCAAACCAATGTGTTTCAGCTGCAGATACTGTAATAAATAACGTTGGAAGTCCAAACTGTCTTATAGCCGCAAAACAACGTTTTTTTCTCTTTTTCCCAATGAGGGGGAGGTGTGCCTTGGGGGGGACTCATGTCAAAGGTGTGCCTTGGGGGGACTCATGTCAAAGTTGTACCTGGGGGGGGGGACTCATGTCAAAGTTCGGCCTTGGGGGGGACTCATGTCAAAGTTGTACCTTGGGGGGGACTCATGTCAAAGTTGGGCCTGGGCGGGGACTCATGTCAAAGTTGGGCCTTGGGGGACTTCATTCAATAAATCCCCATTCAATAAACCGACTGAAATAGGCCCTTAGCACTATTAAGAGTGACGTATAAAAATTCGACAACGATGTACCGACTGAAATAGGCCTCTAGCACTAAAAAAAAAAAAAAAAAAGGATATAGAACAAAACTTGTGGGATCAAATTCAAAATTTATCATCAAAGCGAAATAATGAAATAATCATCTTAACAACTAAGCTCATAATTACACTGCTCGGCATGAAAACTGCCCCAACACTATTTTGGCAAATTCTTATGTAAAATTATCTCCTGAATCCGAATCCGAAGATGACGTCCATTTTGCCCTGTAATCCACCGTTTTTTAGGGGCGGCACCCTATTTTTATCACTTTTCGGTAATTTTATGGTTATAAATTTTATTTTTAGGGGGGGGGGGTATTTTAACTGTTAAATATCTTCTGAGGGGCTACAGAGTTGAAAAATTCTAAAACATCAACATTGTCGGCAAAGAGAAAATTTAGGGGGGATGGGGGAATTTGCCACTGAAATTATGTATTACATTTCTTATATTTTTTTTAGTCTATTATTAATGTTATTTATTAAATATATATATATATATATTGTTTTTAAATGTTAAATTAATTATTTTTCATTATCCAAATCAAATTTATGGCCACAAAATTACCGAACAGTGATAAAAATTGGGGGAGGGGGTGGTGCCCCGAGAAAATGGTGTGTGACTGGGTAAAATGGTAGTAATATTCGGATTCAGGAGGTCATTTTACATAAGAATCAGCAAAAATGGTATCAAGGGTCGATTTTTTTTTTTTTTTTTTTTTTTGTCTGCAGCGCAGTGTTATCAGAAAAAATTATAACACTTTAAGTTTTTAAATATGTACATAAAATATTCGGAAAAAATTTACATCTTCTTTAATTCCTTAAATATATATCTTAGATATATATAGTAGCCCAAAGTTTCTTAAAAATGTTCAGAAATTTATAAAACTCGATCTAAAATTTCAGGAGGTTAAATTTCAAGAATTTCAAAACTTAAACTTTTATATTGTCCCCATACACGATTAAAATACCGTGCGTTTCATCATAAAAATCCCAGAAAAAAAAAGATGACTTAAATCCTTCTCCTATATCTGGAAATAAATTTTGCGATAGACATCATTTCATTAGAATATGGGGTACATATTATTCATTGTCAATTTTTTGTATGGGGCCGTATAGAAAATTAAATTTTTTAATTGTTAAAATTGAGCCCTTGAAATATTTTGATCGACTTTATTAAATTTTGTCTGTTTATTTATTACTGTTGTTTATCTTTGTCATTTGTTATTATATCTAAGATCAACATTTATATAATTAAAGCCCAGCTCAAAGTGTTTCAAACATCCTGTACATATATGTGTGTGCTACACACCTCATTATAAATAATGAAATATATAAGATACAAATTTGTGAAATATAATTCAGTTTTTTTCCATTTGAAATACTGATTGTGATTAAAATGACCTACCTATAAACTGTAATGTAATCGATTTATTTTGCTTACCTCAGGAAAGAAAAAAAAATCTGATAAAATGTTCAAAAACAACAATAACTGTAGCATTTTAAGTCTAGAAATTTATAATCACAGACGCATTTTATAATTTTGTATGAATTGTACTTCTGATAAATTTGATTATGAAATTTCTTTTTAACGAAACATACGGCTTACTCAACTTTTTGCAAGGTGCTAAAACAATTATGTTTACAATTTATTTTCAGTTTTTATTTTATTTTATTTTATTTTATTATTTTAGTACATGCTATGTAAGTCATGTCATAATATAACTAAACGTTTTGTAAAGAATGGTTAGAAAAACTTTTAAGTTTGTGTGTTCATTTACACTGAAGTGACAAAAGTCATGGGATACCTCTTAATATCGTGTCGGTCCTCCTTTCGCCCGGCGAAGTGCAGCAACTCGACGTGGCATGGACTCAACAAGTCGTTGGAAGTCTTCTGCAGGAATATTGAGCCATGATGTCTCTATAGACGTCCATAATTGTGAAAGTGTTGATGGTGCAGGATTTTGGGCACGAACACACCTCTCGATGATGTCCCATAAATGCTCGATGGGATTCATGTCGGGCGATCTAGGTGGCCAGATCATTCGCTGGAATTGTCCAGAATGTTCTTCAAACCAATCGCGAACAGTTGTGGCCCGGTGACATGGTGCATTGTCATCCATAAAAATCCCATCGTTGTTTGGGTACATGAAGTCCATGAATGGCTGCAAGTGATCTCCAAGTAGCTGAACATAACCATTTCCAGTCAATGTTCGGTTCAGTCGCACCAGAGGACCAAGTCCATGCCATGTAAAAACAGCCCACACAATTATGCTGCCACCACCAGGTTGAACAGTGCCTTGTTGACAATTTGGGTCCATGGCTTCGTCGGGTCTGCGCCACACTCGAACCCTACCATCAGCTCTTACCAACTGAAATCGTGACTCATCGGACCAGGCCACGGTTTTCCATTCATCTAGGGACCAACCGATATGCTCACGTGCCCACGAGAGTCGCTGAAAGCGATGTCGTGCTGTCAGTAAAGGCACTCGAGTCGGTCTTCTGCTGGCATAGCCGAAGGAAGACAAATTTCGCCGCACAGTCCTACCGGACACGTCCCTCGCACGTCCCACATTGATTTCTGCGGTTATTTGACGCAGTGTTGTTTGTCTGTTAGCATTTACAACTCTTCGCAGACGTCGCCGGTCTCGGTCGTTAAGTGCAGGCGGTCGACCACTGCGCTGTCCATGGTGGGATGTTATGCCTGAAATTCGATACTCTCGGCACACTCTTGACACAGTGGACCTGGGAATGTTGAATTCCCTAACGATATCCGAAATGGCATGACCCATGCGTCTAGCTCCAACTAACATTCCGCGTTCAAAGTCTGTTAATTCCCGTCGTGCGGTCATAATCACGTCAAAACCTCTTCACATGAATAACTTGAACACAAATGAAAGCCCTGCGAAAGCACTGCGCATTTATACCTGTTCTACGCGATGCTACTGCCATCTGTATATTTGCATATTGCTATCCCATGACTTTTGTCACTTCAGTGTACGTTAATATCATTGATATAATTAATGAAAAATCTTTACTTTACTATTTACTTCTAATTTCTCGTAAAACCTTTTGTAAATTTCTACTTTAAATGCATCCGAATATTTGGCTTATTTAAAAATCTAATGCTTGTGTGTAACTAATTTCTGAAACTTCTGTGCAAATTTAGTTGTTTCCTAACTTAAAATTTTATTTTCTGCTTTTAGAAAATTGAATTTTATAAGTCTGAATGAGAAAATGTAGTAAATCTCTTCATTCCATTACACATATGTTTTCCCTAATAATTTTTTCTCCTTTTTTACACTTTCCAACAAGGTTGAAAAGTGTTAATGACTTCGGTTTGTCTGTCTGTCTGTCCGCGCTCTAACTCCCGTAAATATTTATGGAATTTCTTGAAACTGATATATGTTATTCAAGTTCACTATCGGATGTTCCCTATTGAAAATGGAGTTTATACCTCAACTGGTTTGTGTACTGGGACACCCGAAAGTATTTCAAAGCATTGTGTTCTATGAGAGGTATTTCTATAAAGCATGTTTTAATACCTTTACTGTGCACAAATCTTAATGAAATTGAAATATGTTATTCAAGTTCACTATCGAATGTTTCTTATGTAAAATGGAGTAAACACCAGCACTGGTTTATGTACAGGGACACTCAAAAGTATTCCAAAGTATTGCGTTATATGAGAGATATTTCTGTAAATCAAATTTTAATAACTTTACTTTCTACGAAGTTTTATGAAATTGAAATATATTATTTGTGTGCACAAAAGAATGCTTTGCATAGAATATAGCATGATTAGCATTAGATTTACAGGGTGACACAAAAATATTAATTTATATTAAAAGCTATTAATAAAAATTTGCTAGAATTGTACTTTCGTTTATTTTAAGCGTTTTTAACACATTCTAACATTTGTCAAATGTGATTATGATCTCAATTTGTGTATATGTCCGTCTGTCCGTGCTTTAACTCCCGTAAATATTTATGGATTTTTTTGAAACTGATATATGCTATTCAAGTTCACTATCGGATGTTCCCCATTGAAAATGAAATTTATACCTCTACTGGTTTGTGTACAGCGAAATGACGTACAGTTGGAAAGTGTTACTAATCAATGCGTGCTGCAGGATTTTTCTTTATGTTTTGACATATTTGTTTATTAAACTTAAGGTATACTTAAATTTCAGGGCAATAATTAACCAGGCTTTACCTATTTGACATATTACGGTCAAGAAACATTTTAAACTTCATTTACTGTAAAATAATTGGGAAAAAAAAAACCACTATAGAACCTATTTTGGAGGTGGGGTATACGTTTATAAGCGTTTATTTTATTTATTTATTTTTTAGAACCGCGAGAAATTTTCCATGTTAATTGAATGAAACTATTAACTAAAACTAATATATTATTTGCTGAAATTATTTTCCATGATGAAGGCAGATAATTTTCATTCCAGAGAAGTGTAACAATAAATGCTGAAAAAAAGTCAGATTCATGTCAACATTTAAAGGAAATGCTTCTTCTTCTTCTTTTTTTTTCCCCGTTAAAAAAGAAAAAAATCGATAAATTTGTTTTAAATTATCACAGATCTATAACTCTTCAACTACTTGTTTTAAAAGTATTAACGAGTTCTTTTGTTAGATATTTAAAATTTACACCCCATGGGGATATGAGGAAGGAGCTATACTCCTGCATGCATACAATTTGTTCTAGTTTACTACTTCTATTATACATAATTAATATTAATTTCACGATCATTCCTCAAAAATAACTCTTATTATGTATATTTATTTGCAGTTTTGTCCTATTCTGCCCCATTAAAAATTATGAAAAAACTTTTTGACAGCGTCACCTGTTGAGCGATTGATCCCAAAATGTAACCAACAGCAGTTAAAGTCAAGGTCCAACTAAATATAAAATCTGATTAAATTTCGTTTATTAATTCGTTAGATATATAGTTCACAAAAATTCTGATACACATACACAGATTTTTTTTTTTTTTTTTTAATGGTCAAATCGTATTCAGGACATCTCAAAATGTGTAAATCTATTCAAAACCGGAGATCGAAAATTTCAGGAATCCAGTACTTTCTTCTTCCTTTTAGGTGTTATCGGGTTCTGCGTACTGTAAATGTGTAGCAAATTGCATACAGTATGACAGAAATAACACCTATTTTACATGCAACATTCAATCAGAGCCCTTGAAAAAGTGTTGATGTTGCATGTCTTCATTAAAAGAATACTTAACGTTTTTCTTTTCTTTTCAGAAATCTTTATTCATGTTCTTTCTAGTTCTCCATGTGATATTTGGTTTCATCTTGTGCGTTTTGTTCTGTTTTGTTTCGAGTTGAAGTACAGATCGAAAAATTTCACCATTGACATTTTTTACTGAATGAATAAATAACATTACACATAATACAAAAGATCCTTGTAGAATCAATTTCAGTAGTTAATGATAAGTGGCATTTGTATTGTGTGTCAGTTACAAATCAAGATGAAACAGTAATTATTTGCACGTTTCTAAATGCGACTCACCAATAAAATAAGCTTTTCGAGGCATAAAAGATACATTTATAATCAGTAAAAGCAATTTCATTTCAGGCCTTTTGTCTCGCATGTCATTATGAAGACAGTCAGAATTGGAAAATATAAAGTAACAAAATGAAGTCCGATTAATTAGGACATATTTTTAATTATTTAAATGATAGAGGGTATTTAAACCATTAGGTTATGAAGGCCGTATTATATGACAACAAGAAATGGTTGTTTTACCCAACGAGATGTATAAAGTAGAGTGATAAATGGTAACCCTTGAGAAGGTCCAAGATGAGTCATGTGACATGCTCTCCTTGCGCCTGCGTATTCGGTGGTTCCCTTGGTAACAGCTTATTTTCAGTAAATTTCTATGGCAACGGTATGGAGATTGTTCTTCGCATAAGTCGTAACCGCCAATGTTTTTCTTTACTTACGTAGTTTAATATTCTTTTGTTCTAAATCATTTTGATTTTGATTTTACTTCTTTTTTATTTCGTGTAGTTGAACGTTAACCGACAAAATGCTTAAAAATAGTTGGAAAATTATTATTTGTTGTTAAATTTAGCTCTTTAAAAGTTTAAATTTTCTTTTTATAAACACTTTTAAACTTTATTGGGAAACGATGAAAAAAAAAGGTGTTTTATTATTTATTAAAATGTGAAATATGTGTAAAATTATTTTGAAAACACTTTATTTCGGTCATAGGACTGTCATATGTTACCTAATAATAGTGATAATTTGTCGAACTGATATTTTAAATGCCAAAATAGCGATAAAGGGCCAAACACAGCAACCTATTGGAGCATGTCACGTGATTCATCTTGAACCACGAAAAGCTAATCCTTCATCCATTGAATCAGCACTCTAATTTATATATCTCGTTGGTTTTACCACGGAACCGTAGACCATGGACCGGAAATATTCTACTCTCTAAGCTGATAGACGGAAAGTCTTGCATTCGAACCTAGGTCGTGCTAATAAAGAATTTTAACACGAAGCAAAAAGAAGAAAATAAATTAAGGGTTTTAACCTTTATTTATTTATTTATTTATTTATTTTTTAATAAATGAACACTATATTGCAATAAATTGATTCAAAATTAAAATTAAAATTAAAATAAACAAAGGAAAATAAAGCCCCCTTGTTTTGAGAATAACTGAAATTTTACTCTTACCGATGGTGATATTTTGCGGAACATTTATGGTATTTCTTTTCTTTTTCTTAAATATAAATAAATAAGAATAATTCTATACGTTTGAATAAGAGAGAATAATTTTATAATAATAAATTATACAAAATGAATTTTGTTAACGCTTACGCGTGAGCAATTAAATATTTATTCAGAAAAAATGCTCATTTTTCAATATACGTTTAATATTTTTATATTCTGGCTGCAATATTTGTCAATTTTTCTGAAAATGTCATCGTAATAGTTTGAAAACCTCGCATGTTAACAAAAAATGTACAGAAAATTTTTGATTTTGTTAAAGAAACCTTTATATTTCCATGAATATATGCGCTACTCTGATACAAAAAATAAATATATAAAATTAAAAGAAGCAACATACTACGTATTGTATTCTACATCTACATACTAAGTATTCTACAACTACAATGCATTTGGAGCATTATTTTTTACAGCATTGTTACTGGTCCTTTTTGTCTTTGGGACAAAACTTTCGTCAAAATGATTGAGATATAATGTGTTCTTTGCACCCTTGAAGATTAAAAATGTTTAACATTAAAAATGTCCAAATATTTATTCTCGCAGATGCCTTGCAATAATTATCGTTGTTGGAGAAAATATTTTTAAGAGAATTTTTTATGATATTTTGCCTTGTTATCCGAATTGAATTTTAGTGTGTTATATTGTTGTTGTATAATGCATGTAGTATTTCTATAAAAATATTAGAATCTAAATATTTTGTTATATACAGAAAGTTTTTTTTTTTTTTTTTTTTTTTAAATGTACTTTTCAGTGATTCTATGATTTATAAAATTCTATGATTTTTTTTTTTTTTTTTTTTTTCATTTGTAGTTATAAGTTATAAAAAATGAATTTCCAATATCCGATCAAATGTGATATGCTGTTCTAAGTAGATTCATACTTATAGAAATTTAGAAATTATAAGAATAATGTCTGAGTGGGTGGGTTTCACGTGTCTCACTAGTGCAACACTATGGGCAAATTGCGACCGTCTAGAACTCAACCTAAGGGTGGTCCGAAGACATGCCATCACAATTTTAATCCTCCACAGTTAGTAATGTAATGTCTGTAATGAGTATGTGACTTAAGTGATTTGTTTCGTGATCCCGGTGAAAACATTTTGCGCCAAATATCTGCTAAAAAAGGTCTGGAGATCAAGTAAGGTCTAAGTGAAGAATTACTATAAAGAAATTGGAAATCGACGGCGATTAGTAAGAGCTTTAAATTTAGGCTATTTTTTACCTAAAGTCTTAGGGAAGTAAGAAAGGACACATTGTTTACAAGATTAGATATTCCATTGTAGTAAAGCAATTTCTGTAGGGCTGTTATTAGTTAATACGTAGCTTGCAAGTTTAAACGTTAAACATTGAATTTTGAACATTCAGTTAAGCAGCATTTATTTGTGCGTACCAAATTACAATATATTTTTATATTCTGTAATATAGATTGGGAAGAATACGTCTTGGTTTCGAATTCACTGAATAAAGCCCATTCTTTTGGCAGAAATGGACTTCTTAAGTGAAGTCTAAATTCACCATAACTAAATATGAAACTTTTGTGATTATTTCTATAATGATTAAAAAATGTTTCTTAGCATATGCATGATGTATGTTTTGCTTCTGATGTTTATCATACTTTTCTTAATTAACCTACGACCAAAAAAGAGGATTATTAGAAATTTGAAACTATGTATCTATCTATCTCTCTGTGTGTATCTGTTTATCTGTAGTACTGTAGCTCCCAAATGAAGAGACCGATTTCAGTGCGTTGTTGTTGATATGTTTGATGAAACTATCTGTTTGGTAGATTTTTTTTTTTATTATTTATTTATTTAAAATGTGTTTTTTTCATGCCACTTTGCATTGTTATTTTAAAATTTGCGAGCTCTCAATTTTCCAATATTCGGCTTATTTTAATAATAAACTTTTTTTTTTTTTTTTTTTTTTAGTTACAATTAGAACATAATCGCAAAAATTTTAACCAATTTTCAAATTAAAAATTAGCTTAAAAAAAAAATGATAGTGATTATGAATTTACTGTTCATAAATCGTTAAATTCGGGTGAAATTTTCAAATTTTGAAGAAACTATTATTTGATTAAATTCAAGACCAACCCTGAGTTCATATTTTATAGTTGGTTGTACGGTTTAAGGCCAATTGACTAGGCTAGGACCCTAGGCCTATAGGTGGAATGAGCTCCATGGGGGGGGGGGTCTTTTTTCACATTTTGTAATTTTCGAACAAGTGTTCTTCCACCTGAAAACTTTAAATTTTATAGAAAAATAATATTTAATTAGAGGTCATGGGTTTTTATAAAGCTAACTTTATACTTGCACACTTTGAAATAGAATTTCCATAAATGTATTCTATATTTTTAATTTTTTCTTTACATTAGTTTTTACACATTTAGAATTAATATATGTATATATAAATACAAACTCAAAAAACGATTTTTTTACCCCCGAACGTTTTAGAAAAAATTATAATTCAAAACCTTTTCTAGTTGAAGATTCTGTATACTTTCTGCAGGATAACGATATATATGGTCAAATTTATTTAAAAAAAAAAAAAAAAAAAAAAAAAAAGACGCTTACAGCAACAAATAACGCTTATAAACAATTTTGAACTTCGTTAAACTCCATATTACTTTATCTTAAACACTGCAACACGAAAATATAACTAAGATGTTATCATGCGTGCGAGTTTTTTTTTTAAACGTTTTACTTGCGTGCGATTTGAGATGCATTTTAAAAGTGCATTACTGAGTAATGTAATAGCTTTGTCCGGCTATACAATTAAGGAGCATAATGATGCTTTTATCAATTCTATCGATACTTTATAACCTTTCATCAGGCGAATAGAACTCATTATAAATTCGATTTCAAGTCGATAAAGCTAAATCGTTTTGCTCAAATCCTATTCTCAAGCACTGTAATGAAGAATGATATTAATAGATGATTCTAGTCAAGATGTAAGACTAAGAACGAAAGAAAGAAAACTAATAAAAATAGTAATTCAAGTTTTAGATTGCAATGGCAATCTAAAACTCGTACCATTATTTCGCAGTACCAGTTTTTTACTGTAGATATTTACTGCTCCAAAAATTTTACATTTTTAAAATTATTAGTATTTTACTTTTTTTAACAAACGATTATAAAGGGTTTTCCAATAGAGATGATACAACTTTAAATGGTTAGAATGGCAACACTGCGTATATTATTTTTTGACATTTCTTGTGTCATTTGGGTTTTGTATGCTATGCCATTTAATCATGCAAAGATACACGCTTGAACAACGTTTCGAAATTATTAAATTGTTTTATCAAAATCAGTGTTCATATGTGAATACTGAGAGAAATTTGAGAAGAATTCATGGACGACATTATTAAGTTAATCGACTCGATCGATTGTGATTTTTTACGTTGGGGATACGTTATGTCACAAGTTTACGCTGATAATCCAATAACAATTGAGCAATTAAAAATCAACATTGACCATATTATTCGTGAAATAACACCAAATTTATGTGAAAGAGTGGTGGAAAATTGGTTGACAGAATGCGGTATGTACAGAGAAATCGTGGCTCTCACATGAACGATATTATTTTCATCCTTAATGGCATAATGTAAGCTTGAAGGGAAAAAAAATGTGTCTCACTGAATAATTAATGTGCTTTTTATTATTATTATTATTATTATATCACTCTTAATAGAAAACCCTTTATAGTCTTCAACAGCATTTAATTTAGTATAAAGAGTTTTATTTTTTACCCTGACTTTTACTGTTTACGTATTTGAATAGACTCTGTAATAGACTATTTCTTACTACGAAAAATTCAACTTAGCCTACAAAAAAATCGTGATGACTTTTTTTTTTCCTGTTTGAATGAAGTAGAATTCTGGTTCTAAAAAATTAATAACATTTTGTCAAACTAAATAGAAATGCTGTAAATGTACAAGTATTATTAGGTATCATATTCTAATTATTTAATAATGATTCCTTAATATATATATCTTGTATTAAGGGGAAAATCTTGGGTTACCTTACAACCAGTTATACATAATTTACATTCGTACAACGAAAATTATTTTAATTTGGCAATAAAATTCCTAATATATTAATTAGAAAGTAAATTTTACGTATTTACAAAAAATAGCCATTCAAATGTATATTAAAAGAACATAATAATGCCAAAAGAAAATAAAATGACACCTCAGGGAAAAAAAAAAAAAAAAAAAGAAAGAAAGAAAAACATAATGCTAACTTCAACACTTTTTTTTCTGTAAAGTTCTTATAGGAAAGTTGGAAACAATTTTCGTATTTTTGGTTATTCGTGTATCTGAATTAAAATAGCTGAATTAATGAAAGAAACAATTTAATGTGTCATTCACACGACTTTCTCTTACATTTCAATACTTTAACGACAGATTCTAGATTAAGGCATAAGATAACAAGTACTGTATGAAGTCATACTTTAAAAACATTTGAAAACTGTTTCATTAAATATATATTTCTGTATAATCCTGCCCCAGTTGAGCTAAATATATACACACACATCTCTATATATTTAAAAAAATCTGGTGAGAAACAACCACACGACTTCCATTACCAACTATTATACGTTTTACATGCTCCCACTTACGAATTCGGCGCATAAACCGACTGGGATACAGCCGCCTGGATCCATGGCTGTAAAACAGAAATAAAGAGGGTCATATACTGAAGCTGTAATGCAAAATGGTCTAGATATTACGAATTTATTTCTATCCACCCCCCACCAATATATATATATATATATATATATATATATATATATATATACTGATTTTCAGCATAATTTTCATAAAAATAAATAATGTGGTATTAAATATTATGTATTTCAATTTGACGTTGAATATGGGAGATTTTTATATTTTTTGCTGCTTTTGTTTTCTGTTATGCACTATTAATATTTCCATTCAGTGAAAAATAAAGCGGCGAATAGGCGGACAGAGCTCTGCGTGGATTAACAAATAAAGTGAGTCAGGGGGGAGGTGAAGCCTCCCTCAGGTGTTGGTGAGCGGAGCAAGCAGGAGGCAGAGCCCCCTAGTATATATATAAATAAAGCTATTACTAAATTTAAAATTGTATACCAAATTATTCAGACAAATTTTACCCACCCCATTCCTTAAAACTTACAATCTTGATCAAAATTTCATAGTGGCATCCTCTTATGAAAATCTTCATATGAATTTTCATTAAAAATATAGCGTTATCATTCCTCAGCAGTTTTCCTAAAGTTGGAAAAATTCAACAAAACACTTTTATTAACTACATCTCATAAAGAAGAATATATTCACGCAATTTTAGATAGCCTTGTATATTGTCTATAAATGATATACACACTAGAGGTCTGCACGGGCCGAATTTTTAAATTTGTTCTCGGGCCGTGCTTTGCTCGGACTCAGTTTTTTTGTGTATACTCGGGCCGGGACGGGCCTGAATGAAATGTTCCCCGGGCCGTGTCGGGCCGAATTTTTTTCTGGTTTCCTCGTTAATCAACGAAAAAGGAAACTGATAAAAATATTTCTTCAGTCATTTATTTTACATAATTTTACAGGCTGGTATGTCACATAAAGTTCTATTTTGTTAAAAAATGTCTGTAACTTTAATTTAATTGTCTATCAGTCTGTCTGTTCGAAATCTGATTTTTTGCAAATATTTTTAGTATATGCTTCGAAATTAATATATTTTATTTAAAGTAAGATTAGATCAGGGCGCGAAATTTCCGCTCGCCAGCTCGCCATTGGCGAGTGGAAATTTTACTGTGGCGAGTAAAATTTCGGTCTAAATGTAGATAGAATTCTTACCGTATACGGTGCTACAAGAAAAAAAAATCGATTTAAAAACGTAAAATCATGCTAATCTTAGGTAAGGTGGCCAGACATCCTCTTTTAAAAAGGACGGTGTTCTTTTTTAACGCTCTGCCTTCTTAAACGAGAAAAATATTACAGGGCTAAAAAAATCCTCTTTTTTTATGTTTTCGTCCTTAATTTCAAAAATTTCGCAAAACTGGGAAACTCAATCGGGTGTTGGCTGTATCGAACGGTGAACACTAATTTTTTTCTGCGTTAGGTTCGCAAAAGAACAATTTTCTAATAAACTTGCCAAAACATATTATGATTTATGTCAATTCAGATTTTTCGAATCACAAAGAAATAAAAGTATTCCCTATATTTGTATGTTCTTTGATCCAGAACACCGAAATCACTATTGAAATTGTCATGAAATCATTAAGAAGGTGCTGCTCCGGTTGATACGCGGTGGGTTGACGTGTGTTCTCACTTCTGCATGAATGTTATTCCTCATAAAAATAGGCCCACCAGTGACCGAGAGGTTCTAGTCTTCGAAGCTGGTATACGTGATGCGCTGGGTTCGATACCCGGTCTCGCTCGTTGGCTTAGTCGTTAAGAGTTTTCCGTGATTTTCTCCGAAACTAGCGTAAATATGGGCTAGGGCCTCTTAGAAAGACACCATAGGTGACACTTCTACTCAGGCCTAGAGCCCTAGTGTAGATAATTGGCCTTAATGGTACCAACACCACCTCACAAAAATGTGTAAAAGTTAGTTGAATTCATTTTATGTCCTCCTAGCAAAAACGCTCACACAAAGCGACTGTTTTCTTCAATGAACAAAATGTAGACATGTGAAAGAAATCCCCTTTATATACCTACTTTAAAAACTTATTCTACTAAGACTAATTTAGATTATACTTGTGAGAACTTTTATAAAATGTTGATAAAGAATGACTGCTCGTTAATACAAATCGTTTCATTTGCCGAATATTAAATTTATTTTTTCATTTGCCAATTTTATTTTTTCTTTTATGATTATGATTTTAATTAAAGAAGAAAAAAAAAGTCCACCAACATTTTCTATGTAACTACATGAAAGTACCACAAAATTTTTTTTTGTCTATAGCAAAAATTAATAATTAAAAAAAAAAAGAAATCTATATTGTCCAGTGACACATATAAAAATTGAAGATTTTTCCTCTCGTATCCGTATATTATTAATTTAAATTAAGGTACACTGATCCAAATTCATCATTTGAGATAAAAATGTTTCCACCACTTGTGTAAAGTAACTTTTGAATCGGTTTATATAATCATTTTCATTCAATTTTTTGTCCTCTAAAATGACCTCTTTTTCAAAATTTAATGTCTTCTATTTTCTCATAAAATAAAAGACATCGCGTATTTCTCCTCTTTTTCTAATAAAAAATTTTGGTCACCTTATTCGTAAAAAATTGTGTAAGTCAATCATATATTGTGGCGAGTAACTTTATTTTTCAGCGAGTGTAATCTAAGTTGAAATTTCGGGCCCTGGATTAGATGGTTTCCTATTCAAAATAGTATGCATGTCACGACCAGCTTGCGTACATGTACATAACAAAAAAAATTAGATACGTTACTGTGTACAAGGCTTTGTTTCCTATGATCTGTTGAGTGTAGGTGGTATGAAGGCTATAAAGATCCTTCCGTTGTAACTTTTTTTCTAAGGCTCGTTTTTCTTTTCTCCAGTGGATGAAAGTAGCATCATTCTTATCATGGTCAAAAACAACTTTTCTATTCAATATGGTTGGATTAACATTAAAGTTTTGTTTACCGGATTACATGAAAGATACGGATACCTTACGGTATATAAGAGGAAAGTGCATTTTTGTAGTATTAACCATTTTAAATACCTTCCTGTATTGTTTGATGAATGCCAATATTTTCGATTTGACTTTCTGTTTGTCTTTGTACCTTGTCTATAATAATGAATTTCTGTTTATATATAATTATCTTGTAAAAGTTCAGCAGTTTTGTTAAAGAACGTACTATTGTTTGGTTATATATAACCTCTGCCAAACACATACTAAAAATCTTTTTCATAGAAAGGCATGCATTTTCTTTTTTTTTTTTTTTTTTTTTTTTTTTTTTTTAAACATGTTTTTGAATCGGGCCGGGCCGAATTTTTTCACTTCATACGGGGCCGGGCTGGGCCCGGGCCTCAAAATTTCGGCCCGTGCAGACCTCTAATACACACCCCATAGGTCCTAATTAAGACAACTTGTAAAACAACTTAAAATGCACTTTCAACGATTTCTAAGTAATTGTTCTACTATATCCGAATTCTTTTGTGTGGGCCTGTAAATTAATGGTAAATGATTTACGTATCATATCATATACAAAACATGTTTTTTTGCATATAAAAATACATGCTCATTTCGTTTTGTGTAGTGTAGTCTAAAGGTGTTAAATTGTACTAATCAGAAATTTCGCTGATAGATACAATGTATTTAAACTCCATTGGATATCTCTGTACACGAGTCATTTCCTTGATCTCAACGAAAAGTTTAGTGTATAACGTTCCTGTATGATACAGTTTTAGAGTACCAAGTTTGGACTTCGTGCAAATATTCATTCAGTAGGCTGATAAAAGACACATAAATCAACCGCTAAAAATCTGAACCGCAAAGCCCGTAAATATAGCAAAAACTCAATTTCGAAAAAATGATCCAAACATTTTTCTACCATATACAGGTTATATATATATAAGTGTGTTAGAAACTATGCAGTTTCGCTTATTAACAGTTTTAATGTGATACAGCATTGCCGAGATAACCCAACTGCCTCTCCATTAAGCATTTTCAATAGATTTACAAGTTAAACTTTTAAAAAGCAATTTTAATAAAAAAAAAAAAAAAAAAAAAAAAAGAAAGAAAGAAAGAAAGAAAGAAAGAAAAAAGGAAAAGAGAAAAAGAAAATCTTCTTGTTAGATTTTGGCAGGTGTCCATTTAAATCAGTGACAGGTTTTTATTATTATTATTATTATTATTATTTTACAATTCGTTACTTTGTCTACGGCAGAGAAAGTGTTGGTTTTGGGTCAAATTTCCGAAAGTAGTAGTTTTCTATATTTACACGTTTTGAGGTCGCCTGATTCTGAAAATAAGGTTTTTAGGGGTTAGTTTGTGTATCTCTGTGTGTTCCTGTTTCCAGATATCTCATGAATAAACAGCTGCAGGAAGTCCAAATTCGATATTTTAAATATTTATTACATGGGACTGCTACTTGAAGGTTTTAATCGGCCAAATGATTTGTGTACAGGGATATACGAAAGTATTTATGTACGTTACGTCTATGGTTGAATTTTTCGGTAGGTTCAATATAAAGTATTTACACTACACCAAAGAAAAAGAAAGAAACGAAGAAACGAAAAAAGAAATTGTTATACATTATTTATATGCATAAATGCATATTTCCCGTAAAATATCGTATGAAAGATATTTATACTTCGTTTTTTACAGGACCACACAAAATAATTCCGATATATAGTCCTATGTTTAAAAATGGCACAACATGCTCTTAGATATGCCTCCCCCCCCCCCTCACGTTTTTTTTTTTTTTTTTTTTTTTTTTTTTGTACATGTGTGCGCTGTTCTAAATTTGAGAAGATAGTAGACTTTGAAATACATATAATTATATAATTATATTACTGCAAAAAGCTACAATTTAAGGAGGGAGGGTATATATTTGTAGAAAAAAAATACATATTAAAATTAACATTCAAATTCTAATTAATTAAGATATTAATTAAAAAAATGAATTAATCGTTACACTTTTAAAGGGCTCATTGAGCATTCATTTTTTACTTCCAAATTTCTTTTTACAGGTAGCTTTAAATGGTTTTAACAAAAGTTAGTTAACATTTTTTATTTACAGTCATAAATATATAATAATTTATCTTCCTGTCTTTCTTTCTTTCTTTTTTTTTTCTTTTAATTCCTTACTATTATTATTATTGTTATTTTATTTATTGATTTTATTTTATTTTAACAAAAAGTGGAAAATTATAACTAAGTTTTGTGTTTCAATATAAACCATTAAATGAAGTTTTTAGGAAGATTTAATAAAAAATAAGACGCATGAAATATTTTACACTTGACGCAACTTCATAAAACTTAGTTTTACGAGAAAATGTTGTTTAAAGGTTTTATTTTACAACAGATTCAATATTCACACACTGACATTTACAAAAAATAATATTCATTTTATATAATTGCATTTAAACATTGCAAAAGAATACCATTGAAAATAGTGGTAAAAAGATTACGGTACTGCACAATACATCTGCACTTATAAACATATAATTTTATTGTTTTTTCGTTTTTTTTTTTTTTTTTTTTTTTTTTTTTAATATTAAGAGAAATATTTAATTAGGCGTTAAAAATAATATTAAAATATCCAATTTTTCGAATTTTATGACATTTTCGATGCAACTGTGAGCTTTCAAGATACTGTTAGATAATATACAAACTTTGCACAGCCCTTAAAATAACATCTATACCAACTTTTGTTGTTGTTACATATAAGGAGAGAGACTTATATATAAGTTATAAAAAATAAAAAAATATTGATTTTTTTTTTTTTTTTTCTTTTTGGAACAAAATTAGACCTTTAAGATATATTCCAAAATTTCAGAAACTCGGTATTTTTCTTATTAAATCTAAAAGACAACTTTTGGTCGCTTTTATATTTACATCCTCAGATAGCCTGAGAAGAGGGTGTACTTATTTGAGATCCTGATTAACGCACTGTGTACAATCTTGAATGGTCCTGAGATTCTAAGTCATGAAATTACTCAGGTTCTCCAAATAATATAGTTAGACGTGTGCTTATTTTATAAAAACTGTGCATTTAAATAATATTTCTTTTTGTGTGATTAAATTAATAATAATGATAACGGTAAACCAACCTCTCTCGAGTTTGAAATGGGCCATAGCTCTGATAATATATCTTACATAGATACCAACATATACCAACATTGACAACATTGACAGTGTATGGGCCATATGCAACGCCATATTTAATCACTGTGACATGGTGGCAGAGTTTGAAAACAATCGCACAGACTTAACCGATGCCGAAAAACAGTGAAGGCCAACAATGGTGAGGACACCAAACAAGATGCAGCGGGTGGAAGACATTCTCAGCAATCGCAGAGTGAGCCTCGCAACCATTGCATGGGATTTGGAAATATCTGTTGGAAATGCTCATTCCATCGTCTGTCACCAGTCAGGTTCTAAGCTGGCTTCAGAACCAAGGAGCGAATTTCTATCAGGGCATGTAATGATTAGTGCAACTTTCTAACAAATGCCTGCAACGATTGAGATTGTGTAGAGAAATAATGGGCTGTATATGTGTCATTTTGTATTATAAAATACTTCTCAGTAAACTGTTTTTTGACCTAAATTGTTCAAGTTACTAATTTTTGAATGCCCTTAGTTATTTTAATAAAACCATAAAATTAAAAATTTTATCTGTTTGGAAAAAAGAAAGAAAAAAAAAAAGATGAAAAAGGTGTTGATGTTATCTTAGATAATCCAACATTCAGTCTATTTCTATATGTTTTTACGTTGCAAAATTATTGATTTATCTAATATCATGCAGAGGTATTAATAGTCTATAAATATTTATACATAAAAAAGAGGAAGCCTAATTTGATGCCAAGCGTACTTGGAACGCAATCCAAATGAAATCTATTGATAATTTATCGAAACATTTTATTTTAATATCTTTGAAAACAAATACATTGTGCTAATTAAAAATGAAAACTCTTTTTTCCCCTTTGTTATCACGAGAGAAAAATATTGTATATTGTATTCGTAAAAACTTTCGAATTCCGGTTTGTGGCGTTTCAACACGTTTTGGGGTCCCCTGAACACGATTTGATCATTTAAAAAAATTATTATGTGCCTGTGTATGTGTGTATGTGCATGTCTGTGTATGTCAAGGGGCAACCAGTGTCAAAATTTTTCTGGTTGCTCTAGATCAAGAACTAATGCACAGAATTTTATGAAAATTTAAATTTAGTTGCCCCTTGAGATAAGCTGGTGTCCAAACATTACGTGGTATGTATTCAAGAAGTAAAAGTTGGAGAAATATTATTTTTTACTCATCATAGTTGACGGATATACAGTCGGTAACAAAAGTGTCCGAACACTAGCAAAAATTCCTACGTAAAAAAAGTACACTTCATACGGTTTTGTTAAATAAATCCTTGTCGAATCCTGTTCTTAGTCAGTGTAAGAACATGATTCGACAAGGATTTATTTAACAAAACCGTATGAAGTGTACTTTTTTTACATAGGAATTTTTGCTAGTGTTCGGACACTTTTGTTACCGACTGTACCTTATTAAATAATAAAACTTAGTTACATCTATTTTTATGAATGGTATTTAAAACATTCTTTGAAATGCAATATATTTACTTGTTTTCTCTTTTAGGCTGTTATCTACTGCCGGCGTCTACTGATCACCATGCTTTGGACACAGGCACTAGTGGCAGCACTTGCTATAACAAGCGTAAGCAGAATTTTCTTTTTTTCGCTCGACTATGCCCAAGTTTTACTTTTACTTCGTAATCCCCCACTCTTGTAGTTTCATTTAAATACTTTAAATGATATTCAGATATGCGTAAAACGTTTACTTCCGCTTTCTCTATACGAAATATGAGGGAAAAAAAATATTTTTAAAAAACAAAATCTCACTTATACATTTTTATTTATTTATTGTTTGGTAATTTATTATATAGTACTTATATATCAGACTTGTATGCTTCACTCGGAGTACGCCTGTAAATCTTCGTCAGATAAAGACAGATAGCAGATGACAGAATTATAATACGAAGAATTAGAAAAATACCCAGGGCCAGCGCGGGAATCGAACCCATTCTCCTACACTCGAATGCGATTATCAGTGTGGTGACATTACCACTCGGCCACAGAAGGCCCTATTGTTTGATTTTTACTTTAAAAATAAATGAATAAATAAATAAAATTACCAAAAATTTAATATATAAAAGAAATTTTTTATTTAGTGATCACTTTGGTGTTCAATACATACATGTTATATTAAATATGATCTGTTTATATATTCTTGAAATTAATATTAAAATTTATTTTTTACGAAAACAGACATTCTTTAGATGAATCTTGAGATTTCAGCACTTAGTTTTAAACCAATACCACTTGATATGGAGTTTTTATTGTTTGGTAAATTGCCTGATAAAAGAAAAATCTTTAAAATTAACATTAAAATAATACCGCCCAGACGGTGTATTGGTTACCGTCCTTGATTCCGACACGGTTGGGCCTAGATTCGAATTCCGGACAAGGCACGGATGTGTTGTCCCTGTTAGGGATTGCGATGACTGCTCTTATATATGACCGTGCCCTTTAATGGGTACCCCTTCACAAATGGTCATCAGTTCGGCGACAACCCGGCCAATGCTTAGTTGCAAGTGTTGCGCCATTGAGAAAAATAAAATAAAATAGCAATAATAATAATAATAATAATAATAGCTATAATAATAGTAATAGTGATAGTAATATAAACAATAATAATTTTACGAAGAAATACATGTTTTTAAAGTCTGCTCTTAGATGCGGTTTTATAGAGTAGATAGTGTTCACACACACACAAAATGAAAAAAATAAAAATGCACACTTCTGAATGATTACTTCTTCATATCAAAATGATAATAATAAGAAAAGGTGTGTTAAAAATCTTACCGGGAGGAGAATTCCACAGCTACAACAGCCGCTTTCTACCACATGCTTCAATGTCCAATTTCGAATTTTTAAATAATCTTTTTCCACCTTAGAGTGGCAAATGACACTTCGTAATTTTAAAACGATTTCCAGTATTGTCAATTAGCATTGAAATGATTTAAATGCGTATATCTATATAATTTCTTACAAAGGTATGTATATTATTTAATGAAGAAAGTGTCGGAAACATAGATATAGTAATAAGATATAGATTGATCATCGCGGGGGAAAATATGATTCCTTTTCATTTTGGGAAAGACGAACATTTTACTCTCTGATGGCTGTCTTTTCCCGAGTGAATACACACAGATAATTTAGCTTTTAAAATTTACAAATAATTTACATACTAAAGGTGAATGAAAAACACCAGATACAGTTTCACATTTATTTTTCTTTCTCTTTTTCGTCTTTCTTTGTCCTTTGTTCTTTTTTCATCTTTTCCCTTTTTTTTTAATAAACAGAGACATCTAAAGAATGATATGTCTATGAATTATTAATTAATTAATTAAAATTAACTTTAAAAAATACCCTGAAATATAATAGCAGTATTTACATCATAATAATAACAAAGCAATTAATTATGAAAATTATACTTTGATTAAATTAGTGAAATATGCCAAATACACAAATATATGTGGAATATAACTTATATTTGGAAAGTTATTCTACTTGCTTTAATAATTTTTTTCGTACAATTAAATGCCATACAAATTTCGTCATTCAGAATATGCATCAACTTTTGGGATAGTTCTATTCTATTCTATTACTGTTGCCGTATTTCATACTCTCTAATGGCTGATACCAAAGCTTTTTTTCGGTATCAAAAATCTTTGGTAGATAACATGGGGATGACAGATTTCCCGTTTCAGGACCTACAGCAGCTTATTGGCAAGTAGTGCAAATACCTTTATTGAAAATTTTAACTGCAGTAAATTCCCGCTCGGTAAAGTATGGGGAACTTAGGTAATCATGTAACTTTTCGACCTCGGTGTTTTTACTTTTTTACGCGTTTTCAGGTGTGAGGAGTCCGAAAATATCTCAATGGGTACAGTGTTTGTCTGTAGGGTGTCTGTTAGTTTGTTAGTGTGATAGTATATTAGTTTGTTAGTCTGAGTACACGATATCTCACGAACAAATAATCGCAAAGAGGTCAGATCAGTTTTAAAATATTATTCATGACACTGGCAAGAACCCTATTCATTTGCAACATTTTAATTAAAAAACTTCAGAAGTTATTCGAAATTTACGATTTTCTTAACATGGGAGAATAGGACAAAATTTCACTCAAACGTGCATGAAAAGAAATATTTTTATCGTAAAGATATAAGAACAGCTTTTAAATATCAGTTTTGATGCCGGGATGAACATCATTATCTATAAACATACTAGTTTGAAAATTTTGCAAGTTATTTGGAATTTACGAATTTCTTAAAATGGCAGAATAGTTCAAAATTTCGCATAAACGTCCGTTTTGAGGGATATTTTCATCGTAAAGATGTCAGACCACTTTTAAAATATGATATAACATGCTGGTATAAACATCCTTGACTATGAATTTTCTAATTTAAAATTTAGCAAGATATGAGAAATTTGCGATTTACTTAGCAAGGCAGAATAGGACAAAATTTCGCATAAACGTCCATTTTGAGGGATATTTTCATTGTAAAAATGTGAGACCACTTTTAAAATATCATTTAGGATACTCGCATTAAAATCCTCGACCAAGAATTTTGTAATTTAAAAAATTCTTAAGTTATTCGAAATTTACGATGTACTTAACATGGCAGAATAGCGCAAAATTTCGCATAAACATCCATTTAGAAGAATATTTGCATCATAAGTATGTCAGACCATTTTTAAAATGACATCTATGATGCATGTTTGAATATCATTGACTACGAATATTCTAATTTGAGTTCGAATAATTTCGTAAGTTATTCGAAATTTAAGATTTTTATGAACATAGCAAAATTGGGCGATATTCCATATAAATTTGCATTTTGGGGATTGTTGCTTTGAAAACAGTGTGGAATTGCATGAAAACTAATCTACGAAACTGGCTCCACTAAAATAAATTAATAGGTTAGAATAAGGTAAATATATCGAATTGAACAGTGGGTAGCCCTTTATGTGGGGATTTCATTATATAACTGAGTCGAGCGAATCGTCAAATTCATTTCTCTTAGCATGAATATAATATTTTCCGTACTAGAAATTTATGAAAACATACATATGATGGGGAACTGAGCACAGTCCGACTATGCCAACTAGTTATAAATTATTTTTGTTAATTAAAGTTTAATATTGAAAATTTATTTAAAGAGACTAATCGCTAAAACACATGCTGTTTTAATCTTTGTTTTCTTGCCGCTAATTTCCAGTTAGATGATTGTCACACAGTTTGGGGCATTTGGCGTTTCACACGCATAGAGTGCATATCAGCTTATAGTTTGTTAGTAATTAAAAAATGAATATACAGGGTGAAGCAAAATTCTTGCCCAGATTATAAAAATTCTTTACAAAATAACTGTTTAATATAATAATATAACTTTTGTATCACAGGATAGCTCAGTTTTAGTAACTTTTTTGTGCAATCGATGTCGCGAGTGCTTCTTCAAGAGTGACTCTGGGAAACATTTGTAAGGAAGATATCATTTTCGGCTGAAATGGCGTCGATTCATGAGAAAGCCCAATGTGTGCTTTGTTTTCACTAAACGGAATTGCCCATTGATGCTCAGCGTAAATTTCGACGTCGTTATGGACTCAACCCTCCAAATGCAAAATCAATAAAGCGATGGCATGAAAGGTTTAAAGAGGGTGAAGCAACCGTTGATCGCGTTGTTCAGCAATCGTTTCAACAATCTCCTACTGAATCCACTCGTCAAGCATTACGTGAAGTTCAAATACCGCAAACAAGTTTGGTAAGAATTCTTCATAAAAGGCTTCGGTTGCATGATTATAATTTGCAAATCCTTCAGGACTTTCAATCAAATAATTTTCAGAACGCTTGGCGGGAACCCGAATACTGCTCAGACGTTCTCCGAGCTACCAAAGGGGCACACATTGAAATTTACTTAGGTAAATGATCTTATTAAAAAAATATATATAACAGTACTTTCAATATATCCAAACAAACATATGTCTAATTGTGATAGTTGGAGCGCAATAAATACTTATAATCAAGGCAAGACTTTTGGTTCACCCGGTATATTCTTTATACATAAATATATGTATGCATATAAAAAAAGAATATGTGTGTGTTGTTTCTGTATGTATCTGCGCTTTGTAGGAAAACAGCTGATCGCAGAGATACACAAATTTGTATGGAGATTCGTAACGACCTCTCATGATGCCCCCTCCCCCTCCCCTCCTTCCCTTAAGTCTTTTTCCGAAATTTTGATTAGTTTTTTTTTTTTTTTTTTTTTTTCTATTAACTAAAATATGAAAATATTACCTCATAATAACTTTCACATTAGTCATTTAAATATAAGCTTTAAACTTAATTGTTGTCAAAAAGATTACGAGATGACCTTTTTTTTTTTTTTTTTTTTTCTTCCGACATAAAAAGAATGTATTTTCACGCGAATAACAAAAAATTATCAAAAATTATTCTTATGTTTATGGGCAAAATGAAGTTTGTGTCAATAATAAAAAACTCAACGTGTTTCTTCCTACTTTTGTTTCATATATATTTTTTTCCTTTCTTCTATATTCAATAGAAGAAAGTATTGGATTCGTAAAAATTTTCGACATCGGGTTTTTGAGGGATTTACACGTTTTGAGAGTTGTAGAACACGGTTTGACTATTTTTAGAAAATGTCCGTCTGTCTGCCTGTCTGTGTGTGTGTGTGACAAAATTTTGTGGCAACTGTATCTCAGGTACTACTGCACGAAATTTCATACAATTTGGTATGTAGTTGCACATTGACATAAATTAGCGCCTATCAATTTTTGGTAAAAATTGTCCAACAGTTGCCATCCCGCTTTTTCTAAATTTTAACATGGTGGTATAGGACAAAATTTTGTATAAAGAGAATTATTTTTTCTCTTTATACAAAAATAATTATATAAAGAGAATTAAAATGGCATTAATAGGTCCTGTACAACAGGTTTGTGTACAGGGACACGCAAAACAGTGTGTGTAACTCTGTGTCTATCGCTGAGTTTTTGCTAACAGTGTGTGTAACTCTATGTGTAACTAACAGTGTGTATGTAACCCTGTATATAATTAACAGTGCCTGTGTCACTCTCTGTATAACTCTGCCTTCTTTTTAACTATGATTGTGTAACTCCGTGTGTAACTTTGTCTTTTTATTAACAGTGTGTGTAATTAACAGTGTATGTAACTCAATGTATAATTTCGCCTTTTTATTAACTGTGTGTGTAACTCCGCATGTAAATCTTTTTTTTTTTTTTTTGACAAAGTGTGTAACGATGTGTGTACCGCTAATTTTTTGCTAACAGTGTGTATGTAGCTCTGTGTGTAACTCTGCATTTTTATTAATAGTTTGTGTGTAACTATGTGTGTAACATTGCCTTTTTATAACAGTGTGTGTAACTCCGTGTTTAACTCTTCTTTTCTGAACAGTGTATGTGTAACTCTATGTGATTCCATGAATATTTACGGGATATAGAGTGTGGACAGACAGACAAACCTAAGTCATTAACACTTTTCAACTTTGCTGGAAAGTGTTAAAAACTTTTAGGAAGTGATAAAAACGCTTAATGTGAACGGAAATGCAATTGCAGCAAATTTCCAATAATATCCCTTAATGTAGCTGAATATTTTTGTGTGGCCCTGTACATTTAATGCTAATTATACAGCATTTTATGGAAGGCATTCTTTTGTGCATAAGAATAATGTATTTTAATTTTATTAGACTTGTGTAAAGTAAAGTAATTAAAATTTGGTTTCTAGAAACACCTCCCATGTAACGCAATGCTTTTAAGTACTTTCGGGTGTCCCTGTATACAAACCAGTGATGGTATTTACTTCATTTTCAATGGAAAACATCGAACCTGTGAACTTAAATAATATATTTCAATTCCATTAATACTTGTGCTAAGGAAACGTATCAAAATGCGGTTTATAGAAATATGTCTTATAGAACACAATACTTTGGAAAATTTTTGGGTGTCCCTGTACACAAACCAGGACAGGAACGCACTGCATTTTCAATAGGGAATACGATTTATCAGTTTCAAGAAATTCCATTCATATTTACGGGAGTTAGAGCGCGGACAGACAGACAAACTGAAGGCATTAAAACTTTTAAACCTTGTTGGAAAGAGTTAAAACAAGAATGAAAAATCATGCAGTACGCATTGATTATTAACACTTTCCAACTGTACGTACTTGTTGTATCGTATAACTTTCAATATTATTTCCCTACATTATCACACCGCAGACAGAAGCATAGAAAAATATAGAGATTGACTAATTGAATTTAAACCACTCTTAGACGTCGTTGAAAAACGATAAAAAGGCTTAATGCAAAAGAAAATTCAGCCGTTAACTGCTGCCCTTAATGTATTCGAATATTTTAGTGTAGTCCTCTAAATCTGAAGATTGGTCATATCATATTCTATACAAAATATTATTTTAGAATCTTAAAATGCATTTCAATTTCTTTATGATTTTTACAGTAGAAAGTTATTTAAATGTGATTTTTAAAAATGTCTGTCCTAAAACGCAATGCATTGGAAGTTTCGTGTGTGTCCCTGTACACAAACCCGTTGTGCAGGCCATATTAATGGCATTTTAAATAGGAAACATTCCATAGTGAACTTATTTCAATTTTTAAAAATTCTGAAAATATTTAAGTACTCTCGGGCCGGGAGACAGACAGATAGAAAGATAGACAATCGAACAGAAAAGTAAACAAATTAAATCATATTCGCACTTAAAAATCGTTAGAAAGTGTTAAAAACGCTTACTGTAAAAGAAAATGCAATTACAGCAAATTATTATTAATAGCTCTTAATGTAACTTAATATTTTTATGTGGCCCTGTAAGACTAATAGTAATCATACTGTATTCTATAGAAAGCATTCCTTTGTGTATATGAATAACATATTTTAATTTCATTAAGCTTTGTGCAAAGTAAAGTTATTAAAATTTGGTTTGTAGAAATACCTCTCATACAAGTCAATACTTTCAAGTCTCCCTGTACACAAACCAGTGGTAATATTTACTCCATTTTACATAGGAAACATCCGATAGTGAACTTGAATAACATATTTCAATTTCATTAAGATATATGTACAGCAAATTTATTAAAATATGATTTACAGAAAAACTTCTCATAGAAAACAGTAGTTTGCAGTACTTTCCGGTGTCCCTGTACACAAACCAGTAGACGTATTCACTCCATTTTCAATAGAGGACATCCGATAGTGAACTTGAATAACATATATTAATTTCAAGGTATTCCATAAATGTTTACCGGATGCACAAATTGAAATTATATTCACACTTAAAAATTGTTAGAAAGTGTTAAAAACGCTTAATGTAAATGAAAGTGCAATTCCAGCAAATTTTTATTAATAGTTCTTAATGTAACTGAATAATTTTGTAGGGCTCTGTAAATCTAATACTCATCATATTATATTCTATAGAAAGCATTCTTTTGTGCATATGAATAACATATTTAAATTTCATTAAGCTTTGTGGAAAGTAAAGTTATTAAAATTTGTTTTATAGATATACCTATCATAAAATGCAATGCTTTGGTATACTTTCGAGTGTCCCTGTGCACAAACCAGTAGTGGTATTTACTCCATTTTATATATGAAATATCCGATAGTGAACTTGAATAACATTTTTCAATTTGATTTTGATTTGTGTACAGTAAAGGTATTAAAATAAGATTTATAGAAATATCTGCCACAGAGCGCAATGCTTCAGAAAACGTTTAGGTGTCTCTGTACGCAAACCAAAAGAGATATTAACTCCATTTTCAATAGGTAACATCCGATAGTGAACTTAAATAACAAATATCAGTTTCAAGAAATTAAATAAATATTTATGGGAGTTAGCGCGTGAACAGACGGAGGGACAGACGAACAGACAGATACGCAAATTGAAATCATATTCACACTTAAAAATTGCTAGACAGTGTTAAAAACGCTTAATGTAAACGAAAGTGCAGTCCCAGCAAACTTTTATTAACAGCTCTTAATGTAACTGAATATTTTTGTGTGGCCCTGTAAATCTGATGCTGATCATACCATCTTCTGTAGAAAGCACTCTTTTGTACATATGAATAACATATTTCAATTTCATTAAGCTTTGTGGAAAGTAAAGGTATTAAAATTTGGTTTAAAGAAATACCTCTCATAGAAAGCAATGCTTTGGAATACTTTCGAGTGTCCCTGTGCACAAACCAGTGGTAGTATTTATTCCATTTTATATATGAAACATCCGAAAGTAAACTTGTATAACATATTTCAGTTTCATTGAGATTTGTGCACAGTTATGGTAATAAATATGGCTTACAAAAATACCTCTCATAGAACACAATGTTTTGGAATACTTTCGGGTGTCCCTGTACACAAACCAGTTGAGATATGAACTCCATTTTCAATAGGGAACATCCGATAGTGAATTTGAATAACATATATCAGTTTCAAGAAATTCCATAACCATTCACTTTTCAACCTTGTTGGAAAGTGTTAAAAAGGAAAAAATGGTTAAACTTACCTTTATATATCAATTGTAAAACTCTCCGCATTTAAGGGATAAAGTTTGTCGCATTTAGGAAAATGTTGTAAACAGACCGTTAAATGCGATAAAAAAATTTAAACCCCTTTAATTAAAAATGTGTAGTATTTTCTTTAATTTGCTTCTGATGGGTGTAAACGATATTCAAGCACATGACATAACAGTGGTTATTTGACCTTTAAAGATAAATTAATAAAATTACAGTTACTTTTTAAAAATATTCCATCGCAATTAGGAAAAGACGTCCGAAAGCCATAGTGAACAATGTTTATAGCAAAAGAAAATTCTACTAGAAAAAAACTTTAATTTTTTAAAAAAAGTTTCGCGAACCATTCTTGAAATGTGTATCTACCATTATGATTTATCAGTATGCGATTTATGCATTAAGATTTTCAGTAGAAGTACTTTGTCGCATTTATGGGTTATCACATTTAGGCACAATGACCTTATATGAGATATAACATGTTCTTTATATTTCCAAAACTTTAAGGTGATTCCTTAAGAATCTTTCTGGATATTTGACAAAACGTCTAACTTTGAAAGTGTCCAAATGCTTATTAGTAGATAGTGTATACTTACATTACAGATCTGACATTTTTTTAGGTATAAACTATACAAAACTTTCCATAAATGACCGGACAATTTCGATTTTAGACGTTTTGTCAAATATCTCAAAATGTATTGGCGAACCAAATTGAAACTTGAAAAGTGTAAAGAAAATCAAAACATATATAAAACCACTTTTAAACACGTATATATATTTTTTTAATTAAAAATGCAAATGAAGCTTTTCGCTACTATTACAGTCGGTAATAAAAGTGTCCGAACACTAGCAAAAATTCCTATGTAAAAAAAAATACACTTCATACGGTTTTTTTAAATAAATCCTTGTGTAATCCTGGTCTTAGTCAGAGTAAGAACATGATTCGATAAGGATTTATTTATCAAAACCGTATGAAGTGTACTTTTTTTACATAGGAATTTTTGCTAGTGTTCGGACACTTTTGTTACCGACTGTACGTAGAATCATCAGGTGATGTTTTTTAACATAAGAAAAGAGAGTAGACAGCATTATATATATATATACCGAAGTAGTTTTATACGGTTAAAGTAAAAAAATTAAGTTTTGTACACAACATGATGAGTCACTTGAGTTCCTTTGGGGTTACACCAGGGTTACATACCAAATCCTGTAAAATCCTTTGATGGAACCCCAAAGAAACTCAAGTGACTCATCATGTTGTGTACAAAACTTAATTTTTTTACTTTAACCGTATAAAACTACTTCGGTATATATATAATGCTGTCTACTCTCTTTTCTTATGTTAAAAAACATAACCTGATGATGCTACGTAATAGTAGCGAAAAACTTCGTGTACGTGTACATTTTTAATGATAAAAAAAATTATAAGTGTTTAAAAGTGGTTTTATACAGTCGGCAGTAAAAGTATCCGAGCACTAGCAATAATCCCTGTCTAAAATAAGTACACTTACTGCTTTGTTAAATAAATACTTGCCGAGTCATGTTCTTAGTCTAAGACCATGATTCGACAAGGATTTATTTAACAAAACGGTATTAAGTGTACTTTTTTGGTATCGGAATTAATGGCTAGTGCTCGGATACTTTTTCTGCCGACTGTATATGTTTTGACTATGTTTACACGTGAAATCATTGTAAATTTTAAACTTTTAGAAGTTTTTAATTTTAATTGTAAAGAAATGTTTTACCTTTCAGCGAAAATTTTGTCTGGAAAGCAAAAGCGGGACCAGTAAAAAAAAAAAAAAAAAAAAAAAAATAAATAAATAAACAAAACCAAAATGTCTGAGATTACTCGGTAAAACGTAATGCTTTAAATGCGTTCTGGCATATGATTAGAATTGTATTATCAGTAATGTGTGTGTGTAGCATGTGATTATGAGGCTTCTTCTAATTATCTGTATACATTTTTATGAGGCTATCTATAGATTCATTGAAGTATGGCGATTTCTTCAAAAATCAGAGAAAAAATTGCCATTTTTTTTTAATTATAACACTTACAGTCGGTAACAAAAGTGTCCGAACACTAGCAAAAATTCCTATGTAAAAAAAGTACACTTCATACGGTTTAGTTAAATAAATCCTTATCGAATCATGTTCTTACACTGACTAAGAACAGGATTCGACAAGGATTTATTTAACAATACCGTATGAAGTATACTTTTTTACATAGGAATTTTTGCTAGTGTTCGGACACTTTTGTTACAGACTGTAGTCTAATAAACCCAATTATTCAGTGCAAATACATTTTTAGAAAATCTGACATACTACATTACACACAGCATATTACGATCAGATTGCAAAAATATTAAGTGTGTAATGAAATGTGAGCATTTTTATTAAATAAATTCTAATTATGCATGCACAAGCATTTTAAAAAATTTCATTTGTATAAATTATTAAATTATTGAGTTACAGTCGGTAACAAAAGTCTCCGAACACAAGCAAAAATTCCTATGTAAAAAATATACACTTAATGAAGTTTTGTTAAATAAATCCTTGTTGAATCCTGTTTGTAGACTGACTAAGAACAGGATTCGACAAGGATTTATTTAACAAAACTGGATTAAGTGTACTTTTTTTTGTATAGGAATTTTTGCTAGTGTTCGGAGACTTTTGTTACCGACTGTACTATGAAAACCCCAAACAAATATCGTATAAATTCAAAAAGTTGCCAGTGGTAGAATAAATTGAATTTCAGTTCATTAAAAATAAAAAGATAGGTGACTTTATCAATATTTATCTGCAATCAACAAACACTATATTGCCATTGATAAAATCAATATAAAAACGTGAGTAAAAACTCCTTATAAAAAAGCTTTTTTTTTTTTTTTTTTTCTCGACAGAGGAACTGAATAATAGTTCATTCTACCGCCTACAACTTTTTGAATTTCCACGATATTTGTTCGGGGTTTTCATATAAGCAGCTCAATATTTTAATAATTTATGCAAATGAAATGTTTTTAGCGCTTGCGCATGCGTAATTAAAATTTATTTCCTAAAAATGTTCACATTTCATTAGATATTTAATATTTTTTTCAATCTGATTGCAGTATGCTGTGTCTAATGCAGTATTTCAAATTTCCTGAAAATGGCTTTGCATTGGGTTTAATAACTTGCGTATTATAGTTTTTAAAAAAAGAGACGAATTTTTTTTTGCAATTTTTTAATGAAACCGTTATATCTCCATGAATATATACGGTGGCTCAATAAAACCTCATACAGGATTATTGCAAGAAACCTCATAATCACATGCTACAGCCAAAATACATTTCTTGCATTACTTTTTACAGGATTATCTCAAATATTTTCATTTTTGATCAATTTTTTACTGGTTCCCTTTTGCTTTGGGGTCGAAAATTTTGCTGAAATATGTGATGGGTAACATGTTCTTTACACTCCTGAACTTTCAAGATAATGCATAAAGTATGTTTTTAGATATTTGACAAAACGTCTGAATTCGCGAAAGTGACCGTTCATTTACGGAAAGGTAGTGTAAAACAGTGCCGTATTGATATACCTTAGGCTTTAAAAAATGTATGAGCTCATCTTTTAACAATGTGCCACTTGAAAAAGAAAAAAAAAAAAAAGGGTGTTTTTTGGTTTTTGTTTTTATTTGCCATATAGTTTGGGACAAGTGTAACCTCAGCTTAATGTTAATATACCCATATACGATACCTTAAGAGATATGCGGTGCCAGTGTTCAGATGGCGAAAATTTTCACGAATCTCGGTCTTTTTGAATTTTTAAAATATCTCAACTCGTGACAAAGTTGTTGTCTTTACCTATACACCTTTGCGAGCACTTTACAAAAAAAGTAATACAATAGGCATCTAAAAACTAAATATCTATATAATATTTCTCTATCGTGGACCAGTTTCAATTATTTTTTGTCGAAACGATACGATACGCGAGGATAAAAATATATATATATATATTTATACATGGACAATATTTAAGCACGCGAACTTAGCTCAATCGACTAATAAGAAAAAATGACGACATTTATCTGATGAGATTATTTTGCAAAAAAATTCAATTTTAACAGTTGTTTCTTCAGAATCTTTGCAAGCGTCATTTTAAGCCTAGCAATATTTTAAAGATATATACAGAACTTTTGTGTCTTAAATTGACTAAAAAACACAATCATAAAAAATATAATCAAAATAGGAATTAGTTTATTTTATTTCATTTATTTATTTACATAATAATAATAATAATAATAATAAGTCGCCAACATGACGACAAAAATTTAAAAGGCGTCGTGGGAGTCCTATATTAAAACTGTACTGCCTGTGGAAATATGAAAATTGGGTCGTGAACCATGAATTTTATTTGGAAACATTTCTTTAAATGATTTTGGTTTCACTACTGTACAGTATAAATTTGGTTTTAATAATAATAATCAAAATTTTAATTAGGTGGTGAAATTGGTATAACAATTAAGAGTTTTAAATTTCAAAGGTAAATAAGAAAAGAAATAAAGTGCGAATATTTCGCGCGGGTTTGCTAGTCATAATAAAATGAAGTACTTTTATTGGGTTTTTGCTTGGTAAATTTTCATACTTAATCGAAAAGTTTTTATATTATTTATTTATTTAATTGTGGTTTAATTAAACATAAAATATTAAGCTAGGAGTAAGTATAAGAAAATCAGAAGTGGACAATGTTAACATAAAAATATTTATTAAAGAATTGTGTATAATTAATATATTCAAAAAGAATTATGACAGTTTAAACAATTTTGATATTTTAAATTTTATGTCATTATTAAATGTTTCTTCAATGTACTAACCACCACGATTGCTTTTCTAACATAATTTCTAACTATTTTAATGCCTTTAACTTAACACTTCCACAAAACTCTGGAAAAAAAAAAAAAAAAAAAGAGAGCAGGATATTTGATTTGGTTGAAAATTAAACGACATAACTAAAAAAGTAAAGTAAAAAGTTATAAGTGATACAATCAAGGTGTTTGAGGCAACTGAAACCATGCTGGTTACACTTTGCCTCACTTACAAAATTTCTGAGGTAGATATCTCCACGGGTGACAAGCCAAAAACTTTAGAAATAGAAAAAATATGAAATTATATTTAAAATCTGCATACAAAATTTTCTTTGCTTACTAAAAAATGTTGAGTTTACTTTACAAATGATGCAATGGCAAACTTTCAAAGTTTAACACTACCACTCTGTCGGAGAGTGAAAGTGTACGCAATTTTTAAAGCTTCTAAAACTATGACTATATCATGTTTCATTTGGTTTTCTGAGGCTAAATATAACAGAGATAGGTTCAAATAAACAGTTCTGAATCCAGCTCCCCTTCACCCTACATAAATAAATAAGAATAATGATTTTAAAATTATTTTTAATATAAAATCGAAGATGTTATTATTACGACTTTATATATAATGCCATAATTTTATTCACTTATTACTTCCATTGCCCGACTACTGTAGATAATGGAAGTATAGGAATGGAAGGATTTATTTAATAAAACAGTATTAAGTATACTTTTTTTACATAGAAATTATTACTAGTGCTCAAATAATTTTGCTGCCGATTGTATGCGAAGTTTTGGTAAAAGTAATCCATTTTAGATATCCTTTCTCATATATTACGTGGTATTACAGGAAATTTAACAGTCATCCTGATTAGGTAGGTTAGTTTTAGATTTTGGAAATTGGTGTTTCAAAAAATAATTCTACAATTTTTTTTTTTTTTTTTTTTTTTTTTTTTTTTTTAATTCGCTATGTGAACTTTGGTTTATATGTCCTTACACGTGTATAGCTTTCTTTTACCGGAAAATTTTTAGATGTTTACTTCGTTAGGTCAAATTTATGTCTTCTAATCACATTATCTCCAAAAAAAAATGCATATAATATGTGTAATAGTGGATAATGGAAGTCGTGTGGTTGTTTCACACCAGATTTTTTTTTTTTTTTTTTTTTTTTTATCAAGATTTTATTTATGTACTTTTCCGAGACTTCGCGGTTTAAATGAGATAATGTTTGCATCTGAATGTTTTATTCCTACAATGTTTTAAACATTTTTTTTTTATCGCTAAATCATCAGAATATTATCACCAATTACTAATCGAGAATAATAGGAAATAAATGCCATAAGATTTGTTACTGTTGTCTGTTACACATTATCTTTGTTCTTGATCAATCCTTTGCTAACTCATCGAGTAATGTGTTAACCACTGTTCCGGAAGAAAAAAAAAAGGCTTTGTGCTATTTTAAATATTTTACTGTTCAAAATTGCCTTTATATTTTTATAATTAATATTTCTCATGTGGTCAGTTGGCAACAGTGTATATAGAAACAATAGAATTATTATCACTGCGTCACGTTGATGCCTGAAGTTATCCGCACTGATTTTTTATTCATGACTCATCTGCTCTATATAGTTTTTTCACCGGTTACACTTATGTACTAGATAATTTTAAACGTGTTGCATTCTTTATCATTGAATATAATATAATTCACTTAACATAGCATGATTGGTATGTTACGTTTACGTGCAGGGCATTTATCGAGTTGCATTTTACAGATGAATGAGCAACAATAGTCATTTGAAAATGATGCTAGATTTAAATAGTTGAATAATTAATAGATATTTCAGTCAGGCCATTTAAAATGATGTTATATCTTCATGAATTGTAACGGTAATGATTTCTATGATTTTAGAACCGATAATTCTTTAAAATATTGTCCGCATTATAAATGTGTATACAGTGAAAATTGTGATGCCAGATTTGCTATATAACACTATGATGCATACTTTTCTATATAATAGCGGCATTTACCTGTTTAGTTCCAACCATCAACGATTTGCAGTCAGTATATAAATAAGTCATTTCAGTCAAAAGTAATATATTTTATTTATAAATTATAAATAATTAATGATTATTGAACTTGATATAAATTTATTAAAACCATAAAATTATATAATGATATCAAATATAAGTACTTTATATTTTTATTCATAAATTATTTATTAATTGAATTATAATTTACAAATTATTATTTTAATCTTCATTATAAAACTGCATTTGATAAAAATGTATTATTGATAAATTAACTATTAAATAATCGTTGTAATAATCTTTGTCAATACATCATGATGAATAATTATAATTATAAATTAATTTGTATTTTCTTAATTATTCTAATTCACGCTTAAAAACAATAAGCAATAAGTTAGTTTATATTGTTAAATTATCGGAAACTATATTGCTAATTGAATGTTAAGTAATTAATTAAATGATATAATATTTTTTATAAAATGCATTTAATAAAACTGTAGTATAATAAGAATCTTGTATAGATAATCTTGTTATAAAGAGTAATTATTATGAATAAATTAATTTATATTTTCTTAATATTCTGATTAACGCTTTTTGTATATACACAGATGTTCCAAATTAAAACAACAATTTATTTATCGTTTTCTTCTTTTGCACAAAACTTTTAAACAAATAAACATATGGACATAAAATTTGGATGGCATGTTTGTTATCATATCATTAATCGAATTTTATATAATTTTAGCACAAATAATAATATTTAAACTAATAATTATTCAATTTTTCTCAAAATTTAGCTTTGAACAAAAGGAAAAAAGGAATTTTAGAAAAGAAAACTTAATATGAAAACTGGTGTTGAGAATGCATTACAGACAGTTGAAAGCGTACATGCCTTCAAATGTTAAGCTAAATCCCGATTTTTCTTTCTGAATTCACTTTTCTTTTGCTGTTATAACGGACTTTTTAAAAAAATATAATTACTAATTTATAAACTATGAGTATCATTAGATAAAAATTAATAATAAAAATGACGATAACTAATTTTATACTGAACGTCTTATCCAATTTTCAAAGTTTGTATGTATATTTTTATTTGCACGGAGAAAAAAAGAAGGAAAAGGGAGAAACATAAAAGTGAATACAGGAAGCAAAGTCCGGTTTAAATCTAACACTTGGAGCATGTGTATCTTCACCTAACTGTAATGAATCCTTATGGACTATTTTTAAGTTTTCTTTTCTAAAATTGTTTAAATTTTTCATTTTTTTTTTTTTTTTTTTTTTTTTTTTTTAAATCTTACTTTTCAGAAAAATTGAATAATTATTAGTTTAAAAATTATTTCTTATGCTAAAGTTATATAAAATTTGATTAATGATATGATAACGAACATGCTATCCAAATTTTATATTCACATGTTTATTTGTTTAAAAGTTATGCGTAAAAGAAGAAAACGAGAAAAAAAGGTTATTGCTTTAATTTTAAACATCAGTGTATTTAAAAACTATAAGTTAGTTTAAATCATTAATAAATCATGAACTGTAATATTAATTGAATATTAAAAAATATAAATAAGTAATTATTTATACATAGCATATTAATAAACTGTCAATTATTATTTGTAATTGTTGCTTATTTTTAAGTTTGTTATCTTTCTACATTTAAACAAGTCAAAAATAAATAAATAAATAAAATAAAATAAAATAAAAATAAAAATAAATAAATAAAATAAATAAATAGAATAAAAATAACTTTTAAGCGTTTAAAAAATATGTTAGAAACATATTTTGCTTTTGCTTAAGGGGGAAAAGTCTTAGGAAAAATTACTGCACTGAAAATAAATAATAATACAATAAATACAATAGAAGAGTAAATATAGTAAAGAAATGTAACTGCAAATTATAATTTTAAAAATGGAAATTTAGCATTAAATAAACTTTCTAGTTTGTCGTCCCCCCTCCCCCCTACTTTCCTCCAATTCACCAGACATCATAATGTGTGGATAAAGTAAAGAAATTTAACTGCAAATTATAATTATGAAAATAAAATTTTAGCATTAAATAAACTTTCTAGTTTTTCACCCTTCTCCCTCCTTTTCTCCACTTCACCGGGCATCACAATGTGTGGAAGGCTAGGTTTCTCCAGAATTACCTCAGAATAGCGGGTGAAGTGAGACACATGTCAACACTGAAGCACTTTGTAGTCAAGAGAACTCTATTTCAAGTCACAAATGAACGCGTACCAATAGATTAATACACACCAACGAACTCGACAAACTGAACAAAATGTAACTCTCACTCAAATAAAGATATTTTTGACACACACACACACACAAAAAAAAAAAAAATGTAAAATTAAAATTAAAAGATAATATATTGTAAAATGTTACAGAAAAGTTTATAAAGGATAAAGTGGGTTACATAATTTATTTTATATAGTATTATAAATTAAATACAATATAGCAAATAATTTCCCAATTTACTAATTTTCAAAACAATTGGAAATTGCAATAACTGAAGATGTCGTAAATAGTTATCTAATTTAAATACTGTCCCACATCACAAAATTTTTCATCGTCTGCAAGACAACAATAGACTGTTCACACGGCAGACGACACACACGACATCAACAGATCTCAACCACATCCTCCTACAAACTCAACAAATGGACCAATATATTAACTCTCGTTTAAATGAAAATTCTATTGAGGCAAAAATTACGAGAGATATATCATACCTCGTGCACGTCTCGTCATTGTCAGTGGCCAACGAGCCATGGAATGAGGAACAAAAACTGATTTCCCTCCTGACCCAGTTACGAATTCTTAGCAAGGTCAAGAGCCGCTTCCGTAAATGTCTCTTCGGGCTCTTCCAGACCCCCCAGACTCTGTCGGTCATCACAGGTCACTTCCTGAACTGGCACAGCTGTAGAAATTTAGCTCAACCAGCCCGACAACATTATTTATATAATAACGGATAACACACAGTTTTGACCGTACTCGGGTTATTAGAGTAATCAAATACACACAATATGTATACATATCTCCAAACTTCGTAAATAAGATTGAAATCAATCTAATAGGCAATTATACAGATATACGATTTTAGGCGATGTAATATGTTTTAATTGAATAATAGCATTTATTATATTTTTGTTGACTTATTTATTTTAAGAAATCGTCTCTAAATTTACTCCAGAGAAATGAATTGACCAGAAACTAATCATATTTATATGAATTTTGATTATACCAAATAAAAATAAAAAAAAAGAAGAAGAAGAAGAAGAAGAACTTGGAATAATAATTATTTTTAAAATCCCGATGATTTTGAAAAATTGGTTTAATGTATGTAAACATATATTATATTTAAGTAATGTGTATATATATATATATATATATTGGGTTGGCAAGTAATTTCGGTTTGCACCAGTAGATAACGTTATGTTTATTTCGTTATTCTTTTGTCAGTGTTAGAATTTTTTTTTCTTTTGAGATTTGGTAGTCGATACCTTTAGGTTGCTGCAGAAACCAATTCTATGTAATTTTGTTTGCAACTGTCAGTTTACGGTCTGTTAATATGGAGTGCAAAAATAAGCATTTTCGACACATTTTACATTTTTATTTTCATAAAGGCAAGAAAGCGGCTGAGGCTCACAAAGAGATATGTGAAGTTTATGGTGTTGATTGTTTAACAGAACGCACGTGTCAGAATTGATTTAAAAGTTTCGTTCTGGAGATTTTTCACTGAAAAGTGACTAGCGTTCTGGTCGACCTTCTGAAGTTGATGATAACAAAATGAAAAACATAATTGAATCGAATCGTTATATAACTGTGTGAGAGACTGCAAAACAACAAATGAAATTGGAGGAAGCAATCAAAAAGAAAAGGCCAGAATTGTGTTCCACCACGACAATGCGAGGCATATCACACATCTTTAGTAACACGTACTAAACTATTGGAGCTTGGTTGGGAAGTGATGTCGCATATAGTCCCGAATTTGCACCATCGGATTATCATTTATTTCGAAGTTTACAAAACTTCTTAATTCTTAAGTAAACATTTCAGTAATAACGATGACCTCAAATCGCACTTGGTTGATTCTTTTTCTGATAAGGACCAGAAGTTCTATGAGTTCGGTATCATGAAGTTACCAGAAAGATGGCAAAAGATCATCGAACAGAATGGAAGATATTTGACGAATTAAAGTCCATTTCTTGAATAGAAAAAATTGACTTTTATTTCATACTAAAAAACTGAAATTACTTTCTTGCCAACCCAATATCAATTAAGTGTAACTGAATAAAACGGATGCAGAAAAAAAAAAAAGTAGAAATTTAACAAGAATTATAACACGAAAATTTATTAAATTTGTAATAACTATGATCAATTCTAAATAAATTATTTTTTTCAAATATATATATATTCATTCTCGCCAAAACGAATATCCCCTGAAGGCAGTAATGGAGTAATATCTCTAAAGCAGCAAGCTAATTTAACCTACTGCCAATAATCTAACGCAACATAATAAGCAGCGTGGTGCCTTAATGTATGGAATATTCGCATCGTTATATTACATAAAATTGACTACCTATACATATATATATAGAGAGAGAGAGAGAGAGAAAGACGTCCGTGGTTTTCTTTCTTTTTTTCCCCCCCTTAATTATTCAGACGGAGTATTCTTTGATAGATTTTAAAATCCTATATATTAAAGACAGTTTAAATCAATGAATTAATTATTCAAGTCCTGGGTCTTGCCATTATAACTTAAAACAAAGTAATTTCTGAAAAACATATTTTATGGAGTGAAAATTGCCAAGTTATGAAGCTTCAAATTTTTAGACATTCAATTCTTTTAACTACTTTTCTGAGCGTAAAAATATCAGCTTTACGCGCAATTTTTAAAGGAACGTATATTTTTTTTAATTTAGAATATTATTTTTCAATTTGAAGCGCAGCTTTTTATAGGATACTAAATCATTCAGAGGAATCATCAGTACTCAACAACTTCTCTGTATAAATTATAGGATATACCGCGAGAAATTTCTCTAAAATATTTGTTTATTCAATTATTTTGTGAATCATTCACATTTCTCCACACAAAATATGCTTCAGTTTTAAGCAGTTATAAATCAAGCAAATTTGGGTCGCATGTGTTTATATACACAGGGCGTTCCAAAAGTCCCCCCCCCCCCCACTCCTAACTCCTAACTCGAAAATGAGTCGGAGTTTTGAAAAATGGTGAAACACGTATTTAATGAATTCGAGAGGGACCTCTTTTGGTGAAAAAAGTTTGGGCCCGGAGGGGGGGGGGGCGCTAGGGAGGGCAACTTTAAAATTTCAAATAGGAAGGTATATCTTGTGATACATCCATGGAAACGTCTCTTCAAGACAATGAATTTTATATAAATAGTTTCGCCCTACGACGATTATTAAAGGAGACAGATGAGTTTTTAGACTTTTGAAATGTGGATTTTATGCTTATGTATCCCCTTTAATAATCACTGCATGACAAAACTATTTATACCAAATTCATTGTCTTGAAGAGTCGTTTCCCGGGATGTATCACAAGACATACCTTCCCACTAGAAATTTTAAAGTTGCATTCCCTAGCGGCACTTTTACCACCCCCTTGCCCGGGCCTAAACATTTTTGGGCAAAGTATGTCTTGTGATACATCCCTCCTGGAAACGTCTCTTCAAGACAATGAAATTAGTATAAATAGTTTTGTCCTGCAGTGATTATTAAAGGGGATACATAAGTATAAAATCCATATTTCGAAAGTCTAAAAACTCATGTATCTCCTTTAATAAAACTATTTATATCAAATTCATTGTCTCGAAGAGACTTTCCAATTCATTGTCTTGAAGAGACGTTTCCAATTCATTGTCTTGAAGAGACGTTTCCAGGGATGCATCACAGGACATACCTTCCCATTTGAAATTTTAAAGTTACCCTCCCTAGCGGCTCCCCTAGTCGCCCCCGGGCCCAAACTTTTCTCCCCAAAAGCAGTCCCTCTCGAATTCATTAAATATGTGTTTCGCCATTTTTCAAAACTTCGACTCATTTTCGAGTTAGGAGGGGGGGGGGAGGGAATTTCGGAACAACCTGTTATATATATATATATATATATATAATTATAAAGTTGCACCGAATATTCCGCTACTATTCGGTATTAGGACTATTCGGCAGATGACACCGTGTTCAGTTCGGATAGATAAATTTAGAATACAGAATTTAGATTTCCTATTCCTATTTGTTTTTGAATTATTATGATAACAGATACACACAGACCAACAGATAAAAACTCGATTTTCTGATTCAAGAGACCTCAAAACATGTAAATATAGCAAAAACTCAATTGCAAAATTTAATCTAAAAGTAGTGATTGCTCTGCCATATGTGGGTATGAGAAAGTGCATATATATATATATATATATATATATATATATATATTAAAGAAAGACCAATCGATAAAAACTCGATTTTCTGATTCAGGAGACCTCAAAACATGTAAATCTAGCAAAACCTCAATTTCGAAATTTAATCCAAAAATAGTAATTTCTCTGTCATATGTGGGTATAAGAATGTGTATATATATATAGATACACTGGTTCTCAAAATTATAAGGACACCCGTTTTTCTATATTAACTAAACACTGAACACTATTATTTAAACAAATATATTTTTTATTAATTTGAATTTCATTAATAGACGATATTTAAAAAGTTTTATCGTTTTTCTATCTCAAAAAACTTTAAATACGGTAAAAAAAAAAGGATTTTTCAGGGCATCTATTCTCCGACCAGGCTGTACCTCAATCCCGACTGTGGTAGTCGTTATTTTGATCACGTGACGTCACATTCCGACTTTTGATTTGACGACTGTCGTTGCTTAAGGACGGTCGCTATGGAAGTCGGATCGGATGGGTGGTTGGGTTTTACGTCGCACTAGTGCTGCGCAGATGGGCAATTGGCGACGGTCTGGGACACACCCCTAGAGGTGGTCAGGAGACATGCCATCACAATTTTGATCCTCCACGGAAGGAATGGCTCTCCCGCTTCGGTGACCCCTAGAGGTATAATTTTTGATGGGAACATGGAGAACATTGCGGCCACGACAGATTTTACATGCACCAGCCACCATTAGTATACACGACGGTCTTTGGCCGGCTCGAGTACCGAACCCGCAATCTTCCAATTACGAGGCCGGCGCTCTACCGACTGGGCTACCGCGGCCCGGCAGTCGGATCAGAGAATAGATACCCAGGTATTCACAATTATAAGGGCAGCTCGAATCTTAGTAATTTTTTTTTCAGTTAATCTTTAATAATTATTTTATGGGGTCTCTTTTTAGGGTGAAACAGTCAGACATTCTCTCTGGTATATATATATATATATATATATATATATATTAATATTCAGTTTCAATACCATTTCATACAGCGTAGATGATATTCTGAATACATTTAAACTATTTAAAATTGCTTTCCACTTGTATGCACTTAATATGATAAGTTTTTTTCAAATTTTAGGCCACGGGAAAAGCAATAATACAGAAGTTCTTTCTTCAAACTATTTTCTATTGCTCTAGAAGTAGAGCAAATATGTAAGTCTTGTTGAAAAAAAAATTGTGACCCCCCCCCCCCTCCCCCCTCTAAAATCTAACAAAAATCTGAGAATTCCACGTTTAAAATTTGCGGATGTTCTCTTGATGTTCATAATTCATTCTGCCTTCAGTAGAAACAGCTCCCCAGAGTAACATAGATCCACCTTTAAAATGCCCGATTCATATCTGCCTTTAAAAAATCTGCTCTGTCTTTCGCTATCTTCAGATCGTGCCAGTAACTGTTAGAACCATTTGGTTAATGAAGAATAAAATGTTTTTCATCCGAAAATGCAACATTTTACCATTTCATATTGTCTTTATTCAACTTTAACACAGACGTTCTTTCCTCCATTAAATGCTTATTGATTATTACGGGTTTTTTTTATTCATTTTAACATATTATTAACTATTTTAAACATGCATAAATGTGGACCCTAACCTTTCGGTAAAAATTACGAGCAAATTCAGCAGCAGTCGTTTTGAGTAGAGCAGTAAGAGAAATTATGAGTCTTCGATCTCTGTAAAAAACTCTGATTTTGCATCAGATCTCTCTCCTATGGAGCCAGCAGTTCAACGTTTGATCACATTTCCTTCAGCAATTCTAGATCTTCGAATTTCATTGGAAATACGGCAGATTGAAATTATCCCTCCACTTAAAAAACGCATTTATCATACTTCACTACATGAACGTTCTATTTTTTTCGAGGAATTATCAGTAATGTCCGTCCAAGAAAATTTGAAGGTTTATACAGTAGAGCGCCGATTATCCGAACTCCAATTAACCGAACTTCCAATTATCCGAACAGCTTATTTCTCTATTTATTTTTCTTTATCCGAACTTCCAATTATCCGAACAGCCTATTTCTCCTCCTAAAAAAAAAAAAATTCCTAACCGAACTTCCAATTATCCAAATTCCTGATTCCCAATCCCAACATACGAAAACTGATTTGAAAGATTGTTGCATTATGGCTGTGATTCTTGGAATCTAGAAAAATCCTCAAAATTAAAAAACGTTTGGAATACAATTTTAAATAAAGAAAAAAAAATTATAGTGGATTAGAATAATCTAGTAAAGAAAATGAGGAATGTAAAACAATAAAGGAGATGGGAAGAATCCTAAGTTATGAAGAAAATGAAATTAACGAACAGTTAAATAGTGACGTACATGACCCTGGATAACAGATTTTAAATGATGATGAGATTGTGGATGAGATTCAAGGTGAAAAAGGAAATGAAAACGAATGCTTTGAAAATGACCCAGGTCCATCACATGAAGCCTTTGAATGTTTGGAAACAGCTATGAAATTATTCGAACGGCAGAGCGACGTCTTCTTTGAAGCAAGCAACAATCTAAAGCTTTTTTGCTTAAATTATAAAATCTAGAGTTAAAAAAAAAAAAAAAAAAAAAAACACTTTTAAACACACCAGCACAAATTGGTGGTGTCAGTCTTAAACCTGGATAAAGTGTGAAGGTTTTTCTATTGTCACAATACCCCTTAAATTGTCTGTCCAATTATCCGAACTTTTGCTTATCCGAACTAGGGTCTGTCCCGACGTGCTCGGATAACCGGCGCTCTACTGTATATGAATTACACTGTAAAAAAAACGGAAACTTTTACAGCAAAATGTGCTGGCACCCATATTGCCAGCACATTCTGCTGTTAAATAAGGCAATTTACAGCGGAAACATCTGTAAAAAAAGACTCTTTTACGGCTCTTTCTGCTGTAAATAACTTCTTTTTTACTTTTCTCCCTCCATGCACCCATATTGCCAGCATATTATGCTGTAAATCTACCGTTTTTTTTTTTTTTTTTTTTTTACAGTGTAATCTAGCCCAGTAGTTAACAAATTTGCATGTCAACTGTAATTTATTCGCTAGTAAGTTAAATAAAACGAAAAAATCTTGATTGTCCCTGTAGTTATGAACATCTAAAAACGTGGAGAAAAAATATTTTGCACTATTTTTTATTAATTTTGTTTCATATTAAAAAAAATCTGGAGTGACTCCACTCGACTTTCCGAACATTGAGTAACTAACAGTTTTGTAGATAAAATGAAGAAAGAGGAATTGCTAAACAAACAAAAGAGAGAAAACCATAATAGAGTGTTTTTTTCTCCATATATCACACGAGGTTTTATTTAACGCTACTGAACTTTGAGCCCTTAGATCATAATGATAAAGAATTTTTCGTTTTGTCCCTGTAAAAATCTATAGATGCTAGATTCACCAAAATGCTTATAGTTAGTGCAACAGTGATTTATAATATTCATACAAATTTTCAGCTCAATTGAATAAGGCGTTTAGATGCTATCGCACTTTTAAAAATTTGGTCTCATAGGCCATAATGATAAAGAATTTTTCTTTGTGTCCCTGTAAAAAAACTGTAGTGCTAGATTCACCAAAATCTATACAGTTGGTGCAAATGCGACCTATAACATGTGTACAATTTTTTTGCTCAGATTAATAAGGCGTTTAGACGCTATCACACTTTTAAAAATTTGGCCCCATTGGCCTTAATGATAAAGAATTTTTCTTTGTGTCCCTGTAAAAAAACTATAAGTGCTAGATTCTCCAAAATCTATACAGATTGAGTATCTGTGACCTATAATATGGGTATAAAATTTTTGCTCAATTGAATAAGGCGTTTAGATGCTATCGCACTTTTAAGATTTTGGTCCCATAGGCCATAATGATAAAGAATTTTTCTTTGTGTCCCTGTAAAAAAACTATAAGTGCTAGATTCACCAAAATCTATAGGGTTCGTACTATGGTGACTTACAATATACGTACCAACTTTCAGGTTAATCGAACAAAGCCTTTAGACGCTAGCGTGTTCACAAACATACACACATACACACATGCACACATACACATACACACATACACACACACATACATACATCATCGTAAAAATAGGGAAAACGGACTCAGGGGACTTCAAAACGTATAGAAACATCAAAATCTCGAATTCGGATTTTTGACATGATTACAATACTTTCCTCACTATAGTGTTCGGAAAGTAAAAATTATAACAGTTTTGGTTTTTAGAATACTAGATATAAAAAGAGCACTTAGTATAATCTTGTTCACAATTATTTTTACATTAGTTATTTCAAAACATAATGTGTCCTTATAAATATGAGAAGGGGTGTATATATATTAAAAAAATAAGAAAAAAATAAGAAAAATCCCTAAAAATTAATAAATCTTAATAAATTAAAAAAATAAGAAAAATCCCTAATCAACTACTATCCCTCGTAGTTGATTAGGGATGAAAGCTTTCAAATGAGTTAACGATTCGAGTGTTTTACAATTCAGCTTACTCTGGTTTATTTATTAAAATTCTTAACTTATTTATATTTTATTTATTTACTTATTTTTGACAAGAAAAAATAAATAAAAAATAATAATAAAATTTAAAGGAATGAAATAAATTTTGCATTTTAATATTACTGAAGCTATTGTTTAATTTAGAGAATTTTCAATTGTGCTTTCAAGTATGAAAGTATTTTTAAATTCATAAAAACTGATTACCCATGATCAATCGATATGATACTAAAAAAGTCTATCGTGCTTCTTCGATAGTTTGAAAATTTGGTACTATGTTGTATAAAACATTAATTAAAGATAAAAATATATATTATTTAATAAAATCGAACATTTAAATTTTCTAAAACATACTGATTTTCTCTATCTGTATATATATAAAAATTACGTGTCACGATGTTTGTCCGCGATAAACTCCTAAACTAATGATCCGATTTTAATGAAATTTTGCACACTGTGTTCAGTTTGGTCCAACTTGAGAGATAGGATAGTTTTTATCTCAATTTATTGTCACAATATTTTTTTATTGCAATTATTTGTTAATTATAGGGCAGTTCCTTGTTTGTAAACAAACATCTCAACTTTTATGAGTGGTTGGCAAAAAGGCTTGGGATCTCTTGATTACTTGATTACTACCAACGGAAAATCAATGGTGGGCGGGACGCGGGAAAGTCGAGCGCGCTTTTTTGCCAACCACCAGACGTCACGAGGAAATGCTCTATAGCCCTTTGTTACAGTTGTTCCAAAGTATCTGTGAGTTCCATAAGTTTAATTGTTGCAAAAAAAAAAAAAAAATTACGAATTCATTTTCTTTCGACATAAAAATAAATACATTTAATCAAACGTGAACGTTAAAAAATTATAAAAATTTAAATTATGCATCTCACGAAAATTGACGTCGTAATCAATTTAAAGATTTTATACACATTAATAAAGTACTAATGTAGTTATACACAAGCGAAGTGTGACGTCATTGACCGTTTGTGAAGTCAAGAAAAAGATTTCCTATGTTAATCGCCCATTGGATTTTTTGTCAAAAATTATTAAAAATCGAGGAAAATTATTTCCCGACTTTAATCCCCATATTTTTGTATAGATATGTATTAGTTATCATGTGCATACGTTAGATTGAGTTATTTTGCTGTCAAATTGACAAAAATTTATTTTTAAATTTCAAAACTCTGTCATCCTTGGAGGGTTTTTTTTTTTAATTATTATTATTATTATTATTATTTTTTTTTTGTATTTGGCGATCAAAAATGTAACACGAAAATACATGCCAGATGTATATTTTCGTAATATGTATTGTGCAAAATATTGTTTCATATTATTCATTATTCTCTCAATATAAGTTGTTAAAATAACCATGATTTTTGAAAGGAATTAAATATGTTCGCCAGATTAATTTGGCGATATTTGTTTTTCCCGCCAAGGATGACAGATATGAAATTTATTCCGCTGCAACATGTTACTAATATATTATATCAGATACATTATGTATATGCTACAATTTATTTCACGTGACACGTGTGTTAAAAATTTACTTACGACATAACCTTGCTTTTTCAATTTTTGTTGCATTATTGTAATCTGTATCACTTCGTTTTCTTTAAGAAATTCGGGATCTATAAATATAATGTTCTAAATAAAAAGTAACCATTTCAGTATTTTAAAACTTATTTAAAAGTCTGTTTTATTTAACATTAAATTTTAAAACTTAATTTAAAACTTATTTAAAAGTCTGGAAGATTTTAAGTCTGTTTATTTGTTTTGTAACGCTATTCTATATGATCGATGTTCGAAACTTTAAATAATTATTTTTCTTTAATAACTTATCAATTTACCGTTCCTGATAAAATTTGTGATTTATACATGTATTTTACATTAAATTTCGACTCATATTTATTGCGAAAAAAAAAAAAAAAGATCTTAAAATCTTGCAATTTTATTATCTTAATCCTGAATGCTTTCCCTCTTGATTAACTTCAATTTACTATTAAAATTTTAACATACTCAAAATTTTCTCATCACTTCGTTAAAATATATTAATCTTTTTCAAAATCTTTTTATATTTAAAATGATACCTGTAAATGCCCAATATTTCATGAGATATTCTATTTTAAAGTTTTAAAATATTTATCAAAGGAACAACTATAGTATTTCCCCACAACTGGATTTGGCGATTATGGCTAAATCAAAAATCTAAAAATCATAACTGATAAAATCATAAGCTAATTTATAAATCATAAATCTAAAATAAAAGCATGCAGGTTGCCATATCTTATTGCAAAGAATCCAGAACGACATCGTCATCGTTCAAAACGGCGCCAAAATAAATCGCCAAATCCAGTTTTGGGGAAATAAAACGTATCAAATTACCAACGTATAACTTAGCCACAGCAACGCGTGGCCGGGTCTGTTAGTTTGTTATAAAAATCGAGGTAATTTCCTTATAAGCATTAATATATATAATGCATTATGCAATGTTTAGCCACTGAAAGTTCCCTATGAATAAATAATTAAAAAATACACTAAAGAATTAAATTAATAGTTCATTATTAAATAAGATTTTTAATACAAAATTATTAAATAAGTTATTTGTAAATTAGATTATTGATTTATTGATAAATGATTTATTAATTAATATCTCTATCTTTTTCAGTTGGTTTTAGCTAGTGAAGAAATAAGTGACAAAATTGATGATGAAAACTATGAAGATATCGAAGAAATTTCCGATGCAGAGGATGAAGAAGCAAAACTGATACAAGAACGAAAAGATATTCATTCTCATAAATCTGGCTCTCAAAGGAAAAACGGTGGACCTCAAGAGACAGTTGGTATCCCTGTTAACGCAGCACCTCCTGTTAATCACCTTTTAGTTCCCCCGCCTGGATTAAAAAGAAATCCGGGATTGCCACAACAAAGAAATAAAGAAAATCAACCACATCACGTTTACAAGACGTCAAATCAAATATTGCATCAAACCTATGAAATTCCTCCAAACAGCCATCTAGACCAACAAGGAGGTAAAATACCATACCAAGGAATTCATCCTGATATTCATACACAAGAGGGTCATTTTCAAGTAGCTGCTCATCATGACTTTTCATCTGATCACCAAGGCCACGTTATTGCTGAAGGTGAAGTAGTAGATACTCATGGATATCGTGGAAGTGAGGAAGAATATAAACCAGAAAACCAAAACAGTCTTTTTCAAGGGTTTCCGAGTTTACCACATAGTGAACCATGGCCTCTTCCTATGCCAGACATGCCAAAAATTATTCATCTTGATGTAAAATGCGAAAAAAATCTCATGAAAGTGTCGATTGAATTTGATAAACCTTTCCATGGAATTGTTTTTAGCAAAGGACATTATAATTATGGAAATTGTGTACATCTCCCACCAGGTTCCGGACACACCAGTGTTTATTTCGATATTTCCATTAATAGTTGTGGTACGCACGGCAATTCTCCCAGTGGTCAATATAATGGCTATGCAGGTCAGAATGTTGCAGGGAGTTACTTTGAAAATACGATTGTTGTACAATATGATCCTCAAGTTCAAGAAGTATGGGATCAGGCAAGGCGTCTGAGATGTACATGGCACGATCAGTATGAAAAAGCTGTCACATTCCGACCATTCCCTGTAGATATGCTAAATGTTGTACGAGCTGATTTCGCCGGAGACAATGTTGGTTGTTGGATGCAGATCCAAGTTGGCAAGGGGCCTTGGGCAAGTGAAGTAAGTGGTATTGTTAAAATTGGACAAACTATGACAATGGTATTAGCAATCAAGGACGAGGAAAATAAATTTGACATGATGGTGAGGAACTGTATCGCCCATGATAAGAAACGAGCGCCTATTGAACTTGTTGATAGTCAAGGTTGTATTGTTAGGCCAAAATTAATGAGTAGATTCACTAAAGTTAAAAATTTTGGATCCAGCGCATCAGTACTTGCTTTTGCACATTTCCAAGCTTTCAAATTTCCAGACTCAATGGATGTAAATTTCCAATGCACGATTCAAATTTGCAGACCAAATTGTCCTGAACAATGTGCTGTTGCATCTGCAGGCTTGAACCATCAAATACCACCAGGTCATCATGAATTATATGCAGCTTCATCTCATTCATCATCCGTTGTACGACCTCGTGAAGAGAGAGATGTTTCACATAAAGGATTTAATGAATCTACTCAAATTACTGAAATAGGACTCAATAGGGTAATTAGAGTGGTATCTTCGGGAGATTTAGCTTTTTCAGATCCACCTGAACAGCAAAAAGCCTCTCCTGAGTTTGAAACTTATGAAAAGGAGGATGTTATCTGTATGTCAACTCCGGGTTTTGCAGCATCACTTATAGTCTTACTTGCAGTGTTGATTATTTCTTGTCTCGTAGCAGCTTTCCTCTGTTTAAGACAGAAGTCACCACGAGATATAATCACGTCTATATCTGGAAGTATAGCAAAAAAGAACAAGCCATGATTAAACAAATGACTCATTCTGAGCAGAGTTCAGACTCCATTTTAAGTAAACGTTAAGTTCATTTCCCGCATTAGTTTGTAAAATGCTTGCTCCAAGAAGAAAAAATTTAGAAACTGAATGTAATATTTTTTTTTAAGTTACATTTAAATGAAGCAGGTATTTCAATAAACTTCGACAAGGGATTTTTTTTAGTTACAGGCCATGAAAATATTCTTCATTGCCAAAATCGTTTCGATGGTGCTCCAACAAGTAATAATATATTATTTCAACCGAATCCATTAAAAGAACAAAACTGAGAAGAAAAGAACAAAAAAGCATTTATCATTTTTTGTTATATTTTAATATTTCAATGTAGTCTATATTTCTTCCCTCTTAAATGTACATATGTCATTGTTAAATACATGGATGCTAGGTTGAACCAAAACTTGGTATTACAGCAACTGTAACGCGCTAGGTTGAACCAAAGCCTTACACCACAGTAACTGCAACCATACGATGATGAAACCTTCAACTATTATTCGGTGCCTCTTAATCAAAGAAATAAAGAAACAAGCAAAAAATATCATCACCATATCACAGTAAAATATTTTCACTGTCTTATAGTTGCAGCTACCGTAGTACCAAGTTTTGGCTCAAATTTGCACAAAATAATGATAAAAGGTATCTTAAGGCTGCACCTACTGTAGTACCATGTTTTGGTTCAAACTAGTACCAAATAATGATAAAAGGATTTTAGTATCTTAAGATTGCAGCTACTGTAATACCATGTTTTTGTTCAAACTAGCACCAAATAATGATAAAAAGGTTTTACCATTTTATAGTTCCAGCTACTGTAATACCAAGTTTTAGTTCAAACTAACACCAAATAATGATAAAAGGTTTTACTATATTAAGGTAGCAGCTACTGTAGTACCAAGTTTTGGTTCGAACTAGCATTAAAGAATGATAAGGTTTTACTATCTTAAGGTTGCAGCTACAGTAGTACTATGTTTTGATTCAAACTAGCACCAAATAATGATAAAAGATTTTATTGTCTTAAGGTTGCAGCTACTGTAGTGCCATGTTTTGGTTCAAACTAGCACAAAACTTTAACAATGTATGTTCAAAATCAAGGAAAAGAAAACAAGAAGAAATTAAAATACTCTGTTTTAATTACCAAATGTACAACTAAATAATTATGAAAACACAGTTTACTTACTTTACTAATGAAGATAGATAACAAACTTGTACCATTCAGTGTAACCATAAAAGACTAATATATTCTACTCTCTTTAATTTTAACTTAAATAATTCAAGATATTCATTACTCTGAATTTAGACATTTTTTCCCTTGAAAAACCATATTCAAATATTACTAAAATACTATTTCTTTCTTAATTTGACCATTATACATATTTTCCAGAAGTTTGAGTAAAAATAATTACTTAGGTTTTGATAAGAAGTTTATTATATATACCCATTTACCATGTAGAATCTAGAAGTTTGCTTATGTTGATAAATGAGATCGTAAAGAACTTCATTGGAAATAATCAGTTTCATTGAAAAGTATATTTTCAACTAAGCACTCAATTAATTTAAATTTTAAATCAAATTTTAATTTAATTTAAACGCAGGCTCTTAGTGAAGTACATATTGCTCTAATCTTTGAACATTATTATGATTAGAGGAAATTCTTGTGCAATATATAAACAATATTTTTATTTTTTCTTTCTTTCTTTCTTTTATTTTTTTTTTTTTAAAGTTTAATTTTTATTGTCCGAGATTACAACCCTTGGATGTTAAGGTAGAATACAGTATCGGTTTTTCGATGAAAAAGAAAAAAAAAAAGAGAGAGAGAGAGAATAAATGATAAATCTGTCATTAGACACTGATTTACAACTAAAGTACATTTGAATTTTAAAAGCCTTCTTACAAAAGTAATGGGTCGCTTTTGCTTTACCAAATAAAAATTATCTAGAAGAAAAATCTCGATATTGTAATATTAATTACTATATCATATTCCGCGAAAATGTAAAATTTTGTACTGTATTTAAAAAGGAGATGCTAGGTGACCATTAACCCAATGTTTTTCTAAAAGGTGGTGGTTTTATAATAAAATAATACTGATCAAAATTAATAAAATCCAATAAAATTTATAAGGTGATTCATAACATTCAAAATTCAAAAAAGGTATTTTTATCTAAAAGTTACATAGAATATGTTTGGTGCAATTCCTATACTTTTATTTTAGGAAGCTCATTACATAATCACTGCAAATAAATGCTTATATGAAAAGGAATGTATCACATAAAAAACTCAGTTTAATTGATGTGGGCTATGAAAATGTTAGTTCAAAAAAAAAAAAAAAAAAAAAAAAAAAAATCATTATAAAGGTTATTTTTTCTTCAGGCAATGAGTGATCCTTAAAAATAACTTAGACATTACATTATCAATACCATATTCGTGTGAATTACGCATTATTTTAAAGTAAATACTAACTTATAAACAATTCTAACTGATTAGTTATGCCCTTCAGGGGGAGGGTCTTTCTAAGGGATCCTATCCCATATTTACGTGAGTTTCGGAGAAGACCACGGAAAACTCCGAACAATTAGGTCGATGAACGCGACCTGGGATTGAACCCGGCACTTCCCATTTACCAGCTTTGAGCGCAGATCCGCTCGTCCGCTAGTGCCTCAAAAAGAATACGAGAAAGACTGGCGATGATGTGCCTCATGAATCTAAATAAGGATTTTATAACGTAGACCAAATGCAACATAATTTATGACGAAAAGGGCAAATTAATTTTTAGGAAGCAAAAATGATCAGGCTAAGGATCAAATTTGTGTCCTTGACACAACGCGTCACGCTGTATCATTCAGTATCTGAAGACGTTTATTCACTTATTTGAAAGTTTCAAACATTTATCTCTTCGGCAAATAACCATGCAGAATTTAAGGTCTATACTTTTAGGGACTTCCTTAAATTTATATAGGTCGTCCATTGTCAACTGCGTAGCTCTAGTGCGACCTTAAATCCACTCAATTTCAACCTTTAACCTCGATGAAATTTACGGACACGAAAAAAGAACTTTACACATCGAGAAAATTGACAACCCTTTCCATTATTTCAGTTTTACCGTTTTCTTTCTTTTTTAAATGTTTGTAAACGTACGTTATTTAATTTGCAAATACTGAAATAAGATTCTATTTTAACATACAGATACAGAAATTAAGTTTCTAATGGTAAAGTGCAACGAATTCTAAATTATCCCCCCCCCACACACACACCTCCACAAATAAATAATAATAATATAATCTGAATTCGAACACGCTTTTAATTCCTTTTATGTTTCTTATATTTTGGTTAAACATTTGGTGTATCATTTATTTATCTCAGCATTGTCATTTTTCCTTTGTTTCATAAAGTATAGGATATTATAGTTTTTCACAAAAAAAAAGCTGAAAAAGGAAATTTTTATTTATTCTAATCATCGATGTTTGAAGGGATATGTTTCCTTTGGTATTGTCTACTAAGTCACTTTTTTTTCATGTTTCTGTTTTTATATTATTTGCCATATTTTTGTGTTTATTTATTTTCATTGTGCGTACAGTATTTTAATGAATTGTCAACAAACTGTATTAAATGGTTAATAAATATTTAAAAATCTTACTGTGGTTTTAGAATTTTTTAAACACAACTCTTTTGGTCTAAATATTAAACATACTTTTTGTCTGTTTTTTTTTTCTTTCTTCCCCCTCCTCCTCCTTTTGATTAGATTAAAGCAGTAATCTTGTCCATTTGGATGAGATAGATTTATAAAATTAAAAAATAGATAAATAAAAATTAAATAAATAAAAATTCTGTCTTTGACAGAATTTAATTTAGTACGATAGGACTAATTTATATATTACTATCTCATAATAATAATAATAATAATAATTAAAAAAAGCTTCACCAACTATTCGGAAGATATCACCGACATATATTAAGAAGATATAGCCATCTATTCAGAAACCATTATCAATACATATCTAGGAGAAATAGCCAATAAATATTCAGAAGCCATAAACCACACATATCCTAAAGGCCTCACCATCAAATATCCAGAAACTATTTTCTATACATATTCTGAAGTTACAGCCAACAAATTTTCAGAAGCCATTATCAATATATGTTCAGAAAGATATCGCCAACACATAGATAGAAGCCATCATCAATATGCATTCTAACGATATCGCCAAGAAATATCCAGAAGAAATATTCATCAATACATCTTCAGAAAATATCTCCAAGAATATCTATAAACCATTATCAATACATATTCAGAAAATATTGCCAATAAATATTCAGAAACCATCCAATTTCAAAAATGTTGATGGTCTCGGGATACCAAGATCGGAAATTCATTTCTGCATGTAAGCAAGGAAGAATCTCCAGCTTAACAGTAGGTTTTGAAAAATGTGGGTGAGAGTGGGGATGAATGGGACATTTTTCATGTTTTTATTAATAACGTTCACCATAGGTAATTCAAAATTTTGTAACATTGCTCATAAGCACACTTCAGTAATCAGTTACAAATAAACATACTAACATTTTTTTTTTTTAAAAAAGGTTATTTTTAATTAATAATAATTTTTTTTACATGCATGTGCATTTTCCCATTCATCCCCACATGTGGGGATGAATGGGACAGGACTGAAGTTAACAAAGAAAATAAAATAAAATGGAAAGTAAATAATTTTTTTAAGTTAAATTGGTTTATGTGCCGAGTTACGTGCGTTTTCAGATTCATGCACAGCGAGGTAGGGGTGTCCAGTGATGTTTTTTTGGTTTTAACATGCGCGACAGTGATTGCCGCGGAGCCGAGTTACGTGCGTTTTCAGATTCATAGCTTTATACAGCCATGTTTCTTTGTTGGTTCATATACCTTAGGGGTATGTCCCAATTCATCCTCCGTCGTTACAGTGGCCGGATCCGTGAACTTTTAAAACAGAGAAGCTTTCAATTGCTACAATTAACTAATTATGCATGTTTTTTTTTTTTTTTTTTTTTTTTTCATTTTAAATTAATAAGCACTAAAAATAAAATTTGAATATTAAATAGTTTACTTTCTATAATTTTTTAAAAAATTATAATAATGCGAATAAAGTAAACGTTATTTATTGAATTTTTTTTTTTCCGACTGAGTGAAAATAATGCCTGGACCGGGACTCGAACCCCGGATCTTTGACTTACATACCTTATGACTTACTTTGTAAGTCAAAGATCCGGGGTTCGAGTCCCGGTCCAGGCATTATTTTCACTCAGTCGGGAAAAAAAAAAAAAAAAAAAAAAATATGATTTTCTTCCACATTTGTTTGTGTGATTTTATTAAAAATTGTATTTCTTTCTCCCATTGTTTAATGGTGTTTTCCATTTCTGCGGCTTATTTCTGTTGAGCTATCTAAATGATAGACCAGATTGTTTCTGCCTAAAAGGTTGTCTGAGTGAGTAATGCTGACCGGGATGTCGGCCTGGATAGCTCAATTGGTAGAGCCTTGACCTTGTAAGTCAAAGATCCGGGGTTCGAGTCCCGGTCCAGGCATTATTTTCACTCAGTCGGAAAAAAAAAAATCAATAAATATGATTTTCTTCCACATTTGTTTGTGTGATTTTATTTTAAAAAAAAAGTAAACATTGTCTGTAGAAAATGGGGATATTTGGTTGCCGTACTCATTGCCCACAACGTAGCATTAGTTCGACGTAAAACTCACTCACTCAATCACTTTTTGGTCAAGTTTATGAAAACTAGGGAATTTTCCCCTCCGCTGAAATGTAAGTGTTAATGAAAAATTCGAAACGATATGTGTCTGGAGAAATGAAAGCGTATCATTTGATAACTTGAAAATATGTTTTTTATTTTATTTGTATATTCTCATAATTTTTATACCGATGTGTTTCGATTCATTTGAATGCGGTTTTAGAATCCTCGAATGTCACGAATTAACTGAGCGCGAAGTGAAATATTTGATATGTGATCACGGATTAGGAGATAATCTCTTGTAATCCGTGTATGTGATTTACGTATTATGGAGTCAACAGAAATTTCAAAATGGAAAAAAAAATAAAATAAAAAATAAATAAATAAATAAAATTCATGTTGCATGTATTGTAAATTTTCATGCTTTTTTAATTACTTTTAAAGTTATATTTTTATTCTGAATTTTCATTTATTTAATTGCATTTATTGTGTTGTTGAAATTAATTTGCTCTTAAAACTTCGATTTCATTTTGTTAAGTATTTGCTTATTTATTAAAATATTATAGTTAAAAAGTTAATTAACCATCGTCATTTTATGAAATTTCTTCGATAATTTTATTTAATTACGTTAAATAGTCGTCTGCATTAATATTTCTTTCATTTCGAACGTAAACAAACGTTTTGTAAGGTTGCCATAAGATAAATTCATTTCCTTGGTTCGTTGGCGGGTTGGCGCACGGATAATATCGCCAAAATGTAAACAAACACCAGTGAACCTCTGTTCTACAGATCTGCCTCCGCGGATTTTTGTTGGAGAATACCGATTTTTGTATGATCGAGCGATTACCACTGATCCGAGGTTTAATCCGAGTGTTAAGAAGTTGGTGAATAAGGCCCTAAGCTTTGGTACAGGGCCCGACTTAGACTACCTGCAGCCCCGGGGCAAGCCTATTCTGGGGGGCCCCCTTGCAGTGGCATAAGAGGTCTTTAGATTGCAGAATTTCTGTATTCGCCTGTAGGGGGGCCCCTTCCAGAAGGGGGGCCCAGGGCATTTGCCCCGCATGCCCTGCCGTAAGTCGGGGCCTGCTTTGGTAGTTTAATCTAATAAGATTTGATCTAAAAATAAATAAATAAATAAGACACTATAAAGATATAAATCATTATAATAGAGTACAAATTATCCAGATAAATTTTTGTTTCCGGCTGATCGGGAAAAATAAGCATTCTATTCGGTATTACATTAATAATCACCGGGATTTATTTAATTAGCTTGATTGAAATTGTGACTTTAATCCAATTATTATTAGTTTATTTATTTATTTTTTTTAATTATTGATATTATTGGTTTAAGTTGCATTGAATATTCTAACTTATAATTTTTTTAATCATAATTATTATAAACAAAAATCAGAACAATTAATTTCAATCTATTTTTCTCTAAATCCATGCTACTTTCATAATTCCATGTTATAACTACTGAGCTACAGGTTATAAAAACATTGAAAATATTTTTACGATTTGTTTTAATATAATTCTTGTGTACAATTTTAAATTAGCACATAGTGGGGAATGTCCCATTCATCCCCATTCAAACTGTCCCGTTCATCCCCCAAAACATGATCATATAAAACAGGAAATATGTTTAATGAACAATTGTCAATATTCTTCTTGAATATCATAAACACAGTAAAAGATTATACCTTTTCATCATATAAGAGTTATATGAACTTTAAGCAAATAGTTAATTTCTTAACTACTACCTAATTGGATCAGTAAAAGTTACTTTGGCAGCAGAAAAAGACACTTTAATTTATTTTCTGCCCTACTATAGATAGCACAACTCTGAAACTACACTTGATGAATGACCTCAGTACTGCCATACATCAGAAAAATTGTCAAGTTTCTGGTGCATGCAAAACATAAAAATTTTGCTACTGTCCCATTCATCCCCACTCTCCACTAAATGTTTTTACGGATTTGACAAAATATTTTAATATATTTCAGAAAATTTTGGAGTGGAAGGCTGATTTTTTATATCAACTATGTAAAAAATACCAGAGCTGGGAATCGAACCCGGGCCTTCCGCTTTACGTGCGGATGCTCAAACCATTGAGCTACCCTAGCTGATTACCAGCTAGTCATTTCTCACATAACATTCGGTTGGCAAAGTCACCGAGTCTGTAAACACAGCTATATCAAGTGACATTATTAATAATGGCACAAATCCAATAGACCACGAAATTTTAATTTAATTTAGAAATTTATTCATCAACCTTGAAAGTTCATTTCAGAAAATTTTGGAGTGGAAGGCTGATTTTGTTAAGTTGTGCCATGATTAATAATGTCACTTGATATAGCTGTATTTACAGACTCGGTGACTTTGATGAAATTTAAAAATTGCAAATCATGTCACAATATTTAACATAACTGTGCCAGCAGTACACCAGTTAAAAAAAAAAGCAGAATGTTTGGGATATCCCTGTGAAAAGTAATGCTAGAAATGCTTTTTGGTTGTAGTATGGAGATTATGAGGATTCATTTAGTAATCTGTATTCATTTTTATGAGACCAGCGCATATATTCATATATATATATATATATATATATATATATAAATGTTTCTTTAAAATACTGAAAAGAAAAAAATGCCATTTTAAAAAAGGGCAGAGTATTAAACATGCAGAGTATTTTTAACATGCAGAATATTAAACCTAATACCCAAGCCATTTTAGGAAACTTGACGTGCTATATTAAAAACGATATACAACAATCAAAATATAAAAATACAAAATATCTAATAAAATATTTTACTAAATAATTTTTAACTGCGTATGCGCAAATGTTAAGTAAATTTAGATGCATAATTTATTAACCAAATGTATCGAGATACTTATAGAAAAACTCCAAGCAAATATCGCTAAAATTCAGAAAGCTATCATTGATAGAACATACTAAATCAAATTTTCCTCTTGGTTTAATCAATGATAATATAGTATTCCTTGTAAATAGAAATATATAGGATATAAATATATAGGATAAAATCTCCCATATATTTATATATTTAGAAGAATTGAAATTCAGTTAATTCTATAGACAATAACTTTTTAAATTTTCACGATGCTTGTTTGGGGTTTTCATTTAAATACCTTCAATACATTTGGCCAATGAATTATACTATACAAATAAAATTTTGTTAACGTTTGCGCATAAGCAGTCAAAAATTATTTAGTTAAAATGCTCAAATTTCGTTTGATATATAATAATTTTATATTGTGATTGCAGTACGTTTTACCTAATATAATATGTTAAGGTTCCTATAAATAGCTTTACATTGGGTTTACTACCCTGCATCCTATACAATAATAATTATAAGATTTAAAAAAAAAAAAAACTTTTTATATACCTTTTTTTGTTGTTGTTGTTGAATCGTAACTATAGAACTATATTAGCACTTTATCAATGTGTATAAAATTTTAAAGTGATAATGACGTCAATTTTTGTGAGATGAATAATTTAATTTTTACAATTTTTTAACGTTCACGTTAAGTTAACTGTATTTATTTTTATGTCGAAAGAAAAGGAACTCTTTTTTTTTTTTTTTTTTTTTTTTTTTTGGGGGGGGGGGGGGGCAACAATTAAATTATAGCTAATATTTAAATGGCTAATTTTAAATCTATTAGGAGGTTATTATTTTCATATTTTAATTAATTAAAAGAAAACTAATAAAAAATTCGAAAATCTGGTTTCGAGGCATTGCATTGTCTTAGTGTTCTGAGCTATTCTAAAAGTTTCAAATGTCTAGCTAGTCGGGAAGTTAGTTAAAAATCGATTGCGACATTTGTACTTGACAAACAAACAAACAAGAAAGCGAGTTAATAAAAACATGGTAAAAAATTGCAACTTTTTTTTTTTTAAAGAAACTTTTACTTCTCGATAAATATATGCTTTAGTTTAATCTACATATTAATAAGCAAGCATAAAAATTTTCGCACGGTTTTAGCATATTTTTAACAGGAGGAGGGTGTAAAAGTAGTATAGTTTGGAAAATATGGTTAATGTGGCTGTGGGTTGCAGGAAAAAAAAAAAAAAAAAAAGACATTTTTTTTAGCTTACATTCTCTGTCATAAACCTTCTGCCGAATCCGGGTTAAAAACGGAAAAGGGGAAAAATAAATTAGAAATATCAGTCTTATCGTTACAAATTCGATACCAAATGAAAGGGGCGATTTTTCTATATCCTGGGGTGCAAACAGTTTTTCGAAACGAAAATTAAGTTTTTTAAAATTAACTAAAGCATGAAATTTAGGTGGCAACATTTCATTTTAATCTTTTCCCATTTTTTAGGCGAATCAAGGTAATAGAAAATGTCTTTAATTATTATTTTTTTTTTTTTCTGTTTTAATATTTTATTTCCTATCAGGTCCAAGTTCCTAAAAATTGTCCCAACAAAAAGCCCCAGGAAAAATTATACTAGGACAAAACAGAGCTGACGAAATAGCCTTGGAAAAAAAAAATGCTCCCGAAAAATTAGCTGAGACAAAATAAAGCTAAGGCAAAATAACCCAAACAAAACTGCCCTTATATCTGTAATGATAAGTATAAAGGATTTAAGTCCATATTCTTGATTTTTCAGGAGACGAAAAATAAACTTAAACTAACTAAAAACTAATCAGAAGAATCGATTAGGAAAAAGGGATTAGGTTGATTTATACACTTTATACCATTCAGTGATTGTCAATCTTCATTTAATAAAGGGAAAAAATTGAATTAAATGTTTTATACTAAAGATTAATGCTAAATTTCTGACCTGAATCTTTTTTTACCAATGGGTTTTCTCAAAGACTGAATGACAAGGATTTAAATCCTTTATACCAATCGATAGAGAATTTTTTTCTGAGTCTGACTATGTACTTAACTCAAAATCGACATTTTTGGACTTAAATCCTTTATACTTATCAGTACAGATATATTATTTCGACAACATAGCCCGAGAAAAAATAGCCTCTAGACAAAATACCTCCGATAAACTGCCCTCAAGTTAAAAGTACTCCCGACAAATCAGCTCCGATAAAATGGCCCCAAGACAAATGAGCCCTACAAAATACATCCGACAAATTAGCTCGAGAAAAAAAAAAAAAAATAGCGACGACGAAACAGAAAAAGGATAAAATAGTCTCAGGACACAAAATAGTCCGGCAAAATACTCATGACAAATTAGTCTCAGGAAAAAAAAAAAAAAAAAAAAAAAAAAACAGGATTTAAAAAAAAAAAAAAAAAACTCCCAATAAACTACTTTTAAGGCAAAATAGTCCCACGATAAAATACACCCTACAAAATAGCCTCAGGACAACACATCCCGAGAAAAAGTAACCATGACAAAATAGCCTCAGGGCAAATAACCAAGAGAAAAATTCCCTGACAAAACAACCTGGACAAAAGCGCCGTCACCATCTACAATATGAATATACCACATGCTTAGCTACCAACTATTCAGATTTTCTACGACCACTTTTTACTTTATTCTGTATTCAACAGAAGAAAGTATTGAATTTGTTTTCGATTTACACGTTCTGAGAGGTCTAGAACATGATATAACTATTTTTAGAAAATGTCTGTCTGTGTGTGTGTGACAAAAATTTTGTGGCGACTGAAAATCAGGAACTACTGCACAGAATTTAACATAAATTTATATGTAGATGCACCTTGACATAAATTAGTGCTTGTAAACTTTTGGTGCTAATTGCTCAACAGGTGTCGCTGCTATACAGCGATTTCCCAGTTTCTGGGAAGGCTATATCTCAGGAACTACAGCAAAGAATTGCATATAAATTTATATGCAGATGCACCTTGACATAAGTAATGCGTATCAACGTTTGGTGCCAATCGCTCAACAGATGGCGCTGCTATACGATTTCCGCATTTTAAAGGAAGGCTATATCTCGGGTTCTATTATGCAAAATCGAACAAAACTTGACAAAGACCTGTATGAGACAGTATGCTGATTCAATTTTGGTACATATTCGCACAGCTCTTCTGCAATTTTGCCCGAGAACGGGAAGGATGTCACCTGCACAGTAAAAATTCACTTCCGTTGGACATTTAGTGTAATACCTCTTTGAAATAAAAATCGTCTGCATTTATAATGCAAGAAAATAAATAATTTTTGCTGTATGAATTTGTATTGGAAAATATAAAATAAAATTTTGTAATGGCCACAACATACTATTTTTTTTAGATTAGTATCTTAGTTTAATATAATTGCAGAATTTACATCACTAAATAAAACAAAAATATTTGTATTGGAATTTAGGAAGATGCTATCAGAAAATCGCCAGGTTAGACTATACCTTTACTTTTAAATAATATTAAATTGTCTGTTAGAGAATAAAAGAGTTAATAAAGAGAAGATGCTTATGTCAAAATTAGAACTTAGGTCCAAAATAAAATTTTGTCGAGGAAAATTTTTATTTTCCTTTTTTATAAATTTATATTACTAAGATATGTCACCTTTTTACATTCTTCTGTATTCAATAAAAGAAAGTATTGGACTTGTAAATATTTTCGATAATTGTTTTTTACATGTTTTGAAAGGCCAGAACCCAATTTGATCACTTTTAGAAAATGTCGGTGTGTGTGACAAAAATTTTGTGACAACGGTATTTCAAAAATTCCTACACAGAAATTCATATAAATTTATATGTAGATAAATAATTAAATTGATATAAATTAGTGTCTACCAACTTTTGGTGCAATTCGTTCAACAGATGGTGCTGCTATACTGCTATTTCTCCATTTAAGGGAAGGCTATATCTCAAGTACTATTGCGTAAAACCGATCAAAACTTGGTATGTTAGAGGGCCAAATGAAACAATATGTTGATTCAATTTGATTGCATAGCTGCCAATAGGTAGCATTGCTATGCTACATTTTTCCTGTGAATGAGAAATTTATATCTAAGATTCTAAAATGTATAATTGCACAAAACTTAGTATATGAGAGGTACATTATATCAAGCACTATGCTGATTTAATGTGAGAGCATATCGCATATCGGTTAACAGGTGGGTGGCGCTGCTGTTCTGCAAATTACCTGTGAATAGGAAAACAAAGTTTTAACTTCTGTTGCATATAAATGAAAAAACTTAAGTGTGAGATAACAAATAACCATTATGAAAATGATTGCTACCTAATTTGGATATATATCAGCCGACAGGGTAATGCTACTGTTACGCATTTTACGTGATTATTCACATGGCTACATCTCAGCATCTGTTGATTATAACTGCATATGTAAAATCTTTAATATGAGAAGCTACGGTTAAACTTTTGTGCATTTTAAACAGTATTATGCACAATGATATGGAAGAAAGTTTTGTGATGGCCACAACGTACTAGTTTTTATTTGTCTGTAAATAGAAGTGAGTGTAGGTGCTAGAGGGAAGTGAGTATGCAATATAGGAGGGCCATATTTTACCAACAGATTTTAGTTGAGAATAGCTGAAAGATGAATAATATGGATCTTGTTGGTCCATTTTTTGGTCTACTTTTTTTTTTACCCCCTCCTCCTCTTATTTGTAAAGGAAATATATAGAGTACATGCTACAAAGTCATTTTAATGATGATTTCAGCTATAATTTATAGTTTATTCTAATGATGAAAGTGATGGTAAGTTGTTCAATAATATAAAAAATAATAATAATAAACATTTTTTATTAAGAATAAGAATATATAAGAGAAAACAGTGAATTTAAATAAAAATATACACAAGCAAGATAAACAATTATTAATTTTTATTTAGACAATTATTATTGCTATATTTACATAGTGAAATAGAAAATGATCCTGACTGCAAGACATTGTTTGACAATTTGATGCCCATTTACAAGGTTGAATTAATAAACCTGGCAAAGCACTTCAAAATAAGTTACAACTTGTTTGATATCTTTGCACTGCTCTAAAATATGCACAAATAAAAGACGACTGTGAAATGTACATTTGTGGATTCACATTCAAGGATCCAGCAAAATGTTACAAAGTAAAGTATTTTACTTTATGAGATACCTGAATTACAATAAAATTACTTAAAATCTGATACGAGGATGTTTTGTCACGTATTTCATATAATAAAAATTCAATCAGCTCATGTTATTATCCCCAGTGTTGATACAGATATATTCATATTGGCAATTTATTACTGGAAAGAACTAGAAAATATTGGTCGTGAAGGTCTATAGTTCAACGGTTCTTGTACAAAGAAATATCTTCTAAGATGCTGTTTGGCTGCTGAATCCCTGGGTGAAAGCATATTTAATATTTTGCCACCATTACATGTTGTAAATCGTTGCGATACGACCAGTAGATTTGGCAGCAGTGTTTGAAAGCTGCAACTGAAGGTTTTACACAAACAGCCCTTTTATCTTCGGAAAACATTGAACTAAATAATGAACAATTACAACCATTAGAAATAGTTTGTACATTTTCTTTTTTAAAAAAAAGAAATTAACTGCTTATGAACTCTGATATAAACTGATTTCTCAAAACATAGGTTTGGGTTTTAATTTAATTAAAGTGATATGCACGTCAGATGCTTTGCATTCGCATTTGTTAAGGACTACAGTACAAATACTTATTTGGAAAAATGCTCATCCAACACAGTTGCAGCCCACTGATTACTGTTTATTCGGCTATGAAAAACTTAATGGTGGCATACGTCCACAACAAATGACGAAGCTGTCCTTGCCAGATTCATTAATTCAACTTTGTAAATGTTCATCAAATTGTCAAACAATGTCTTACACTTGCAAAAAAGCCAGGATCATTTTGTAATTTATTGCATAAATGTATCAGTAATGATTGTCTAAATAAAAATGATTATTTGTTTATCTTGCCTGCACATATTTCTATTTAAATTTGCTAGCTTCTCTTATATATTCTTCTTATTAATAAAAAATGCTTATTATTATTTTTTATATTATTGAATAACTTATCACCAGAGGGGCAGGAGCAACACAAACAACCAATAGGAAGCAACATGCAGGGCAGGACCAATCAGAGAGGAACACACGTACACACCACAAAAAGAGGAGGGAGGAAAGGAGTAAACATTTTCTTTTTTTTTTTTTTTTTTTTCAATAATATTAAACTAATAAGTAAATTTAATAAAATTTATCCATTAATAATTATTATTTTTATTTTAATTAGAATTATTTTATTATAACTAATATGATGTTATAAACATATTGAAGGAAATTATTTAATTGAATTAAACAAATTTTTCCAGGCTGTATGTAGACAGCAAAGTGGAATCAGATTTTTCATTGACAATTTTATCACGATTAAGGTAAATAGCTAAATTTTCCAAAGAATCCAGTTCGGAAACGCGTTTGGCATGAAAGATAATTTTGGCACTCTTAAAATTAAAACTATGATCAAATTCCCAACTGTGCTTCGCAATAGAAGATTTAGAAATTTCTTGATTAAAGATACGATTTCTTGATAAATTTCTTCTTGAAACTTTTGCCTCCAAGGCAGTTGCACGTGTTTGCACCTGATGAAGAAAGGCTACGTCCTTTCGAAACCAGTTGTGCTGATTTAAAATTTATGGTGTGTGAAGAAGTTTTAATTTCTTGCTAGAATTGAAAGAGTTTAATATTTCTTACTCTGCAATTATTTTTTTAATCCCCCCCCCCCCTTCCCATTTCCGGAATACGGATTGTGGCCAATGATCAATTCTAGAAACAATAAAGCAATAGAAGTGCTCAATATTTCTGACATACATAATTATTTTTAGACCTTTAGTGCTGAACTTAATGAATCTATTTATTTTTTCTCAATTAAATTAAATCTTTATAGGGTGTCATATCTATACCAAATTAGTAAACATGGGGGAAATGAAGAATAGATTTTTCAGGTACGAAAATTTTTTCCAAATCAGTTTAAGAAAATTAATACTCAGTTGGTTTTATGCATGTTTGAAACTAATAATTAGCTACTGCTACTTTTATATGAATGATTAATGTACACACATAAAATTCATATTCTATATTTGTGTGAAAAATCTGTTTTACTCTTGGTGTGAAATTTCAATAAGATTTCATGTGGATATAAAATTTATTGCAGGTATATTGAAGAATTTTTTTTACGCTAATGAAAAAATCCTGAAAATTCTTAATGTAGATAAAAACTATATATATAAATATTTATGTCATCAGTTTATTGAAAGTGACATTATCAATATTCAACTAATCATCCAATCAATCATTTTAGCAAAAATTTTCAGCTAATTTCTAATTTCAGCAATCACATGTCTGTAATTTGCATATTTCTTGAAAATACTTTTTTTTCTGTAAAATGTAATTACTGACTTAAATTTCAAAAATTTCACTTAAATTTTTTGTTAGAGTGGGAGAATCCCACTCATTTTTTTTCCTTAGTGTGAACCCTGGTAGTGTGTGAATAAATATATATAAACTTATATCATAAGGCGAGAAATTTTACAATTTCAGTGACATATTACATTGTGGTATTTTAATTAAATTGTTTTTGTAGATAATATTTTGATCACTTCTTCTGCATAATAATCTTTTAAATGCCTAATCTAGCCAGTCTCACTTTCAGACACTTACAAGGATTTTACATGTCATTCCAGAAAAATGCACCACATCTCGCAAATTTTAGAAAAAAAAAAAAAAAAAAATCTTCACACGAATATATTGAGATATTCCAATCTGGTTTTGACTAAAATAAATTTACAAAATTAAAAATTTAATACAGTAAAGTGAATTCTGCATACTTGTTTTAATTATATAAAAGCAGACAATACAAGAAATCAGTTCAAAACAAGCACATGCAAAGCAAACAAAATTTGACTTGCTTTATAGCAAAAAAAAACTAGTATGTTGTGACCACCACAAGATCTTCTTCTATAAATTCCTGCAATACAAATTATTTATTAAAATTATTTTTCACAGTGAATGCAGATGATTTTCCTCTCAGAGAAGCTTGATACTAAATATCTAAAGAAAGTCATTTTTGTGCCAAATCTAAGATTTTTATTATTATATTAAAAACGAAGAAAATTATTATAACTTTGTTTTAAATTATCACAGATCTGTGGTTCAACCATTAGTTCTAAAGACATTGTCAAGTTCTTTTGAATGTTATCTATATTGAAAATTTACACACCCCAGGAGAGCATGATACTTCCACATACACAGTATATTATTGCCTAGTTTACTATTATTATCATCAGCAATTCTTATTAATTTAACAATCATTCATTAAAAATAATCCTCATTACACACATTTATACGAAATATTGCCCTATTAAAAATTATGAAAAATATAAGAGCACCACCTATTGAGCAATTGATCTCTCAAACGTAATCAGCGCCAATTTAAATCTAAGTCCAACTAAATACCAAGTTTGGTTAAATTTCGTTCATTGGTTTGTGAGATACAGCGTCCACAAAATTTGTTACAGACACAGATAGACCAGAGATTTTCTCAAAACGGTCAAATCCTGTTCAGGACATTCAAATAATAAAATTTTATTAGTGTTTTGATTTTCTTATTAACTTCTCTAGTATGTTAGTAAAGATTATTTGATTTTACAAATCTGAGGTTCTGATTCAGATAAAATATTCTGCTTTCAACTAAGTCTTTTAGATTCAGTTTCGCAAAATACGAGCTTGAAATAACTTCTAAAATATTATACAAGAAATTCGATATATTTCAGAAAGAAGTCATTAATTGTTCCGAAAACTAGTAATTTAATTGCAGTAAAATGCATTGTAGAAAAACAAATATTATGTTCCTCAACATCTTAAAATATAAAAGCAAAAAACAATTGTTTCAGATCAAAATAATTTGGAACTGGCCCTTTATCAGACAAAATAGAGGGTATGAATCCATTGCTTACAATTCTTATTAATTTAATAATCCAATATTAAATCTCAGTTATAATTTTAAACAAATACAACGTATGTCATGAACAGCTGACCATTATCTTACGATCAACTTTGATCTGATTTTTTATTTTAAATCATTTTTTTTTTTAAATGGTTGGTTAGGGATGAGGCAACTGGATACCAATATTTATTAAATTTACTTTGAATCTTTAGTAGGAAAAGTTAATTACATTATTTAAGCTCTTTCTCACTTCCTTATATAAAGTATGAGAAAGTATTGTAATCGTGATTTGTGAATTGGATTTTGTACCTCATATAGCTCAAAAACGAATGGTCATAAAATGTTGTAAATTTATATATGTGACTGCCATGATGTCTAGTTATATACCTCCTGGTCTTGACATCCGAGATTCCACTTGAGAAATATCCATGATTTTACATTTTTCATGATGGCTGTATGTACACTACGGGACAAAAAAAAAAAAAAAAAAAAAAAAGCCACACTTGAATATTTTCCTTTCTACAACTGCAAATTTTATCATTTAAAAAGCAAATTTTCGAATAGATTTTATTATGTCATCCTCCACATATACTTTAGAATAGAGCCCACTGCTAAAAACAAAATGCAATTGTGAGGAAAATTAATTTTAGAAAGTATTTAAAAAATAATAAGAATAAGGCAGTTAACAATGCCATAAAAAGTATTAATTTTAGAATGAAAATCAAAAAATATTTTAATATGTTCAGTGCCATGTCAGCCATCGGTGTCTGACACTGAACTTTCCATTTAGGCTCCGTCAACCACCGGTGGCTGACAGTGTAAAATGTAACATAAAAAAAATAAAAAAAGACATTGTTATAAGTAATTACTGAAAATTTGTTTATATTTATTACAGGATTATATTATTAAGGCATTTTAATGGATTTTATTGAAACACGGTAAACATAATGCACTTCTAAACAGTGCGCGTGGCCTGACGGGGATTTCCTTAAGAATTTGTGTGGCATTCAATGTGTTAATATATGAGATTGCAAAATAATTAAATGTTAACGAAATATTGTTGATATAGTTTTTAGCAAGATATAAAATTTTTTGGCTATTTAAACTGAAAATTTGGCTTTAGGCAGCCACGTTGCTCATCCAAGTGAGATGACCGCACATTAAAAAGCCAATGTTTAAAAGAAATCAATATGTATCATGTGCAGAACTTAGAAAAGATTAAAAAAAGTGTATAGCAAAATACTTTCTTTAAAAATAGTATGGAAACAATTAAATAAAGCAGGTTAAAAACCAGAAGATCTGCAAAAAAGCCATTACTAAGGACAATAATTAAAAAAAAAAGACTTAAGTTGACCAAAAAACTTTTAGGTTTCTCTGATAAGTCGTTTCATTTATTTCAAACTGATAAAAAAAAGCTAGTAGAACAAAAATATGGCCAATTTAATGAAAATTGCACTATTAAAATAGTTATACATTCTCCGTACATTATGGTACAGAGGAGCAAAATTTTTCAAGAAGTCAAACAAATTTTCATGCTCAAGGGAATTCAAATTAACTCAAAATGAAATACGGCCATAATGGCCGTATAAGTGGTGCCTGAACCACTATTTTGGAGGTATATCAGACTTTTCCACAAACAGCATTTCCAGATGAAAATGCACCTTGCTATACGGTATCTGTGGTACACTTATTTGATTCAAATTGTCAAAATTACCTATCCATTGTCATGAGCACCTATAATTCTGTAAGTAATCACATATTTTATGTAAAATCCCACAAAGAATATCATAGAATTTCTTCTTTATTAGACCTGGAAATAGTCCTAATCTCAATTTGCTCGAAATATTTCATCTATAAAAAGGCAACTCTTCAAGAACTAGAAAAATTATTTACAATATTTGGCACAGTGAAATCTCTGAGATTTATACCAAAGAAAACTGTATAATACTATGCCATTGCGTATTAAAGCAGCAATTCGATATAAAGGTGGAATTAACCCAATGCAGAATACATATTTTTATTCAAAAATTGTTTAGATCTAACTAATAAATAGTTTTATTTCATATATTAGAATATAACACTTGTTTATTTCATAAAATAAATCAAAATAGAATACAAAATATATGTTTATTGCATTATATTTAAAAAGAAAGTTTTACGTAGATTTTTATAAAGTACTTCGTAGAGTGTAATAAAGTGAATTACTAAATCGAAAAGGTTACATAGGTATCACTTCATCTCTCTGGTATTTTGCAAACATGACAGTTCTATTTGTTTCAACCATTTGTTTTTTTTTGTCCCTTAGTGTACATGTGTGAGTATCATTAACACAAAAAATGTTAGACATAAGAGGTTGCAAATTCATATATAAGCTTAATATAATACCTAGTTGTGCACCTCCCTTTTTGGTTCTTCTGTGACTATTTTGGAGCTATTCACAAAATTACGATGATGAAAAATACAAAATTTTTGGCCATTACATGACCTACTCTCATAGAGATTTCAATAGACTCTACTGATAGAGCCTGTAATGATGTTATGAAAGTTGTCAACATTCTTGCGAGTAAACAGTAGTTTGTACAGACATAAGCAGGTTCTGGAAGACAATTTTTTACAATAAATTTGGCATTTTATTTAATAAATATTCTTAAAACAATTAAGTAAAGCTGTTCTTTGTATCAGTTATCACAAAAAAAAAAAGAAGGTCAATGTTAATGTTTTTATAACAATATATATTTATATTTTAAAGTGTGTATAAGGAAATCATGTGGTGTCACATCAGATTTTTATTCTTCTCTTTAATTGCAAGTCAAAGGGAGTTAATCATAGCCATTTCAATTTATTGCCAAAATGGTAAAAAATATTTTAAATCGCCCCATACTAAAAGTGTGCTGAAAATAGGCGCAAAACAAAATATATTTATTTAAACATTTGTCTAAATGAAGACTTTACTAAATATTTTACACATTTTTCAATATTATAAGAAAGAAAAAATAAATAAATAAATTTCTGTTCTAAAAAGGAAAAAGAAATTGGACAAGGTTTGTTCAAGGTGGTCTATAGAAAAAATTATGACTTTTTCTTCTGTCAGAAAGAAATGATTCTCTCTTCTTAATGAAATCTCTCTAGAAGTCTGTCAGTTTGCTGAAAGAAAAACTCATCACTCAGAATTAGATGTTTACAGAATCTTTAATTTTGCAACAATTGTTTTCCTTATATTCACAGAATACATACAAATGAAACTTATGCTAAGTTTAATAACATATAATAGATTTAGTTTTTCAAGTAATAATAATAATTAGAAAAAAAAAAAAAAAAAAAAAATCACAGATCTAAAGGATTTTTTTTTGTCTTCCTATTGTGAATTTTGTCAAAATTTTACTTAACAACAAAGATATTATACAGTGATTAGAACTTAAAACGAAAAAAATATATATCTTGAAGAAAAGAGAAAAATACACTTCACACAGCACACACTTTGTTTTAACAGCCTTAAAACACTTTTAATATGATAAAAAAAGCAAACAACTATTGCATTCTTTCTATAAATATTTGTACAAAATAAACAGAAATCATTAAATACCAAAGTTAGACATGTTTGTACAAATATCCAACGATGATGATGGTGAAGATGACGATGATGATAATGAACAAGTTCTAGTTCAAAAAATAGCTCTAAAACAGACAAAATTGCATAGATAGCTTTGAGAATAGTAAACAAGTTTTCTTATGGAAATGAAAGGCATATGATTGAAAGTTATAAATTGTGTGATTTCAAAAGACATGGGTTAACATCAACAATAATGCCAACATATACACAAACATGTATAAAATTATAATTCAACTTTTTAGCATTTTACAAATATTTATATGCATTTTTGGTTACTTTCCCTAATCCTATGTAAAAATGAGTTTTTAAGTAAAATCATCATATCAATCAGAGTAGTTATTCAGCATAAAGTAATGGGCACAATAAATTATAGAAGTTGTGTGTTACCAGTTACATCTATATTATACGACATTTTCTTAAGAATAAATAAGCTATTTTAGGAAGATCATATAAAGCTTACACAGTAAAACCTCGCTTCAACAACATCTGATATCATAAAACCCACTACAACTAAAATAATTTGTAGTCCTGGTAGATTTCCCATATAATATAAGGTTAAGGTCACTCCCTCTTACGATTTTCCCGTCTCTAGTCACCAAATTCCATATAAGTCTATGGCGAAATTTTTAATAGAATTATTCATTAACTAAATGGTATTTTTAAATTCCATTATTATATTCAGAAAAATTCACAAGCGTTAAATTACTACTCATTTTCTAAAGAATATTTTTTAAATTTTTTTAATTTGAATTTTGTGTTTAGAAATCCAAATTTTCACCAAATGCATTTTTCTCATTTTTTTAGCAGTAAAATGAAATATTAGGTAATGTGTAATTTAATAAACAATTTTACCCATAGAATAACATGGGCTTTGGATGACCTTGATATCTATGATGTACCCCTTTAATTTCTCTTTGATTTAACGATATCCTCTAGGAAAACTGATTGTACTGAAAGAACATTTTCTTATTTTCCCCATTTTGCTGTACTATCTTTGACAACTAGTTAATTCCTATTTATTAACACCGTAGATTGTTGAATTTTACACTTCCTTCATATAAATAATGAGAAATGAGTGCCCTGCTACCACAAGAGTATCAGCACCCATGTGTTTTGGTCTTGCTCAACGAACTTTTTCATTCTCGGAAATAAATAAAATATTGTAATTTTTATTTATTTACTTGTTGAAATAAGAAAAGTTTCATTGGTTCTTCTTAATTAAACTAGCAATAATTTAAATTTTTTAAATTGAAATATAGCTTCTCAATATAACGGTATATTCCTCTATATGGATAATTTAATTGGGTCCCTTGGATTCTATCAAAGTTTTACGGTAGTTGAACCATCAAAATTTGTCCATTCTTTGCAGAATCAGTCATGATAAAATTTGTTTTGTGGTGGGTGAAATTGATTGATATAATACTGATGAGATATCTTGTCATTTGCTATATATTATTCAGTTTTATAAACTTATTTCTTTGAAAAATGACATGTATGCAAAATTTTTGTCATACTTAGCAGAACTGCACATGAATTTTAAATACAGTGAAACCTCTTAAAGAGGGCCAATTAACATGTCATTGAAAATTGGCCCATTAGAGGGGTGACCTGGTAATAGGTATTGTTCAGAAAAATTGCAGTTTATGCAATAAATTTTGTAAATTAAGTAATTTTAATTGTTCATAATTACATTATTTGTGTATGTAGACTTTTAATCATTATCAACATTAGTTTGAGTTTTAAAAGCTTTTAAGCCTTAACAATTATTTTAAATAGCAGATCAAATTGCTTGACTCAGCATTATTTCTGAATAAAAAAGAGATGTCTATTAGTTTATTAATTTTCACAAAAGTTCTCGAAAAGAAAACACTAATTTTACTTCTTAATTGTTAATCTTAACTAAATTTAATCATTTTATTTTGGTCATCTAAAGTTAACATCATTCATTTAGAAGCAATTGTATTTAAATAAGTAATGTAATAAGCTAAGTAATTATATGACATACATTCTCTTTTACAAACTTGATCTTTATTTCCGATTTGCACATTTAGAAAAATGAAGTTTTATCACTCACGTCTTTTCTCCTCACATATATCAAGATTAACCTCAATTCTATGGTGGACAGTAGTCAGTTTAAATTAATGGGGATATAAAATTACCTGCTTTCACAAAATGTGACCCCCTAAGGCAGGTACACAATTGTATATGGGCTGTAATAAAGATAAATCAGTATTTAATACAACGAGGGAAATGTGGGATCATGAAAAACCGGCACTAGAGAGGTAGCCTTTGAACAGAGGTGGACTTTTACAGAAGTTTCACTGTTTAGGTAGCATAAATCAACTAAAAAATCACCTTTAAACACTTTTAAATAAGATAAATGGAGGTGATTATTATTTAGAAAATTTTTAAATAAAAAATAAGTATTACACAAAGTTCATTAAGTAATCCACTCTATAAATGGAAGAATTGACAATTTTATCACAACTTCACTATTAATTGTGAAACATATGTTCATATTTTTTTATTTAAACACCATAATTTGCAGGTTTGTAATATTAGCATAAATTTAAATTGATAAGAAAATAAAATGTATAAAAACTTTTAAAAATATTAATTTTTCAAACCAGAAAATTGAAATATATTACAAGAATAAAGTAACTAAATGCTATAATTTTATTAAAGTAATAATATTTATAAAAGGCTTATTACATGTGAAACAAAGAAAAATGCAAAGCATGAAAGTTGAAGATGTTTCACAAAAACAATTATCGTTTTTATCTGTATTGTATATTAACTAATACCAAATTTTTAAATATGAATAGATCTATTAAAACCCGAATAAACTACTACGTCAGAAAAGCCAAAGAAAAATATTGGAAATGCATACAGCTGTTTCGGTAACCTACAGCATACCGTCTTCAGTGCAAAAAGGATCCTTTCAGTGCAAAATCATCCTTTTTGCACTGAAGCCGGTACGCTGTAGGCTACCGAAACAGCTGTATACATTTCCAATATTTTTCTTTGGCGTTTCTGACGTAGTAGTTCATTTGGGTTTTAATATTCCAACGCCAAGTCTCCTGTTATTATATGAATAGATCTCTTAACAATTTTAATACTGAATTAAAATAATTTAAAACTATAGCTAAAATTTTTAGGAATAATTAATCTATAAATATACTATAAGCTTCCTTTTTACAAATTTATTTGTTAACAAACATTTTGAAAGTTTACTAAATACTTAAAGTGTTACTCTGTTTTATAATAACTATATTTTACTGTCAAAAAGATAGAAAGAAAGAAAGAAAACATCATATTATTACAGCTATAACACATTAAGCTACAATGCACAATTTTCTTTATAAAATTAATAAACACAAATGTTTTCAGTTTAGCTCTAATATTTCAGAGTTTTTATATCAAAATTATACAATTAAAATTTCAAAATAAGAAATGGGAAGAAAAAAAAAGTACTTAAAAATCACCAAGTTTAAACACTATAAATTGCAACGAAAGGTTTCTTCAGAAAAACAGTACCACATATTACTCAAGCAGTGACTTCTGGAACTTTTTTTTTGCAAAATACTTCGTCCCCAGAATCTTCCTACAAAATTTGGTGCCATTCTTGTTATTAAACCATACTACAGAACACTGTGAGCATTGTTAGTTTAATTATGGACACCTTATATTTAGTGATTAGATTGCAAAAGTGCATGCCCGATTTTACAGATGACTTTATCGTTATTTAATTATGCTCTATGGATTACCACTGAAAAGATTACTCAGAAACTAAATATTGATAATTCTATTACATTTCATCATTTAAAGAACCTGCATACACTTCTAAACCAAATTTCTCTGGAATTCTGCAAGACACACTTTCATCCAATGTAAAGTAGCTTTTGTCATAATATCTGCTCTTTCAGTTTTTTTTTCTTTTCTTTTTATTTCATTACACCAAACTTACATTTCATCTCCAGTTATGACTTTATTGAAGAAAGATTTGCTTTGTTAACTCGCAAAGAGAAAAAAAACTGGAAACATGGTTGAGTTGTTCCATTAAGTCCTATCTAGCTATCTAGTCCTATCTATCCTATGTACCTATCAGGTTTCTAGGTGCATCCAAATTCTTTAAATGGAAAAAATCGATAGAATTATCTATAATTAGTCTCTTAGTAATATTTTCAGTGACAATCCATAAGTTATAATGATTTAAATCATGTATAAGTCATTTTGGAAATTGGGCTTAAACTTGTATGATCACCAATAATTATTGATGAAATATTATTTCTATCATGTCTGTGTCTAGTCTATCATAATAATAAATAATTCTATAATAAAAAGTTATTGTTAATAAAAAAAAAAAAAAAAAAGAGTACTTTAGTGTGCAAAAACTTTATTATTTTAGCCAATATATGAAATAGCACCATTCTGTAATCATTTAATAATTAGGACTGTATCAAGAATAATTGCTCTTGAAAACTTTTCTAATTTAAAATAGGAACATATGCAAAGTATGATCCAAATAAAAAAACATAAATACAAAAAATAAGAAACATCACAAAATGTATGTGTACACATCTAATGTAAACAAAGAGATCTTTAGGTAAGTTTCCTGAAATTTCAATAAGATCTTAAATGTGTGAATTCATAGGAATTAAAATTAATTACACTAGAAAAACAAGAAGGAGAATATTGTATGTATATTTTCCCCGGAATGTTGGCAGAGTTAAAATCAGTCTAATTCATTTATATCTTGCAGTCAATTAATAATAAACTCATAATTTTGAAAAGCCTGGTAAGGCCATGAATGTTTAAGGAAACTAGATACTGCTTATTATAAAATATTAAAACAATCTTTGCAAATACAATTCATTTTGCATTAGCAGCATTTGAATTCCTAAGTGATCTGCTAGCTGACACTATCAAAAATCAATAGGACCAGCAATGAATAAAAATTGGTGGTCTACAGGACCAGTAGCCAATGTATTATTTTCCAGGTTGAACAAAGATAAAAATTTCTCTGGTTCCCATAGACTTGCAAACCATAATGCTACAACTTATTTTATTATTTGTTTTGACTATCATTCTACTGCATCAAAATATTTTTAGGAAACAACATAAAAAAAATGTCCTAACTGCTCAAAGGCAATGAGCACCTAAATTTTACTGATGTATTTTTATTTCAATAATTTGAGATACAAAAATGTGTTTTTGGTTAGCAAATTATTCATAAGTATTTTACATTTTTCTTTAATATTTGTGCTTGTAAACTGTATTCAACACTTTATACAGAATCTTTATACACAACCATATTCAAACTATACAATGCAACACTTTATACAGAAAAAGGGTTATATTTCTGCTGGTCGCTTTAAGAGGGTGCAATTCCTAATCTCGCCGACAACCGAAACCCATGTTATCCAATGAGAAGAAAGTTTTCTACAATTACTCATTACTTAATGTATTTTTTAACTTCATTTTCACATTCAGAAAATTCACAATCATTAAAATAGTATTCATTTTCAAATAATTGATTTTTCCCATTTTTAATATTTTATTTTCTGGTTAAAAAAATGCAAAAACTACACTTTTCAAAACTAAAATATTAAAAAAAAATAATTTTAAAAAAATGAGTATTAATTTAAAAGCTGTGAATTTTCTGAATGTGAAAGCAGAAAAGAAAAATTCCCATACAATAACATGGAACTTGATTGTTGGCGAGATTAAGTATTGTACATTCTTAAGGGTTAAAGAGACTTTTCGTTAGTGAGCCAGTGATGATACATGTAGACTAGTATATTCACTGGTCCAGTGACATTTCTCAGTCAGTCTCAGTCCATGTAATACACATTTTTGGCTCCCAGGAAGCCAAGTCAGTTTTATACAAAAGATATCTTTGCAAAGTTCTCATAGCTTTTTATCAGAGCTTAATACTAGTGACTAGCTTAAACGTACTATATCTAGATTAAAAGCTAAATAATAATGTGGAGTAAGAGTGAGAATAACAAATGAGAAATTATCTGTAAGTTGCATTATTAAATAACCATAATAATTTTTTTTTTTTTGTCTGGCTAACTATTGTTGTATCATCAAACAATGTGTAAATGCTTCGACATGAAAATTAAAATGTTATTAAAAGAAAAAGGATGAAAAAAAAGTGTGAGAGAGAGAGAGAGATTTCCAATAAAATTCTATGTGTGTGTATTGTAACAGAAAAATTTTACGATATAACTAACTGAGAGTGATTTATTTATTTTTTTAAAGTAATTGATCACATGGAACTTTTCTCCCATGGAGTCATAAATATATATTTTTTCAACACACAATTTAATATATATACACACACATATATGTATATATGTACAAAAACTAAGCATCTTCAAATCTAATTAGCTTCATTATAAATTGTTAACTGAATCATTATTTCAAGTAAGGGTTTTTAAGGCAACAGTTTAATATATTCACAGATCTAAATGCTATATTACTATGAATGCTTGGAACATGCACACTATTTCTTAAATGTGTAACAAGATGCATCATAGTGAAATATTGATATGACTATTTTATATGGATATCATTTACAACCCCTACTGAATATGAAATTAATGTTTTAAAACTGTAATTAATTTTAACTTCTTTAATTAAACTTAAAAAAGAAGCCTCAGAAGTAAGATTAGGGAAAGTAGATTTTAAAAAAGAAGACAATAATATAAAAACACTTTAATCATTTAATAATGGCTACTTGTTCAATACCTCATACAATTGAGAGAAGCAAAAGGAAGACTAGAAAAGACTAAGGGTTTGAAAAAACTTATTTTCATACAATTTATAATAAATTTCTAAAATAAATAAATCTATACAAGCTGTCAAAAGAAAAAAGAACGTTTCTAAATAAGTAAATAAAATTAGCAAAAATTGATGCCTATTTAACATTTATATATTTGTTAAGTCATCACAATTACAACCAAATATTAAAGGGGGGGGGGGGAGAGAAAGATGCAATTACAAATGAAAAGAAAATGTTACTCTTGGTGTGTGTGTGTGTGTGTGTGAGGAGAGGGGAATAAATGATGAATAATTTAAAAGCAAAAAAAGTGGCAATCAGGGAAGTAAAAAGAAGGGGAGAGAGGAAATTAACAGAGGGGATAAATGGCAAATTATGTTGAAAGTTTAATTAACACACAAAAGAAGAAATATTAAAATGGAAAAAATAGGTTTCCTCAAATACGAAATGGCTGAAGATTAAGGGAACTCTCTACCTATCATTACCAGAAGCCAAATTCCATGTAACTCTATGGGGGAAATTTGTTTATAAATTTACACATTACCTAATTTATTTTTTAAATCCATTTTCACATTCTGAAAATTCACAACTGTTAAATTTGTACTCATTTTGTAATTTTTTTTTTTTTTACTAAAGCCAATATCTCCTCCACAATAATTCTAATTCAATTTTAAACAAAAAATTAAAATATGGATTTTTTTTAATGTTCTTGTTCATGATTTCAAAAATTTATAATAAAAATGTATTGATTTTCAGAGGTTAAAAGGAATTTTTTTTTAATTAAAAATTGTAATCAATTTAACGATTTACAAAAATGTTACTTAAGATTTTTTATTTTTATTTATTAATTTTTTGTGTGTATCTTTGAAATGTCGTATCACAAAAACTAATAAAGGTTAGAATTCCCTCATATTATTGCAAATTTAGCCCTCTATAAATGACTTTTTTGTAGAACTTAAAAGTAATAAGTTATGCAGGAGAAATTGAAAAATGCCCAAAAATTTTGAGGTTTGTTGGCTCTTCTAGTGATAGCCAAATGTTTTGGAGGTTGAAAACTTGGATTTTTATTTAGTGCCATGGTACATACAACATACCACAAATAAAATGTCTTTATTTCCTTTTGCAAGGTTCAATGTATTTGCCAACTGGGCTAATAATGTAAAGTGGTGTATGTTTTAAGTGTAATACACTTTGGCTACACTGGCTGTAACTATGATGATATTACTATACAATCGAACCTTGTTAATGTAAATCTCAAGTGGAACAAAAAAATTGTTCATGTTATCAGTAGTTCATGCTAGTAACTAACCTTCATATAACTAAAGTAATCTTCATTTTGACAGGGATCATTGAAACAGTTCATGTTAAAAGTAATTCACGTTAACGAGGTTTGACTGTATATATATACATATATATATATAGAGAGAGAGAAGGTAAGGAACAGGTGGTGCTACCTAAAGCTTGCAATTTATGAAAAACATATTATTAACACTGATTTAAGTAATCTAAACAAAATAAAATTTTAAATAATAATAAATAACAACTATACAAAAATGCTTAAATAGTTCTATTTTAAAGTAACCATTACTAAGATTATGATAATTTCAAGTATAGAAATTTCAAAAAACACAAAAGTTGTTTCTTCAATTTATTCGGCTAAAAATAGTTTTTTTTTTTTTTTTTTTTTTTTTCATGAACGTAATGCTTAAAAATGTAAAATGCTAAATAGTATGAAAAAGGACAAAAGAAAATTAGGACATTAATTTTTTGAAAAAAGAAACAATTTAATAAATTAACTTTCAATATCTATACATTGGTAAAAAATAAACCGAAAATACTCCATAGGATTTATAATTATTAAAACAACAGCTGTTCATAAAAAAAAAGCACTGTTTTTAAACTGCATATGCTAAAATACAAAGGGTTTATTAAAATACAACATTCATAACTACTTGGCAATACAATTAACAGAATAACTGAATATACAGCTATATTTAAGATTTGCTGTTCAACAATAGGACATTTCAATTTCATTTATTAGAAACAGGAAACAATAGTTACATTCTGAATGTAAACTGGTGTCAAAATAGCAACTGAAGTTCATAGTTACTGTATCTTGCATTTTAATTTTAACACATAGTCTAAATACTCACATGTAAAAAAGAATATTGAGGTTTAACCCTTTAGTGCACTTTCTGGACAAGTGCTAATCGATATATCCATGCCAAATCTTCCACTCCTGTTGATTTTTGAAGCTTAAATACACAGTTTTGCACATCTGCAAAGCAGTATTTTTGAATATATTACATAATTCTGGCAATAGATGGCGCCATTGTAAAATTGTGGAATTTTTATTAGATACAATTGTAAGTATGCTAATTAGTTTTCGTTTAAGAATAAAAACAATTATGCATAATCATATATTCCAGGTGTCCCATAAATCTGTAGATATTTCAAAAATTCGTAAAAAATTAAGGAACTGGTAAAATTGAATGTGATTTGCAAAAAAGTTATTCTCAGGAAGAGTAAAATTTCTTTCAAAAAAAAAAAGTTGAAATTTTTATCGGTAGAGGTCATTGCACAGATGCATAAAGAGAAATATGCAAATCAGAGTCATTTTCCCTCCCACTTGTGCACACACGCAGTTTTAATTGCAACTCTGACTTGGTGGATAAAGTGTTATTAGTGAAGATGTTTTACCTGTAAGAATAACTGACTGAAGCTGCAATTAGCAGTGTATAACTCATCTGCAAGCTGTAATTTATGGTGATGGCAGCCACATAGAATTAGAAGTCATATACTGGTAAATATTTGCATGCAAATAAATATAGTTTTTCACAGAAATGTATGATTTGTTCATGCATCCCCTTTATTGACAAAAATTTTAACTATTATTCCTCACTTCACAAAAAAAAAAAAAAAAAAATTCTGGCACAAGAATAATTTTTTTTGCAAACTGCATTCAATTCCTTCAATTTTTATAATTTTTTTAAATGTTTACAGATTTATGGGACACCCGGTATATATATTTAAACTGCATTATCTGTGTTCAAATATGAAGTAAATGTGCAGCTTTGCAGATGTGCAATCACTAAATATTTGTCAATAAAACGATACATATCTGAATAATTTATTTTATTTTTTTAGTATTTGGATTATAAATAATTACTTAATAATAATAAAAAAAAAAAAAAAAAAAAAAAAGTGCACACTTAAGGGTTAAAAACTGTACTGTAGCGTAAATTAATAGAGCAAGAATATAGATAATTTGATTCTGTAATCAACTAAAGTAGAACTTTCAATAGAAATATTTATGTATTTTGCAGCAATTTACATAATAATGATAACAGTATATGTCATAATAAAAAAGTTTGAGCATGCCCCCATTCTTTTATTGAAGGAGAAATAGTAAAGAAACTTTTATTTCCAAGCAAAAATGTTTCAAAGTAGTCTTTAAGTACAATTCACAAAAACATTCAAATTATCATAAGGAAAGAATAAAAATTTTGTTACAAGCAAAATATTTTCTGTTAAAATAAAACCACTAGAATAATAATAAAAAAAAAAAAAAAAAAAAACTAATTTAGTAAAATTAAATTAAAAAAAATCTATTTGCTGTGAGAAATCATTCATAAGAAATAGGATAATTATAGTTAAAAGGAAAGCCATTAGAATATATGAACAGAGCTAGAAATAAATAAATAAGAGATTTTTTTCTCGCTAAGTTATAAAACTTACTTTTTATTTCAAAATTCCGGGATGAATTTTTGCAGTTGATAATTAAAATTTGGTGGTACAAAATATATTTCACCACCCTTTAAAAAGCTAACTCAATATTGAGAAAGGTAATAAAAATTGTTCTTTTTTTCATTCTAAACAAACTTAAAAAAAAAAAAAAATTAATAATCCCCCCTACCCCTCTTTAAAAGCGATAAAGAAAAGGGAGCTTTACTTTTTTAGTGATACTCCAAATAAATTGCTTTTTATTCATTATCAAATTTTAGTTATATTTTTAGTTTACTTTAACACAATCAAATTATAAAATAGAAAATCTGAGTAGAATTTAAATGCCTCTTAATTTTTACTCTTTTCCTTTAGTAAACTGGAAAAACAAAATGTGCGTATAATATAGAAAATTTTGGTAAACATTTACATTAAATATGGATTAAAAAAAGCAACAATTCCAGATTAAAAATTTTGTGATAAAACGTGAAATGACAAAATAAACAACCTTCTAATGTGACCAAAAGCTTAAGTGAGAGAGACATAAGTTTAAGTTTACTGTATGCATAGCAAAATATATGATTGCTCTATTTCACCTATTCGGAGTCCTAAATGATTTTAGCATTATGCTGGTTGCCTTTTCAATACAACATTTACCATCTTTATGGATTTAATAAAGCCACTGCAAAAGCAAGCTTAAAATTTACTAACAGCCCATTAACACCAGATTTTTTGAAAAAATTTATTCGAAATGCATACATACTTAACATAAGTATTAACATTTCAATGTATTTAAGTAGTGATGAGTGTAATGTTTTTATTGAAGGAAGTGGTAGGTTTATATATATATATATAAATTAATCTTACCAATCAGCCCTAGTGATTCACACAAAATTAAATAAAAGAAATTCAACTGAATTTTCAACAATGTTATTTTAATTGCTATTTTAGATAAAATTACTTATCCAAATACTTCCTTTAAAATATAATATTTTACATAAAATTTTAAACAGTTTAACACAATTATTTTAAAAGAACACTGTAAATTAAATCTTGCACTAAATCAACAGAAAAAAATTGACAACAAATTAAGAGTAAGATAAATTCCATTATTATTGATTTTATCCCACTCCCAGTAGCAGAATTTTCAGTGCCAATCTGCAGTACTGTCAATTCTAAATAAAAATTTATCTGCAGAAGGTACTAAATCAAGCCTATCGATAAAAGATATAGTAATTAAAAAAAAAAAAAAAAAAAAGGCAAAATATTTATAATTAAAAATACAGTCGAACCTCATTATAGTGAAGTCTCAGTTATAGTGAACTTTTTCAGCGGTCCCAACTGATTACAAACACCTATCTTATTAGTAATCAAAGTTTGGTTATAGTGAACTGAAGACTGTTCACTATAACAGGATTTTGACTGTATATGACAGATACATAAGTTCACACACAAAACATATTTCTGAAGTTTAAAATTAAATTTAACATTTATTATAATATATAGTAAGAAAAAAGGAAATAATCTTAAACCCATGTATAAATATAATTTGGTCACAATTAATTCCTTTCAAAATAATCTATAGTATTTTTTTGCTTATTGTTAGTGAAAGTATGGTAAGCAGATTTTTAATTATATATATTTTTGTATTTTGTATTAACATATGTAAAATATTGAAAGTGGGACATACACAATATTAATCAATAAGGCAGGTTTTAAAAATTTCACAGCTATTGAATATTTATCTTAGATAAAATGTATTTTTGCCAGTAAAATTACACATAAATTGTGCTCTTGTTTATTAATTTACCATGCAATTCATATAAATTTGGATCAAAATCCTATGCACACACAATAAAATTAATTTGTAATTATTATCTGCAGTACCCTCACTGCCAAATTATGCGTGTCTGCTACTGGGATCTCAAGTAGTACAAATAAAGACACTATTACAAGCATATTTTATATTTCAATAATAAATTAAACAACTAATCACTGAGCAAGTACTTTAAATTGTTATTTGTATGAAGAATGCACATATGGTAATCATTAATATTGTGTTAATTTTTTTTAATTAGATCAATTAATAATTATAAACTAATTTCTATGCTTGATGAAGCTTTTTAAGTAACCATACATACATATATTTTAATATAAAATAAATGCTAAATGCTAAACCAGTTCTTCTATTAATACGAATAAAACTATTTAGCAATGTTTTATCATTATCTTTAAAACCTTATCTTTAATTAATTTTACATTCATCTCACATTAATAAGTAGCTGTCACTGAAATGAAAAAATTTTACTTGTTTCTATCAGAGTAAAGCCAATTTTTCTGTACAAAACTAAGTTGGACCAATTTTAAATATTACTTTAATAACGTTTCAAGATTGGTATATGATTTGCATGAATTTTTAGTGCCAAAATCAACAAAACTAAGAACAAATCCATGCAATTAAGGTTTTTAATAAAAGATTTTTTATTTGAAGGAAAAAAAAAATGTCATAGTTGCTCTTACAACGGAATAATACTTTTTTATTAATTTGCTACTTTTTCTTTGATTTAACAATTTTATACATAAGAAAAACGAAAACTGAATGTAGTTAAATATCACACTGAAGACACTAAAGAGAAAAATAAATCATGCAGTAGTGAGCAATTGTCATTATAGTAAACATAAATAATTTACAAAATGAAGATACTTTTGAAAATAAAATTGAAATGTAAGAAATGACAAGTAGTAAAAATTTAGAAAAATATTATGAACCTATCAGCAGTTATTCTGTAGTACAAAAATTACAAGTAACAAAAATGAAACAATTATGCATGATATTTATGTTTTTTTTTTTTTTTTAATCTAAATTACCATAATATAATAGAAAAAATGCATATAATAATGCATTTTCTATTAACTGTGTAAATTATTTCATTAACATATTTTACACATAAACGCTACTGGTCATAATTCTTTAGCATTACCTGTTATAATTTAATTATGCATCTTTAGGTCATTAATTTTTTTTTTAATAACTTAACCAATATATAGCAATATTTGTGTATCTTTTACTTTATGATCAAACATATTTACAATTCTAATCATTACTACAAATATTGTAGATTTAGATATAAAAATTTAGCTTAGTCAAAACTAATGTTATCTGCAATTTCTAAAATTCTAGTATAATTTAATAAAATGGAAAGCACGAAAAACATAGCCACTGTTTAAAATCAAACTTTATTGTTTATTTGTTTTTTATTATAACTCAACAAATATAGTCATATTGCTTTATCTTTATTCCAAATAATTGAAAATATTTACTTTGAATTTCATGGGCAACAACATCATAAAAACAATTAAATATAAATAAGACAGGCAACAGAATGCTGGAGACAAAACAAAAACTTGAAGTACAGTTTCGAAACTTCATCTTCTCAACGTATGGCTTCATTAAAATCAGAAAAGCTGAATGAATCAGAAATATTTCCAATCAAAATTATGAATTACACTTAACACATATGCATTCATAGTAAAAGCTTTTCAAAAAATTTAGTAGGGCTTTTTATTTTATTTTTTAATTATTATTTCTCATTCTGAAGGACAGGCATTCAATTTAACCTAAGAGTTTCAAAACATATCAGGACAGACTAGCAAAAAAATTTCGATCAAACTTTCATATACAAGAGCATTTATTCTTCTCGATAGTAAGAACATTCCAAAGTATAAAGCCTTGAACGTGTCCTGCATGTACATTTTTATTTAAAAAAAAGTCTGGCTTTACACGACTTAGAGCCTTCAAGTTCACCAAATTGCTTGGAGTCCTTTAAAAAACTAACTAATAGTCATATATATTCACTCCACCAAAGCTGTGGTAATAGTCAAAGCACGTGCTATAATCCTATAATATTGAACCCAACAGTGATTACTGACCACAATGCAGTTGAAGGTAAGTCAAATATAGGACAGCACGTGCAACTTGGTAATAGATTGCAAACATTATAGGAAGCTTTACTCCTCCTTAGGTAGGCCATCAACATGGTTGGTAACTGAGTTAGAGGTCTGACCTACATTATTTTCATGAGGTTGCCTAAACACTGCTGCATATGGAAAAAGTTCTTGGCATTTGGCTAGGAAGAAGGCTATTTCTTTATCACAGGAGCCAAGATCACCATTATGCATTGCTTCTAGTACTTCAACACAACTCTGAAAGAAAAATACTATAATAGTTAGGGGAGGGAAAAATATTAAATTACATGTATAATTAATAACACTAGCTGTCATGCTCATTACATGACATATCCTTAAATAAAAAAAACCTTATCCTTATTCTAAATTAACAGTAAAAAATTATGTAAAGCCCAGGAGCAGAATTATATCCGATGTTCTGCAACGAGACATTAAAATTTGCAGATGTTCTATAGGTATTTTGTACAAATTTGTCAAAGCAGAGTAAAATGCAAAATAAGCATAAAAATAATACTTATTAGTAAAATGTTTATTACACATTTATAATAAAACATGATTTAAAATTTTTATAATCTAAAACTGAGGAATACACCCAGAATTTGCAATTTTTTCAATGGCTTTTGGCATTAATATTGTCACATTAATGTGGATATACACTTACAAAATGTTTATAAATTTTGTCTATACACTGAAGCAATGATTGTTTCCAGTAGTTTTCTAGTATGCTAACAGATTTACAGGTCAGTTGAGCATATCTAGGTTTTATTAATTTTAGAATGTTAGCTGTATCAACATCATCCAGTTAGGGGATAGATTAAATGTTCTGCAAAAGCCTCAATTGTTCTGTGACGTGCGTCGCAGTTTTAAGCACTTTCTGCTCCTGGGATGTAAAGAAAAATTTTTAAAGCAGTTTCTTATATTTTATTTAATATTTTAAATTAATAAATATAAATTTAATCTCTATTGAATTAATAACACTTAAAATTAGAATAATCTGCAAGCTTTTTACTCCGTTTCCAATAAAGTGAATTCCTTATTAAAAGAAATTCTAATTTTTGTTCGATTTTAAAAGAGAAATTTAATATTTTCATGCTCAAACCTATTCCATGCATTTGGCAATCTTTTTCCTTGGTATGATTACTTACATGTGCATGTAAGAGAAAGTTATAAATAACTAATTTTATTGTGAAAACAAGTTTAAAATAAAGTATTTTCCAGCATATAATCCATGGATTGCTTGTTTAAAAATTTCAAGATTTTTAAGTGTGGTTATCTTCCACTGTGGATAATATCCTGAATTTTTTTCATAAGCCACTGTCTCACGGCAGATATCATAAATTTGCATCAACAAAATGTAAACGACTATTTTCAGATTGCACATTACTCAGTTGTTAGTGGTGTTGCTAGTGATTGGTTCATATATGATATATCCGTGCTAGGAGAAATGGTAAAATAACTACCTTCAGATAGGGGCTGTACTTCAGACAGTACCTACTCACATGATCGCAAAGCCGTTAGTAATTGGTTCATGTAAGATGTATTTCTGTTAGGAGGAGAGTTAAAAGGACCATTTTTAAATTATAATTTTCTAGCCTTTTGGCAAAATGCTTCTGGTTCTGTTTATTTGTTATTAAAATTTATTATTTCTGCATGGAGGTTTTTTTGTTTTTTTAAAATGAAAGATAGCAATTATTTTCATTAGTATAAGTTGCTTTTACCTTAACTTATAATCACTTTTATATTTACATTTTAATTATCTTTTAAATAGACCACTATGCTGAATAAAGAGCATGGTGGTTTATCAAGTTGAATGTTAATTACGATTTGTATCTGTAAATGAAATAATAGTGCGGATTTTTTTTTTTTAATCAGGGCTAAAATAGCACCTGCAGATTATACACTGCTGCGGACTGCATGCAGGAAAATATCGTACATATGCTTTTAGAAACAATTTAGAGCGGGGATGCAGAATATGTCAGAACACCCGAAAGAAGTTATGGGGAAATTTCAGTTGCCTGCAGAAATTTTGAATATTTTCTTAGGAATTTCTTTTCTTTTAAATATTTTCTTATACAATAAAAACGTAAGTCTAAAGAACAATCTGCTTAAAAAAAAAAAAAAAAAAAAAAAATATTAACATACAATTAATTTACAGTATATTTTTGTAAATAAGAAATAAAAAAAGAAATGAGTTGTTTAGTTTTTACTTATGACATTTTACTTACCTGGTAAGGGATGAACTGATATTTTCAAGTATGTTAACATACAATTAATTTACTTTTTTTTTTTTTTGGTAAATAGGAAAGTATGTATACATATATATATATATATTAAATTACATATACATATATATATATTACCTAATAAAACTAGTACTATGGAATAAAGGTATTTGTTGTAATTAGGTAGCATTAAAAAACAAAAAAAGATAAGGTTAATCTTACCTGTATAGTAACACCTTGCATCTGATTGTTTAAATTTGTGACATAACTAAGTGCTTTTTCTTGTGAACTTTTATCAAGCCAATATTTCATTCGAGCACCTACAGTAGAAAAAAAATCAAAATACATAACTTTTCACATGGACAACAATTTTTTAATAAAAGTTTGTCCCTACCTATTACAGCTACTTATTGAAAAACAGGCTTTCATGCACACAAATAAGATATTTTAATTTTATTCTGTTTTGTGTAGTACAAAGATTGATTAAAATATGCTTTACAGAAAAATCTCTCATAGAACGTAATGCTTTGGAATTTTTTTTGCAGGAATGATTGTGAATTGATAAAAAAAAAAAAAAATTAAAAGACATTACTTATTGCAGGGAGATCCTATCTTCCCATTATAAAAACATATTAATTTTAACCCACCAGTACACGGTTTGGGTCTATGAGATCCCTTTTTTTCTTTTTACTAGAATACAATGTAAGTGAAATATTTTATATATTCTGTGAAAAAAAAAAAAAAATATATATATATATATATATATATATATAATAAACATAAAATTTTAAGCTTTGTATTTTTATTGCATGATTTAATTCTGTATGTGTCATATTGTAAGCATTAAAATACTGGAAGAAAATGGAGTATTATTATCCAAAGAACATACTGCATTGGGTATGTGAGACTTGACCTGTTCATTTACGGAAGTTTTTCCCACTCGTGTACTGGCGGGTTAATTAGATTTAACAGTCATGCAAAATTGATATTTTTGTCTTATTTTACTAATTTAACTATCAGAAAAACTACAATTCTGGTATATTGGAAATAAAATAAATACCAGAATTCAGGTACATTACCTGTACACAATCACCCTGTGTTTTGAGTAGCCTTGTACTCAAATCAATTATGATATTTATACTATTTTCAATAGGAATCAGGGCATAGTGAATATGAATAAGACATATATCAGCTTCAAGAAAAGCTGAGGGAAGGGAAGTTAGAACAAGGAAAAGGAGAAAAGAAAACTAAAACTAAATATTTCTGAGCTGTGTTGGGAAATGTTAAAAAGTAGGCACGTGTGTAACATGAAAGCAGCAACCTTAATTATTTTGATCACAAGCACTTGTTATATATTTTTACTGAATGATATTTGTTTTATAAAATTTTCAACCAATTCATTGAAGGATTTTTCTCTAATAGAAATTATAATTTTCCCTCCAAAACTATAAAAAAAAAAAATAAATAAATAAATAAAATTCCCTATTCTTGTCTACAAAATTTTGTTCATCAAATTAGATCATTTTCAAATAGACATGTAATTTTTATAGCAATTAAGAGATGAAACTTTATGCATATTATTGCAAAAAAAAAAAAAAAAAAATACTGTGCAGGAGTATATAATAAAAATTACTGACAGCTATATAAATTAAAACTAAAATGAAGTAATTGTATAACACATAACAATAACTATGGTGATAAAATGAACAAGATAATGAGAGTATTAAAAATTTCTGACCTTGTAAAAGATGAGGCAATGAATTAGAAAATTTTACTAAGAAATCTTCATTGAGTTCAGAAGCACTTTTTGTCCCATAAATTTTATCCATTTCTTGTTTAAGGACGGTTTTTACAGGACCAGGAATTTCTTTTTTAACTGAAACTGTAATAAAAAGTAGTTAATTACAAAAATATTTGAAATTTGAAAATTCCTTTCATTTTTTTTTTCTCCCCTCCCCCATCATTTTCAACATCTAAGTTTTTAGATGAAATAAACTAGGGAATAAAACCAAGCATTATATTTTAAGTATTTTTATCACATGTTTCAATTCAAAACAATCTATATAAATTAATTAAATTTAAGGATTTACACACCATATTAAAATACATAAAAAAATTTTAAAGAAATTTAGTATTAAGATTTTATTCTGTCCAACAAATGAAATAATAGTCTCCTGCATTTATTAAGAATAATAAACTATGAAATCCTGACTAATCAACAGATTACATTCTTCACCAAATTTTGTATACTTAGACAATTTTTATATTTTGCTACAAATTATAATAAAATACTTTGAGATGGAATGTTTAGTGCAATGAATTATTTTAAATTAATTATTTTAAATTACTTCTAGCTAATTTTTTATTATGCAAAAATACCATATATAATTTAGAATATAAGAATCAGGGATGAAACTACTAAACATGCAAAAACCCTGAAAACTGCTACATGCATAAAAAATAAATAATGGGGGAAGACTTATTAAAGGTATATCATATGGTTATCATTAAAAAAAATATATTTATACCTGTCATAAATGGTATTTGGAGAATTCTTAATATGTTGTGACAAATTATTTAAATTGTGATATTTCTATAAAAACAAACTAATCTGATATGAAATACAGACATAGTAAAATTATTAAAAACTCCAAATTTAGGGGTCGTCCTTTAAAAGCTTCACTTTTGAAGAATGCAAAAAAAAATCTAAAATATCTTAAATAGATACATTTTATTATACACCATTATCGCTACAAAAGTTATAGCTATATATATGCTGCAGTACTTTCTAGACACTTTCTTAAATCAACAGGTACGTTTTCTATGATCTTACTCATAAACTTAACAGGAATGCCACAAGAAAAGTATGAAAACAAATTTATTAGATTGTATAAATACACCAATTATAATCTCATGGATCTTATTCTCAAGTTCAACAAGAGTTAAATTGAAGTGTATCGCAACAAACCACAAACTTTGAGGTCATAGCAAATATACCTGTTACTTTAAAACAGTGTCTAGGAAATTCTGGAGCACATACGAAGTTGTAACTTTTGAAAAGTTAATGGTACATAATAAACCACATGTGCATAAAAAATTGAGTTTATACCTACAATATTTAAGAAGGGGAAAAATATTGAAAACAGGAAATAACATTCTCCCACCCTGTATATTGATTATAATTAAAGTTACGATTTACTTTTGTAGTTTTTATAATTACAATATAATTATAAAAACTACAGGTCAGAACGATTTGATATTTTACCAGAACAATTGCGAGGCAATGGAATTTAGTTTGGCAAAGGAAAAAAAAGTAGTTTTAGGTTGGTTGTAGGATTTAAAGCCGATTGACTCCTGATGTGTCCTAGGCCTAGAGGGGGAATGCCCTCCGTGGGGGTCTTTCTAAGGGGTCCTAGCCCGTATTTACGCAAGTTTCGGAGGAAACCACGGAAAACTCCGAACGGCTAGGTCGATGAGCGCGACCTGGGATCGAACCCGGCACCTCCCATCTACCAGCTTTGAGCGCAGAACCGCTCGGCCGCTGGTGGGCCAAAAAAAAAAAAAAAAAAAAAAAAAAAAAAAAGAGTAGTTTTAAAATGTGCCTATAGATGGTGCTGTCAATGGAACGTAAATAGATTCATTATACACAGAAATGTTGTTTGTAATAGAATAGCAGGAAATAGTAGACTCCAAGGGTTTACGACAACTTTTTTTAGTAAACAGACAAGAATACATGTTTGAAGTGAAAACAGTGATAGTGACAAGAGAAAAAGAGGAGCTTCATGAAACAAACACCCTATGGATGATTAATAGCACATTTTGGAACTTTTTTTTCCCTTTGCCAAAAAACAAAAAAAAAATTCTATCACTTTATGATTGTTCTTGTGAAATATCAGATCATTCTGACCAGTAGTTTTAAAATTATAGCATTTTGAATGTGCAATATAACTTAATTCAGTCTTTTTTTTTTTTTTTTTTTTTTTAAGAAAATATAGGATATTTTATATACATACATATATATTAAAACTTAAAATAAGCTGTGTCTATTATTCACAAGTAGATTGTGAAAACTAATGGAATTTATTCAAAAATTAATAAAATCCCACAATTTGAGTTTAATATATATCTGAGTTCAAAGTTTAATTTCAGATTTTGTATCATATGTTACAAAAGAAAAAAAGAAAAGAAAAGAAAAAGCAATATTTAAAAAATAAATTATTTTTAAACATTAACAGGAAAAAAAAAAAAAATCTTGAATTATAATTGGTGGAATAATGAGAAAAAAGTTATTCCCAAAATAGATCAAAGCTCCACTTGGATCTATCACAGGTAAATCCCATTATTAGCAGGGATAATTCAAAGCCCCATTTTGTAAATAACCATTCAAGTAATTATGCTTAAATAACTTGAACGATGTAAATGCTTTCTGCTTTCATATTTACAGTAATAGTGCGTAAATTTGATTTAAAAGAATTTTTCCTACCTGCACAATGTGCAATAAGATATTTATTGAATAACTTTATATCACACATTCTCATAATTGCCAATCTTAAAAAATGAGAAATAGGAAGATTCATGTTCAAAATTAGGGAGATTTAACTAAAATTAGGGAGATTTTTTTTTTTTTTTTTTTTTAATATGAAGTATGCATATTTCCATACTTAATTTTTGGAAACTTAACTATGGATAAAATTAGAAATTAGCAGAAAAAATTTTCAATAACTCTTTCAATTCTATTTCTAGAATCTGCCAAAACAAGTTTAAAATGAATATTGTCATTTATGCTGTGGACAGAGAAAGATTGGGAAACAAAAGGCTTCTGCAGAACACTTGATTGCCGATCGCTACTTGGAGATGTGAAAAGGGGGGGGGGGGCAAAAAATAATTAGATGTGTTAGAAACATTTAACATTTCTATTTCTTTAAAGGTTCTAGAATCTCATAAAGCAACTTTAAAATGAATATTGACATTCATGTTGTGGATGGAAAAAGATTAAAAATCCAGAGGCTTTCGTAGAGCATTTGATCGTCGCTCATTAATGAGGTTTCTTTTTTATAAACGAACGATATCCGCGATTTTTTTTAAACGCGGCAGAAATTAATTCGTGGAATTGAATGAAATATGAAAAAAAAAAAAAAAAAAAAAAAACTGCAGATTTCCGCGAATTTGCAAAAAAATTACATGCCTGATATTTTTTGTAATAAACATTGTTTAATTTTGCTTTATTACGAGCTATTTTGTAATTTTCTCTCTTTTATGATAAATCGGAAATTTTTAACTTCCGATCAGAAAATCGGGAGATAAATCGAAAATTCGGAAGTCTTCCGCCGAAATCGGGAGAGTTGGCAAGTATGCATTCTATTAAACATTATCAGACTTGCAATGTCAAAACACATTTAGAAATACTGCTAGTTTATTGATTAAAGGAAAAAAGAAATAATGGCTTCTTCAGATCAAAAGAAAAATAGTGATAAAGATAGTACACTTGTTTACCATATATATGACACAACATTTCTACAGAGAAATTAATTATTGTATTAATCATATTTTTTTTTATTATTCTTCTGCTTTTTATACTTTCAGCACATTATGTAAACAAAGTATTGTAATCATGAAAAAATTTAACTATATGATTTTGGTGTATCTATACATTTTGAGGTCTCTTGAGATAATTTTTGCTATTTTTATAGATTTTGATTATATTTTTTATGATTTTGATTGTTAGTCAATTTAGGACACAAAAGTTCATATTCTGTATATATCTTTAAAATATTGCTAGGTTTAAAATGACGTTTGCAAAGATTCTGAAGAAAAAACTGTTAAAAATCAGACATGGTACAAGCACTTTTCAAGTATTTTTAAAAGTGTACGAACCATGTAAGTGCTTAAAAAACAGACAAACTTATTACATATACTTGAAAATAAGTTTATTCTATAGAAGCATTGTTTGCTGGGATAACTGATTAGGAAAATAATATAGTTCAAGTTCATTAGGAAAATGCAGTTGAAGTGCTATTTCTTTTTCATTTTATCCAAGTTTGAATTTGACATTTCTTGAAAGCCAATCACATAGAAATTGTTAATAATATATTGCACAAATTCAGGTTGACCCCCCCCCCCTCCTACACATGTCCAAAAAGTTTTAATGCGGATTTGCATTGATCCCAAGGATAATAATTTTCAAGCTTAAAAAGGCTGAAAAGTAACATGTCTGTAAAAATACATTTTTTCCGTAAAATAATCTCATCAGACAAATGTTGTCATTTTTTCTTATTAGTCTATACAGCTAAGTCCAGGTGCTTAAATATTGTTCATGTATAAATATTATTTTTTTATTCTCGCATATCGTATCGTTTCGACAAAAAATAATTGAAAGTGGTCCACGTTAGAGAAATATTATATAGATAGTTATGATTTAAAATCACAAAATTACATCTATTCATTAACCCTTTAAGTGTTAAGCCCGTTTTTTTTCTGTCATGCATTGTTGAAATAAAAGGCTGGTGTGACTAAATTTTGAAAGACATGTTGCTTTTTTGGAAAAAATAAGATTAATAAATATGTGTAGTATATAATATTAAATTCTCATATTTGTACTGTGTATAGTATTCATTTTAAGAAGCATAAACAGACACACTGAAAAACGGCTAATGCTGAAAGGGTTAAAAAGTCATTTTCCCTTAAATTAAGAAAGATGGCACCATCACACAAAAGAAAGATATATTTTGTGATGTTTTAATGTTTCAAATAAATAAAACTGTTAACATTTTTCGACTAAAAAAAGAATCGGTAATTTATTATATGATAATGAATGCTTATCGTGCATTTTTAATATTTTAAACAAACATTCATATATTATATTTTAGTAACTTAAATGCATCCAAGTTCTGAAACAAAGACCTATAATCCGGAAAATTCCTTAATTCGGAATCGGCGAGGTCCCGACGATTCCGGATTAAAGGTGTTATGCTGTATATTATAAATAAAAACATGCTGACTTTTTTTTTTTTTTTTTAAATAAATGCTTACATCCCCATTATTTAACATGCTATCGTCACACAAATTTGTACTGGGTCAACATTAACATATCCAAAAGTTACAGATTATTTCCTGCACTTAATAATACAGGGTGATTAGAAATATTATTGATTTTGCTCAATTTGTTGCTGGTCCCCTAATTATTGTTGTAACCTAATCTTCACTGAAAAACAGGAGGAAGATACTGTTCTTTATATATTGGGTGTTTAAAAGCAATCTAGAGACAAGTCTTTAAATTTGGAAAAAAAAAAAAAAAAACGTTCTTTTGTATTTGACATAACATCTATTTTAAATCAACCGTTGTATGTGTGTATGTATATATTGGGTAATTCAACTATCAGTATACCTATATACACTAGAGGGGTGGGAGGGGGTTTCAACACAAAGAACTAATTAGAAAAATGAAACTTAGGTAGTATTTTTCTAGGTAACATAGTTATTTGATTACAGCTCTAAGGTTACAGGTTGAACCATTTCAAAATGTGAAACAGCGATACATTAACAAAAGCTGTAATCACCACAATTTTGAATACAAGTGTCTGCAAATGTACATGTCTTAAGTGGTATAGGCCCTTTTGTGGTGTGGAGTTTCATTCCAATTGCACTTTATTATTCAAATCAGCAATAGCTAATGCTGGTTATGAATGCTGCAGGGTTTATTGTCCAATCATGACCCATACCATGAACTTAACATGTGCTCAATGGGAGAAAGATCTGGTGATCTCATAGGGCAAAGTAACAAGTCAATGCAATCAAACATGTAAAGTAACAGCAGCAGTTAGGGGATAAGACATTATCCAGTTGTAAAAGCTCTCTCTAAATAATGCTTATGAATGACAGTGCAACTGGTTTAATCACCAGTCTGGTGTATAAATTTGCAGTCAAGGTGCTTGGGTTAATGACAAAAGTATTTTATGAGACGATTGGATATTACTTTTCAGACAATAACAACAAAAGAAAATACAGACAGCTTTTTTTTTTTTTGTGTGTGTGTGTGTGTTAATTTAGGTAGTCTGCAGTGCAGACAGCTTGGTTCCAAGAGTTTATCTGGCCCCCTGCTATCCACCATATGGTCATGATTGACCCCAGAACAGATATAGCTCTCATTGGAAGACATCACAGATTGTCACTCCATTACTCAATTATCTCTAGCTCGACACAACTAAAGTTACAGGTTACAATGATTCACAGTTATTGGTATAAACATTAGAGGCATCACGTTCAGAGCTGTCCCTCAAACAATCTACTAATTACAATTTGCTTTATCTTACTGATCCCAATAAAAGATCTTAATTTCTGATGCAGATGTAATATGGAGCCCCACAATCATGCAATAGCGTTCTCTGTCAATTGTGGCCATATATGACTGGACCCTGATCTCTTTTTTTTTTTTAGACAGTGCCTTTTCATTGCTAACAATCTTGTACAATAGATATATCCCTGCAAAATCTTTCTGAAATATTGCAGAAAGAAAATCCACCTTCTCAAAGCCTTATTATATGATATCATCCAAATTCATTAAGCTGCTGATACTGTTTTTTCTGTCTCCTTAGAACACTTAAGAGGCAATTTTGACTCAATTACTCATCACGTCAAACCTGGACGAGGTTTGTGGGTCATTTGAAGTTTTGTGAGTTAGTTTGACTCACTGGGGAAACTGTGAATCAATTGTTCTAAAAATAAGAATCAGTTTGATTAAATGAAGTAAGGACTGTGCAAAAAGAGAATAAAAGGTCTGGAAAAGTGAGAATTTACTAAAAATATTTGTGTTTTGTGAATATATTATGCATATATTTTTAAAGTGGAGAAAAATGTAGTGAGTTAATTATTGACTTATTGTTCTAAGATTTGTGAATCACTAAGTATGCATTTTTTTTTTTTTTAATTTATGCACAAAATGTGAGTAATTGTGATCGCTGCCAATGCTGCAGAAACGTTGTTAAGTTAAACTAAATTTTGACTGCAGAATATTTATAATTTATATTTTAAAAAATAGGTGGAAGAAAAATTTATTTATTCATTTTTTAATTTTTTTTTTTTTTTTCCATTCTCTCTCTTTTCTGAAACATGTTTTATTTTTTTTTAAAGATTTAATTTCTTTTTTTTTAAATATAATTTTATAAAAATAAAAGAAGAAAGAAAGAAAAAGAATAAAATTTTACTTGAATAATACATATTATATAATGTTGGAAATATTTTTATCATTCATAATTTGAGGCAGAAAAAATTATAGAACAAAATTATCTTTCTCAAATTTATATAAATATTTATAACAAATTTTATAAATATATCAAAAATATATAAATATATATACCTATATGATAAAATCGAATTAAATTAGAATGTAACTTAGGATGATGTGGATCAATCAACCAAGCTCTTTTAATGGACTGAAGCATTAATAATAGTTTATCTTTCCTAATATAAATTTCAAAGGCCAATAAATGAGTTTCTATTCTTTCAGAGGCCAATGACTGAAGAGGCCTAAGGAAGCGAATGGCTTGATTTAATGGATCTTCCACCTACAATGAAAAATTAAATTAACAAATTCAAATATTTGCAAAAGACAGTTTTATTCTACTTATGCAAAACCATCCAAAAATTTCAATCACGATGGAAAGGAGGATTTTTCAAATAAATTACTATATTATATATATATATATAAAGTATAATTTTGATAAATTTTTTTTAATGAACAAATTTATAAGAAAAAATATTAAAAAATAAATAAATAAAAGCATGACACAGGAATCCCACTCAATTTCAAAAATAAAAATAAAATTACCTGACTTTTCCCAGGTTTTACAGGTCTATTTTTAGAAAATTCCAGTCACAAAATCTGGTTCGTGAGATAAAAAAATAGCTTGCGACATAAAAGACAACATAGTAACGTGACTTGTGATATAAATTGAATGCTCAAAAAGCATTTTCCAGGTTTGTATCATCATTTTTCCAGGTTTTTGAGCGATAGTTAAAATTTTCCTTGATATTTTTCTTACTTTTTTTCGTAATTTCAAATTCCCTGACTTTTCAAGGTTTTCCCTGACCCGTGGGAACACTGATGACAGTAAAAAGCTATTTACTAAAACAGGGTTCCCACTAAACTCCAAAAATAAAATTCCCTGACTTTTCCAGGTCTATTTCTAGAAAATTTCAGTCACAAAATTTGGTTTGCGACATAAAAAAAAAGCTCATTGCGTAAAACATAATATAGCTTGCGGCATAAAAGACAACATTGTAACGAGACTCACAACATAAATTGCCTGCTCAAAAAGCATTTTCCAGGTTTATATCACCCTTTTCCCAGGTTTTTGGGCAACATTTGCAATTTTCTCTGACTTTTTTCACTGATTTCAAATTCCCTAACTTTTCCAGGTTCTCCCTGACCCGTGGGAACCCCTGTAAATGTATTACAAAAAAAAAAAAAAAAAAAAAAAAACATTATTTGAATTTTCTATTGATAACACAGTCTACCAGTAGAGCAAACTGCAAAAAAAAAAAAAAAAAAATTATTTTAAATTATAAACATTCAAATATCTTCCAATAAATTAACAAATCAATAATTTCATTGCACGCTGAAAGCAGACTGCATATCAATATACTTATACATTTAATCCCATCAAAAAGTAAATGATCAATCACAAGTTTCAAAACTTATTCATTTGTGAAAAATTGTTAATTAAATCAAGTAATTGTTTTTAAGAAATTTCTTTTTTTAATTAAACAATTCGTTTTAATTAAAAATATTATCTCATATTTAAAAACATAATAAGGAATAGGGGATTAAAATACACTGCTAAAAATAAATAATTAAATAATATTGTAAGTTTTCCTGATTAAAAAAAAAAAAAGTGGTACAACCGGAATTTTTATTTGTAAAATGAAAAATGCTGAAAAGACAAATTTTCAAACATCGGAAAATGTGAAAATTGTCTGTAACATCAAAAATTATGAATGATAAACAATGAATAAAAATAATCTATCTAGATCAGTGAGTGTGCAGGACATTATGTCAATTGAAGAAAACATGAAGCAAAGTTTTACTTTCAACGTGTCTTGTTGTCTTACAGCTGTTCCAAAAAACAATCGCATTTTCCCCTGTAGGACATAAGGGACTTAAAACAATCTTGCATTTGCACAAGGAGTGTCATTTTTCAAGGAAGTAAAGTGTTGGTATGGAGAGGTAGAGCAATTATTGATTGCACCACCTCTGCAGCATTAGAAATGGATCTAAGGCAGATCAGCAGTACAAAGATGAAATTTCTGTCTTCTCTAAGCCTAGGTCCTTATGTTGAAGTAAAACGAAACTTCATTTTAATGGATGACAAATGATGGCCACAATGAATATACTTCGTTGGTAGACAATTTCCTTTATGACAAAAAAATCGTAAATACTTATAAATTAAAAATACCTCATAAAATCCTTAAATATTTTGAGCCTTTTTATATATTTCGGCACACCAAACGGGGCCATCATCAGAGCTCAGGAATGACATGACGATTACTGCTGGGTGGTTTGTTTATTCTTCGTTTTCTCCTCATTCTCCTCTTCACTTCGCTTGGTTTGTTGGTATAGCGGTTGCCATTCGGGTGGAATAATACTGTGCTCGACGTCATTAACTGCATTGTTAGAAGTTAGTATTTCAAGAGTTTCTCTTTTAAGGGCATAGTGATGAGAGTTATAAGGTGCTATTTTTTGATAGTTAATTGAGTTAATGTTAATTGGTTTAGTATTATTGATTCTTGAAAAGGCTGTGGAGTGTTTATTATATTTTAGGTCGGTGAAATGTTCGGAAATTCGGTCTTTAATTTTTCATTTAGTCATACCAATGTAGGATGCGTTATTTTTATCGTGAAACTGGAAATTTCCTGATTTCCGAAATTTCCATCATTCCTGAGCTCTGATGTTCCTGAGCTCCCCGTTTGGTGTGCCGAAATATATAAAAAGGCTCAAAATATTTAAGGATTTTATGAGGTATTTTTAATTATAAGTATGAACTTAATCCTTTTTTAAAACTTTTTAAAATCATAAATAGTTTGACCAGAATGTTCTCCAGCCATGAATTCAATAAACCATATTTGGAATTTGCTAAGAAGAAAAGTTGTTAGCCATTTTATCTTATCTGCCCCTCAAGCAGTTCTACAGCTAGATAGAGTTTGTCATCAAGAGTGAGATGGAATATTGTAAATCCTCTCATTGATAATCTGATAAGACTCCATGTTTAACAAGTCTTTGACTTATCTATTAGAGGAAATAATACCCTCTATTAAATTGAATTTTCTGCCAAGAAATTACACATTTTTGACATTTTTTCTCAAATACACAAATCATGTATTTTCATATTGTATCAAAAACTCAAGTTTTATTTCAGCTGTGTGGGACTTCATTTTTGTTAGCACATTATGTCTGTCAATAATGCATCAGCCACCAAAACTCTAAAGTTCAATATCCCTTTAACTTTTTTGAGCAGTGTGACATATTTAAAAATCTTCGTATTCATAGAAAAAGGTTCTTAGTACTTAATTATTTTACTTTTCTTCCCCCTAATTAAGAAATTTACAGTACTATTTGGTTAAAGTTATGAAACTATTAAGAAGAAAGGTTTCAATTCTAACTGCAACATATTATGAATGCGAAGGGGAAAACAAGAATACAGTATAAATTACATTTTATGATGATACATATCATTCTTTTTTTTTTTTTTTTTTCAGATTATCTAAAAAAATAAAAATCAGCTCTACAGCCATTTTTATAAATATTTTTTAAAAATAAAATGAGTTAAAATTATGAAGAATGGGGGGGGGGGGGAAACAGTAAGTGTTGATTAAAATAAAATTTATAAAATTACTTTGGCTAATTTATCTGGCACTAATTCTTCTTCTTTAACTCCATCCGCTTCACCATCTTGTTGTTGTCTAGATTTGATGTGTTGTTCACGCTTCTCTTGAGCAGCTGTCTGTTTTTCTTTTTCTAATTCTGCACGTTTTCTGGCTTTTCTTTGTTTATTGCGATATTTTTTTAATTCAGCGGGAGCCATATTTGCTAAAATAAAAATTAATTTAATGAGAATGGTGGATATACAATGTATACAGTGAAATATATAAAATACCCTTTACAGATAAAATTTTAAAGTGGTTAAATGCAAACAAAAAATGGGACCTTTTATGACCCTTCACAAAAGTCTACTTCATAAAAGGGTCCCTTCAAAGAATAACAAAATTCATAAACACAATCTTTTCACAACATTTTTTATGTTTTTAGTGTTATTTCAAATGATTTTGGTTCAATGAAACATTAACTTCATATTTAACAAAACATTATATAAAATAATTATTAAAATGGGAACCTGAATCGACCCTCTGCTTGAGATAATGGATGCAAAGCAGTTACTTAAAATTATTTATCTCTGACTATTTTTAACATTTCATCTACTAAAATTTATCACATATATTTGAGAAATGTATTGATAATGACATTAGTTATAAATATTACGTGATTAATAGCATCACGATAAGCAAATACAAGCTATATTATTACTTCTAGACACGAAACAGCAACTCAGATGAGATTATGCTTACGTACATTACAATGTAAATTCGCTAAAGATAGAAGCTAAATTAAAACTAAGTTTAAATAAGAATGTGCAAAAATTTTAGAACCTTTTGAGAAATTTCAAATTTGGCACCGAATTAGCTTGGACGTTTCTCACCAAAGTCCTTATTTATGCTATTATGATAGCCATTTTAAATCACCAACAAAATGAGAATAAAAATTTAAAAGCCGCCAAGAAGCTCCTAAGCTAATGTTCTATCAAAGAAATATTTCATAAATTAATTAAAAAATAAATAAATACCTTTAGAGTTATAATGACATCAATTTTACCCTGCAAGTTTGATTTTTCACAAAGTTTTATATGAATTTTAATATTTATGCATAAATTTCTTTTCATTTAAAAAAAAAATTTAAATCAACTCTAACTTTTTTAGCAACAACTAAAAATTAAAATAAATTATGTATTTTTGTCTAAAAAGGGGCTTCTTCAACTTTTTTGACACTGATTATTAATAATTTTCTTTTCTTTTTCTTTCCAAAAAAAAAAGATTTTAATGAAATTCTTGCAAAAGCAGAATTTAGTTTAGTACGGAGGACTATTAGCTTTTTATTATTATTATTATTATTATTATTATTATAACATCGTTTTCAAATTATTCAATTATATTTTCAATAAATTTTCGATTTCAATAAATGTCTAACCATCGTAAAACTGCCAACAATGTTTTATCCATAGATTGAGACTAATAGTCCTCCATACTAATAATTATAAGATAAAAAAAACTTTTTATATACCATGTTTTTAAATTTCCTATTGAATCATAGCTATACACAAGTGAACTGTGATGTCAATGACCGTCGGTGGGGCCAAGCAAAAGATTTCCTATGTTAATCATCCATTGGATTTTTTTGTAAAAAAATTATTAAAAATTGAGGAAAATTATTTCCCAATTTCTATCCTCATATTTGGGTATAATTATAAATTAGTTATAATACACATACGTTAGATTAAGTTATTTTGCTATTAAATTGACAAAATTTTAATTTTAATTTTCAAAAGTCTGTTGTCCTTGGCGTTTTTTGTATTTGGCGATCAAAAATGTAATACAAAAATATACTTTCCAGATGTATATTTTTGTAATATGAATCGTACAAAATATTGTTTCATATTATTGACTGCTCTCTTAATATATCTTGTTAAAATAACCAGGATTTTTGAAAGGAATTAAATATGTTTGGCAAATAATTTGGCGAGCTTTTTTTTTTTTTTTTTTTATGGCTATGGTCGACAGATATCAAATCTATTCTGCTGCAGCATATTAGTATCTTATATAACGTCAATTTTTGTGAGATGCATAATTTAATTTTTTACTGTTTAAGTAAATGCATTTATTTTCTTGTCGAAAAAAAAAAAAAAACTCTTAAATTTTTTTTGGCAACAATTAAATTATAAATAAATAAATAAATAAAGTTGGTTTAAAAAATAAAATATTAATCCTTTTAGAACAACATATATTAGCATCATGAACTACATTAGCCTTTTATCAATGTGTAGAAAATTTTTAGTTATAATGACGTATATTTTTGTGAGATGCCTAATTAAACTTTTTATCATTTTTTAACGTTCACGTTTAATTAAATGTATTTATTTTTATGTAGAAAGAAAATGAACTTGTAAATTTTTTTGGCAATAATTAAATTATATCTGATATTTAAATGGCTAATTTTAAAGCTATTATAGGAGGTAATTATTTTCATATTTCAATTAATTAAAAGAAGAAAAAAAAATGGGCTTTGAAGTATTATGTTGTCATAGTGTTCTGATCTATTCTAAAAGTTTTAAATGTCTAGCTAGTCGGGAAGTTAGTTAAAAATCGATTGCAAAATTTCTACTGGACAAACAAACAAACCAAGAAATCAAGTTAATAAAAATATGGTAATGATAAGTATTTGCCTGGGAATTTATAATTTTTTAAAAGAATTAATGAGTTGTCATGCATTAATTTGTAACTTTATATATATATATATAGAGAGAGAGAGAGAGAGATAGATAGATTTTTTTTTAAATTATTGCATATTTATGGTAAACTATTCGTTTTAAAGGTGTTGATGAGTTCTTTTGAAATAGTTCCATATTAAAAATGTTAATACAGGGCAAAAAGTGATGCACCACAGAAAGAAAAAAAAAAAAAAAAAAGAAAAAAAAAAAAAAAAATCTGGTTGACTTATTATTATATCTCCCTTCCCCCTCAATTTCACATTGAAAAAGTTACAAATAATTCTAATTATGTACATTTATACAAAATTTTGTCCTAATACTTCCATATTAAAAATTATGGGGAGGGGGGGGGGGGATGGAAGCGCTACTTATTCAGCGATTGATCATTAAGTGGTATAAAAACAACATATAAAACCATCGAAAAAAGGAAGTTGAAAATTTTGACGAAGTTAATACCTTTCTTCTTTATGGAGGCGGGGGGGGGGGAGTTCAAATTGTATGCCGGACCTCTCAAAACATGTAATTCCAACGAAAACCGGAAGTCGAATTTTTTTCAGAAATCCAATTTTCTTCCGCATATAGAAGAAATTAATAAATCTTTTTTCGGGAGAAGATTTCGGGCAATGGCTCGGGGTTGCTAAAACACACGCACACACATATTTAAAAAAAAAAAAAAAAAAACGAATAAAAATGGTGGACGGGAGGGGGAAGGGGCTTTTTTTCAATATACAGTTTTTAATAACAGGCTAAAAAAGGAAAGATAAAAAAATTTCGCTGGCGAGACGTGATTAATTGTTGCTCCAGTTAAAATGTACAAGTATTAAAGTTTACATAGCTAAACAGAACTAACATTAATTTAATTATCAGATTAAAATATTGATTTAAAAAAAATGCTGCTGAGAACTTTCAAAGTATTTGATGTAAAGTAAACAATGACTAGAAAAACAGCTCTAATAATCAGTCAACCATTCATAGAAGGCCAGTAGTTATTTTACAACAGAACCATGTATTTAAAAAAAAAAAAAAAAAAAAAAAATGAAAATGAAAATAAGCACAAATTAACGAATTAGGTTATTTTAAATTAAATAACCAATTTCTAGTAATTAAATATGCAAGTCATCTATCTATTTCATTCCTTTTAAATCAGCGGCGAAGAAGTTCCACATTAATGATCATTCGTTATAAATTGCTGTTCCAATCAGATAACTTTAGTAGGAGCCACGAGCAACAGAGAAAACAGATCGAAAGATAAGAAAAAGAAAGAAAACAAAATATTCAGTTTTTGTTTATTTATTTTCCCCCGGTCGCTATTTTCAAAGCACCAAACCACGAAGTAATTTCGCCAATAACACGTAGGCGATTTGAAAGAAAAGACATACTACAGGCATGAGGTCAATCAGTAGAGCATGCATCAAGCTATATAAATAAACTATGGAAAGAATATGCTTCCGTATCTTTTGTTCTAGTTCTTGCATCCAAATAGATACACAACCACAATTTATAGTTTTTATAAACAAATCTCTTCTTTTCAGAAAAGAAAGAAAGAAAAATTTGGTGTGATCGACAAATCTTCAGCTGGTTTAATAAAAGAGGGCACTGACTTTTCGAAACTACAGCAATACAATAAAATAACCTACAAAATATCACAATTTTTTTTTTTTTTTTTTCGGTTCATAAGAGAAGAAGAATAAAAAATGAATAAACTTTATCTCATATAATTAACCCCTCCCCCATATAATAAACTTTGTCCCATATAATTTTCTAACAAAAAAACACTTACAGAATATCTCATTAGCAAAATTTTCGTTAAAAAAATAAAACAGCTTAGGAAAATTCATTGTTTGAAACGGAAAAAGTCGATGTTATTGGAAAATCGATATATTTTTTAAAAACGTAACTGGTAAATCATTAAAATATAGTAAAGTAAACATCAATAAGCATGATCTAAGATGACTTTTTTTTTTTTTTTCTTTTTTTTTTTTAATAACTCTGCACATCATAATTTAATAGTCATTAAATAAAATGACATTGTACTTAAGTTTCACATCACAAGTCATAGTACTGGGATAATTTTAACACGTTGAGCGCCACGCGAAATCCTATTCAGACCACGTCCGTGTTTCAATAAAATCTATTAAAATGCCTTAATGATATAATCCTATAATAAATAAAAATTCAGTGAATTTGAAATAAATCTTCGGTAATTACTTAAAACATTGTTTTTTTTTTTTTTTTTTTTTTTTTTTAGTTTTATGTCATATTCCACACTGTCAGCCAGTGGCTGACGTGGCCTATACGGAAAGTTTGGTGTCAGCCACCTATGGCTGACATGGCGCTGAACGTGTTAATCTCCATCTTAAAATACAGTGGAACCTGTCTAAAGTGACCACCCTAGGGACCGGCTAAAATGGTCACTATACGCAGGTGGTCACTTTATAAAGTCTCTTTAAAATTGGAAAATGGTCACTTTAGTCAAGAAAATGGTCACTTTACCAAGGTGGTCACTTTTACAGGCTCCACTGTATTTTCTCTGGCGCATTCCAGCGGGTACCCCTATGGAAATCTACCTTCTAATGTCTAACTGAAAATTTATAAAGTTTTCTTCCCTCAACTGAAAAATTCTTATTACTATTCTTTTTATCAAACGCCTTTCTGTTTTAGCCCTGCTGTTCTGTTTCCATTTACTACACATTACATTTCCCATTTAAATATACATATAGTATTTTATTTTCAGAAAATTTAAAAAAATGAATGACCCTCATTAACAAAATCACAAAATATAATTCTATTTTTAACATCAAGGTGGCATGGCAGTTAAATTCTAGTATTTTTTTTTTTTTTAAAGGAGGGGGGGGGGCTAATGCTTGCTTTAAATTCAAATAAGAGGTTCAAAAATGCATATATTTTCAATGGTGAGTAACCCTATTAACCGAGTAAAACCAATTTAAAAATACAATGAAGCATCCATAATCCGGAATTCTATAATCCGGCAACGCCCATAATAAAACCGGCAGTAATGACTTTTTTTTTTTTTTTTTTCCCCGCCCGTAAATCACAGTAGTACTCAACTTCTTATTTGCAGCATGCTTGCCAACATTTATGGATCGTTAGTCAAGTTTAACGATTTTCATTTATTTTTATTGACTTACGGACTAGCGTTAATTTTTTACAGATTAATCAGGATCATGGCTAAAATTCCGAGAAAGAACAAAGAAATTTTTGTCTTGCTATGGCAAATCCAAAAATTATTAATAAAAGAGATCGTATCTATTCCTGATACCAAAAGTCAAAATAACCACAACCACTCGAAATCTCGGTTAACAGTTTTTAGAAGGACTTGAAAAATATGATTTTATCAGCGATAACCAACTAATGAGCGTGCACACGTTAATCAGTCAACGACAAACTTCTGTTTTAAAAAAATAATTTATTATAAGTATTATTTAAAAAAATTATCTTTGATGATAATGCAGACGATTTCCATATTAGAGAAGTAATATAACACTAAATATCCAAAAAACGTCCATTTTATTCTCAATATTTTAAAAAAATCGCAGATCGATGGTTCAATCATTTGTTTTAAAGGTATTGGCGAACTCTTTTGAAAGATACCCATCATGAAAATTTACGAGGCGAGGCTCCTACATACATAATTTTTTACACACATACAGACATACACACAGACAGACCATTTGCTAAAAACATGATTTTCGTATTCAGGGGACCTCAGAACATGTAAATATAAAAAAAACTCGCGTTCGAAAATCTGACCCAAAAACAATACTTTCTATCTACCTTATGGGCAAGAGAAAGTAAAAAGAATGAAACAAACGAAATTGACTAACATATTTAACAGAATGCAGTAATGTCGAATTCTTGATCTTATTTGTTTTTAATCCAGTTTTAATATATTTTTTTATTTATTATTATTATTATTATTTGTAAAAAAAAAAAAAAAAATGATTTCTATTACTGTTTAATAATTGTTATTTTAAAAATTTCAGTTTATTTTAAATGTTATTTTAATTATTTTCGTTTTTGATAAGGGTTTGCATAATTTTTTTAAAGCTAATTTTTAAAAGATATTTCTTTAGATGCTGTCACTTATATGATTTCGATATACATTTTCGGAACATCTATAATCCGGAAAAATCCGTAATTCGGCAATGTCTATTTCTCACCGATGCCGGATTATCGATGCTTCACTATATGAAAAATTAAAGCTGAATATAAAAACCCGTAGCGCTTATTATTTAAAAGATATTACAAAATAAAAATACTTTTTTTTTTCTCTCTACAAAATGCCGATTTATTTACTTGTATGTATTTGAATAAAGAAATTTTTAAAGGCAATCTGCATTCGTTAATTTATTTTAATACAAAAACGCGCTTACTTCATATCAATAGGGCGCAGGATATCACAGGGGAAAAGGTCAAGGTGCTTTTGTTTCCAAGAATTAAAAAACAATATGATTTATGTACGTACAAGCAGACAAATAGAAATAATGATTACAGATTCGTGCATTCACAATTAATAAACATAATAATATGTAATCGTTAGAAAAGCGAACTTTGCTCGAAAAAAGAAAAAAAATATATAATAAACAAAAAATAGGTTTGTGGAGGAGGAAAAAAATTATTTTTCTATTTACACGAAATTTATATATTATCGCTTTAAATAATTTAAACACTATCGATTCAACTATATTTGCTTTATGTCGCCTTAAACAATGTTGAGAAAAAAAAAAAAAAAAAAGCTAAAAATCTTCTCATTTGTATTTCACAGATAAATAAATCACCAAATCCTTTTATAAACTAACAGTACCGTAATTCCAAGCGTATACGCCGTAGGTGAGTTACGCTGCTATACACCAAAAATTTTACTTCACAAAATGAGGAGCAAACATCCACACTGTGTTTTCTCCTTCGGACACGATTTTTCATACAACACAAAAACTAATAAATTAAAAATTAACTAAACTTAAAACCTAATTATCGTTTGCTTAGATGTATTACTAGATATTAGGAAGATATGTAGACATACTATTTTTATATTAAGTTCAAAGAAAAATCACTAACTCAATTTTTCTATATTTTCAGAAAGCACGGTTTGAATGTTTACTCCTCAAATATAATGTACTCGATAATACAAATTAAATATAATTATGCCAAAATTTTCTGGTATAAAACTAATTTATCAGACATGACCAGAAATGACAGTAATATCTAAGTACACTTGCATTCATATTTGATATTACGAGGAATTTTATAACATACTTATTATTCTAGAAGGAAACTGAAGATGATTCAATTTCACTTTTTTACTTTAACGCTTTTTACTTATCTCTGTAAGTAGGCTAAGAACAGTAAAATAGGTTCAGACGCACAAAGAAAATAGAAAAGAAAATTATTAAACAAAACAATGTTTTTTCATTTCATACAGCAACAAAAGAGCTTCTTTTCCACCCACACTATATGAAACGATGAGCAAATATGTCTCTGTTACATACTTTGTATTGTCACAAAATCGAACGAGGAGGGGGGGGGGGGGGTAGTTGGAGTTCAAATTTACATAAGAATCTGTGTGACACTATATTCTCATCCTTTCTTTTTGGTTTATTTAGAGGGCATTGTACCGCTAATTTTCAAGGGCTGAAATTATTATAGGATTTTACTGTTCTTTCTTGTAAAATTTAAATAGTAGGTATTTGCAGCTATTATGATTTTAATGAATATTCAATATTACACGACATGGTAGTAAACAACTTGTAAATTACTGAAGAGCTGTTTGAAGTAAAAAGAGTGAGTAGGATTGCTGTTCCTATCAGGATTTTGTCATGCGGAAGGGATTAAAATTTACAGAAAAATATTTAAAATTTTTGAAAATCAGATATTTTGTTTAAAAATTGTTAGAAACTATCAATGATAGATAACATGGGATTTTATTTTTCAGGCATGTGAGTGCAGAAAATAAAAAAAGAGAGGAAACACGCGTGTTCATAAAATTAATTTTAAATGATAAATAATGCGCACAGGGAAAAACTATACCAAATATTTTAAAAGTGACCTAAAAGAATAATGCACATCAACACAATAAAACGTGTGTAAAATTAATAATAATAATTTTAAAAAAAACTTTAGATAGCAATCAACATTTAATCACTGATTGGTGGTGGAAAATTGGAAAGGGGGAGGGGGGTAAAAAGTAGTTCATGAATGAGAAATATTAAACCCAATTCTACTTCTTTATGGGTTCTAAAATATCATAAAGTAAGTTTTAAATTGACATTTTTGTTGTGGATGGATTCAAAAATAAAAGACTTCCCACAAAATGTTTGATCGGCGATGGTTAGAGATTTAAAAAAAAAAAAAAAAAAAGGGGGGGGGGGGGGGACAGGACAAAAAAACTACATGAGTGAGAAATATTGAATATTTTGGATGGAGAAAGATTGAGAATCTAGTATTTCGTGAAGCGTTTGAACACTAATCGTTATTGGAGTTTGATTTAAACAAACAGAAAAAAAAAAAAAAAAAAAAAACGCGGATTTAACGGAAATCACATAAAAGCGGAAAATCGCGGATCCGCAGAAGAATCTCATGCCTGAAAGCAAATGTATAAACTTATGATGCAGAACCGATGCTATAACAATGTTCAGAGACTTAAATGTGAAATTTTACAACTGTCTGTCGTTTGCTTGTAATATTTTGCTTTTGTTAAATGCCAGTAATATTCATAAAATTAAAAAAGCTTTTTTTTTTTTTTTTAACGAAACTTTAATTATTAATTTAACATTTCCCTACCACTTTTCCTTGATTTGATGATGTCTTACAATGTTAAAAACTTCTTTGTAATACATGTTGGATGATTTCTTTAAGTTTTTAAGCAATTCTTTTTTAATAATAATTGATTTGCTTGCTAGCTAACCTTTACCTTAATTCAGGAGTTTCGACAAATCTGTTTAAAATCATGATGTCGGTAATATATCATGATTTTAAACAGATTACTAAGAATAAATATACATCTGTATATATATATAAATTACGTGTCACGATGTTTGTCCGGGGTAAACTCCTAAACTAAGGAACCGATTTTAATGAAATTTTGCACACTGTGTGCAGTTTGGTCCAACTTGAGAGATGGATAGTTTTTATCTCAATTTATTGTCACAATATTGTTTTATTGCAATTATTTGTTAATTATAGACCTTTATTAAAGTTGCTCCAAAATATCTGTGAGTTCCATTAATTTAATTGTTGCCCAAAAAAAAAAAAAAAAAAAACGAGTTCATTTTCTTTCGACATAAAAATAAATACATTTAATCAAACGTGAAGGTTAAAAAATTATAAAAAGTTAAATTATACATCTCACGAAAATTGACGTCATAATCAATTTAAAGATTTTATTCGCATTGATAAAGTATGTAGTTATACACAAGCGAAGTGTGACGTCACTGACAGTCTGTGAAATCAAGAAAAAGATTTCTTATGTTAATGGCCCACTGTATTTTTTGTAAAAAATTATTAAAAACGAGGAAAATTATTTCCGAATTTTAATCCCCATATTTTTGTATAGATATGTATTATTTATCATGTCCATACGTTTAGATTGAGTTATTTTGCTGTTAAATTGACAAAATTTTAATTTTAAATTTCAAAGCTCTGTCGTCCTTGGAGTTTTTCGTATTTGGCGATCAAAAACGTAACACGAAAATATACAAGCTAGATGTATATTTTCGTAATATGTATTGTGTGAAATATTGTTTCATATTATTCATTACTCTCTTAATATAAGTTGTTAAAATAACCATGATTTTTGAAAGGAATTAAATGTGTGCGCCAGATAATTTGGCGATATTATTTTTTTTTCCGCCAAGGATGATAGATATGAAATTTATTCCGCTGCAACATGTTAATATCTTATATCAGATACATTATGTATATGCTACAATTTATTTCACGTGACACGTGTGTTAAAAATTTATTTACGACATAACCTTGCTTTTTCAATTTTTGTTGCATTATTCTAATCTGTATCACTTCGTTTTAAGAAATTTATGATCTATACATAATGATCTAAATAAAAAGTAACCCTTTCAATATTTTAAAACTTATTTAAAAGTCTGTTTTATTTAACATTAAATTTTAAAACTTAATTTAAAACTTATTTAAAAGTCTGGAAGAGTTTAAGTCTGTTTATTTGTTTTGTAACGCTAATCTATATGATCGATGTTCGAAACTTTAATTAATTATTTCTCTTATTTTTCTTTAATAACTTACCAATTTAACGTTCATGATTAAATTTGTGATTTATATATGTATTTTGCATTAAATTTTGACTCATATTTATTGCTGAAAATGCGATCTTAAAATCTTGCAATTTTCTTATCTTAATCCTCAATGCTTTCCTTCTTGATTAACTTGAATTTACTATTAAAATTTTAACATACTCAGAATCTTCTTACCACTTCGTTAAAATATATTAATCTTTTCAGTAATATATTAATCAGTATATCCCCTCAACGATATTTGGCAATTTTTTGTTGGCGATTATGGCTAAATCATAAATCAAAAACATAAAATAATAAATCCAAAATAAACAACATATAGGCTGCCATATTATATCACAAACAGTCCAGAGCGACATCGTTATCGTTCAAAACGGCGCCAAAGAAAAATCGCCAAATTCAGCTGTGGGGATATACTGATACTGAAGTAATAATTATCCGAATATAATTACTGAAGTTATATTATAAGTTATAGTTGTGGGTAACAACTATAGTATTTCCCCACAACTGGATTTGGCGATTATGGCTAAATCATAAATCTAAAAATCATAAATGATAAAATCATAAGCTAAATCATAAATCTAAAATAAAAGCATGCAGGTTACCGTATTTTATTGCAAAGAATCCAGAACGACTTCGTTATCGTTCAAAAAGGCGAAAAAAAAAAAAAAAAAAAAAAAAAAAAATCGCCAAATCCAGTTGTGGGGAAATACTATATACCTTATCAAATTATCAACGTATTACTTAGCCGCAGCAACGCGTGGCCAGGTCTGCTAGTTAACATATATATTCAAAAGCAGTACCTCAAAGTACCCAAATTAAAATGCTTGAAAAATTTCGTACAATATATAAAAAAATTATTTTTTTCATAGAATGAACAGCAATTTTATTTTTATATGACAAACACATTTATAAAAGGAGCTGATTACATCCAATTTGTTAAAATAATCCAGATCTAATTAAATGGAGCGCTGAAAATATTTTTTAAATAAATAACCCATTTTTAAAAGGAAATTATTTTTAGTGTTCGTTTAACCATTCATTCATGCATTGAAAATTTTCCTCGTTTCAATTTATTTTAAACTACTTTATTTTATGTGACTAATAACATTATATATATATAAAACAGAGTTTTTCTTTCACAAATTTCGCTGGCATCCCTCAACAACCAAGTACTTACCTACCTTCAATTCGCCCCAACAAGAAGGAAGAGGCGTAATTAAAGCAGTGATGAGCAGAATCATTGCAGCAATAGGGTTCTTCCCTAAACGAATAATAATAAAAAAAAAAATAAAAACCCAAGAAATTTCAATAGATGGTTTTTCACGACCTTTCACCCCAGTGTGAGCTGCGAAATGCATCCTTGGCCTCTTTACTCTCGCTGTAACACCAAGAGATAATATAAACAAAAAATCCTTTCCCATCCCCAGAACAAACTTGTTTCCAGCCCCCCGACTCCCCCTTCAAATAAATATTCCCATAATCGTGAGTATGTCATTTATTAAGGACGTGCGTTAAAACAATCACCGAATTCTAGTGGCACAGCATATGGAGCGATAATTACAGACCTTTGGGGGAAGATTACATCCCACTCTAGAAGCTCAATGATGATTAATACGGTAAATTAACATATAAAAAGAGAAAATGGAAATCTTCAACATAATATACATTTTTAAAAGAAATGAAATAAATTACTTTCTTTAAAAAAATTAAGATGCGATATAAATAAACAACAACAACAAATTTAATCCTTGCAGATTGCTTTTCGTACAATCCTTATGTATAATTTTAAAATCATTTTCTCCATTACTTTTAACAAATAAATAAATAAATCCAAAGTTTATGAATGAAACTAAGCACAAGATAGCAATGAAAGAAGTTAATTTCCTAAGAGAAAAATAACAAGTCTGCCAAAGATGCTTGGAATAGCTTATCAAAAGAAACGGCAGAAACTTATTAACGATAAACATTTCATTACTCACAAACGAATTAAGATGTCACGTCTGGCTTTCTTTCTTTATTATTACTCTTTTTTTTTTTTTCCTTTTTTTTTTTTTTTCTCTTGTTAATAAAATGCAGTTCGATTTACCAAATTGTCCTATTATTTGATATACCCCTGTTTCTTCTCACGCCTCCCCATTCTTAAAATTAATTAAATTTTCTTTTCCATCTATTTCCCTTTATTTTACTTTCTGTAAAAGCTTTATTCAAAAATAAAAATACTAACCAAAAATAATTTAAACAAAATGTTATAATTAATAACGGGTACTAAACGAAATAAAATTTCGCTAGTACCAATTTTTTCTAACTGCTTAAGTACTTACTCCCCTCCCCTTGAAATCTTTCTAACCAAACTACTGGATCAGTCAATGAATCTTTCACAGATAAAATTTTAAATAAATTGCTAATTCTTAAAAAATAAAAATAAAGGACAAGTAAAGAATGATTCATTTAATTTTACAAATAAGTAACCTCCACCTCCCCGTTATTAGAATACAGTTTGATTTACTAAATTGTCTGATTATTTGATACATCTGTCCCTGCAACCCCCCCCCCCCCCCGCAACCTTCACATTTGTCTTAAGATTCATAATTTCTTCTTTTCCTTCTTATTCTCCTCTTTATGTGCGAAAGTTGAAAACGAAATAATAATAATAATAATAATTCCAACAAAATGTTATGGCTAATCAAACATAACCTATGACAGGCACTAGAGGACAAATAGAATAAAATTTCGCTAATGCCAATTCTTTCTCAACACGCATTCCTACTTAAAATATTGAAATTTTTCTAACTAAACTACTGGATCAATCAATGAACCAGTGGCAGATAAAATTTTACATAAAATACTAATCCTTAATAAATAAATAAAATATAATGAAATTAATTTTGCAAATAAATAGGACAATCCATCATTGGAAATTTCGTCGACGATTCATCAACGTTAATGACAAAATTAACAGCATAATACAGATGACGAACCGAAGTACCGAAATACTGGTGACGAACGGTATTGAATAAAACATTTGCTAGCGAATATTATAAATTGCAAAAACCCGCAACAATTGTTTTGCATCGAAACAATTGCGAAAAAAAAAAAAAAAAAAAAAAAAAACTATCTCTAATAAAGTTTTGGTACAAAAAATATTGAAGGCCCTTACTTTTGCAGGAAATAACAATAATTTTAATCTCATTGAGGGGAGGGGGAGTATTACTCTACGGACATTTTTTGTACATTATGGAGTCTTATGCTTTTTATTTATTTATTTATTTTCACATAAGTGAAAAATGAGTGCTTCAACTTATTTATTCCCCCCCCCCCCTTATTAAAATTATATAAAAATTGGTATGATATTTAAGATTTTTTCAGCAGTGTATTTCACGATACATAAAATAATAATGTAGAATTTATCTATTAGTATATAATAGGTAAATTCTAATTTATCTTATAGACCATGAAATAACACTGAAAATTTTCGCTACATTATTTTTTATTTCTTTATTGTAACTAAGAATACTGATTTTATTACTCTTAAACCTTGAAACAAACCATACACCCACCAATTTTTGTGTAATTTTAATAAAGATCGAAAAACTAGCGATCTTTTTTCTTTTTTTTACTTGCACCATTGTCTGAACCTAGAGTCCTGCATCGCGTCGGTAACCCGATTTTACCGTCGGGGTTGACTACATTTTTTTTCTCTTGCAGGTCGGGTTTGGGTGGATTTTTTTTACTTCGGGTCGGGTTGACTGGAATTTTTTTAGTGCGGTTCGGCTCGGGTTTAGTTTCAACGAATCGGGTCAACATCTTTCAAAAAAAAATTATCTTAATAAAGTAGAAATTTGTTGGCTCTATGCACCCAAGAATATACGCTGACCCAAATTATCATAGTAAAATAAACATCCATATTCGATTACAGTAATGAACAAAAAAAAAAAAAAAAAAAAGAAGAAGAAGAAGAAGAAAGCAATTATTTAGAATATAAGCTATTGAAAACAGGCTATTCTCCCACAGTAACCAGATGTACCAGATGTATGATTAATCTATTTTGATTACTCACATCCTTTTAAAATAGACTGTAAATTTAAACTGATAATTAATATTTTTTGCCCCGGGCTTAATTTTTTTTTGCAAACTTGGGCCGGGCCATGCTTTTTTTTTTTTTTTTTTTTTTTTGCAGGCTCGGGCCGGGCCGGGCCTGAATGAAATTTTTTCTGAATCGTGTCGGCCCGAATCTTTTTCTGGTTTCATCGTTAATCAACGAAAAAGGAAAATGATAAAATATTTCTTCAGTCATTTATTTCACATAATTTTACAGGCTGGTATATCACAAAATTTTATTTTGTTAAAAAATGTCTGTAACTTCAATTTAATTGCTTATCAGTCTGTCTGTTCGTGATCTGATATTCCGCAAATATTTTTAGCATATCTCAAAATTAATATATTTTATTTCAAGTAGTATTAAATGGTTTCCTATTCAAAATAGTATGCATGCCACTACTAGTTTGCGCACATGTTCAAACAAAAGAAATTAGATACGTTATTGTGTATAAGGCTTTGAGCCCTGGTCTGCAGAGTGTAGAGTTTGGGTGGTATGAAGTCTGTAAAAATCCTGCCGCTGTAACTTTTTCTCTAAACTCCTTTTTCTTTTCTCCAGTGCACTGAATGAAAGTAGAATCATTTTTAGCATGTACAAGAACCTCTTTTCTATAGAATATGGTTGGATTACCATTAAAATTTTGTTTACCGGATCACATGAAAGATTCGTATACATTACGGTACATAAGAAATTGTTGAACGTGCATTTTTAGTAGAAATAACCATTTTAAATACCGTCCTATGTTGTTTGATGAGTGCTAATATTTTCGATTTGACTTTCTGTCTGTCTTTGTGCCTTTTGTACGTTTGTAATAATGAACTTTTGTTTATATATAATTATCTTGTAAAATTTCAGCAGTTTTGTTAAAGAAGATTCTATTGCTTCGCTATATAAAACCTCTGCAAAACACATACTAAAAATCTTTTTCATAGAAAAGCATGCATTTTTTTTTTTTTTTTTTTTTTTTTTTTTTTAATCGGGCCGGGCCTGATTTTATCGTTTTTTGTCCGGGCCGGGCCGTACACTGGCAAAAAATAAACGGACCGGACCGGGTAAGCAAAACTTCCGTACGGCCCGGGCCTCAAAATTCCGGCCCGTGCAGACCTCTACTACAAACACTAACATAAGCTTGAAACCCATTTTTGTACACTTGAAGTTCGCAACATACAAACAGTTTAAATTTATTAATCCATTTTTCAGATTTTTTTTATTTTTAACTTAGTAATTATATTTTTAATTCTTTTTAAAATGGTTTACCACACACACAATAGTGTGACGATGAAAATTTATTTTATAAATTAAAAACGTTTGCCATGATTTTTAGATGAATTATTAATTTTCCTTTAGATTCGGGTTTCGGGTCGGGTCGATTAAAATTTATTTGTCGGGTTAGGGTCGAATTTCGGGTTTATTTAAAATCACTTGTCAGGTTCAGGTCGTGTTGCGCAGGACTCTATCTGAACCTCGATTCAAACCGGGAACGTGACGGCCAGGCGCTAACTATTCGGCTATCAGAAAGACTTTTGGTCTCTTTGGAACTCTGAACAGGAGCGAATATATGTTCAGTTTTTGTTTCAAAGTTTTTTTTTTTTTTTTTTTTTTTTTTTTTTGAGCCTTTTGTGGGATTTATATAATCAGGGTCCAGGTACATTACGATTGCTTTTCCTCTCTTTAATATTAGCTGGTTCGAACTTGCGTTCTATTGTGTATAGAAGTATTTAAATACAATACAAAAACATAATTAATAACGCTGAAGTTCTTTAAAACTGATTGGAAAAATGATTCTACAAAAGAGGAAATACCATAAAAAACTTCGTAGTATTTCCTTACAAACCTATTTAAATAAAACAAATTATCATGAATATAAAAAATAGTTAAATAAACAATATCAAAACATTTTCGAGGTAGGAAGAAATTAAAAACAGTTAGTTATTCGTAAGAGAATATTCATTTTTCTTATTTAACTGTAACACAATGGATTAAATGAAAAGTAGAACAACATCTTTAAATAAAAGTATGGCAATGCATGGCGCAAAGAAATCAAAAATGCAGACTCGTTTTAAATAATATTTACAAGATTTTTAATTTAAGATATTTTGTTTTGTAGTTCTGATGCAAAATATATTTATTGAAAATTTCTTAAAAATAGATATAGATTTAATATTGTGAAAGAAATCTGAAACAATCCATTTAAAAGCAGGGCAACTAGAAGTTTTTCACTTTTATTTAACCTTCTCTTCTCTTGTATTTTATTCATAATACAAGCATTTTTAGTAAAATTTTGATTGATTTCTGCTAAGTCTTCTCTCTCTTTTCTTTTGAACCACGCTGGATTAATATTATTTAAAACTTTTCTACTTCATTAATTTATTTCTTCAAATTCTTACATTTTAATAAAATATAAGTGCTGAATAACAGTAAAAATATTTTTGAGTAAGGGGGATTATGGATGAAGAAGTTTCTTGAATGAAAACACGCACCTTGAACATACAGTTGTGTCTTTTAAGTTAAAGTAAATTGAAATTTCAATTATGCTCTTTTTGTAGACGATTTAGCGAAACTGAACAAAAAAAAAAAAAAAAAATTAAAACAGTAGAATTTGTAAAATAATAATGATTCATAACGAAGTATATTAAGCAAATTATGAGATTACAATTGATTCCACAATTCTTTATAATCTCTCTGAAATCGATTTGGGTCTAACAGGAATGCTTGCTATAAAAATTCATCCAACAATCTATATAATATTTCTCTACCGTGGGCCAAGTTACGATTATTTTGTAGAAACGATACGGTAATAACAATAAAATACGCGAGGATAAAAAAATAATATATAAGCAATATTTAAGCACGCATACTCAGTTCAGTGATTAAAAAAAAAAAAAAAAAAAAGATGACATTTGTCTCATGAGATCATTAAAAAAAAGTTTATTTTTAAAGTTGCATTTTTACAATCTTTGCAAGCGTCATTTTAAATCTAGCAATACTTTAAAGATAAAAACTAAACATGAACTTTTGTCATAAATTCATTTTAAAATGCAATAACAAAAAGTATAATCAAAATAGGTATTTTTTTTTCTTTTTTTTTTTTTTTTCAAAAATGAATCAATAAAAAATTAAATTAAAAGTCATCGCCAACATGGCGGCAAAAATTTAGAAGTCGCCATAAGGGTCCTATACTAAAGCTGTCCTGCGTACGGAAGTATGAAAACTAAGTCGTCATTCATCAGACATGATTTTTATTTTGAAACTTTTATTTGAATGATTTTGGGTTAACTATCATTAGCGTTTCTTCCCACAAAAGCAAATAATAATTTGGCTTCTGATGAATTAAAATTTATTTTTGGTGGTGAAACTGGTATAAGTTCTGATGACTTAATCTAATAATGACTTATAAGTTCAAATTTTAAAAGTAAATAAATAAACTGCGAAAATTTCGCACGGGTTTGCTAGTGTCAAATATTATTATAAGTTTTGAATCTAACTTATTTTCCTTTTATTTAAGCCCCAAACAACAGCCGAGAGCTTTCTGCTATCAAAGCTAGTAGACGAAGGTGCCAAGTTCGAACCCAGATCACGCTCGTCAGCCTAAATTTTCGGAGTTTTCACCGAAAATCGCGGAAATACAGTCTAAGACCCTTTAGAAAGTCCAAAAAACTAAACATAATAAATTTTATCTATTTGCTATATCTATTTGTTTAAATTACATTATATGTCATATTTTGGAGCCTAGATTATAAAAATACTTAATATCTTAAATTAAGTAACCTGTAAAGATAAAGTTAAAAATGGAATAAAAATAAAGTCGACTAGCAGGCTTTTGGTAGAAAAAAATATACTAAGCTGAAATAAGATTTCTTTTTTAACTAAAATTTTTAAATAAGGCATTAATTTTATTTATTTATTTATTTATTTATTATTATTTATTTATTTATTTATTTGATACATAGGTAATCATTAAGAGACATTTACAATTAATTTTGCAGAGGCCAGAAAAAGTAACCAAAATAAGCACTTTTAAATCTCTGAATTTTTGTGCATTTATCGTGACTAACTGAAAATATAGATGAAAAACCCAAATGTAGGTTATACGGACTACAAAAATTCTATTACACAAATAACAGGTCAAGCAATACACATTTAGTTTTCCTTTTGTCTACTACTTTCAAAATTATATCGAAGTTTCTTCGGAACACAACAGAATAGCGAGAATTCGTTATTTATTCATTACAATAAAATCTTAACTTTCTTCTACATTTTCTAAGCAAATAGCACATATCATTTATTAAAATTATTATTTATCAAAATTATTTCCTATGATGAATGCAAACGATAACACAAAATGTCTAGGGAAAAAAGACAGGCATTTTCAACAAATAATCAAATCGTATTCAGGACATCTTAAAACGTGAAAACCGGAAGTTGAAAATTTTCACGGATCCCAACACTTTCTCCTTAAGTATATAAAAGAAAGTAATAAATGATTAAGCAAACAAAGTAAATCCGATTATTTAGGCCAAAATCATAGTGCTTTTACCGTACTTAATAGGCAATTGTATTAAATTTTTAAATGGTGCCTGAAAACTGCTATGATTTCGATTTAAATTAAGTTGGTATAATAAGTACAGTTAATTTTCAATTGTATTTTTCATGCTATAAATTATACAGTAAAGTCCATTACTCCTGCGATGCATAGTAGTTAATACAAACATATTATACTGATTACGCTGAGAAAAGGTTAATGGAAATTTATAATTATGCTCGGCAGATTTCTTCGCCAACAGCTTGAGAAAATACTTTTCCTACGTTAACTTGTAACGATTCCACCTAAATAGTTTACACAACATATCACACCAAGAACGCCTAGGGAAAACACCTTGCAGTGTCCTAGAAAAATCACAAAAGCGCCCACTCTTTCAAAAACACAATACGCTCCCTTAATTGCATTTTTTACTAGCAATTACAACCTTAATTTTCTGAATTAATTTAATTCTTTTGTAAAATTGCATTGTATTATCCATAAAAAGGTCAAGAATTAATTAAAATAGGATGATAGGCACATCAACTTAAAAGTTTACAAAAATACGCTATTATAGGAAAGGAATTTTTTCCTTATTCACTAAAATGATTATTGGTATGAATATTTCGAAATAAAAACTCAGAATTTGAGAATATTTCGTACAACATAAAATTAACCATACAAATTCAATAATCACACACAATAAATAATCGTCTACTCTCAAAAGTATTGATCAAGAAGATACAAAAGCCATAGATATAGTAATAAGACTTAGATTGATCACCGAGAAAAAGTGATACCTTTTAACTCGGGGAAAGTCACTCTAATGGCTGTCTTTCCCCCAAGTAAATTACACACAGGAATACACACGGATAATTCAGCAAATAAAATTTATGAATAATTTATGTACCAGATAATAAAAAGAGAAAGAGAGGGAAGGGGGATATATTGACAACATATAAGGATATTCATCTAAATCGAAATCTTTCTTTTTCCCCTTTTTTAAAATGAACGTTGTAAAATTTAGTAAGTGGAAAAATGCTCAAAAATAGAATTTCTTGTACGGGAACGTATAATCTTCTCAGATAAAAAAAAAATATATATATCGCAAGATTTCGAAAACTGTAGTAGCTATGTTAAGCCAGAGTACTACAGGTTCGATCTTGCGATAAACTTTAAAAAAACCTAGACCTGAGTAGGATGCCCTTTGTGGGAGGTCTTAATAAGGGGTCTCAGCCTTATTCAGGCATGTTTCGGAGACAACTACGGAAAACTCCAAATGGCTAGGCTGACGAGCCTGATCACAGCTCGGACCCATCCCCTTCTGTCTATTAACTTTGAGAGCAGAACCGCTCGGCCACTGGTGTAGTAATAAGCAGTATTAACATTTTTTTATGTATAATTCAAATAAACACTTTTTAAAAGAATTTGAATTCATCTACAGAAGCAAAATAAAAATCTAACTTTTACTTTATTTTTTATTAATTACATTCATTCATTCATTCATTCATTTATTTTTCTTCGACTACGTGGAGTCACTTTTAAGACCGTGAGAAAACAATTTGAATGTTTACAACAAAAGTAAGTTTTTAAACAAGTAGATGAAAGAAAACGAAATATAATTGCAAAAGTGTAAAACTTATGGTTAGGATATTTAAATAATATCATAAAAGCAAGAAGAAACAGCTTGGGATTAAAAATAAAAAGAAAACATCGATACAAGGTCCGATAAGGAAACATCAAACGGTAATTTAATTCTTCTTTTTCAGCACGAATAAACATCAACTTCAGGTGTATAATAAAGCATTAAAAGGATGAAAATTTGTCATGTCTTGCAAGTTTCTTCACTCAGTGGGGGAGGCGTAGGCGGTACCATCTATTTGGGTCGGAGATTTAAAGCAGCGGGTAGAAGACTACACACAAAATTATTACAAGGAAAACAAGCAAAAGTCGTGAGGAATCAGATTCCCGTTTAAGGGGGATGTTAGTCGTGGACGATGAAACGATAGAGGCTAATATTTCCTGTAGTAGCCAACAATTTCGAGTTCGCAATTCGCGATCGATTCCAAATATTTACGATATATAAAAAAGAAAAAGAAAACGAGAGAAAGAGAAATACTTCGACTGCAATTTAAATGACTGAGAATATGGAAAAGTTGAACCTAAAAATTTGTTACGTCGAATAAAAATTAATGAAATCCGTGAAATTTAAAAAGCAAAAGTTTCCTTTAGCGATAACAATACTTATCTAAATTTATTTAAAAGTAATTCGTGTCACACAGAATTCCAAATTAATTTTATATCAAAACAATACTTTACACACACATTAAAATTTTATTCACGTATCGAATGCTGAATCGTACTAAAAATAATACAGACAAATAAAATACTCTTTTTTCTGTCATTTAACTAAAAATAAACTAGATATAAATATGTATTATTTGGAGAAAAAAGTACATAATTCCGCTTTTTACAGTAGTTTAAGAAAGAAACGTTATCACTTAGAAAAAATCTGAGTGTACATTTTAACTAAAATCCCTAATTTTACTATGTCTACACTTAATTCAACTCAATCAGACCTTTCTTCTTTTTTATTTTCAATTATATTTTTTAAATAAGGCAGTTATGTTATTTTAGGAAGTCTAAGTAGAATGTAATTATATATGTGCATGCAATATATACTACAGCAATATACATACTACATGCAATGGATCTCTGTATAAAACTTGAGTTATATACGTCCTATGCGGGTCGGGTGAATTTGATAGCACCCGAGCAGCAAAATGACTTTCGACCCGCAATATAGAACCCTTAAAATTATGCTACAACATACTGTATTAAAATTCTATTACACAATAAAACATACTATTGAACAGATCTCTCACAGAGAGAAAAAAAAAAGTATTACATGAAAAATTACAAGTGTATGTGTCTATTTATATATATAAGGAGGTGATGTTTGGTAATTTTTAATTTTCATTTTTCCCTCCACATCTTAAATCTCTTTTAATTCGTTGTTGAAATCTTTGAGTTGTTGGGCAATGACAGAGATCTGATATGATCTCAAGGAAAACATCAAATTATCTCAACAGGACTTTAGTAAATTCAAATTTCTTGTGAAGACACCCCCCTCCCCCCCATGTAAAAAAAAAAAAAAAAAAAAAAAAATCAGCAAAATTTTTTTAAAGGTAAACTTTAGGAAACCTGCAGGAATTTCGGACTTCATACAGTAAGTCTGTATGGTATTTAAAAAAAAAAAAAAAAAAAAAAACTGAATATCTCCAGAAGGAAACCTGCTGTTTTCCTTCTTCAAAACACCTGCGGAAACTTTTAAAATAATTGCAGGTTTTTAGCTGATATTTTTTACTTGGGCCTAGAACTTAGAATATGCGTTTAAAACATTGTTTAAACGTTTTTAAAATACTACAGCACTCATCCTTTGTAAAATATGGAAGTACTCTAAGCCAATAAGATGCAAAGGCGATTATTATTATTTTTTTTTTTATGTTCTGAAAGTATTGTATTTTTGTTGTTTTTATAACAATGTGTATCTGTATGTACGTGAATGAACACGATAGCATCTAAACGCTTTACGTATGTTACAGGTCACCGTGACACGAATTGATTTTGGTGTATCTATCACTTTTCTTTCTTTCTTTTCCTTTTTAAAGCGTGATAGTGTCTAAATGCCTTATTGGATTGAGCTTAAAATTTATATACATGTTATAGGTCAATGTCGCATGAACTGTATAGATTTTGTTGAATTAAACACTTACATTTTCTTTTTCTTTTTTTTTTCCTACAGGAACACAACAAAAATTCTTTATCACTATCAGCTATAAGATCAAATTATTTGAAGTGCTATAGCGTTAAATTAACCCGTTAACGCCCGTAGATAAGTTATCTAAACTGTAAAATTTTCCAGAGATAATTAGCTTATAATTTATGATACTTTACGTTCTTTTAACACATTAAATAAACAGAAAATATACTTTTTGTTAATGAAATATATATTTTCAATCAATTTGCATTTCATTTCATTTTTTTTCTGAAAAAAATTAAAGATGTGCACTTCTATGTAGAACAGAAAAGATGTACACTACTGACACATTTCAAGCTCTCTAAAAAATTAATTTTTCGATTAAAAAAATGATTCATTTAGCATTTTTCGCAGCACAGTCAAGTACAGTAAGAGTTAATTCAGGTACTGAACACTGGCTATAGTTACATCCTCTAGAATTAAGTACAGTACACACACACACACACATACACACACACACAAAAAGGCCAGAAATATCATACCCTATATATTTGAAATAAATGGTGAATTGATTTCGTTAATAAAGATGGTTGAGACCTTTACATGCAGAGGTCGATAAAAATTTTAATTTTGGGGACTTTTTTTTTTTTTTTGCGAAAATCAAAATATTTTTGTGAAATTTTTATTTATTTTTGTGAAAAAATAAAACGTGATGTAAAACTTTCCATTTTTACAGTCATTGTATATAATGTTTATTATCAAGTTATTAGAGTTTCGTTGAGCTAAATTAAGGCATTAATTAAAAGTAATATTGAGAACATGGAAACATTTTTATAAAACAAAATCTTGTGAAGGGGCGCATTAGCTCATTTTATAAATCTGAATTTTGTGAAGGCGCCCAAATTTTGCCTGGATCGACCCCTGATATGGCTTATGTATTTATGCAAGTCTGTTTATAAATATACGTTTTTTTTTTTTTTCGAGATTTTCAAATGGCAGTCATTCTGAACTAAGATGACGGATAAAGTTTCAATGAACTAATAAATATTTCTAAGACAAATCTACGGTCAAATTGGTTCAGTATTTCAGAAGTTATCGTGATGACAAATTTTCCATTATAGAGATAGATTAAACCAAGTGATTGCAATAGGTCGATTTTTAAAGAAATTAACCTAAAATGTGTACGACGAATTCTCACATGAATATAAATAGAGAAAATTTAAAGTAATTTAGTAAATATCAAAGAACATTGATTCTCTTTATTGTAAAAAAAAAAAAAAAAAAAAAAAAAAAAAATGAAAGGGAAATTATTCTTCCATCGAAGGTTTCAGCAGCAGATAAAATCGTCGAATGATTTCCCTATTTCTCAATATGCTACTGTTTTTACGCGGACGAGGATATAAAGTAGACAGTAAGGGCCAGATTGCCTTGAAATCATTCGGAAACAGTGAAGAACTCTTTAAAAAAAATGGGGAATTCAATAGTATCTCCTCATCACGATGAATATTAAAATAACAGAACTACTGGTGAGTTACCTTGATTGTAAGTACTTCTTGCGAGCATTTCGACGGAGGGAATCGAGCTTGAATGTGATTGATAGAGAACTAATTAGATGGCCCATATATTCCCATAGAATAGAAGATTTTTCAATAATCAGAAATCAACAACAAAGAACAATTCAAGGTGAACAAAATTACGAGTTCATGATGTTACCTTAGCGTTTCACCTATTACTTTTTTTTTTTTTTTTTTTTATCAAATGCATGAAATAATTTGAAACATATCATTAATAACATCATAAAAAATAAAATGAAGATTCATGCAGCCTTCGAATATAATGAAATATTATATTTACTATATAATGGCATAAAATTCCCGAAGAAAAGTAAATAAATAAATAAAATCACCATTCAACAGGACAAAACAAGCTTTCTCATTTAAGTAGCATATTGTGAAAGTATGAAGAATTTAAGATGATAGAATTGTTGGAATGGGAGAGAAAATCAAAATCCAGTTTCAGTATATATAACAAATTAACTAAAATCTTATTATTTTTAAAATAAAAGTAAACGTAAAATATTATTTCGGGCAACTATATTTAAAAAATAAATAAATAAAAAACATACAGAGTTAAAAAAGCAATTTAATATCGGTTGAGACTTTGTGTGTGTGTGTGTGTGTGTGTATATATATATATATATATATATATATATATATCATACTTGCCAACTTTTCCGGTTTTCCCGGAAGACTTCCGGTTTTTTAACGTATTTTCCGGTCTTCCGGACAGATGATGAAATCTTCCGTTTTTAAAAAAGTCGCGGATATCGTTCGTTTTAAAAAGAAAACCCAAATGTTCTACGAAAACTCCTGATTCCCAATCTTTTTCCATCCATAACATGAATGGAATAATTATTCATTTCAATCTTGCTTTATGAGATTCTAAGAACATGTAAAAATATATAATTGTTAAATATTTCTTGCTGATGTAATTATTTTTACCCCCCCCCTTTCATTTATTTCCAACTAGTGATCAGCAATCAAATGTTCTGCAGAAGTCTTTTGTTTCCTAATCTTTATCCATCTGCAACATAAATGATAATATTAATTTTAAACTTCTTTCATTAGATTCTAGAAGTAGAGTTGAAAGAGTTTAATATTTCTTACCCTGTAATTATTTTTATATCCCTCCCCCCCCCTTCCCCGGATTGTGATCAATGATCAATTCTAGAAACAATAAAGCAATGGAAGTGCTCAATATTTTTCACGTATGTAATTATTTTTAGATCTTTATTGCTGAATTTAATGAATCTGTTTATTTTTCCTCAATTAAATTAAATATTTGTATGTCATATTTATACCAAATGTACGTAAACATGGGACAAAAAAATAAGAATAAATTTTTCAGGTAGGAAAATTTTTTCCAAATCAATTTAAGAAAATTAATACTTAGTTGGTTTTATGCATGTTTGAAACTGATAAGCTACTTTTTTTTTTATATGTATGATTAATGTACATACACAAAAATCATATTCTATTTATTTAAAAAATTAGTTATACTTTAACTTAACTAAGTTTTTTGTCAATTGTTAAATAAATTTCTTACAGATTCTGTTTTGTAGATATTTATATGTTGAAGATGAATAACTTCATTTAAAACTTTTATATATTTAGTATAATCAATCTATAGTAAAACGTTTTTATAGATTGCTTCTAAATATTAAAATTGTAAAAATGTTTTTTTTTTTTTTTTTTTTCCCCTATTTGACGTACTAAACAAGTAAAAAAAAAAAATCTTCCCTTTTTTTTATGAAATCTTCTGGTTTTTCAACAAAAATCTTCCCTTTTTTTTTTATTAAAATTGGTTGGCAAGTATGATATATATATATATACAGTAGAACCTCGATCCATCGTTTTTCTAAAAGTGCGACAAAAAAAAAAAAAAAAAAAAAAAAAAAAAGATGAAAACGGAAAAACGACGAATGCGTGTTATAGTCAAAACACGAAGGAACAATGCTTATGGATCACACAATGCATACAGTATACAACTAATAAAAACTAATTTGTTACTTTCCAAACTGTCAAAGAAATAAATCAATGTTGTAAAACATTAAGTAAAATTTATTTTTAATAATAATATTATAGTTTTAAAAAATTAAAGAACACGCTTTAATTTACTTTCCTTATTTTAAATAAATGTAATTTTTATTGTTCACGTTTTTTTTTTTTTTTTTTTTTTTTTCTGTCGAAAAAATAATGATAATTTTTTTGGCAACAATTAAATTAAGGAATAATATTAAATATTTTTTTAAATAAATGTAATTTTTATTGTTCACATTTTTTTTTTTTTTTTTTCTGTCCAAAAAATAATGATAATTTTTTTTGGCAACAATTAAATTAAGGATTAAAATTAAATGGCCAATTTATCAGTAATTAGAAGGTTTTTATTTTAACATTTTAATTAATTAAAAGAAAACTAAAACAAAATTCGAAAATCGGGCTTCGAGGTGCATCAGGAGAGGTCATTACGAACCACCATGCAAATTTTTGTAGCTCAGCCATCAGCCGTTTTCTTAAAAAGCTCTGGAAACCATACACAATGGTTTTTTGTTTGAGATATGAAGGATTTTGTGCAATCACGTTTTGCTCCCAGAGAAGTTACAAACATACATACATACAGGTGAAGCTAATATAAGCGTGTTAACAATCACGTTTTGCTCCCAGAGAAGTTACAAACATACATACATACAGGTGAAGCTAATATAAGCGTGTTAAAAATTAAAAATTTTATGTTGATTTTTTTTTTTTTTTTTTTTTTTTTTGTTCCTTTTATAAATTAAACAGGAAAATTTCCAGATTTACAACATTTTTCTGGTCCTTTTCTGTAATTTCGTATGCTTACATTATTTTCATTCTTTGATATCGCACATTTTCCTCTATGCTTTAGGATATTGCATGTCACAACGTCTTGATTAATGCAAATATAACTAAATTTTGTACCAGACGCATCCTCTGCTACACGCAACCTCACTTCATCTGCATTATCAGTATCATCATCATTTTCTTGCCTTTTTGCTTGGTATTCATCCTTTTTTCGCACGTAACCGCATTTTACGAAACAATTTTCTGGATTACTAAAGAGGTTACTTCCTATCATGCTGTAATTGCAACATGAATAGGTGGTTCGAAGACATAGCATCACAATTTTGATCTTCCATGGAATTGGGGAAGAGAGTTATTTCAGGATGAAAGAAGTAATTCCAGTTTGTATACCATATGGAACCGCTTGACCTTCAGGAGAAAATTTTTACAACGATGAATGCGGGAAAATAACTTTTTGAAGCACGATACATGCGGGTTTCGTTAACATTATTTAAATTTAAATTGTGTAGGGACCATAGAAATAAAACGATCAATGCGGGAACGAAAGATCGGGGTTTCACTGTATAAAGATTTTACAAGTTTCTCATCTAAGTTTGAAATTGTCAAGCGGCCGCTACTTGGGTACAACATGGCAAATCAAGAAATCAAGTTCATTCCCATACAGCCACTGATATCCATTAGACATCTAAATTATATCCAATGATCCATAATATGTACAAAATATCTAAAGAATGTCCATTAAAAGTTCTGGATATCCTGCACTAATTATAGATATCTATTAAATGTTTAAATATGGATGAAATTTAGACGTACATTTTTCGATGTCTAATAGATGTAACATGTTAGATCAAAACAAGATTTAGATATTTTCAATATCTATTTATATCTAATAAGTCCAATTATTGGATATTTGGAGATTTATTGGATATATAAAAAAAGAGTGACATTTGTCGTGCTAATAGATATCTGTAGGATATTTATAGAAGTATAATGGATCATTTTTTAACTTTTATAAATTTTTATAGAAGATGTCGTATGGATGTAAGTCGCTGAATAGCTGTGAAATGTTTGAAAAGGTTTATACACACACATTATATATATATATATATATATATGAGAGAGAGAGAGAGACATTGTTTTAAGCAAATAGAACCATAATTACTTTTTTCATACGAATTCGAAACTTTCAAAATGCCGGCATTTTGAACAAAGATCGGCGGGTCAAGTAGATGGCCATGATACAGACCATGACATTAGCTTAATAAGAAAGCACCACAGAACTGGCGTTTTAAAATATTATTTACAAAACTTTGAATAAACACCATAAAATGTAAAAAACTCGCAACAGTTGTTTCAGATCGAAAAAACATACGACCCTTCATCAGGCGAACAAAATAGGCAAGAGTGCTGCAGTCAATGCGGAAACAATTATTGCAAGTTTTTTGCATTTTATGGTGTTTATTCAACGTTTTGTAAGTAACATGACATAAGCTATATAAATATCAGATTTCATACAAATCTGTTCGCATTTTTTTTTTTTTTTTTTTTTTTTTTTTTTTTTTTTACGCGAGTTTGAAACTTTTAAGTTGCGGCTATTTTAAAACAAGATGGCAGATCGAGTTGATTTAAAAATTTGGTTCAAATCTTGATATGGGCGAATACGGTTTTTACCTGAGTTGAAATTTTCAAGTGGCTGCCATTTTGTTCAAGATGGCAGATCGAGTTAATTAAATTAATAAGCGTGTTCAAAGACTAATATCGACAATGTGTATATCTAGTTTCAATCAAATTGTTTCAAAAATATGTTTTTCTTTTTTTTTTCATCCAGTCTGAAATTTTCAAATGACCGCCAGTTGGAAAAAAGGTGGCGGATCAAGCTGACCAATAAAAATTCAAGATATTTATTTCTAAAGTAAATTCGCTGTCCAATTTTAGTTCGAACTGATTCGGCATTTCGTTCAAGTTATCAACTTATCCAAGACAAATTATCCCTTATACAGGGTGATCAGTTTAAAAGAATACATGTTGGTTTTTCTTATTACCCTTAAATCTGACAGATGTGGCAACTATTCCAAGATTGAAGTATGATTGTTTGAATCTTGTTTAAGTGTGTGAGACAATTTCTAACACTGTTGGACAGTCACAACTTTATTTCTGAGGTAAAACAGAAATGGAGACGCACAATTTTTTAAATCCTGTAATAATTTTATTTTTGAAAAACATCATTTAATTCAAATTTTTTACATTATCATTCCTCACAGAAAATGTTCGCCACCATTTTGAATGCAAACATGAACACATCGAACCAAGTTTTTTGACACACTTCGCAGCATTGTTGGTGTTATTGACGAGATTTCTTCAGCTATTATCTGTTTTAATTCATCGATGTTTGCAAGACTTCTCTGGAAAAGCCTATGAAATGACAATGTAAATGTAATTTAGGAATGATAATGCCAAAAATTTTAATTAAATTTTGTTTTTCATAAATAAAATTATTGCAGGTTATAAAAAAAAAAAAAAAAAAAAAAAAAAAAAGCGTCTCCATTTCTGTTTTACCTCACAAATAAAGTTGTAACAGTTCTACAGTGTTGGAAATTGTCTCCCACACTTAAACAAGCTTCAAACAATTATAGTTCAGTGTTAGAATAGTTGTCACATACATCATGTTAAGGGTAATAAGAAAAACCAACGGGTACTCTTTTAAATTGATCACCTTGTGTATATATATATATATATATACAGATAGAGGATAGATAAGTAGAAAGATAGATATGGAGGTAAACAAAATAATCGTAACAAGCGGATTTTTTTTTTCCCCTAAAAACCATTTTTATCGCTTTTTTTTTTTTTTTTTTTTTTTTTTTTTTTTAAACACGCTTTTATTAGCTTCACCTGTATGTATGCTGTTTGTATTATGTATAATGTATGTTTGTAACCGCTCTGGGAGCAAACAAAAAATCTATATTGTAAAAAAAAAAAAGACTTTCCCTACGTGAACGCCGTGGCTGTGAGGTAAGGCGCCGCGCTACGAACCTAAAGGTCTAGCGTTCGATCCTAATCAGGGGAGATTTTTTTAAAATGTTTTTTGTTTAATTCTAAATTATTTTAATTAAAGATTTAAATGTATGTAAATATTATGGTGTGTAACTCACACGATTTTCTCTTACCCTGCATTTTAATACTAAGATAGATATTTTGTGCTTTTTAGTTCACATTTCTATAAAAGCGTGTTCTTTAATTTTTTAAAACTATAATAATATTATTATTTTATTTTTATTTTTTTATTATTATTATTTTTTTTTAAGTACAAAAGTAAGGTAATTTTACAATATTATACTGCCTTTTTTATTTCCCCCCTTATTTTGCGCCCCTTCCCCTTTTTACTTCACTAATTGAAAAATGTAAAATCTCTCTTTTTTTTATTCACTTTTTTTTTTTTAAATAACAATTTGAAACTTTATCTCTGGAATATAACCTAATAATAATAATTTGCTTAAATTTGATTTTTCAGGATTGTTAGCTATCTGAACTTAGTCAATTTACGATTAATCGAGAGCTGTTACATTTTTAAAAAATTCTCCTTTCAACAATAAGAAGCAGAAATCCCAACGTTGAAATGGTCACGAAAAAATATAATTTTGAAAACTGTCATTAAATCTATGATATCTAAATCATCTACTAATTTAATGCAGAACATTTTTTAAAAGGCACCCACTGGTATTTAAAAAACAATTGATATTGTAACACTCCCTTGAACACAAAAGAACAAACGTGTTTGGTGATGATCGTTGTATGATTGAATGGGCGGGGTGTGGGAAACCAAAAATTTTAACACAAAGTTACAAAAAAAGGATGAGTCTATGCTTCGATTATTTAACAGGAAAAGAATGCCAGAAAGGTCATCGAAAGGAAGAAGTTCCCATCAGAGATGACACCACCAAAGGAAGATACCGGTTTCCTTGACCCGACCCACTGATCTCTGAATAGGCCTTCCGCCACTATAAGGGTTGCTAGAAGAAAAGGCTTAGCATTGAGAGGTAGAAAAACTTCACATCACAAGTCTGAATCAAATCAATAAAACTGCAAAATAATCCTATTATATTATGCAATAACTATGATGTGATCCGACAAATATAAATAGTAAATTGCGTAGCATTAAGTTAATCATGTCCAGGAAAAGATAAAGAAAGAGGTTCTATTAAAAGACGTTTTGTACTTTAAATAAAATGTCATATTTTTTGTACTTCGGTAAGCTACCTGATACCGTAATTCTATGTATATATATATATATATATATGGCGAATTTTATATTACTGTGTAACACTTAGAAAATATAACAGTAATATTTTATATATATATATATATATATATATATATTTATATATATATTTAGAAAGATTATTATTGAGTAAAAATACGCATCAACTTAACAAATTTTGGAATATTTTTCTTTATGAGAGTCAAGTTGTTATAATATCTATGCAGGCAAATTAAAATTACAAATTGCGATGCTATAATTTGTTAAATCTACGGTATTGATGTTAAAGGCCGATTGGCTACTCGCGGGTATTAGAACTGCATATAATCAATCACTTTTGGTGTGTGGGGGGGAAATTTTTACAGGAACACAATACTGTTGATATAGGAGATATTAAATCAGCTTTTAATCAGGGTTGCTACACAAATCAGGGGGGAAAAAAAAATCCCCGAGTCTTCCCTGTCTCTTTCAGAAATAAAATAGATGACACGCAATCATGCAGCATTAGAATCTAACTTGTTTACAAGTCAATTGAACATATTCAGAGTACATTAATTTTATTAACTTACTATAGCTGGGGGAAAAGAAAAAAACTAATTGTTTCATTATAAAGCACTAAAATTTTAAAAAATATTTGATTATGAAAAAAATTTCCAAAAAATTTCAAAATTCCCTGAATTTTCCCTGTTTTTTAAACAGATTTTCAAATTCCCTGAGTTTTCCAGGAACCGTAGCAACCCTGTTAATAGACGTTATTTTTCATAAAGTTACACAAAAAACGGTCATTAACACAGAAAATAGTCTCTTTCAAAGCTTTAATATTTTTGAAAAATGTATGAATGAATCTTTTTATTTTTCTTAATTTACCCTTCACCATGTTGTTAAAATAGTGTCCTATTGTAGAAAAGCAATCTCTATAATTATTAAAAAACTGATAATTTCTTTCTCAGTCCCACGTCCTTCACAAAACAAAGGTGCATATTTTTAGAAATTCCAATGCCAAAGATTAAAATCGAAGCTCCGTGGTTAGTCGCGAAAGAGTGTGTTAGTATGTCACCTCTTGTCTTTAGTTATCAAAGTCATTTAACCTACATACAAGATTCTTTATTTTTAAATCATAAGAAAACAAAAATATCCCTCGAATGAAATTTAGAAATGACCTTTAAATTTTCACAATATCTATTTTTGTTTAAGGTTAAAGAGCAATCAAAAATCTAAAGCAATTTTATGTTAATTAAATTTTAACAGAAGCTAAGTTCATGAAAAACATGCTTGTTGTGGCCATCACAAAAACTTTCCGCTATATTTTCCTATATAAATTGCAATGCAAATTATTTATTAAAATTATGTATTTTTCATGAGTGCAGACGATTTTCATCTCAGTAAAGTACAACACTAAATGTCGAAAGAAAGTCAGTTTCGCGCTCTACAGGCAATGTCCAAAAAAAAAAAAAAAAAAGAAAAGAAAAGGCATTCATTCACTTACTACACATGTATATAGAAGAAAGCGAATAAGCTGGTACTTTCGCTTTTTTTTTTTTTTAAAGAAAAGAAATCATTTTAATCCGTTTGCACTCGCATCCTCCCTCCCTAAAACATTCAAAACAGACAGTCAATTGGTCACAAATTTTAAAAATGAAAAACGCACCCTTCTTTCAACGCAGTGGCGGATTTAAGGGGGGGGGGGGGGCAAAAAAAAAAAAAGTACTGACATTCCCAATTGAATAGTACAATTGCAAACTCTTCATTGATCTGGAATACATCTTGAAAAATCTTAGCCCCCTCCAAAAGTTAAGTTCTGGATCCGCCACTGTTTCAACGTCAAAGATAATAAAATAAATAATAAATTACTTGTCCCCCTCCCCCACACCCTAAGAATGATGAGTTAGCCAGAAAGGAGAAAAGCTAATTACTGTTAATATAGATGAGTAAAAGTTTTTATTAACCGTATAGATGAGTACGGTAAATAAAAACTTAAATTTTCGAGATGTTTTTTAAAAAGATGTGAGTCAGTGCATGGTTAATTCATATTTAATGTAAGAGACAAAATATGTCACAACTTACGATAATTCCAATAAAACACACTAGGAAGCTCTAACTCCTTACACTCCTTCACTGAGGCAGAGTGGTGGAAAGGAGAAAAATGTCAAGAAAGGAACGGAATTTCAAAATAATACCAGGTAGATATCATTTATATGCTGAGTTGCAAAGATCTTGAATCTTTAATCGTAATAAAATCCAGGAATATAACTTTGCCATCTACTTTTGAAGAAGAGCAGAGATAAAATTTTGTTTAAATGTATCTTTTAACATTTCTGTCAATATTTTTATCCCAAGCATTTTATAAAGCTTGTCTTCAGCTTATATAAATTCCAAGATTCAGAATTGGTTATTCAGAAATGTAATAACTGAGGGAGAAAAAAAACCAGTACGTTGAATTTTTAGAATGGTTGTACAAAATTGCGGTCGTACAATCGTGGTTTTGACAGCAAATTTGTTTTAAGCAGAGTACGTGTTAACCCCTTAACGCGCGCTGTCCTCGCTGCGAGGACGCAAAATTTAAAATCCAGCTGCAAAAATTCCTCCCGGAAATTTTTAAGCAAAAATTTACGTTTATAACATACCAGAAAAGGCCGGTTTTTTTTTAACTTTAAAATTTCTTTTAGTGTAATTTAGTTCATGAATTCCGGTGCCAGTATAATTTAAATGATCCGAATTGCCTTGCGCCGCAAAGGGTTAAAGCCAATTGACTAACGAGGACCCTAGTTCTGAGTGGAATGCCCTTCGTGGGAAATCTTTCTGAAGGGTTCTATCCCATATTTACGCAAATTTCGGAGAAAATCAAGGAAAATTCCAAAAAGCTAGGCCAACGAGCGCGACCTGGTATCATATTGCCAACTTCAGTTCCTTTTGGCTACCAAAAAGTTTTAATATATATCTCTGTAACAATTTTCACTGATTAATTAAAATTTTTATTAAAAGTCTGAGGTAGCCAAAAAGGTTAAAGTTGGCAACTATGTTTGTGATCAAACAAAGCGCTTTATTTTAAAAAGTGTATAACAATTGAAGAAGAAAAAGAAATATTTTAAGCATAACAAAGAATGGCCATTTATTTTATATTTTTATATATATAAACCATATGACCTAGCGCTCGATTTTTACATATTTAATTGTTATTATTTTTCCCTGAATTCTGCATAGCAACGAAAATAGTAGTAATAATAATAATTCCAAAAATAGAAATTATTTTATTCACTGAGAATCAATATCTTCCAAAACCACGGATAAAATTTTATTTTATTTATTTCAATAATACTGTAGCGATTGTATGCATGTTTTTCCATACAATAATGATCCTTTTTCATTATTTTATTCAGTTGAAATGCTCGCATGGAAACCATGTATAAAATTTATTTATTTATTATTATTTATTTATTTATTTTATTCATTTATTTTTTGTTACAATACAATGTTTTAGCTGTGGCATCATTTTCAGCGTTGCTTTCTGAAAACGGGCTTTTATTATTAAGACGATGACACCATCTATTTAAAACGCATATTTTTTATGCATGCCTTTCACAGAATTAACTGCAGAAATCTCCTTATGGTTACGACAATTTTAATATATCGGACATTATTTTATTTTTTTATTATAAGCCAAAATTATCTTTTATCAATGAATGAGTTTCAATTTCAAATAGCTGAACAATTTTGACTACACATCATAAAATACTACATTTCCATTTTATTTTATTTATTTTAAGTATGCACGATCAGTATCAAAGGGAAAAACTGTTATATTGCATTTTGATTAAAAAAAAAAAATCGTTTTTCGCAACAATCTATCAATTTTTTAGCATAATAATAATACGAAAACTGGATAGCAGAATTTCAAACGGGAAAATACTGTAGTCGGATTTAAAATTTCATAGAAATCTGAGCATTTTTACGCAAGAGCAAAGATAGACAAACATTGACAATTTTTGGATCCTAATTTAAGTTATACGGAAACACCCTTTTTTTTTTTTTTTTTTTTCAAAAATATCATCTAAATCGATTAATCTGTTTAAAAAAAGTAGGCGTGAGTAAGCTAATGGTATAATGACAGTGACTGGCACTGGCAGAACATCGACAATGCGTAATAATCGCAGCACGCAGCAGAAGAAAGTCAGAAATGATATTGTGTGTAGGACTAAAGCCGACTTATCTTGGAACCTATGCCTGGGTGAGGTGCCCTACGCGTGGCGTCTTTATTAAAAGGTCCTAACCCGAATATACACGAATTTCGGAGAAAACTACGGAAAACTTTGAACGACTAGAGTTCGAAGCCATCATCTTTCCTGTCTACTAGTTTTGAGAATTCAGAAAAGGTGATAATTTTAGAATTGAGGAATATTATTAATAATGCTTGTTTTTAGAAAGTATACTTTAGGCCAAGTTTCACGTATTTCATTATATATGCTTATCCGCTTTTCAAAATAAGTCTTGGCTATTAATTATCATATTGCATTGTAAACGAAATTCTTAATTACTAAGTTAAGATATAAATACTTAAAAAAAAAAAAAAAAAAAAAAAAAAAAAACTTCATTATTAATTTCAACCCACCTCCACCCCTTCCCCCCACCCCACAAAAAAAAAAAAAAAAAAAAAAAAGATTTCTGTTTTTATCGCAGTAAAAGAACAACGACAATAAATATAATAATAACAAAACTGGTTAGAATTGTAATACTTAACTTTAGGGGGTTAGTTATAAGAGTAAGACTGAACAAAAACATATATATTCTACCCAAATATATAATTCAAGAATAGTAGACAATTCTTCAATTGTGAATTGAAAAGCGACTTTTTAAGTATGCTCTTAAAAAACATTAAAAAAAAAAAAAAAAAAAAAACTACGTATAGTTTTAGAAATACTAATAGCATTTTGGCAAAACAATTTAAACTTCTTTTCTCTCTCTCTCTCTTTCTAAACATCTTAACAAACTCATAATTCTGTAAATCACAAGAACTATCCCCCTTTAATTTCGTCAGGGAAAAAATAAATAAATAAATTACTTTGGAAAGGCAATCGTATTGTTCGAGATAACAACAGATAAGACAAGCTTGGCGAAATGGGCGAAAAGTTGCCAAATGTTTCCACTTGAAAGGAAAACCCCCTCTCCGAATGACCATCGAGGATACTTTACAATCACTTTTGCTTTCTCTGTGCAAATGGGATGAGGAGCAGTGCGGTAAAGGATTAACTTCATCATGAAGATCCGCGTACTCCACAGCTTTATTGGCTCATAGTTAAATTTTGGAAACGCGACATGCCGTTTAATTTACGGGTAAGTTTTCGCCATTTAAAAAACAATTATTGAGACTCGTTTTTATTTTGTAATTGTCAAGGGTGTATTTAAAAAATAAAAACATTTTTACAAAACTTTTATTTTAATAACCTCATCAAAAGCATTTTATTTATTTATTTTTTAAATATACACAGATAACATTTTTGCAATTAATTTATTAATTCTGTTAGATGTGAGAAACAATGTTACTCAAATGTTTAAAGAAATATGTTTTCCATTTATTTCAAAATATTTCAGTTTCTCTATCTTAAACATTTCAATTTCATTATATTTAGAGAAAGTTCATTATTATTATTATTATTATTATTAAAATCATTCTTCTTACACCAACAACAAAATACATTAATTTTAATTCCGAACTTCATTTTCACACAAATTAAAAATATATATATTAAGACTATATATATATTTTTTTAAACAAACTTTGCTTTCTTCAAAATGATAATAATAATAATACTAAAAATTCTGCCAAAGACAGAATTTAGTTTAGTACAGGACTATTAATTTCAATCTGTAAAATTTTTTTTGTTTTTTTTTTATTATTATTATTTATCTCATTTTTTAATGGGTAATGTACTTTTTAAAATGACTGACATGAATTAAAATGAAGTGTTGCCACCTACATTTTACACTTTAGTTAATTTAAAAAATCTGGAGTGACTCCACTCGACTTTCCGAACATTGAGTAATTAACAGTTTTGTAGATAAAGTAAAGAAAGAGGAGTTGTTAAACAAACAAAAGAGAGAAAACCATAATAGAGTGTTTGAGTATTTTTCTCCATCTATTACACGATGTTTTATTTAACGCTACTGAACTTTGAGCCCATAGATCATAATAATAAAGAATTTTTCGTTGTGTCCCTGTAAAAACCTATAAATGCTAAATTCACCAAAATGCTTATAGTTAGTGCAACAGTGATTTATAATACTCATATAAATTTTCAGCTCAATTCAATAAGGCGTTTAGATGCTATCGTACTTTTAAAAATTTAGTCCCATAGGCCATAATGATAAAGAATTTTTCTTTGTGTCCCTGTAAAAAAACTGTAAGTGCTAGATTCACCAAAGTCTATACAGTTAGTTCAACTGTGATCTATAACATGTGTACATATTTTTTGCTCAGATTAATAAGGCGTTTAGACGCTATCACACTTTTAAAAATTTGGCCCCATTGGCCTTAATGATAAAGAATTTTTCTTTGTGTCCCTGTAAAAAAACTATAAGTGCTAGATTCTCCAAAATCTATACAGATTGAGTATTTGTGACCTATAATATGTGTATAAATTTTTTGCTCAATTGAATAAGGCGTTTAGATGCTATCGCACTTTTAAGATTTTGCTCCCATAGGCCATAATGATAAAGAATTTTTCTTTGTGTCCCTGTAAAAAAACTATAAGTGCTAGATTCACCAAAATCTATAGGGTTCGTACTATGGTGACTTACAATATGCGTACCAACTTTCAGGTTAATTGAACAAAGCGTTTAGACGCTAGCGTGTTCACTCACAGACATACACACATACACACACACATACATACATCATCGTAAAAATAGTGAAAACGGACTCAGGGGACCTCAAAACGTATAGAAACATCAAAATCTCGAATTCGGATTTTTGACATGATTACAATACTTTCCTCACTATAGTGTTCGGAAAGTAAAAAAGTTAATTGTCGTGTCGAAAAACTGTTTGCCCCCCTGGATTCAGAAAAATCGCCCCTTTCATTTGGTGTTCGTACCGAATTTGTAACGATAGGACTGATATTTCTAATTTATTTTGGTGTTACACAAAACTGATCTACAAAAACTCCAAATTGAAACTAAGAGTCCTTTGTCCTATAATTAAAAAAAAAAAAAAAATCTGGGGATTTATGGAAATTTTATTCATTTTTGGGATTTATGTAATAATAATTATTTTTTAAATAAAATTTACATCTAAACCAAAGATATATTTTGCCTAATATTTTATACATGACAAACTGGCGATATTCCATTCTGAATCTATATACATATCGCAGCTACAATGGATTGTGGCAAACAACATGAACATACCTGTTTTCACACACAGTAAAATTCAAGATACTGCCTCGAAAATTATAATTCTTATCAAATAATAGTAACGTCCTAACTCCAGGCATTATAATAATGTTACAAGCTCCCCCCCCCCCTCCCTAAATTAAACAATTTTATTTCCTAACAGGTTCTTAATTAAATATCGTTTTAGAAAATAATCTTAAAAATTAAGAAAACACACTAAGTATTGTAGCCTTATTTAAAAAAAAATTAAAAAGAAAAACTTTTCAAAATGTTGAAGGTTCTTAATTAAATATCGTTTCAGAAAATAATCTTAAAAATTAAGAAAACACACTAAGTATTGTAGCCTTATTTTAAAAAAAATTAAAAAGAAAAACTTTTCAAAATGTTGAACACGTGAATGAAAAAAAAAAAAAAAAAAAAAAAAACATCCATTAAGAATTTTATTTTAGGTTAATTATTTTTCTTTTTTAATCAGTCTGATAAGTAGGTTTTTCCTATAAAAAATTCCCTTAAAATTTTGTTAAAAATAAAACAAACACACAATTCGAGTGATAGTTCTCCCCCCCCCCCCCCCTCTCTTATTTAATATATATACAGTAAACTCCCAGAAACCCACAAACTCTAGAAATCCACACTTGCAAACAACTGATTAAAACAATGACATTTACAATACAATTTTCAAGGAGGAAAACAAATCAAGGTATCATTGATATTAACAGCAATTCTTTAGAAAATGTATTTAATGATATAGGATTGGTTAATTTTAAGCAAAGTCCAGAGCTAGCAGATAAGTACCTAAGATTTTTGACACAAGAAAGAAAAATAATGACTATTTATAGACTGCAAGAAAAAAAAAAAGTTTTATGTATATTTCAAAATTGTAAATTTATAATACACTATCTACCAATAAGTATTTGGACACTTTTGAATTTAGACATTTTGTCAAATATTTAGAAAAGTTCTTTAGGAATCATCTTGAAAATTTGGTAGTGTAAGGAACATGTTATACCTCATATATTTCAGCAAAAGTTGTGTCCTGAAGAGGAAAGAGGTACCAGTAAAAAATTAAACAAAAGTTAAAATGTTTTGCATCACCCTGTAAAAAGTAATGTTTGAAATGTGTTTTGGTTGTAGAATGTGATTATGAGGATTTTTCTCATTATCGGTATAATTTTTTATAACGCTACCACATATATTCATGGAGATATAATGAATTTTTTTTTAAATTGAAAAAAAAAATCCATTTTTACTTTCTTTTACCCATAGGGTCGAGAAAGTATTGTTTTAGGGTCAAATTTTCGAACGTGAGTTTTTGTTATATTTATATGTTCTGAGGTCCCCTGAATATGAAAATCATGTTTTTAGCGAATGGTCTGTGTGTCTGTCTGCCTGTCTGTGTGTATGTCTGTAATCAGCATATCTCCAGAACGAACAGTAGCAGAAATTCCAAACTTGGTATTCTAAATGTGTATCATATAGGGATGCTACAGTAAGCTTTTTGTTGAGATGAAGCAAATGGTTCGTGTACAAGGACACTCAAAAAGTATTCAAATACATTACGTCTATGGAGGAAATTGCAGGTAAGTAGAGTTTAACATCTATAGACTGCACTAAACCAAATGAAACGAATATATATTTTTTTGTAATAGAGATAGTCAACTGGGAAAAAATTTTTGGGTATGTAGGAGCCTCGCCTCCCCCACTGGACCCCTGGGGGGGAGTCTGCCCTCGAGGGGAGTAAATTTTCAAGATGGTATATTTCAAAAGAGTTCGCCAATACCTTTAAAACGAATGGTTCAACCATCGATCTGCAATAATTTAAAATAAAGTTATCCAATTTTTTTCATTTTCTACAAAAAAAAATTTTCTTTCTTTTTTTTTTTTTTTAATGTAATATTGAGAATAAATTCAACTTAATAACCGAATTCAATTTTATATAAATGTAGGTGCATTAATGAAATGGGGGGATTGAGGGGGGCCCCCTCTCACAGAACTAATTATCATATAAAGCTCTTCCAAAGCCTAATTTGAATTGTTTGACACAGGTTTACATAACAGTACTCATTACCTTACCTCTTAATCTGCAACCTGTATTTATAGTATTAAATTTCAGGGTGAGAGAAAGTCGTGTGAGTGACACACCAGATTATTTTAATTATAACACATAGGGTATTAGACCCAGTGCAAAGCCATTAAGGAGATTTGGCATACTATATTAGGCACAGCATTCTGCAATCAGAATGCAAAAGCATTAAATATCTTGCAAATTATGAACATTTTTACTAAATAAGTTTTATCTCAGCATGCACTAGCTTTTAAAAAGTTTTATTTGCATAATTTAATAGCCAAAACTATTGAGCAACTTATATGAAAACCCCAGACAAGTACAAGTATCGTGTAAATGCAAAAAGTTATGAGAGATAGAATGAACAGAATTTCAGTTTTCTCTAAATAACTAAACTTTAAGGGATTTTACTCACATTTTTATTTTGATTCAATCAACAGCCAATGGTAATACAGTGTTCGTTGATTGCAAATAAATATTGGTAAAACCCCCTATCATTTTCCTTTTTTTTTTTTTTTGGAGAACTGAAATTCTGTTTATTCTATCTCACATAACTTTTTCAATTTACATTACACATTATTTGTTTGAGGTTTTCATATAAGTTACTCAATACTTTTGGCTATTAAATTATGCAAATGAAATTTTTTAAAAGCTAGCACATGCATAGTTAAAAATTATTTAGTAAAAATGCTCATATTTCGCAAGATATTTAACATTTTTGCATTCAGACTGCAGTATGCTGTGTCGAATGTAGTATGTCAAATTTCCTAAAAATGCCTTTGCAGAGGGTCTAATACCCTATGTGTTATAATTTAAAATGTAGACATTTTTTTTGTAAAAAAAAAAAAAAAAAAAAAAACTTCATGAATATATGTGGTAGTCTCATAAAAATTTAGACAGATAATGAGAAAAATCCTCATAATCACATGCTACAGGGCTACAGCCAAAATGCATTTAAAGCATTTTTTACAGTGTGATCCAAAACATTTTGATTTTTTTTATTTTAATTTAGAAATTTATTCATCAACCATGAAAATTCATTTCAGAAAATTTTGGAGTGGAAGGCTGATATTTTATACCAACTATGTGAAAAATACCAGAGCCGGGAATCGAACGCGGGCCTTCCACTTTACGCGCGGATGCTCAAACCATCGAGCTACCCTGGCTGATTACCAGCTAGGTATTTCTCACATAATATTCGTTGGCACAACTCCAATAGACCACGAAATTTTATTTTAATTTAGAAATTTATTCATCAACCATGAAAATTCATTTCAGAAAATTTTGGAGTGGAAGGCTGATATTTTATACCAACTATGTGAAAAATACCAGAGCCGGGAATCGAACCCGGGCCTTCCGCTTTACGCGCGGATGCTCAAACCATCGAGCTACCCTGGCTGATTACCAGCTAGGTATTTCTCACATAATATTCGTTGACAAAGTCACCGAGTCTGTAAACACAGCTGTATCAAGTGACATTAATATTCATGGCACAACTCCAATAGACCACGGAATTTTATTTTAATTTAGAAATTTATACATCAACCATGAAAATTCATTTCAGAAAATGGGCCTTCCAGCGGAAGGCCCGGGTTCGATTCCCGGCTCTGGTATTTTTCACATAGTTGGTATAAAATATCAGCCTTCTACTCCAAAATTTTCTGAAATGAATTTTCATGGTTGATGAATAAATTTCTAAATTAAAATAAAATTTCGTGGTCTATTGGAGTTGTACCATGAATATTAATGTCACTTGATAGAGCTGTGTTTACAGACTCGGTGACTTTGTAGGTGCGTGTAGTTTTCATAAATAAGACTCCAAATTATAAAACCAATATTATTTACACACTATATACAATCTAAATGATACACAGGATGAATTAATTGTTGCAGTAGAATGAATAGCAAGCATTATTACAAATATTCTGGCTCAGCGACAAAGTAAACATTGTTCAATGAAAGTTCTGGTTTCGTATCCTGCTTCAGAACACCAAGTGTTTTTTCGTTGCCAGATGCATAATGACTTTTTCTACTATCGGCAGTGTTGCCAGATGCGTAAAGTCTTTTTAACTATCGGCATGGTTGCCAGATGGCTACATGTGTAGTTTTCATAAATAAGACTCCAAATTATAAAACCAATATTATTTACACACTATATACAATCTAAATGATACACAGGATGAATTAATTGTTGCAGTAGAATGAATAGCAAGCATTATTACAAATATTCTGGCTCAGCGACAAAGTAAACATTGTTCAATAAAAGTTCTGGTTTCGTATCCTGCTTCGGAACACCAAGTGTTTTTTCGTTGCCAGATGCATAATGACTTTTTCTACTATCGGCAGTGTTGCCAGATGCGTAAAGTCTTTTTAACTATCGGCATGGTTGCCAGATGGCTACAACTTTGCCAACGAATATTATGTGAGAAATACCTAGCTGGTAATCAGCCAGGGTAGCTCGATGGTTTGAGCATCCGCACGTAAAGCGGAAGGCCCGGGTTCGATTCCCGGCTCTGGTATTTTTCACATAGTTGGTATAAAATATCAGCCTTCCACTCCAAAATTTTCTGAAATGAATTTTGAATTTTGTTTAATTTTTTACTGGTCCCTTTTTCCTCTTCAGGACACAACTTTTGTTGCAATAAATGAAGTATAACATGTTCTTTACAGTACCAATGTTTCAAGATTATTCCTAAAGAACTTTTCTAGATATCTGACAAAACATCTAAATTCAAAAGTATCCAAACACTTATTGGTGGTTAGTGTATAATTTTATATTGCATCAGATGGTTATATATTTAAATTTTGATTTATGGGATGAAATTTTAATTTTTTATTGAAAAAAAAAATTATATTAAACTATACACATATTTTTTACTGCATTTATTTAAATTTTTTTAACATAAATTATGTTTATGTAATTTACATTTTTATATGTAATCACTATCAGTTTTAGTGATTAAAATTTTAGCTTAGAAATGAAAAAAAAAAAAAAAAAAACTTTAAAATTCACAAAATTCTAAATTTCACGCAGTCTGTAGCCTGAAAGCTATGCAGATTTTAGGAAATGTAATGTAATTTCTCATTATCAAAACCTATTTTCCAAATACATATAAAAACATTAAAATAATAATAAAATAATAATAAATTTGCGAAGTTCCTATTCCAAATGTGGAAATTTCTGAAATTGTTTCACAGCTCTGTAATTTAAATTCTCATATCTCTAATTTATTTTATTTTTTTACTGATCTCCTAATGTAAGATATATTTTATCACAAAATAAGATAAACAGCCTTAGACTAGCCAAATAAATAAGGTATGGCTCATATATTTATATACTTCTTTGATTACTTGATATGATATATTAAAAAATGTTTTCATTTATATATAGTCAAATTACAGTCATTTACACAACTAACACATTTTAGTGGCTTTTGAAATTAATTCTTAAATCTTTTTATATGTTTCGCTTGTTAATGCAAATATATTTCATGAAATATGTATTGTGTGTGTAAAATTTAATTAAGGTGAAATTTGGTAAGTGTAATCTTGGCTTATAACTAGACTAAGAAACTGAATTATGAGCAAATAGTAATCATATTGTTTGAACTTTTTTTTTTTTTGTTAAAATATGCCTTAGGAAATATCAAATACAAAACACTGATAGTTTGAAAAGTTGAAAAATTGCTTACATTTGCATTCTTTGACAGATGTTCAACTTTAAATTTTTGCCACTGCTTTACTTAAAACTTTTACAGATTGTTTTTAGTAATCAAACTAAATTTTGCATGAAGATTTTCAATATAACTTCAGATTTGTTCTTTTTTTTTTTTAAGTATTTTTCTTTCTACATATGGTTAAATTTACCCCAAAATTTTTTCATGTGGGACAAGTGTGACTTCTTTTGTAGGATAAGTGTAATTAATCTGATTACACTAGTCCCAAGTACTTTGTAAGTAATGTAATTCCAAACCTTACTTACCTATATGGCCCAAATCAAGAGACGAGGTAAGAAGTATTAACAAAAGATATTGCCACAATCTTCTTGAACCTAAATTAGGATATAAGAGAGAACTGAACTTTGGTTTTTGAAACTCCTGCAGAATGCAATAGAACCAAAGCGATGTTGCCTTTTTTGATTTCATTACTCAATTTAATGGGCATTTTTGATTTAGCAGTATAAAAATCTACACAGGTCTACCAATGAAAAGCACAATATAAGTACTTAATTTTGTTACAATTTTTAGTTTTTAGCTGCATATTGTTTTTATGCATTTTTTGCAAATTTTGTAAAGTGCTTGCGAAGGTGTATGGAAAATTTTACAACTTTGTAACAAGTTGAAATACTTTAAAGATTCAAACAGTTCCAGATTCATGATGGTTTTCACTATCTGGAAACTCGATTTATATATATCTTCTCTTCAAGTAATATATAAGTATGCCGAGATTATGCTTGCCGCAAACCATGGAGCAGGTGTAACAAAAGAACACAAACATCCCATTATTATTATTATTATTTTTTTTTTTTTTTTTTTTTTTTTTAAGTGGCACACTGTTAAATTATTAAAGGCTCATATTTTTAAAAAGCCAATTAGTTGTAGTACATGCTAAAAATTTTCAGGAGTATAAAGCAACTGAGCTTTATATAAGACATAAAATTACAGAAAAGAACCAGAAAAATATTGTAAATCTGGAAAAATCCTTGTTTAATTTATAAAAGGAACCAAAACTCCAACATAAAATTATTGATTTAAAAAAATAAATTTTACTTAATGTTCCACAACATTGATTTATTTCTTTGACAGTTTGAAAAGTAACAAATTACTTTTTACTAGCAGTACACTGTATAAATTGTGTGTATTAATTCCTAAACATTGTTTTCTATGTGTTTTGACTTTAACCCGCTTTCATCGTTTTTTTTCCACACAACCCTTGAAAAACGATGGATCGAGGTTCTACCGTATAAGTATTGTGTGTTGACTGCTTATTAGGCATAGCTTCATTTTTAGAATAAGAATTGCAGTATTTCTAGTAATTTATTCCTATTACAAACAAAATTTATGGGATGCAAATAAGATGAGTAGAAATATAATAGGAACAATACAAGAATTCAAATTTAGTGCTTGAATTATGTAACTGATAGTTGAACATTTTTATTAGTAAGTGATGGGTGGGAAGAGGAGCCCCAAACCCTCTTATGTCCAGGATCCCATATTATCATGAATGAGGCCTGGTTTTGTGATCTACCAACTTAATATTGACAAACTTTAATAACACATTCAAGCTTGTATTTTTTGGTTGACTAAAGTATTTTTTAATACTTTACTTAAGTTTATATATATATATATATATATATATATATATATATATATATATATATATACCCAGTGGAAGAAAGTTCTGTCGCTGTCTGCGACAGGCTTTTAAAATTTCATAATCTGTCTGCAAACTTTGTGTGTAATCAGGGGTGAAAATGGCTTACATTCAAAAAGCCTGAAAGCTGATAACACCAATCTTGGGGGTGGGGGGAAGCTTAACAACAGTGGTGATCTCGTGCAACAATACACAAATACAATTTTACTACAGAACAATATAAAATAAACAATTATACAAAAATAAGTTGAACTCATTCAATTAAATATTTTATAGCAATGTTTGACACGACACAATATAAACGATTTTAAATAATAAAAATACTAGTTTTAGTTTTAATACAGAAATTTTTATGTCTGAAGAATGCTCAGAATATGAAGAAAATGGGAATGAACGTGAAGGATCCAGTATGCGTACGTTCCCGTAGAATCTCAGTAACAGGTAACATGAGAAAAGAATACATGCATAACGCTGCCTATCAAGGAAGATTAAGGCTCCCTAGATCGCCGTTATTAAGCACTGTTTTATGTGTTCCTAAAAAGGCACCTATAGGATAGGGGGGCTCTAGAGTTCCTACCAGAGAGCATCTAAGACGTCATACATCGGTAGCACATTGTCGAGGGTGAAAAATGTTTGTAAATTGCACACAAATTTTTTTATGACTGCAGACAAAGTCTCTTCGAAAGTTGCGAGCAATTTTTTTATATTTTTTTATTAGTGCAGACAAAAACTGTCCGCAAGCCATTTTTCTGTGTAGGGAACAAAAACAGAAAAATTCTTTGAAAAATCTCAATTAGAAACAAGTTAAAAAAAAAAAAAAAAATTAACATTTTACTTATTAATTTGCAGAGTTATTATTTCATTTCTTTAATTTGAATTCTGCTAAATTCTCAACTTTTATTTTACCTATCTCAAGAAAGCAGTACTTACTGCGTTGATAATTAGCACTGAAGTTCTATTTGCATCTTGATATTATTTTCTAGTTTCCATATCAACATGTTGACCATTCATAATATATATCATATTAAATCAAAAGAAATTTTATACAATAAAAATATACAAATGAAAGTAAAAAATGAAGCTAAGACCTCCTAGTTAAAACAATGATTATACAATAATTTACTACATTAAAATATATGGATATTTTACAGGAATCTTGTATTGTATAGATAAATTAAACAATCTTCTTCTCCATTTTTATTTCATTAATTAAAATGACCATGAATATGAATAATTTTTATTACTTTTTTCCTCAGAACTCATTTTCAATATCATATCAGGAATTTTTGTAAATTAATTCCAACATATGGTCACATTTTTTTTTAAGTGTGATTTGTTGAATACAGATATATAATTAAGATTTCTGAATGATCTAGGAATTAATAGCCTTTTGCTATTATTTATTGCCTCTATGTAACAAAATATTTCACCAATATAAGTATTATGAAGATAAGAAATGAGAAATTTAAATCCTATGTTAAATCAAACAGTCCTAAAAAGATTTTAAATATATTTGTTGTTTTTCAGAAAGGGGGGGGGGGGGCAGGGAGGACACCTTTAATACAGGAAAATTTTTATATACTTTTATATTTAATAATCTAGTATTCTTTATTGTTTTTTCAAATTATATATACAGTACAGGACCCATTATCCGGAACCCACGGGACCAGAAGAATTCTGGATTTCGGAATTTTCTGGATTTTGGGTCTTTTTCCCATTATTGCTTTCCCTTAATTATAAAACATAACTCAGTAATTGACAAGTACTAATTTACTTCTAGGAGCAACTACTTCACATACTGACAGAGATTTTTAAAAATATTCAAATTATATTCTAGAGCTCTTAAAACATGCAAATAAATCAAAAACTGGAAGTCAAGATTTTTTGCAAATCTGATACATTTTTCTATTAAATTTAGCAGGAAGAAAAAAATAACTATAATGCGTATATATATATACAAACATGTACATTACTGCCACTCGCCATGAGTGGCATGGTTGCTTGTTTATCAAAGCTGTTAAACATGAATACCGTCTCAATCATAAGAGCAGAATGCTTAAAAAAAAAAAAAAAAAAAGATTTTTCTATACAAATTTCCATTTCTTTCTTTCTTTCTTTCTTTTTTTTTTTTTTTTTTTTTTTTAAGATTTTAATGAGAAGTTAAAAATCACCGGAAATCTATAATAAAATAAATTTGATTTTTTTTTTTTTTTTAAATGTGGCTTGCTGTGAATTACAGGGTTTTCCTGGACCACAAACATCCCTGACCATATGAATGAAAGAAATTCTCTTTTAATTTCTAAATTTTCATAATACTACCTAATAAAACACACAATAATTCATTTTAGGGCGATTTTCTTTCTTTCTTTTTTTTTCTGATTTTAGATATAAAATGTATTTTAATCATTAAAAAAAATAATAATAAAAATAAAAATCTGAAATGATTCTGGATTTTGGGTCTTCCGGATTTCGGAATTCCGGATAATGGGTCCTATACTGTATATTAACCCTTAAATGCTGAGCGTTGCCTTTCAGAAACATACAGAATTTTGTCTTCTAAAACAGGCCTGTCCAACCCAAAACTCTTGGCGGGCTGCATTGGAAATCTATTTTACACAGGCGGGCTGTATTTGAAATCTGTTTTCACACGCGAGCCATATGTTGTATAAACACATGTACCATATACATATAATAATTCTTTTTCTGGTGCACTTGTGAGGATTTAAAATGGAAAATATGTATATTAAATTTATTTTTATTCATAAAATAACTATAGAACAGTGTAAAACTTATGATTATACATTAATATGTATAATAATAGAAATCGGTTATTGATCTGGTAATATTTTATTAATATCAATGAGCACAATATTTGTTTTTTTTTAGCTACCTTAAGCAATATATCCATTAAAAAAAGTCAGAAACAATTTATTAATTTCAGATGTTTTAATTGAAGTTGTGAAATTAGAAGTTTCCTGAATTTTGTGGCGGACCGCAGAAACTTACACGGCAGGTCACATGTGGCCCGTGGGTTGGCCAGCCCTGTTCTAAAGTTAGAATAATATTGAAGCTTTAATGCCTCATATTTGCCAACTGGCAACAAATTGCCTTTTAGCTGTAAACCATAATTAAAATAAAGTACTATTTTTTAAAGTATTTTCCTGTGATTTATTTAATAGACAAAAGAAGTAAAACATTTTTAAATTGATTTAAAAATAATCAAGCATTTAAAGGTTAAGTTAGTGTATGTACATATTTATGAATAGATATGTTTATTACTTTATCTGGGATCACAGTATAATACATGATTACATTAACTAAAATTTTAATACCTTTTGCTAAAACTCCTGTATTACATGACAAAAAATTAGGGTTCATACCAGCATAGCAACATAAAGAAAATTGTCATAAAGTCTTTAAAAAATGTCACCATAATCACTTATTACTTAATAAAGAGGGTAGTCTTCAACAGCTAACTGACAGCTAGGCACAGTGGCCAGAGGTCTATTGTACCCAAACCTAATAGCTGAAGCAGAATTCAGCAGACATCTGACAGGAATAATTCTGCTATTCCCAAAGTTCAATGAGTGACATAAAGGCACAAAATGCTTTTATATACAAAATAAATATATTTTGGTATTTAGAAAATGTCAATTAAAAGTCCGTTTAGAATTGAAATCCATTCATTTAAAAACTCCCAACTCAATTTTTTGTTGTTTGTTTGATAAATATCTATAATAACTCACTATTCAGTTTGTTTTTCGATCTTTAATTTTATGCACCAGTGCCACATTAAGTCTGATATGTTGCACTGTTGATTTCACACTACACTCATGTCTAAATTTATTGCCCTCAGCAAGGGTCATACTTAATAAATGGGGGGGGGGGGGGGGGAATTCATTTATGATATTTACTTTTCTTCTTCTTTTAACATCAGTATTTTTTTTTTGTGTGTGTGTGTGTGCATTTTACTGCAAGATGTTAAAAATAAGTTCTACCAAATTTATAAAATTAGATTACAGAAATTAAACTTCCTACTTTTGCAGGAAATAACATTGATGGAATAGAAAACATATAGACTGCTTGTATTAAGAACATCTTAAAGTTTTTGTGCTGTTTTTTGGATAAAAGATTGATGCAGTAAATATATGCATAAAAAGTTTGTCTTTGTACATTTTGTGTTTTTAAACCACTCCATTAAATGAGAATCTAGAAGATCTTTAGGGACCATTAAATTTTCTTTGCTGGGATGAACCTTACAAATAATAGATGCACTATTTCAGGCAATTGTGCATTTACTACATAAAATGATAAATTTAAATATATACATGTCGGAATTAATTCAATTCTATTTATCCATCACTTATTGCATTAACTATATTTAGCTGTATTATTTATTTTCTCTAACTTTTTAAATATTCTTAAATATTTTCAATTCCTCTTATTAATGTTTAAAATCTTAATTTTCTTTCCATTGGACATAGTTGAAGCTTCTTTTTCAAAGATATGAACATGGTTGTATATATATTTATGTACAATGAATTTACTCCTACGTAAGATTTGTAACAAATATCAACATTTTAAAATCACAGTATTGATACTGATGTTTATTTAATTCAAAAGATTCATCAATCCATATTGAAATCTTTTACAAGTGGGAGTTTCACATCATTAAATCCCTTAATTTATATTTAAAGTATTCATTAAAAGGTATTTTATTCTCTTAAAACAATTTGTTAAGCATATTAAAGATTATTTTTTCTATAAACTCATAGATATTGTTGTCTTTCAATAATTTTAAATAATATATATATAAATCTTATCATATAATTAAAGAGGTTTCTATAAAACCAAATTCTATGAATATCAGTACTTAAGAATTTTATTTTAAAAACTTTACTCATTTTATTTAATCCATATTAAAAAAAAAAAGGAAAAAGAAAGAAAGGTTCCTAAATGGAATAAAAGTACAGGTCTGTCCAAACCAAAATATTTAGTGGACTGCATGCATACACACACACACACACATATATATATATATATATATATATATATATATATATATATATATAATAAAGATGATCTATTAAGCATAGTAGAAGCCAAGCAACAGATACAAGATCACTGAAACACCAATGACCAATAAGATAAAAAAAAAAAAAAAAATCATCAGTGGATGAAATACACTAATGTAAAGAAACCAAATCTATTAATTAACAGCCTGCAAAACAAACGAATCAATAAAGTAAAACAACAAATCTTAACTTAAAACCATAAACTTATCAAAATTAATGAAAAAACAACCCAAGAAACACAAGATAGGAAGAAGGAGGCAGGCAGCAAGACTTGTGACTTGCCTGTGGGGTTACACTAGTTTTACGCCGGCAACACTCCCCCAGCCTGCCACAACCAGAACAGGAACCATATGGATTTAAAAATACAAAATTACAAAGCAGATGAACAACAATGAAACCACGAAGCCACAATGAAATTCACCGATTGATCACATTGTGTTTAACAGTATAATTAGAACATTAAATATAGTTGACAACTCAAAAAGGAAAAATCTGAAATTTTATTGGAAAATGAAAGTTTGCATAGTAATACAAAGCAAATGCAACAAGCCTTCTACTTTTTTTTTTTTATTTAATTTCACAAACCCACCCAACCATCCAGCCTTACAACACCACCCCACCTCCGTAATCAAACATCTGCCCACCCAACCGCCACCTTTTTTTATTGTCTTTTATTATTTTATAATTTTTTTGTTGATATACACAAGAGTGTACACAGCTTTTTTTTTTTTTTTTTTTTGTACTGACAGAGACATGGTTAAGGATATAAAATAGAAAATACAAAGTTTTTAGGAAAACCCATTTTAGCAGTGGCTGTGATCAGTTTATTAATATTCTTGTTTTTAAACTTTGCAGAGCATAAATTATTAATTCGAAATAAATGGTTAATGATGATGTTTCTAAATACCGAAAGATGCAGACATGAATTAAAATGTGTAAATAAGTTTACATTAAAACAAAAATCTTGCCGTTTGTCATAGATATCTGTGTAAAGTTTATTACCATCGATGATTTTTTTGAGATCTAAAAAGTTAATTGATTGATTAGTCAGAGTATTTTGAGTTAGCTTTAAATTAGGTGGATAATTGAAGGAAAAGCCATTTTGTGAGTTCTTGTTGAGATAAAATACAATAATATCATCGATGTAACGATAAAATCGAACATCATTGCAAATTTGCTTTTCATAATAATAAAGATAGAGATCTGCCAAAATACTGGAGCTACAACCTCCTTGTGGGATGCCTAATTGTTGCAAATAGATATCGTTGTTGTGGAAGATATAATTATTATGGATAACAAAGTTAAGAAGTGTTTTAAATTTTTCTGTTTTAAAATTGTAAGGAAGATTAATTTGAGCTTTATATTCTTGAAAAAGACTGTAAATGATATTACTAAGATCTGATAACTAGAGAGAGAGAGAGAGAGAGAGAGAGAGAGAAAGGGCAGCATGTGAAAATTTAAAACAGAATACAAATTTATTTTTATTCATAAAATAACAACAGAACAGCAAATATATATATATATATATATTATTTTTAATCTTTATAATTATAATAAGGGAAAAAAAACAATTTGATAATATTATAACAATAATCAGTATATTTGTTTCTCTAGTATCATAACATGTATTTACACTCCAATGAGTCAGAAGGAATTTTTAATTTTTGATAATGTCATCATTTGAACCAAAAATGATAAATTTTGGGAATTCTATCACAGGCTACAACATATTACACAGTGGGCCACATGTGGCCTGAAGTCCCCAGATTGGCCCCTTTGATCAAGTAAATCAATTATGCAACTTAAAACCAGAAAAATTAGAAAATATTTTATATCATTCTGAATATAATTTTAGATGAAGTTATTGAAATTTGTAAACTAATTTTGTTATAACTCAAACAGTTAAAATTGTATTGCATTTTTCAAAATTATGAATGTATTTTATTTAATTTTCACAGCAAGTAACTATGTATTTGTATACTTTGTAGAATCAACTGGTATTAATGTGGATATTGCTTTGGTTATGCATCAAGACAACCAAGACAGATGCTTTGCCATATGGACAAAGGATTAGGCCTTTAAAAGGTACAATCAAAAAAGTTCCTCAGTGTGAAACAACCCACAATAAAACTACATGCAGCCAAAATGTTAATCTTCCAATAAAAATTGAGAAAAGAATAGATTCAGGCCTAATAGGCGAAAATATGAAACAATCCATTCCATCAAAACCGTTGGCAATAAATATTCAAAACATAAATCCATTGGAAAAAAAACAGCAAACAGCAAGTCCAATATATTCTGGTTTTCCTAAAGAAAATATAAACAATAGAGGAGCAACATTTTTTTTCACTCAAGTTGAGCCACACAGATATGAATACAGAGCAATGTTTCAACATAAAAGAAATGACTTTCCTAATACAAATAACTTTCACCATACAGATTTTTTTCAACCTTTTGTACATCATTTTGATCCATTTAGCAGGGATTTTCCACCTCTTCCAAAATTTCCTACATTTCCAGATTTTCCACAGATTTTCCCAGAGCATAAAGACCCCTTTCCTAATTTTCCAGAATTTACATTTCCTACATTGTCCCCAGGCATAAAAAGAGCATGGGAACCAGACACTGAAGTTCAGACACAAAGACCTGTGCTCGAACAAGAATTTGAAGGACCTTTGGTGAAAAAATATGACATAGTATTAGGTCATACTCAATACCCTAAAATATTTCGGTTTAACGAAGAAAGAATTAATATAGAAGATTTTGACAGAGAGAAAAAACTAAGGCTATACAGATTATCTAAAGGTGGTCAAAATGAAATAGAACCAGAAAATGTTAAAAGGGATCATTTGCTGATTTTACATGGCGGAATTTTCACTGTTCAAGAACCTCCATTGTTCAATAAACATGTAAAAAAAATTAGAAAAGCTCGCTTATTTGAGGCCAAAGTTTCCTGAGAACAGACATAGAACAAAAGAAGTTTCATTTTAATTCATTATCGTAATTCATGCTAATGTTTAAAAAGCCTTAATGTTAAATAACAATGTTTATTAGAATGACCTACATAAATGTAAATATCAAAATGTATAAAACTTATGCAATTTTATCTTTGTAATATATATATATATATATTTCAAATCAATCAATATTGCTTGAAAATTTTAGATTTTAATATTTGTGATTGAATAAAGTACAAAAATCATCTAGTATTTAAATATTGTAAAAAATAAAAGTATTTCATAACAAAAAATAAAAATGATTATGTTTTGAATGCATATTTAATCATTTGATCTTATAAGGATTATAATTTTTGCATTCCTAATTTTTCATCACATCCAAAGAAAAATAAATCATATGGAAAAATATCCTATGAATAGAGCTCAACTAGCATTGTAACAAAAGTGCATACCCTCCAAAAATCGTAATGTAGTTACCATATACTTTTTTTTTTTTTTTTGAGAATGGGGAAAAAAAAAAAGGTGCAGTAAATTAAAAGCAAACATACATTTATATATGAATTTTAAAATCATACTGACATTTATATTTCTCAAAGAAAACATGGAGGGAGAGAGAGAGAGAGAGAGAGAGAGAGAGAGAGAGAGAGAAGGAGATAAATTGATTGAATCAACATTTCTTTAATGTGACATTTTCATAAATAATACAGTATTTACATCTGATTATAAAATGGAATAAGCAGTCTTGTGCATTGTGAATATAATGAAAGTTTTTCTTTTTTATTATCTTTTACTCTTTAAAAATAATTTAATAATCTGTATTTGACAGATTCCTCATTCAGAGAGATTAAAGTTGGCAGCATTATTTATTTAATAGGATCTTGTCAATAACATACTACTATACTAAAATGTTATAATGCAGTGATAGCATTTTCTAATACTTGAAATGATGCCCATCCCTATCTTTGACCAACTTGGAAAAGAAAAATTTTTTTTATGTTTGCACTGTATGATTTGAGATTTAAAATGTAATTTTATATTTGAAGACGAACCTTATTATATATGATTTTTATAACTTGAAAGGAAGGAGAAAAATTTATAATTATGTAATTTCAAATTATAAGTGTATTACGGAAAAAGTAACCACTTCAATAAACAGATACATTCAACAACAGCCTTCAAAAGATCATTGTACACTTTATTATGTTAGTTAACACCCAAGACCGTACATAAAAACAATTTTCAGGGAAGGAAAGGGTTCAATTCAAATTTTAACGTATAATATTGAGTGTTAAGTATTACTCCAAAAGTTTCAACAAATCTGCTGAGATTTGTCTCAACCCCTTCATAGCTAGAGCCCTTCCAGTGTGATGCTTAGATATATAATCTGCTGCTGCAGCATTTCAATTTATTCCCATGAGATTAAAATCTTTTTAGAATTTGTATATCATTAGAAGCTTAGACATAGCATCTATTTTTTTTTTTTTTTTTTTTTTTTTTAAGGAATATGAATATTAAGATCCACAATTTATAATCTTTAAAAATAATGAAAAGATATTTTAGTATTTATTTATTTTTTAAATCTATATTTCTGTCAGAAATATTTTTAAAATGAGAAAAAAAACTCACAATTAGTACTAGACTACAATCAATAAAATTTTAAAAAGGACTGAAAGGCTGAAATGACTAAATGACTATATAAATGATTAAATAAAATTTGAAGTTCTTCTAAACATTAATTCATTTTAATGTCTCTAACAATTGAGGGTATTTTCTAGATTTCAAATCTCAAAATTATTTTCATTTCTGTTTGTACTAAAATGAAGTGTGTTCAGACTTAGAATTAGAGATGTAACAAATGTTCAATTTATCCACTGAGTATTTGGCTTTGGCCAAATATTAAGTCCAGAATTCGGCCTTTGCCAAATATTACTGCAAAAAGTGCATTTATATTACACAATAAAAAATTTTTATTTATAAATTTTATACATCATATATAGTTAAAATTTTAATCAAAATGAATTCCTCTTAACACGTTGAGTGCCATGTCAGCCACCTGTGGCTGACACTGAACTTTCTGTTCAGGCCGCGTCAGCCACCGGTGGCTGACAGCGTCCAAATATGACAAAGCCACGTCAACCACTGGTGGCTAACAATAAAATATGATATAAAACTAAAGAAATTGCATTATTTTAAGTAATTACTAAAAATTTATTTAAAATTTACTTAATTTTTATTTATTACAGGATTATATCATTAAGGAATTTTAATGGATTTTATTGAAACACGGTAAACATAATGTGCTTCTCGCACGTGGTCTGGCGGGGATTTCCTTAAGAATTTGTGTGGCGTTCACGTGTTAACTGTTGTATACTGAATGGGTTTTATTGACCTATTTCAATTTTTTAAGGAGGGTGGGGGGGAATGAAAATTATAAATTAGGTTAAAACTTTTATGCATATTTCAATATGAACCAACAAATTCTAATTTTTGTAAGATAAGAGGAAAGTGAATATCTATTTCTTATTACATCATTTAAAAAGGAAAAATAATGTTTTAACCAATTTTTCAATTATACATAAAGAACATAAATACTATGTAAGATCCTAGTAGCACAATTTTTTCAGTCAATGTGCAACAACTATTTTGGGATTAGAAAATAATCTGCAGCATAATTTCACTATAAGTAACAGAAAAAGAAGCTTACGTGTCAGAAGTTTACTTTTACTTAATACTAGCAGGCTTCGCTGGTTGCTATATTTAAATGAATTTTCAAAACATTTGAATAATATATATATATTTTTTAAATTAGTTTTTAAAAAAGGGGAAATTTTTTTTTCTCTGCAATCACTCTTAGCCTTGCTTCGGATACACACAGTCTACCATAGCATTGTACCTGGAATTCAATTTGGGTATTTATAAGACGATAAAAGCTGCTATTATTCAAGAACTATAATTATAAAGATGGCTGTATCTCAGTATTTATTAAATATTTTAGTTTTGGCACCATGTATTTTTATAGCCCTTGCTTTTTCTACTATGTTACCATTTAATTCCTACAATGCAATAAATAAACAAATTAAAAAAAAAAAAAAAAGAGGATATTTCTTTCAAATGAATTAAATAAGTAAGAAAACAAATTTTTTAATCAGTTTAATCCTTTCTACTATATTACCAGTTTTTTCGATACAAATACACTCATGTTAGTGAAAATTGCAACACCATGAGGGAATGTGAATACCATAATGATATTTATTGGGCACATACATTAATTATAGTAAGAACAATTGATTAAAATTTCAGGAAATTTGGAGTGATATGTACTGAGAAAACAGTACATAAAGCAGCAACCTCTGCAAGCAATAACAGCACTTATCTGCTTAGGTATTGAATCAAACAGCGATTGGATGACATGTACAGATAAAACACTTCATGAAGCTTCAATGCGATGTCACAATTCATCGATCATAGTTACTGGTGAGTGGTGGGGGAGCAGTCGCTTTTCAATGGTTAAAAAGTCATTTTCATTGGTGCAAGATCAGGAGAACTTACTTGCCAGAGCAACAGTCGATATCCTGCATCAAGAAAGGTCCAGACAACTTGCAGTCGTGCATTGTCCTGCTTAAATATTGCGTTTTGTAGGTCTTGAATATAGGGCAGAGCGAAGGGCCTTAACTCTTCAGAAATGTAATGGCTGCTATTCAGAGTAGCGGAAATGAAAACAAGAGGTGGTAGAGATGTGTATCCAATAATACCTCATACCATCACTCCAGGTGGTGACCCAGTATGCGGCTACCAAAATTTTGAATACCCACAAAACTGCATCACTGATACAGGTGCCTTTAATGTGTGATCAATGACGAACCTGGATGCAGGAATGGCATGAAGTTACTTTTCAGATAAATCACAATCTTGTCTACAGCATCAAGATTGCCTTATCCGTATTTAACAGCATTGTGAATAATGCACACTGCCAGCTGGGATTCAACATCATCACACTGTCCATCACCTGCAGTGATAGTATGGGGTTCCATTGGATACACGTCTTGATTACTTCTTGTTCGTATTCCCGGCACTCTGAATAGCAGCCATTACATTTCTGAAGAGTTAAGGCTCTTCGCTCTGCCCTATATTCAATGCCTACGAAATGCAATATTTAAGCAGAACAATGCATGACCGCAAGTTGTTTGTGATGTTCGGTCCTTCCTTGATGCAGGATATGTTCAACTGTTGCTCTGGCAAGTGCGTTCTCCTGATCTCACACCAATGAAAGTGACTGTTTAATCGTTGAAAAGTGAGTGGCCCGCCACCACTCACCAGTAACTATGGTCTATGAACTGTGGCATCCTGTTGAGGATTCATGAAGTGCTGTACACAAATGTGTCATCCAATCCAGGGTTAAAAATAAACGGTCGTTAGTTGCATTTTGCGACCAGCTTTTTCATTTTGACGCCTAGAATTCCAATCACAGATGCCATATTTGACGCCTGGATTTTTCTCTCATCATACCTAATAATTTTCCCAATCCCATCAGACTGTAAACAAGTCTATTTCAGTCAATTGAACCTAATAAAAACTGATTTAAGAAATCAAATCTCTAGGAAAGTAGTTGACGATTTGTTAATGATTAAATTAAACAGCCCTAAATTGGAAGATATCTGCTCGGAAAATGCTATTAAATTGTGGTGGAATGATGTATCTTCTGGGCGAAGAATAAATTTGTGATTTTAAATATGTATGTTTAATATTGTCAATGTAATTACATTCATTACATAAATATTTTTTATATAATCTTGCATATATTATTTATAAGTTGATGCTTTATTATTATTATTATTTTAATATACATATTTAATTATAGATGGCACCTATATTTTTCATTTTGACGCCCAAAAAATTTAATTCAGGCGTCATTTTGACGCCTAGTTTCAAAATTCTTATTTCTAACACTGATCCAATCGCTAGGCAGATAAGTGTAGTTATTGCTCCAAGAGGTTGCTGCTTTACGTACTGTTTTCTCAGTACATATTACTCCAAATTTCCAGAAATTTTAATCAGTTGTTCTTCCTACTATAATGAATGTGCCCAGTAAATATTCTTATATTCACATTCCTTCTTGGTTTTGCCATTTTCAGAAACATGAGTGTATTAAAAAAATTTTAAAGAATTCCTTTCCAAAGGAATTAATTAAATGAAAAATAATCTAGTTGCTAAAATAGGCTGCTATTACATTGCATTCGAACTTCCCAATATTAATCAATTTTTCAAGTGGCAAACTAATAAGAATTTCAAAATACCAAATTTGAATTTCCTGTAGTTATTTGTTCTTAAGTTATGCTTATAACAGATGTACATACGGATCAATTGCTAAAAATTGGACTTTTACACTCAGGGCACCTCAAAACATGATATTAAAAAAGGAAACAGGAGTTGAAAATAGAACGTAAGTATATACTTTGTTTACAGTATGCATAGAAAAAAATTAATTATCCTTCCTGATCTGTGTTCGTCGACATAGTAAAATGTAGCAAAGCACTTCCATCAATTACATTCAATAGAAAAAAAAGTTTAGCTTACTTTTGGGTAGCCCTGCATATTGTCTATAAACTATATGCACATCATATTGTGCACTTAAATTTAGTTTTATATGAAAAACACCTAACACAAAATGAAATATACTTCCAGCAATTTTCAAATACAGCCCCAATACATCCAAAATACTTTGATTATCCTGTAAACAATCATCTGTCTGACTTTCGATTTGTTAGTGTGGGGAAGGGATGGGGAGGGGGGGGGGTAAGGAGGAAATCCCAAAGAAATATGAGTGAGGGATATTGAAGGATTCTACTTCTGCATAGATTCTAATATAGTGAGATGAAAAAGTTGTGGATGAAGAAAAACCTGAAGGAGCGATTTATTGTTGATCATTAGAGGGGGGAAGGAGGGAAAGTAGAAAAAAATATATATATATACAAAGTGAGGTATATTGAACAATTTTACTTCTTTATGAGTTCTGGAATCTAATTAAATAAGTTTTAAAAGAACATTTACATTTATGTTGTGGATTGAAAAAAATAGGAAATCACAATGACTCTGTGAGATGTTTGATCGTCGATCATTAGCAAAGACGCAGGGGAAGAAGGGATAAAAAAGCTACTTATGTAGAAGATATTGAAAAATTCTACTTCTTCATAGGTTCTAGAATCTAACAAAGTGTGTTTAAAATGAACATTGGCATTTATGCTGTGGATGGAGAAAGACTGGAAATTGCAATATTTCTGGCCAAAATCGGGGAATTTCAAATTTCTACATATTACTGTTCTGAAAATAATCTGCAGACAAAAAAAAAAAAAAAAATCTGCCACGTACATCTTGCGTCTTACATTTTCTGCTATGGGGTGTAAGATATGTTATAAATGTTGGAATACTTCAGTTTTTTTTTTTTTTTTTCTCTCAGAATAAAATATACATACTTGCCAACCTAACCCGGAAGATTGTTAGTTCCCGCTCCTTTTTGTACACCACTTAATTTTTAGAGTAATTCTCTTCAAATATATTTACAATTAAATATGAAGAAAAATACTCGCATTGTACATCTATTGAGACTGTAAACCGTCATTTTTGACAGCATCAATAAAAGCTAGGAAAAAAAAAAAAAAAAAACACAAATACAAATACAAAAAAAATTTAATAAAAGCAATAATGAAAAAGAATAAAACAGCAATATTGAAGAAATGTTAGTTATGTAAATAGGTGTTTTTTGCATCTATACCTGCCTATTTTGATACTTGACTAATTGTCACAAATGAGTTGATATGTGGAACAAAAAAAATGGAAACTATTTTAGTAGTTTAAGACATTCAATTGAACATGGTTCATTAACACCGGCAGATACAAATCAAGGAGATGAGAGAAAGGAGGAGATGTGATAAGTTGGATTCTAAAAGAATTCATTTGTAGGAAATGAAAAGGAAGAAGGTTATACTTTCATGAAGCAAAGTTTCTCTTTTAATATTTAATTATTTAATATATATATATATATATATTATTTTTTATAAAATTACAAAAGATAAAAACAATTTAGATCAAACATGAAAATCTTGGGGGGGGGGGGGGATATATTCATTCACTGATTAAGCTATTTAATACTCACTCATTATTTAAAAATAAATCAGAAAGAGCATAAATATTTGAAGAAAATAAAAAATATTAAAAGATGCTCTGGTATTGATGCTGATGACAAATACAAGAGTGAATTAAAGTTTTGTCATAGAAAATAAACAACCAACAAAAAAATGTTAGTGAAACCAACCACCTCAACCTGTAAAATTCTCGAAAACTGCTATATGCATGCAGAATAAACAATGGGGAGAGACTTATTTATGCTATATCATAAGGCCATGATTAAACAAACTAATTTGTATCTATAATAAGTGAAATTTGCACATTTTTTTAAAATATATTATGGCAAATTAAATCATTTAAAATCAAATATTTCTATTAAAATCAAAACACTTAACACATTTGAGACAGCTGACGTGAATTCATGTCAATTTAACTTCTAAAGATAATTGCCGCTGATGTAAATTTATGACATTTAAAGAATTTCTATAGAAACAATACTTTTGTATTATTCTGATAATATTATAGAGGCATTAATTCTTTGACAGTATTATAGGTTCATTCTAATATTATAAGACTAATCTTCATTTCAAGCTTCAGATAATTACAAGAGTAACATTTCAAAACATTATATCTAATTTTTATCCATGTTTAAACATCAAAAGTTTGTGACAACTAGTTTGAATTTACTTCAATGTTCCCTGACAATCAGTTTTAGAAAAAGGAAAAGTATGCTGGTCGCGAAAGTGTTAATATGTCATTTAGTGACAGAAAGTTTTTCAAAAACCTCTGAACATTTTCACACCTGAATATATTAGCGAAAGCTTCTGACGAGAAATCTTGAAAAGTAATTAAGTTGCATAAGATGAAACAATAAAGACACATTTATTTATCAACAGTTAACATGGATGAAGTTTTTCGAGTTAAAATAGAATTGTATCATGCTTAGAGAAATACTGAAAATAAGAGAATTAAACACACACACACAAGTTCCTTTCAAATTACTTGGGAATGGAATGTAAATGGAATGTACTGAGACACAGAAATCAGTTTTCATTTTCATTGATCAATTTATCTTTGTGTACCAAAGACAAATTGAAAATCAAAATTTATCAATGTTAACAGATATTTTAAATTATTTATTAATATTTAAAATGATATATCTCTCTTGAAAGTCTGAGAAGGTTATGGTGCAAAAACATTTTTTTATCTAATTCATACAGAATAAGACTTTTTGATTCATTCCACATCCCCCTCCCCCTCCTCCATGATACAGTGTCACAAAATGAAATCTAGTAAATTATGAAGCTTATGATATTGATATTTAAAAAGAAAGCATATGCCGTAGATATTATAGTAGAAAGATACAGTAGGAGTTTTGCTGTAACATTTTCTTTATGAGCAATTTATTGAAAACTCAATTTCTTAGTTCAAATCAAAGGCAATAAATAACAGTTGATGCACAAATGATTTCCATTTAAAAATCTCAGTTTATATAACACAGGATTTTGGTAAACTACCTCTGATATTTTATCTGATAGATTATTTGAAAAGATGCAATTTTGAAAATTAATGTGTACAGCAAAACTGCTTTCTAACGGACTTTATCCGTGTGGCATAATGGAACCAATCACACGTGATCACAACAGGAAAAACTACAAAGTTATCATGTTTATATTTGCATTCTATAGGGAAATGTTTTGTTCTATGGGAAAATTGACAGGAAAATGAAGAATGAGAAATCAGCTGGAGTGAAAATAATCAATGATTTAGCCTCAACTCAAAAATCCCATGGTGTCCATTGCGTCATTTTAGATTGCTTTGCTTTTGAAAAACTTGGCATGCATGCATGCCTATGTGTATAGATCTAAATATATGAGGATTTATTCTGTTTTAGTATGAAATAATTCAAAATTTAAATTATTTTCTATAAAAAATTCCATGACACCATTTTTTTTTTTTCACTTGATTTTTTTTTATTAGCACCCCTAAAAATAACAATGTTCAGTCATTTTATAGTAAAAAAAAAAATATATATATATATATATATATATCATCCTTCTAATATAAAGTCGCTATTATTATTATTATTATTATTATTTATAAATAAAGATTAGCTTTGATTCATTTTGTATTATTTCTCTTCTAAATTACTTTGGAAATTTCATGAAATGATCATTCTAATAAAACAGAATTTTGTTTTAAAAATTATACTAAATTCTCATCATGAAAAAGTTACCCATTTTTTTTTTTTTTTTTCCCCAGTTTTCTAGTGATATAGATTCCCCCCCCCCCCTCTCCCAAATAAAAAAAAATGCTTAAAAACTAAAAACCAACACATATTTTTTTCCATTTTGCAAAATAATACATTTTTACTATTTTGACAGCCAATAAGTCAAATATTCAGCTTTGATATTGCTGAAAATTTCGATATTCAGCCAAATAACTATTCACTGCATCCCTATTTAGATAAAATGCCAAATTAATAAACTTTTGTAAGACATTACATATATAATATCACATTTGTTATGTCTTACAAAAGTTTATTGGTTAAGCTTTAATATTATTAAAGTTTCACTAACATAAATAAATGGCATAAAAAAATCTGACATTTCTTTATCTCTAATAAGGAATGCTAATTGATCATAACACTATTATAACACCAACTGCATATGATCACATGGTGTACAGTAGAAGAAAAAAAAAAAGAGGTTGGGTTGGGGGGGGGGGGGGCAAAAAAGAAGATGGAAAACAAGAAAATGCCATTTGCAGTAAATAGAACATTTGACACAAGAAAAAACTGAAAAATAAAAAATTTCAGGCCAGGCAAGATTATATTATTGTAAAAACCTATTTCCACAATTCACATTATCTAGTGTTTTTCAAAAAATAAATAAATAAGCACTGCACGTTTTGCTTTTTTCATTTAATTCTGCAGTATGAGGAAGAGATTTTTGTCAAAATTCATCTATTTAAGCTAAAGAAGCAATCCACCTACTTTTGCTGGAAACCATACCCATATCTCACAATATTCTACAGAGAATATTTTTATGACAATTATTCATACCAATGTCTTTTTAAAAATTTAGATTTTATATTTTAAAAAAATCACAGCCAATTTCATTTTGACGCTGTAAGGTGTGAAAAACAAACTAAGGACATTTTTTAAACTTTATGGCTTCATAATATAAAATCAAAAAAGTTAAAAAATCATTTTTTGGAAAACAAGAACAAATTTAGAGTTGTAAATTTTTAGAATAAGAAAACAGATTTTTTTTTTTTTTTTTTTTTTTTTTTTTTTTTTTAAAAAGGTAATGAGTAATTGTTATAAAAAAAATCTCCCCATAGAGTAACATGAGATTTGGCAGCTGGCAACAAACAGATACATTGTAATAGGTAGAGAGATATAAGCTTCAAAGAATTTTTAATATAGCTTTGGATTTTGTTGATGTAAGATTATGGAGAGTACAATTTAGACATAAGTTTATTTTATCATGAGTTAAGATATGCCAAGAAGATATTTTTTTCCTTATTCCACTATACTAATGAAATTGGTATTCGATATTGCAGAAGATGCACTACTATGTTCAAAAACAATAAAAGATGAAAGGGAATATAATTAAACTGCTTAAAAATAGAAAAAATGCTACATAAGATTCTGTATTAATCCATGCTTCAGAATTTATCACATGTAATCATCATTCTAATTTACTGCATATTCATTTGCCAGGGTTGTTACACAAATCAGAAGAAAAAATTCCCTGAGATTTCCCTGTTTCTTTTAAAAATAAAATATTTGGCACACAATCATGCAATATTAGAACCTAACATGTTAACAAGTCAATTGAACATATCTAGAGTATATTAATTTCATTAACTTAATATAGTTGGGGAAAACTATATAATTGAGGTTTTCATTATAAAACACGAAAATTAAAAGTTCAGAAAAATTTTGCCAGTGTTTTTCCAAAAAATTTCAAAATTCCCTGTATCTTCCATGTTTTTACAATAAATTTTAAAATTTGCTGAGTTTTCCCTGAATTCCAGGCACAGTAGCAACCCTGTTTAATAAAGATGATCTATTAAGCATAGTAGAAGCCAAGCAACAGATACAAGTATATATTTATTTATTTATTTATTTATTTAATAATAAGAGTATAAAGCTTTTATTAATGTTGAGCAATATCATACAAAATGTAAGTTTATTTATTCATTTTCTTTCTCTAAGTAAATAAAATAAATAGAATTTTAATACATTTGACGTAAGTAGAATAATATATTTGTAAATAACTATCAAGGATTAAGATATTTCAGATAAGACTGAATTTTAATCAAAAGTTGGGTCATGCTGCTAAAAAGCTCTCATTTTTGTCACTAATGCACTTGCAGAAAGGTTTAAATCAAAAATAATAATAATAATAAATAGAGAGACATAAGACAAGTTAGCTTTTAAATGTTTGTTCTATTATCACACACAAACACCCAAAAAAAAAAAGAACATTAATCAGACTTACCAATCTTCCAAAACTAAAAATCCTATTCTTAACAGAAAAAATAAAAACAAAACAGTGTAAAAAAAGGATGACTGAAAACAAAATATGTAACAAATTACATGATTGATAAAATTGCACGTAAATTTTCAATCTTTACAAAATTACTAATCTCCCACCCCCATCAATCTTACAACAAAAAACTCACTATTCAATATAAAATCAAGAAAATTTCATTATATCAAGTTCTAATTGGAGGGGGGGGGGGGGGGGTAGTGGTGTGGAGTAGGTAAATACCCAAAAACTGAGCATTTTGAAAAAAAAAAAAATATATATATATATAATATACTGCATACAATAATTTGACTAATGCCCATGAAATGAATAATGTTGATTATTGCTTTCATTACACAGGCCTACAAAAATGAAGTTGACAAAATTTGATTTGATGATTTCAGCTGATCTTTATGCCTTTTGATATGTTGAAACCGGAAATGCAGCCCATTTTTCTCGATTACGTATAGATTTTTGTCAATACATGGTGTTTACCAACACAATTTCTTACATATACCATCATAACAATAAGTAGGTTGGTTGGTATGGTTTTAAGTCGCACTAGTGATTCACAATTACAACAATAGGTATCTATGATTAATTAATCATGGAAACATACTATAAAACTTACCATATAATTATATTGGTGGAAGAGTAATGGAAGAAATTGTATAGGCAGGCACCCTGTATTGACAAAAATCTATACGTGATAGAGAAAAACTGGCTTCATTTTCATTTTTGGTTTCAGCACACCACAAAACAAAGATCAGTCAAAATTATAAAATCAAAATTTTACATGCCCACCTGTGTTATCATTTTGTTTATTTTAAATTAAAGGGTCTTTCACTTATTAAATAGTAATATAATATTGGATCATTTTATTCTTCCTGTTATATGTTTGTGAAAAGAAAAGGTTTTCATATATATATTTATAACACAGTTTACAATATATATATATATATATATGTTAAAAAAAAATTACTTTAGCATTTTAGCGAAAATAGGCAAGCACTATTTTAGCTTTTTCGAAAGATAATTCTTTGGATACCATTGATTTCTTTTACTTACAAGGAAACATTCAAAAGGTGTCATCTGCAAAATGTATTGAAAAAAAATATATGTGATTCTACTCTTCATAAAACACCAGAAAATGAAAAAATTATCGGTTGAAATTAATTACAGCGAGCACAAAAAAATTATCAAAATTAAGCATATTTGGCGATTTAGCGCTTTTGGGCGATACGTTTGCTAGCACCGAGATTTTCGTGTACAGTCGGTAACAAAAGTCTCCGAACACTAGCAAAAATTCCTATGTAAAAAAAGTACACCTAATACAGCTTTGTTAAATAAATCCTTGTCGAAACCTGTTCTTAGTCAGTCTAAAAACAGGATTCGACAAGGATTTATTTAACAAAAATACCTAATCTCACCGGCAGCCTTGGCCCATGTTATTCTATGGGAAAACTTGTTTGCATAATTACTCATTACCTAATGAATATTTTTCAATTCTGTTTTCACATTTAGAAAATTGATAAGCATTAAATTAGTTCTTGTTTTCCAAAAATTGATTTTTTAAAATTTTAGTATTTCATTTTGCGACAAGAAAATAAGAAAAATGCATTTTGTGAAAAATAGCATTTTTGAACTCAAAATTAAAATGTAAAAATTAAAAGAAAATGAATTTTTTAAAAATGAGTAGTCATTTAACGGTTATGAATTTTCTGACTGCGAAAACAGAATTAAAAAATATACATTAGGTAATGTGTAATTGTCGCAACAAATTTTCCCATAGAATAACATTGGCCACGGCTGTCCGCGGGATTAGGTAATGTCCCCTCTTAAGTGTACTTTTTTTTATGTAGGAATTTTATCTAGTGTTCGGAGACTTTTGTTATCGATTGTACGAACAGAACCGTGTTTTGCTTTTTCGCCAAGTACTCAAAATCAATCGCCTAGCAGTGTGAAATCGCCAAATATGATTAATTTTGATAATTTTTTGTGGTCGCTGTAATTAATTTCAAACGATATTTTTTTCATTTTCTGGTGTTTTATGAAAAGTAGAATCACATATATTTTTTTCAATACTTTTTGAAGATGAAACCTTTTGAATGTTTCCTTGTTAGCTTTGTTATCCTCAGTTTTATTTTCTATTCTTTTGTTCATTGATGATTTTAACCAAGCATCCATATTTGTGACTTTAAAAATATGAATCAGGGAAACTATGTTTCATTTTAACAATAGAAAAAGAGGTACTCATATCATATGTGTAAAATGAAAAAGCAATTGAAAAATTAACTAAAGTGTAGTGGTAGATAATCGTGAAATACTAGTGCTAAGAATGCTTCTATGAATCAAATTCTGAATTCTGACATACTTTTAAATATTTTTGCATTTAAATTCAATCATTAAAAATTTCAAATAAATCCAAATTACTATATAAATAATCATTCCCAAATATTTCAGTCCTTTCGTAGTTTTTGCCTGCAAATATTACAAAAAAATAAAATAAATAAAATACGAGTTATTATATAGAGATATTTTATACAGTTATCCAGTTTTAGCTTTTTAGCGAAATTCTGACCAACATGTTTTAGCAAAATATGATACCTTTTAGCAAAATGCTAAAAAAACTAATGGCAGTTTAAACCCTGTATATATTAATTGGCACTTTTGATGGAATTACTTTTTAAAAATTCTATCAGCATTCATAATGAAATATTCTAAAACTAAAGTAGGATAGCAGTATGATTTAATTTTTCTGATTTAAAGTAATGGCAGTAACAGTAGAATATTAATTTTTAAATATGTTTATGTCATATACTATAGATAGTGGCAGAGAAGCTTCTAATTCTTAATTTTCTCATAATACCATGCTGCAAGTCAGTTTTGGTTTTGATTCCATGAACAATTAGTCACACACTTTGTTAAATATATTAATATTACATTAAATTTTATTCTAAATTGAGGGGGAAAAAAGATAGGTAAGAAAAAGAACCTGCATGGAACATTTTTAGTGTTAGGGGACTCGCGACTTATCATCACCAGAAGGCAAAGTTACTGTATGCGGAATTTTTTCCTATTATAATCCATTAACTAATGCATATTTCTAAATTCTCTTTTCACATTCAGAAAATTCACAACTGTTAAATTGATTATCATTATCTCAAATTTAGATTTTTTTCTTTTTTAAATAGTTTTTAATATATTATTTTGAAACTGTAAAATGCAAAATATCACTTAGTCAAAACTTGCAATACTTGTAATATATTTTGTTTTTGAACTTATTACAGAACTTGCAATATATATAGCTATAAACACGTTAAATTTAGATTTTTTTTTTTTTTAGGATTTATTTTAGGATTATTTTATCAAGAGTTGCAAACAACCCTGCAATAATTCTCAGAATTTTTTTTAATAGTATCAGAATTTTCCCTGCAATTGTATCTAGCTTTCCAAGCTTTCTAGCTTTTCCCCATTATCAGTGATTTTTATCATTTAAAAATCAATCTCAACATTTTCTTTTAGTTTACATTAATTAACACTGCTCTTAAAAATCAGCAAATGTATTATAACTTAAAAAGGGCTGATATTTAAATAAAAAATTTGTGCAAAATGTACAGTGTTGTATTGCATTTGTTTCTCTGGTTAATTTTCTCAGTTTAAAAAAAAAAATTAAAATTTTATATAAGTCTCAAATGTTTCTAATTTTTCTTTACACACACACACACACTGTCTCTCTGTCCCTTTCTCTCTATGTATAGCAATACAATATTAAACACAAATACATTTGAATAGAGTTTATTGAAAAATAAATACCCAGGTTAATACCCCATTTTGGGTATTTACCTGAGTATTACCTTTAAAAATAAATATGCAGGTATTTTACATCACTAGTTGTGAGGTGGGGTTTGCATTCTTTTTTTTTCTTTTTTAAGAAAGTTTTTTATAATAACATTCTCCAATAATATCAGACTTGGCAATTAATATAGCACCTACCATTGTAGTAATTCAAAGGCTTCTAGTATCAATTTTATTTATTATTAGTTGGCTCTGACTGCTTCGCTGATCACTATATATTTAAATAAATCCTTTTTATAATAATAAGTCCTTTTTTTTTTTTTTTTTAAATTACTATATTTATAAGCTTAAAAAAATTGAACAGTTATCATTTGCTACAGTAAATTACTTCAAAAATAATTAATTTATAAAACAAATTTACAAAATAAAGATGTATTTCTCGTTATTACGTACAAAAACAGAATCCCCGGCTAAGGCCTATAGGAACTGCATGTAATAAATATAGCTTTATATGTATAATTCATTCGTTAAGATGGACATTTTTTCCTCCTCAAAGCTTACTTTCTTCGAAAAAGAGTCAGTTCCCAAAATCTTTTCAAATTCAAGTTTTCTTTTAACATGAAAAGGTGCAATAATAAAAGAGTTAATCTCTTTCACTCTGCACTATTACATCGTGGAAAGTAAACAGTATTGATTGACAGTAACAGCTGAGGTCAACAATTTGCACCTGTACTACATCAAGCTGTACTATATGAAGAAAAGAAGTTTTCTAAGTAATAAATATCATTTTTCCTGCATTTATATTTTTAATGAATAAAAGGGTTTGAGGAAACAAATTTTTATTTGTATTATACTGTGTATGTGTACATAATAGTAATTTTAGAGTTCATATAGAACTTCAGTTTATGAACTCCTGTTATGATGGACTCTCGTTAATATGGACAAAAACTGCCGGTCCTTGATTGTCTGTTTTAACGAAAGTTTACTGTGTATATAGGAATTGTTTTCCAGAATGTTTTTTCTGAAGCTTTCCATTTTTCATCTACAGTCTTTAATTCATTAATAGAAGAGGGTAACTTATAGAATTCAATTTCTAGGAACACTTGAGCATTTACACACCCATAGACCATTGAAAAAAACTGATAAGGAAAGAAGAGAAAAGAGGTCATTCGAAAAACCTGACCGATTGCACCCATGAAGGCAATATTTTCCTAAAATTGTAATGAGAGAAATCAAAACTAATTAATGCATTTTCAACAATGATAAATGCTAAGGAAAATATACATCAGAAAATCAGCACATGCATGTGCGTTGAAAACTAAAGAATGACCTGAAACCGATGAAGATAATTTTATATCTCAGTAATGGTTAGGTCATGGTGATGCATAACACATGCTAAGTCATTAATTATTTCTAAGATAAATATTTTTCAACACACCTTCTGAAAAAAATAGTATATTGTGGCTATCAAAAAAACTTTATTCTATCATCACCATCTGATTTGGAGGCACAAAATTTTCTTATGTTATTTGAAGTATTTTTAATACTAAATTTAGTTATAACATTCCGAGAGTCTTTGCCCACCTGTAAAACTACTTAGTATCCATTTCACCCAATATATCTCAATTTGTTTTTGATATTTGTATAATTGTGTGTGCTCTCAGTGAATACAAAACAAATAAAATATTCGGTTTTAACAGCCCCCCCCCCCCCCCCCCCCTCCATACACAGTAGCTAAATTAAAAACATGATTTCTTTGTCTATTTAACCTTTTATGGTTTCATTTTATTACTTTTAGACAACCCCTTTTTTAATTCTTTCATTTTAAAAATAATCATTCTTAGAGCTTATTCCTATATGTAGAGGTGCACAACCTGCGGCCCGAGGGCCACATGCGGCCCACTAGCCATCAATTTGCGGCCCGCGGAAGGACAGACATTTTAGCTCGCATTAATCATCAGCATGACAGCATGAGAGAAAAAATGAAAAAGAAAGAAAGAAAAAATATTTTATTTATTGCATTTGCAAAACTGGCATTTATAAAAACTTTTTTTGTTGTTGTTGTTTGCGGGGGAGAGAGGGGGGAATTGTTGGTTTATATACATGTTTCTGTTTGAGAGCTAAGTTTTCCATTGTATTTCGCAATAATGTAACCCACAGTATATTCCTTAAATTTTTATTGGAAAAATCATGGAATAATCTACTGGTAAGTGATCTTTATCTACCTGAGAAGATTAAAAACTGAAAAATGTAACAATCAGTAAGTAAAAGCTCCTACCCCACTTTTTTTTTTTTAATTTTTCCCTTATGTGTGTTAAAATTAATGATGAAGAAGCATAAATTTATAATAGTAATTAATTTCTGTTAAAAAACTTCAAATGTGCAGTTAGTCAAATTTATTTCTGTCCAGCGACATAAAAAAGAAATACAAGTCCGGTGGATTCTTATTATTTTGTAAAGCTGAAAAAAAAACACCGACCGTGATAATGATGATCATCATTTATGAATTTGCAAACAGAAATGGGCCAGCGGCTAAAAGATTGTGTAGATAAAACCAGGATTTTCAGTGGTCATGCATGTATTGGGGTTACATCTGAAAAAATATAAGATATATCACATATTTTCAGCAGTATATTCAGTTGCTAATGGTAACTATTATGATAGTTTAGTTGATTGCTAACAGAGACTTAACTACAGATGTTATCAGCAGGAGGCACGTAGGAGGCTGATGCTATTTCCTAATTTGTTTAAAGGGTCAAAAATAAAAATTTATTTTATTCAGAAATATCTAAGCTACAATACAAAAGCCCCTTTCCTTGACAATGCCCTTGGTTGCTGTCATAATGTTTAGCAACCAAATCCTCATTAAATTAAGACTTTTGCAGACCACGTTCCTTCTGTTACGGCAGAACAGTAAGGTGACGCAATACAATGTTTGAAATTTATGTGGAAAATGACAATTAAAACCTTCAGAAGCTTTTTCACTTATAGATCTCACCCGTGCCATCTAACACCTCAAAGCGGCATTTAAATACCCATTTACCTACACTAAAACTGCTTATGGCACCCTCTATCTGCCTTTACATTTGTGCTAGGTGTTTTTGAGAATCCCAGTATAACCTCCCCCCCCCCTCTCTCTCTCTGCAAAGTAATACATTTTATTTATCCTTTTCTGTATTTTTTATGATACATTTATTTGATTCTTTTGTTTACTATTCAATAACTTTATGATTATTACACTTTGAGATTCACTTGACTCGCTGATTAAAAATGTTTTATATATATTTTAAGAAACACACACACACACATGTACATATATATATGTATATATTATACAGCAAATACATCTGCACAGTGTCATTCTTTTATATTACCTCGTCTGTGGCCCTTCATGTCCCACTCAACAGCGCGAGTGGCCCACCAGCCAAAAAGGTTGTGCACTCCTACTATATGTAACACAAGCGGGGTTCCCAGCATGAAAGACACTCAAAAATAGTTGCTTTAGTTGCCTTTAATGTATGAAATAGTGGCCAAAATAGTAGCCACTAAGTCTGAAATAGTAGCCACTCTGATCCAAATAGTAGTCTTGAATTAAAGAAAATCAATAAAAATGTAATATTTAAGCAGTTTTCGGTAATAATGTAGTCAGAATACATAAAATTGACCTAAAAAATTACGTACCTTTCTTGTAAAGGAAAACATACATGTTTAAAGGCATATAAAATAGAGTTTTATAGCAAGATTAAAAAAAAAAAGAGGGTAGGGTTTTTTTTTTTTTTTTTGAGACACCAGTTTCCGAGATCTCAAATTGACCTACTTATTAAATATGATTGTTAATTTTCCTGTAATAACCATGGAAAATTAACAATAATTCAATGCAAAAAAATATCTAAAAAGGGATTTATGTAGCAATTTTCAAAAAAATCATTAAAGCCATTTTTGAGATACTTTCACTAAAAATGTGACAAACTTAACTGTTGACCAGAAAAAAACAATTATATATGAAAGGATATCTAAATGGGAGTTAATATGGCGAGTTTGTAAAATATTTGTACAGCAATTTTGCAAGAACCTCAAATTGATCTACTTATACAGAAAACCTATCAGTTTTTTCTGAACCAACCAACTAATACATGTGAAAAACATCTTAGAAGGTGTTTATATACAGTCGTACGGTCCCACTTTTGGTTTCCAATGTCCAGGGTTCCTAGCATGAACAACACTCAAAAATAGTTGCTTTAGTTGCCTTTAATGTATGAAATAGTAGCCAAAATATTAGCCATTTCGATCCAAATAGTAGTCTTAGATTTAAAAAAAAAATGTAAACTTTAAAGCAGTTTTTGGGATAATGTGGTCAGAAGATATAAAATTGACTTAAGAAATTAGATACCTTACTTGTAAAACAAAACTTACGCATGTGTACAGGCATATAAGCATATACGCAGTGTACAGGCATATACGCATGTGTACAGGCATATATCTGTACACAAGACGTGCCTCAATTCTGAAGTTTTATCATTCTATAAAATATAGTATTAGTTTTGGAGATTAATTTTGTGGTAATCAGAAGATATCTCTCACTCTCCTTCCCCCCCCCCCACACACACCCAATCACACACAAATTGCCGAAACCATTTTGGGGGGCACAGGAGACGTTACAAAATGTAAATCAGATTAAAATTCAAAATTGAATTTTTTGACAGAATACGAGTACAATAAATATTCCCATTACCTACGGTAGTCAGGTAATGGATGTAAAAATGCAGTGAAGGAGCAGAAAAGATAGCAAGAACAATTTTTTGTTCAAAATAGTCACCATTTTCCTGAAAATAGTGCTGACTAACCTGAAAATAGTAGCTTTTAAGACACTTTTACACAAAAATAGTTGCCAAAATAGCCTGGAATTGATTTTAGTAGAAAATAGTTGCTTTTTAGTCGCCGCTAGGAACCTTGCATAAGCCAATATAGTATTAAATTTGTTTATTATTTGTATCTATTATTTTTTTAATTTATGGATGCAACAGTAGATATACTATTTAGGACAATTATACTCACCATTCAAGTGCACGGAAAAACAAAAATAAGTTTCACCACCTTTATACTATTTATTTCATTCATAGAACTTTTTTATTAATTTTGATTTTTCAGAAAAATTTACGATATTTTTGTTTTTAGCCATAAAGTAGTTCATGGCCAACTGTAGTACAATCCCAAAACCCTTTCTTTTAAAGAGAAAACAGCATGGAGAACACCAGTAATATTAATAACAGTAGTAATTAGTTCCAATTTGTTAGGTCAAAATTTTAGCTCTTAGTTTAATTCAAACAAAAAAGACCACTTGTACTAAAATGTATTCATTGGTTCATCAATCCTTGCCTGTAATTCAGTCAATGGTGTGCAACCTTGTACTGATTGTATTTATAAACAGAGTAGACAATATGCAGATCGTACAAAATGCTTTAAGCACATCAACTCAATGCAACTTCAGTTTGGTGTGTAAAATTTGTGAATTATACGAATAATATGTATGTATGAAACATCACAACTGTTCACCTAAGACTGCTATAACAAAGATCTTCTCGGGACTGTATGTTCAAACTTATGGTCCTAGAGTGAGTTTTCAAAAATAAATGTTGTGAGACTATTCTATTTTACAGTGAATGTGGTGCAACACATGATTTGCAGAGTGGTTTTATGCCTGCATCTTTCATGCAAAACCATACATAAAAATTTGGATCTGTCTAAAAAATTGTGAATTTGTTTTAACTTTAATTAGATAAATGGATTTTAATAATTTTATGTCAAAAATATTATAACTCCTTTTCACAAAATTTAACTATAGCAGTATCTATAGGAGTTCTTTCTCAGGACTGATAAAAAACAAAAGTTATTTATGCCTCAATCAAATATTATCTGAATAGGGATTGAAACATAGTAAATTATAAGTCTTACAAAGTTTATAAAAACTGCTAATTCCTGGGGCAATTCAAATTTTATTTTAAACTTATGTTGTTAATTGAATTACTATTTATGTATAAATGTTAAAGTTTGTTTATCTGCTAGGCAAAGGGGTGATTGTGACTCAAAGGTGAAAAACATAAAGAGTCAAAAAAAAAAAAAAACTCAAATGTCAAATAAAACTCTATTTTTAGAGCAGAAGTTCTTAATCTTTTTGTATCTTAAAAATATACAATTTGCTCATATATCACCAGGATGACAAACGAACAATCAATGAAAACAAAAGAAAACTCTGTAATAAATATGAAAATACAATTAGGATGGATTTGATTAAAATCCCTAAAATCAAGTATAGCCCCTGAACCCAGTCTTCCCCTTGTATACATTTTGATGGTTAAAAAAAAAAAAAAAAAAAAAAAAAAAATGGTCACATGTCCTTTAGCATATTTGTGCCAATACCACTATGCTATTAAAATGCTGCTTTGCCTCTATTCGGGAAAAAAAAAATCTGATATGAAACAACTACACAACTTCCAAGTCTACAAGTATTATATGCACTTTTTGGAGCTAATGTGATCAGAAGACATAAAACTAACCTAACAAAGTAGGCACCTAAAAATTTTAAAGAGAATGAAATAAGAGAAAGCTAAAATAAGAGAAAGCTGATACATGTATAAAGACATATAAAACAGATTTACATTGAAACACCAATATCCAAAACTTAAAACGTACCTACTTAATCAGGATGACTGTTAATTTTCCTGTAATAACCAAGTAAGACATGAGAAAGGATGTCTAAAATGAGTAATAATTTTCAAGAAAATCGTTAGAACCGTTTTTGAGATACAGACTTTTACCAAAACTTGGCATACTCAATTGTTGACTGGAAAACAACAATTGCACACGGAATGATATCTAAAAGGGTATTAATATGGCGAATTTGAAAAAAAATTTATTCAGCTGTTTTTAAAGGAATGCACTTGTGAGATTTGGAGCTATTTATACAAGATGCCATCAATTTTCCTGAACTAACCAGCTAATTCATACGGAAAGACATCTAATAGAGTGTTTATAGAGCAACTTTGAAGAAAATCATTAGAGCTGCTTTGAGATACAGATTTACAGTCCCACTTATGGCTTTCTAATTTTCACCAAAAGTTAGAAAAATCCTCTGTATACCACACATGTTTCAATACTGAAGTTCCATAGTTCTATCTTTATTAGTTTCAGAGATATAATAGTTAGAAAATTCCACATACACACATACTGACTAATTGTCAAAAGCTACTTTTTTGGACTCAGACCTTAAAACATGTAAATCACGTGAAAACACAATATAAAATTTTTGGACCAAATAGAATACTTCCATTGCCTACAGTAGTCGGATAATAGAAGTAAAAACCAGGAGAAAAAAAATCAGTTGTATATGCTGTGAAAGTTGGGAACTGCTTGAGAGAGAAACTAGATTATTTGGTAAAAAAATTCTTCATTTAAGCTGATATTCACTATTCAAAAACTCCTGCCCCCCCCCCTCCCCCCCAAAAAAAGGTGTGTGTGTGAAATGTGGATAATAAAAAAAGGGGGGTATGTTTTGCAATTTGGAAATTAATTACGCTAGAACTTTGATATTTCATGTAAAAATTCTTCATTCATGTTCATATTCACTATGCTATTAAATATTTGCTCAACTCTATTAAGTGGGAAAGTAAATAGAGATGTAGAGTTCAGAAACTGCTTGAGCCAGAAGCATCTGACACTTGGTTTGAAAATTCTTCATTGAAGTTCATATTTTCAGTGCTATTAAAAAATGGCTCAAATCCCTAAAAGGGCTAAAATTTGAATAAAACTAGTATGTTGTGGCCACCACAAGACTTTCTTCTATATTTTCTTATACAAATTCACTCAGTACAAATAATTTATTAAAACTTATTTATTAAAATTTTCTACCATAATGAATGCAGAAGATTTTCAACTTAGAGAAAACTGACACTGAATATCTAAAGAAAGTTTTATTCTCCATAAATAAAATCTTAAAAAATGCATTTTTATAATGGTTATCTCATATATCCAGTTTCATACATTTATATGCCATAGAAGTTGAGATATAGCCTTCCTGATATCTGGGAAAAATTGCAGTATAGCAGCGCCACTTCCTGGCCAATATAGCATAATATCTCATAATGGTCAGCTCTCACATATAGATTTGTTTAATTATATGATGCAATAGAATCGGAGATATAGCTTTCCTTTAAATTGCAGAAATTGCTGTATAGCAGTGCCACCCGTTGAACAATCGACACTGAAAGCTAATGGGCACTAATTTAGGTCAAGGTGCATCTACATATAAATTTGTATGCAATTCTGTGCCATAATTCCTGAACAATCACCACAAAATTTTTGTCACATGCACAAAGACAGATGGAGACAGACATTTTCTAAAAATGGTCAAATTGCATTCTTCCAGTGAGGTAAGATAGAAATAAAAAGAGGGATCAGTTCTAAAAGTTCGAAACTGCTTCACCTATCTAATTATTAAATTCAGTTGTCTCTTTTTCTGTACTAAATTCCCCTTCCCTCTTAGATGAATCTGGAAAATATAGAGTATTTCAACTAGTATTTTAAAGAAACTTCTTAATTTAAAAAATGGTACATACCTGTTGTTATTTCTTCAGATATTTCATTTTCCGTTAATGGTTTGTCATTTAGCCTTAAATAAACCTAAAATTAATTAAAAGAGAACTTTTAAATCTACAAGATTAATAAACGTCTATAAATATAAAAAGAATATATTTATTATATGCAATATTTTTATTGCAATATGCAAATTATATAATTTAAATAACTATAAATAGTAATATTACAAATTGTAGCATTCATTCTGCACACAAAAAGTATTTTTACATGAAATGAGTAAAATTCAGGCCAGCATGGCAACATAGTGATAACTACCAAAAATAAATTCAAAAACTGGCGTACAGACAATAGCAAGAAATTAAAACTTCTTCACACACCATAAACTCTAAATCAGCACAACCGGTTTCGAAAGGACGTAGCTTTTCTTCATCAGGTGCAAACATGTGCAACTAACTGCCTTGGAGGCAAAAGCAAGACTGGAAGTCTTGCTTTTGCCAGTCTTGCTTTTGCCTCCAAGGCAGTTGCACGTGTTTGCACCTGATGAAGAAAGGCTACATACTTTCGAAACCGGTTGTGCTGATTTAGAGTTTATCGTTTATGGTGTGTGAAGAAGGGGGGGAAGTACCCCCCAGGGGGGGGGGGGGGGGGCAAAGCTTCAAGATGGGTGTCTTTCGAAAGGTCTCGTCAATACCTTTAAAACGAATGGCTGAACCATAATTCTGTGATAATTTAAAACAAAGTTATCGATTTTTTTTACTTTTAACAAAAAAAACTCTTTTTTTTTTTTTTTTTTTTTTTACGAAATTTAACCAAATTTGGTATTTAGTTGGTCCCCGACATAAACTGGTGCTGATTACATTTGGGGATCAATAGCTCAACAGCGTTGTGATCGCATTTTATGCAAAGTTTTAACATGGCAGCATAGGACAAAAATTCGTATAAATGTGCCTAATAAGAGTTATTTTATACTTGTGATTGTAAAATTCATATGAATTATTGATAATAGTAGTATTTAAGTAGGAAAAAAATTTTGTACATGAGGGGACATCGCTTCCCCCCCTGGGGGTACTTCCCCCCCCCAGGGGGGGGGGTTAAATTTTGAAGATGGGTATCTTTCGAAAGATCTCGTCAATACCTTTAAAATGAATGGTTGAACTATAAATCTGTGATAATTTGAAACAAAGTTATCGATTTTTTTTACTTTTAACAAAAAAAGAAAAAAAAAAAAAAATTAGAAAAAAAAAAATTGTAATTTTTTTTTTTTTTTTTTTTTTTTAAATATTGTTACTGATTGAATATGTATAGGAAAATATAGAAGAAAGTCTTGTGGTGGCCACAACATACTAGTTTTATTTGTTATTTTTCATTCATTATAAATAGCATGAACAATATTTCTCTTTATTTATTCAATATATTTTGTAAATACATTTATTAATTATGGAATTTCTGTTATGTATGGAGATATAGTAATTTAATTCCACCAAATTTTAGGAAATACTTGATTTTGAATATAATAATAATTTATTTCTAAGAGTTTTTAACTTAGCAATGGAAAAAATTTTCTAAATTTGAAATGATAATGCAAATGTCAAAGTTTAAATCTTTTTTATTAATTAAGTAGCTGCCTTCAGCGACCAGCTGTTTTGCGATCCTTGAAAAATTCGACTTTACGAAACGCCCGCTCAGTGGCGCCTTTTTCCCGTTTCAGGTCTCACAACAGCTTATTGACATATAATGAAAATAGCTTTATTGAAAAATTTAATTGCAGTAAATTCCTGCTCGTTAGTACCTGCAGTGCCCTCTTCCAGTTTCAATATCTGAAACAGCCTGTTCGCTCACCATGTTATGATTTTTCAAATTTCTGACTTTAGCAAAGTCCCGCTCGGTCTGAAGTCCTGCTCGGTCTGAATGTATAGATGCACAGACAGAGAGACATCTTCATTTATTATTATAGATTTAAAAGAAAAACTGAATTTTTCTACTGATTTTACTTATGAGATTTTTTCAAAAATCATATTAGGTATGAAGATACTATCACACAGATGTTCTAAGCAGGGAAGGCTAATTATTATTGTCAGAATCATTCACAGATATAATTAGCTATTAATTGTGATGGGGAAAGCTATTGGAGAATCTCTTCCTTACAGCAAAAAAAGTGCCAGACAAATTCCATTAGGAAATTTGATTTTTCAACTAACAGAAATGAATTTAAAAATGATCTGGAATGCCCAAATTTACTTTATAAATGTCTGTTTATTGAATCAGATTCTTTCTTACTCTCTCAATTTATAATTTTCCTAAAAGCCACAATTTTTATATCATTTTACAAAATATATTTTGTATTATTATACATAATAATACAAAAGAAAATACTGCATATTTAGATTTTGCCCTTTACAAACTTTTGTTAAGTATAATAAATCTGTCTCCCCCCCCCCCCCCCCCCCCCGCCTCTTTTATAATCAGTAGAAGACTTTCTTTGTTAATCAATAGGATAGATTTACATATTTGAGATGTCCTGAACATGATTTCACATTTTCAGAAAATATCCCTGCCTGTATGTGTGACAAAAATTTAATACCAACTTCAGTTCAAAAACCTCAAGCACATAAATTTCATAAAAAGATTTTAAAGTTATATTTAGTTACACTTTGTAAATTTATTCATTTATTTAATTTTTAAATATGTTTAGAGACTTTTACTACAAAAAAAAAAGTTCTTAGCTTTAAAAGATGGAAGAAAAGAGATCTATGAAAATAATAATGTTTTGGTAAATAACATACCTCTATTGCAACTTTGGCTGCCTTAAAATAAAATGGATGAGAGTGTAAAACATCTTCTAGTCGAAGAAGTCCTACATATGCCCTGAGTGTCATCTTTCTCATACAGTACGTATGGAAATCAAACTGATCTTCTATAATTTCTGAAAAATGCTGTAAAAAAAAGTAAAGGATTAAAATTCATTTCAGATAACATAAAGTCTAATTTACTTTTAATTATCTTAAAATAATAATAATAAATAGAAAACAAATTTAATTCAATTATGGATAATTTACTACAAGACAAAACAAATGAAATATGAAAATGTACACCATTATACAATATTCACAATTTCTTTACTAAAGTGCTATATTAATTTGCATACATTTTTACTTTCAGTTAAACTACATAAATAAATAAATAAAAATGCTTCAAACAATTTCTATACAAAAATTATTCACAAATTACTTAGAACATTGCATATGACTCTCAGAAGCAAAATATAATAGTTCAGGTACAGTCGGTAACAAAAGCATCTGGATACTAGCAAAAATTCCTATATAAAAAAAGTAGAGTTAATACTGTTTTTTTACATAAATCCTTGTCTAAAGAACATGATTCAACAAGGATTTATTTAACAAAACAGCATTAACTCTACTTTTTTTTATATAGGAATTTTTGCTAGTGTTCGGATACTTTTGTTACCAACTGTATTCCAAGGGTAAAGTGAAGCCTAAGTTGAAAATTCATATTGCATTTGTTTTATGCTTCTTATTATAAAATACTAGAACTACAAAATATGGCAAATGATGCCTTTGACTATATCTGGACTAAAAATTAAAGATGGGTATTGTGATTTACAAGTGGACAGAAACCGAATATAATCTGTAAAATAGCGTAGGTGGATAATGAAAGGAGCATCATTCATTACCAGTTAAGTAAGAGGGTGGGTGACTTTCCTTTCCCATTCCAAATTACTTCTTCCTTGCGAAACAATCCAATTCTTTGGCAGTGTGCTAAGGCCTATCTTTAAAATGTGGCCACATGAACTCAAACACTATTGGTAACCAATTTTCAATTTTGTCAAATTCGGAAGAAAATTTACAATTTAGAAAAGCTTTTCTATAATCCATCTGAAAATCATGTGACTTATCACCTAACATGAATTGGAAATTGAAAGACATCTCAAAAATTTCAAAATATCAATGCAAAATGGCCTAAAAAAAATCATGATTTAATTTTAAAAAATGAAAAATTTTATTATATTATATAGGATTGTATTTTAAAATAATAAGTCTAATTTGTTTTCTAATAGAATGCCAGGATCTACTATCATTAAACTATGATTTATAATAGGCAGCTTTATTTTTAAAACAGTTCTCATCAATTTTGAAAGCCTTATTTAAAAAAAAAAAAAAAAAAGATCAATTTTATATAAAGAAAAAAATTAGAAAACTTAAAGGAAGAAAAATATGCTAAGTCAAAAGAATAAAAAATGCTGCAAAATATATAGTTCTTAAAAAGTAATTCTAATAATATATTTTTTTTTCCTTTGAAAGAATTTTTATACTATATAATATGATATCATCTTGCACTTAACGTTGCAAGTATGACAGGGAAGAATATCATATATATGACTTAACATAATGCAATATTTGTCTTTTTCTTCCATCTTGCTCTACAGTCTATTAAATGCCAAGTTCTTGAAGTTTGCCCCATCTGATCCTATCCAGTGTAATAGCCCACCATCAATTTACCCTATCTGCTTCAGTAAAATATTACACATGTACACACCTGTGTGTGTAGAATTTTTTCTTTAAACAAGTTTAATGGATTAATTTTTATATTTTTAGGAGACGGTCCAGGTTTTAATTTTTGGGACCCATGAAACACAAAATATTATTATGAAAAATCATAATATTTTTATGAAATTTTTTAAATTTATTTTTGAAAAAAATAAAAAAAAAAACATCAAGTTCATGGTATTTTACTAAACACTGAACCAAATATTGATAGACATTTGAAATAATATTAAAAACAAAGAAAAAAATTATAAAAAAGCATTATTTTTATAAAACGAAATTTTGTAGAAGGAACTCATTTTATTGATTTTAATTTTGTGAAGGGTTTTAGCTTATAAGGTGTAATTTTGTAAAGAGGTGGTTTAAAAATCCCAAATTTTGTCTGGATCAGGTCCTGATTTTAACATTCTTGCTCAAGAAACAACACTTCATTAATTTTGAATTTATTGACACTGTCTCTATATTAGCTGCCAAAATCACTACTGAAATAATTTTCATTATACTAATTATTTTCCATCCATGTCTTATATGATGTTTCAATTAATGAATGCTCCTTTGTATTTGATTATCTAATATATATTTTCAGTTCCCCCATCATACTATAAGAAGGTATGGGGAAATTAGGTAATCGTGAAAACTTTCAATATCAGTTTTTTGAGTTTTTTACATGTTTCGAGGTGTGGGGAATATGGAAATTATAAAATTGGTATGATATTTGTATTTAGGGTGTTAATGTGTTAGTGAATTATTTTTTAACTCTGTAAATCTTAGAAAATAATAATTATTTTTAAGTATAAAAATATAACAAATTTTAAACTTTTTAAAAATAATAAAAACAAAAAAAAGACAATATTGTAAAAAGAATTTAAAAATAACAAGCTTATTCAGATTTTTAAATAGCACAATGAAAAATAATAAAGAAAGAAAAAGGTTTCTTTTACCCTATCAATTTCATGACATTTCTTTAAGGCATCACCCCATTTTCCTAATCTTTGATAGGCTAATGCACATTCAGTTTGAAACCACATACACTGCATTTCATTTAAATTTTCCATTGATGAAACACCTTCCTAAAAGAGATGTAAAAAATGTTTTGAATTTCAATTTGGCAGAAAAATAATCAAATAAATGTAACTCACTGAATAAAAACTGTGACAGAAACAAAATTAATGTAAAATCTTCCTTACTCTAGTAAACTTTGAGCACATCTCTTCTGCTTCCTTAACCATATTTGCTCTTAACATGTATTTGGCACATTTAGAGTTAATATACCGATCAGCTGTATCTAGTGCTTGAGCTTCATCTAAACAACGCACAGCTTCATGAATATCACCTGAATGCTTTGGGAATGAAAAATAGAAATATACAGTAAAGACAGGTTGAAATATTACAAGTAAAGGAACAAATTATATCCAACAAATTTTTTTAATACTAAACATTATCAGACACACACAAATAAATAAATAATAATCAGTTATTAGTTTTATTTATTTATTTTTAAGTAATTTTAAAAATAAAATAGATGACATGTAGTGAGCAATGACGCAGTATTAAGATTTAACATGTTTAAAAGTTCACTGAATATAGCTAGGATGCATTGCTTTTATTAACTCATTATAGTTGGAGAAAACCCCATAATAAATATATAATGAAAATTAAAAAAAGAAGAAAAGTAAAGAAAATCACCAAAGTATAAAACTGGACAATTTCAATTTAAAAACTGAAATTAAAACTTCATTATGTTTTTTTTTTTTTCTTCTTTCTATGGTTTTCCAAAAAAAAAAAATCCAAATTCCCTGACTTTAACACTGAAATGCTTTTGTTTTTCACTGGGAATTCCAAAATTTATTGCAAAACACAGAAAGTCAGGGAATGCAGATATATATTTTTTATTTCTTTCTTTCTATGGTTTTTCAAAAAATTTCTGAATTCCTGACTTTCTCTGTTTTGCAATAAATTTTGGAATTCCCAGTAAAAAGCATCTCAGTGTGTTATAGGCATATTCGTTAAAATTAAGTCACTGTTGATCTGATTGATGATCAAGTCTCGAAGCTATGAATTAAAGGATTTGCTGCAAAAAGATCCATTTTATGGTAAGAAACAGATAGCTCTAACAGTCGCATATTATCTCATATATTTTATTTTATTTACAAAGATAAATTAACCTAATAAATAATTCATGTAGAATGAAAAATTAAAGAACAATGTCAATTACTTTTCTAAATACTTGTTCAAGAAAAGAAAAAAAAAAAAAAGGCATGAATTAAAATTTTAATAAAAAAATAAAATTTGGGACTAAAAAAATATAACAAAGCAAGAAAGAAACAAATGTTAACAAATTATGAATAAAAAATATACACTGATCTTTCAATATAAAATGCTACATTTTGTCCTGATTAATAAATGTGCCAATTTTCGTAGCAATTGGTTGAACTGTTAGCTTTATATAGTAAATTAAATTCTGGCATATTAAAGGTGAAACAAAGCATTGATTCAAGGTACGTCAGTACAAATTTACACAATATTAAAATTGCTGTCTGAAAAGCAATAGTAATATTGTACTTAAAAAAAAAAAAAAAAAAAAAAAAAAACTTATTCCAGAGAAAATCTGAAAATCCTGCATGTAACCATTTTAAAACAATACTACAGCAGAATATGCAATTTTTAAGCTTAGTAACTTCTCTCAATTTGAAAGCAATAATTTGCAAATGCCTGTTAAATGACTATTTTATTTAAGCAATAATTAAAACTATAAAATACATTAAATGTATTGTTCAAATAATTTATCCTTAAATAACAAGTTGGTTGTTGAACTTTTAAATTTCTGACTTACGCTGTTTATTTACCAAAAAAATTTCATGACATAAACAAACAATTTAGAAATTTACAATAATGAGCTTTCAAATAGGACTTATTTCTAAAAAATTTGCCAAAATTCCCTGACTACTTCCTGACTTTTTCCTGATTCTCTGATTTTCCCTGACTTGTGGCCACCCTGAATAATTCAATAAATGTTTCGCTATTAAGAAAAATAATCAAAAAAAGAAAAAAATATTTCTTCCATTCTATAAGATTGGTTATACTTGAATACTATAAATTCAATGTCAGACAAGCATATTAAAAAGGAAAATTTAAGCATTAAAAATTAAATCAAATAATATATATATATATATATTATATATATATAATAAAGATGATCTATTAAGCATAGTAGAAGCCAAGCAACAGATACAAGATCACTGAAACACCAATGACCAATAAGATAAAAAAAAAAAAAAAAATCATCAGTGGATGAAATACACTAATGTAAAGAAACCAGATCTATTAATTAACAGCCTGCAAAACAAACGAATCAATAAAGTAAAACCATAAACTTATCAAAATTAATGAAAAAACAACCCAAGAAACACAAGATAGGAAGAAGGAGGCAGGCGGCAAGACTTGTGACTTGCCTGTGGGGTTTCACTAGTTTTACGCCGGCAACACTCCCCCAGCCTGCCACAACCAGAACAGGAACCATATGGATTTAAAAATGCAAAATTTCAAAGCAGATGAACAACAATGAAACCGCGAAGCCACAATGAAATTCACCAATTGATCACATTGTGTTTAACAGTATAATTAGAACATTAATTACAGTTGACAACTCAAAAAGGAAAAATCTCAAATTTTATTGGAAAATGAAAGTTTGCATAGTAATACAAAGCAAATGCAACAAGCCTTCTACTTTTTTTTTTTTTTTCCACAAACCCACCCAACCATCCAGCCTTACAACACCACCCCACCTCCGTAATCAAACATCTGCCCACCCAACCGCCACCTTTTTTATTGTCTTTTATTATTTTATAATTTTTTTGTTGATATACACAAGAGTGTACACAGCTTTTTTTTTTTTTTTTTTTTTTTTTTGTACTGACAGAGACATGGTTAAGGATATAAAATAGAAAATACAAAGATTTTAGGAAAACCCATTTTAGCAGTGGCTGTGATCAGTTTATTAATATTCTTGTTTTTAAACTTTGCAGAGCATAAATTATTAATTCGAAATAAATGGTTAATGATAATGTTTCTAAATACCGAAAGATGCGGACATGAATTAAAATATGTAAATAAGTTTACATTAAAACAAAAATCTTGCCGTTTGTCATAGATATCTGTGTAAAGTTTATTACCATCGATGATTATTTTGAGATCTAAAAAGTTAATTGATTGATTAGTCAGAGTATTTTGAGTTAGCTTTAAATTAGGTGGATAATTGAAGGTAAAGCCATTTTGTGAGTTCTTGTTGAGATAAAATACAATAATATCATCGATGTAACGATAAAATCGAGCATCATCATTGCAAATTTGCTTTTCATAATAATAAAGATAGAGATCTGCCAAAATACTGGAGCTACAACCTCCTTGTGGGATGCCTAATTGTTGCAAATAGATATCGTTGTTGTGGAAGATATAATTATTATGGATAACAAAGTTAAGAAGTGTTTTAAATTTTTCTGCTTTAAAATTGTAAGGAAGATTAATTTGAGCTTTATATTCTTGAAAAAGACTGTAAATGATATTACTAAGATCTGATAACTCAATATTATTGAAAAGATCTTGAAAGTCAAAAGTCATAATATTGTCTATTGAATCGAGCGATTTGATGTATTGAATTAATTGAAAGCTTTTTTAGGACAGTGTAAATTATCAACTTTGCAAGTACATTTGTAAATTTGTTTTAGAATATCCAGTAGAGCTTTATTAGCATTGTTGTTATAAGTGTTACACCCAACAGTGACAGTGCGAAATTTAATTGGAGATTTGTGAAACTTAGGTATGAGAACTATATAAGGATAATTAAAGTTATTGAAGGGAAGTTGAAGTAGTTTATAGTAATTATGTATTTTTCGGTTATTAATAATAAGGTTATTATTAGTTAAACTGAAGATATTACTATTATTGATTGAAGAGTTTAAAATAGAGAGATAGTAGGATTTACAAATAATGGCATAATTATTAGGTGATTTGTCAACATAAGTGATCACAAAGTCATCCTGTAGTGATTTGATTGAGTTAAGAAGTACAGATTTTTTAAATAACACCAGATTTGAAGAATTGATAAATAATGCATTTTTGTTTTTTTGTAACACTAAAAACTAAAACTTTCCATTGAGTGAAGTAGGCAATAGGTTTATTATGAGTAATAGATATTTCATAAATAAATAAATCTAGGTCATAAGAAAACTGTTGAAAGATTTGTGGAATGCTAGTTTTAACTGGAAGTCTAAATTTGGTGCCAAATTTCATGAATTTTTTTAATTGATAATTATCAATAATATTGAGATTACCCGTGATAATGTGTCCATGGTCTCTGTCAATAAATTTTGAGAAAGAAGGATCATTGCATTTACAGGTTACAGTGTTAGTAAAAGAGGTAGACTTAGATACAGAATTATAATTGAATATCTTTCTGCCAAGAGGAAGAGGATATTTGAAGGTACGAGATAGATTTAAATCTTTAATCGGAAACAAACATTCTTTGTCATTAATGATAGACGTAATGTTAATACTATTCAATATTTGATTTGTAAAATTCACAATTAATTGAGCATTTGTTTTAAATTTGTTGGGCTTTTTATTAATTTTTAAATTAAATTGTTTGATTTTGTACATTATAATATCATAAAAAATGTCTGAAAAATGTTTATTATAGGATTGGCTTTGAAAGACATTCAGAAAGTTTACTACGTATTTCTTTTTAATTGCAAAAATAAATTTTCGAATAATGAACCAGTTATAGTTAGATAAGTAATTAGTCTGTAGATCTGAAATGAGTTTAATAATGGCACTTTTAGAAAAGATTAAATCTGTTTTTTTACTACCTCGTTTAGTTCTGGAAGTTTTATTGTTAATTTTGTGATTGAGTTGTGCATAAATAGTCGAATAATCATGTAGAGGGTTGATGTTAGAATATGCTTTAATAGTTTTATTAAAGTATTCGAAATTTAGGCCATATGGATAAATTGTATTGTAATATTGCATAAATTTTTATTCAAGAAATAGACGTTCACTTTTATTTTTCTGAATTTTGACAATCTCTATGGTACATGAATTAAAATTATGTGATTTAAAGTGTTGTAATTCTATAGTTGATTTAGAAGGTGCAGCTGAAGATGAAAGGTTTTTAGAATCTGATCGATGCTGATTAATATATAGATGTAGAGGAGTGGAAGTTTCACCAATATAACTGAGTTTACAAAGACCACAACTGATTTTATAAATATCATTGTATGCCTGACAAAATAGAACCAAAGAGTGATTATTATTCAATTGTGTGCGAGAGGCCATAGGGCAAGTTTTACATCGATTAAAACCGCATGTTCTAAATTGAAGTAAAGGAGGAGGAGATGATAGGTAACTGGATGTCGATCCAAGGATATCCCTATAAATATCCTTGTACCGGGCACAATACTACTGTGAAGCTAAGTATTTTTTGCCAGGATCTAAAAATTTACTAAACAGAGTCATAGAGAAAAAATGTTTTTGTATATTAAAAATCACAAGGCAAGTAAGTATTTACATTAGTTTTATCGAAAGTGGGCTATAAAAATTCAATTACTTAATTAAATTGATTCTTGATTAATAAGTATCTGGATTAATGAAAAGTGAAGAGAGAACTAAAAAATAATAATAATAATAATAATAATAATAATAATTAAATAATATGTACATATTTGAACTAAACCTCCTTTGACCTAATCTATTGATTTGGTTCCAATTACAAATTAAATTCCGCCCATTTTTTTAAAGTAAAGTAAGAAAAACTAACCATCACAATTCACAAAATGTCAGGCACAAAATGCTATCTATTAAGCATAGTAGAAGCCAAGCAACAGATACAAGATCACTGAAACACCAATGACCAATAAGATTTAAATAATACAAAAAAAAAAAAATCAGTGGATGAAATACACTAATGTAAAGAAACCAGATCTATTAATTAACAGCCTACAAAACAAACGAATCAATAAAGCAAAACAACAAATCTTAACTTAATACCATAAACTTATCAAAATTAATGAAAAAACAACCCAAGAAACACAAGATAGGAAGAAGGAGGCAGGCGGCAAGACTTTATATATATATATACACTCAAAAAAAAAATATATATACATATATAAAAGTGTAAATCAAAATGACTTTTTAAAAAATATAAGAAAATAAAACTGATAAATTTACAGGATTACAAAATTGATATTTTCTTCGAACTTATTGATTATTCTAATTAATATATATTTATAAAGGTTCTTATAATATTGAATACTTACTTTATATAATCTTGCTTTGGCTAAAAATAATTCTATTAGAGTAGGTGTATGATCTATTGCAGTATTAATATATTCTAATGCTTTCGTTGTATTTCCTAAATAGTCAAAATGTTGAGCTAAGAAATAATAAGCCCATAACAAAGCAGTAGCAGGCTCTTTTTCAGGTAAATTAATTTCTGGAAAAAAAAAAAAAAAAAACTGTGTAAATATAAAGTTAATTCTGATATTTTTAAAGGTAAAATAAAATTTATTAGCTTTACAATCACCTCCATTGCACGATAAACAAACTATGTGAAAAACCTTATGCAATAAACAATAACAAAACTGTTGATTGGAATAGTACATCTAACTATTCCCCCTATTAACTATACCCCCTTTACATTATTATGTGTAATTCAATTAACTTAATGGAGATGGCCTAAAACATTATTAATTAATACAACAAAGTCTCTAAAGATTGAAAAAATGATTTTAACATGTCAGGGGAAGAAATTCGTTTAAGACATAAATAAAATTCCTGGTCATGATCTAAATGTGTAAATTATTTTTCAATACTGGGCAAAAAAAAAAAAACTGTGTAACTAAACAATTAAGTTCATAGCAAATTTTACTGATCCAAAACTCTGATTAAGAGGACTCTTCACCGACTGATGCTGGCAGCCGAATCCCACATTTTTCTATAAAGAAATTTGGAACCCAAATTACTCATTGCTTAATGTATATTTTTGAATTCTGTTCTCATATTCAGAAAATTCGCAACCAGTTATTGTTTTACTTTTACTTTTTTTTTTTTTTAATGATTTTTTAATTTTTAAATGTTTCTTTTCAACATATTCACAGCCAATTTATCATAACTGCCATCTCAAATAATACTGCACATCATGCGCTGGCGCGTAATCGGCACCGAATGTATTAAAGTTGTGAAATGCAGGTTTTTCTTTGCACTTTATAGCTCTAAGATGAAATATTAAAAATTAAAAAAATATTTTTTGAAAAACAAAAGCATATTAAACACTTTTAAATTTTCTGAATGTGAAAACTGAATTTAAAAATATACTTTAGGTAATGAGTAATTTGGGTACCAAATTTCGCTATAGAATAACAAAGGAATCAGCTGCCAGCGATAATCTATGAAAAGTCCTCTTAAGTAGAACATTTGAACTTTTTCATATTCCTTAACTATTTTTAGTCATTTTTACTAACTTCTATTGTTTATTTCCGAAAAACATTTCACAACAATAGTGAGCAATTTAAAATAGCAAGCTTTCAATCACAGTTTATTTTCACAAAATTTTGCCAAAATTACCTGACTTCCCTGAATGCTAAAAAAAAAAAAATGCTACTGAATTTAGTCCAAAATACAAAGCCATGATACATGATATTAAAGTTGTAAGTTTTATATCAAATCTACAAAATGTTTCATTTTTCTTTCTGCTTTAAATTAACAGGGAAAAAAAAATATCAGCAAAATACATGATACTAGGCAAAATTGATAATGGAATCAAATAAACATAACTTTCAGTCATTATCTGGAAAACACTCACCTTCTTCAGTAAAGACTTCATATTTGTCTAGGCAGTCAACATAACCAACAACTAAGTCTCCTATAATTTTTGCCTAACATAAACAAAAACTAAATTAAGAAATATAACATTGAATGCTATTTATATATACACATATGTATATTCGTTAACAATCAGAAAAGGAAATCCAGTAGATTTACTTAATTATTGAAAGAAAAATTTTTCATTTCTAAAAATTTTCAAAAGAATCTATGTGATGCAACATGATGCAAAAATATCTGTACTATTGTGGTTTTCGTATTACTGTTTCTTACAATCTTAAAACATTATAAATACAAATTTTTTCTAATGTTGCAAGAAATAAAATTATTCCTTAACATTGTGTAAATTCAGTGACGGCTCGTCATTAAGGGCCAGCGGGGCACGGCCCCACCTAACATTTTTTTTGTATAATATTATTAGAGTATCAATTCTTTGATAGTATTATAGGTTCGTTCTAATATTATACAACTAATCTTCATTCCAAGCTTTAGGTAATTACAAGAGTAACATTTCAAAACATTACATTCAACTTTTATCCACGTTTAAACATCAAAAGTTTGCGGCAAATAGCTTTAGTTTACTTCGATATTCCCCGGCAATGAGTTTTAGAAAAGACAAAAATATGCCGGTCGCGAAAGTGTTAATGATTCACCCACCAAATGTTGAAAAAAATAAATAAATAAATACAGCCTTGGACCAGCTGCGGTTACGTTATCTAAGCGTAGGGCAGCATCGTAAGCGGCCCATCTTGGCGTATTCATTTATACAATAGTTATTCTATTAGATCAGAAGGTTAACAGATTTGGCGATGATCGCCTTTAATCAACATTAGCACGCTGTAATTTATCGTCGCTAGGGCAGCGGCAGAGTGGCCCTTTGAGACAAAACTATAGGGGAAAAAACTGTCTCTTTTATTCGGTATGTTAACCATACAATTCCTTGATGAAATTTGGCAACTTTTGCATTACTTTTATTTGTATGATTTTTCTGTGTATTTTTTAAAACTTACATATGATAGTTTTTAATTTTAGTGTTTAAAAAGGAATTCTGTTGATAGTTAAAAATATATTTTTTAGATTAGCGTTTGAGATATAAAAGCTCTTAATTAAGAATTTGAAACCTCTCTAACTGCGATATTTTGAATTTAAATGAAAAAATGGAAAGAAAATGTGCAATTGCGATATTTTTCTTCAGATTGGTATACTAAAACTTTTATGCAAATAAATTGTAAAATTTTTAAATAAATAAATAGTGGATTTCCATGGATATATAGATTAACTATCTACATAAAAATGTAGTTTTTTTTTCTTTTTAGGACTGAGGGCCTATTAGTCTCAATCTGGGATTTTTGCGTTGTCGATTTCAATAGTTGGACATTTGTCGAAATCTAAAATTTATCGAAAATATAATTGAATAATTTGAAAGCGATGTTATAATTTAAAAAAAGAAAAAAGAAGAAAAAAAAAAAAACTAATAGTCCTCCGTCCTAAACTAAATTCTGCTTTTGCCAGAATTTCATCAAAATCTTTTTTTTTTTTTTTTTTTGTTATTATTATTATTGAAAGAAATAGAAAAGAAAATTAATAATAATCAGTATCGCTACAAGCGATATCGAAAAAGTTTTTTTTTAATAATTTTGAATTAGGAAATAAGAAGTGTGCGTGAAATAATATGAAATAAAAATAAGTAAAAAAATGAATTTAATGATTTAATGTTTTTGTTTTTCGGGGGTTGCTCATGCATATAAAAAATGCGTATTAAAACGAGTCGAAGAAGGAAGCGAAATAAGTATTGAGTTATATTACGATAAATACGATATATAATATGATACGATATATTAGACCTATCGTCCAGGGTTAGTAGGCATTTTCGTTGAAAGAATTAGTTTGTTCGTTCGGTGCAACTTGCACCTTAGTCCCGTGAGGTACAACTTTCACATTAGTCCCTTGAGGTACAACTTTCACTTTAGTCCCGTCAGGTACAACTTGCACATTAGTCCCCTTTTTCAATTATTATTAGTATTATTTTTTTTTTTTTTTTTTTTTTTTTTTGACTGGATTTCTTAAAAATACGATTTGATAAAACAGTTTTATTATGACTATTATTTAAAGACGATAAACAGTCTTTTTTTTTTTAAAGAATCAATCTTTAATTCTCAAGAAACATTATGCATAAAAACATCATAAAATTGTGTCAAAAAGTAGGAATTTTATAATCGTAATTGAAAGTTTTAAAATGACATTTTTCAATGTTCGAAATTTATGTTAAATTTTCTCTAAATGTACATTTTTATAATTTTACGCATGAAAATTCGAAACTTATAAGGATAAAGATATTTAATTTTAAATAGATGTTTTCTAGATAATTTTCTCTAAATTGGATCAAAAATTAAGAAATTTAATTTAAATTATTTAAAATTAAGCTCTTAAGATGATAAACATGGTAGTTTTTTAATATGTATTCATATTAGTACAATATTCATGACTTTCCAAATTTTAATATAACTTGTTATAAATTTATTAAAGTTTATTTTATTTGTTTTTTAAGATAAGAAATATGAATATAACATTTGAAATGTTTATTATTAAATTACTTAGGGATATAATTCGCGCAAGCTAAAAAATATTACATGTAGAGTGAGAAAAAAATTGAGTTCAAATTTTAATGGCGTGTAGTGTTAGGGTTAAGGCCAGTTGACTAAATGTAGGTCCTAGATCTGGGTGGTGTATTCTCCCTAGGGAGTCTTTCTAAGTGATGATACGTAACTCGTATTTATGCGAGTTTCGGAGAAAACTATGGAAAATTGCAAAAGCATATATCAGCTAAAGCGACCTGGAATAGAACTCGGCAAATCCTATCTACCACCTTCCAGATATTTAAATTTTGATACTCCACTGATCAGAAAACTGCAGAAATTTGTAAATGAAGTCGTAAAACATTAATTTCTGAGATAAATTTACGCAGTTTTTTCCATATTGTTAAATTTAAGATTTGCCACAAAAAAATCTTTCTTCCAAAAAAACTTACGCTTTATATACCTCCTTAATAATGTATGTATTTATGTTTGAACAATGATTATTTTGTTAGGTTATACTCCATACGATGGGTCGGGCCCCACTTATGAAAATTTGCACGAGCCGCCACTGTGTAAATTTATATACAGACTAAAGCTTCTATGTATATAAACTGGTGCATCCGACTTTTTTTTTTTTTTTTTTTTTTTTTTTTTTTTTTTGGGGGGGGTATCTACCACCTTCCAGATATTTAAATTTTGATACTCCACTGATCAGAAAACTGCAGAAATTTGTAAATGAAGTCGTAAAACATTAATTTCTGAGATAAATTTATGCAGTTTTTTCCATATTGTTAAATTTAAGATTTGCCACAAAAAAAACTTTCTTCCAAAAAAACTTACACTTTATATACCTCCTTAATAATGTATGTATTTATGTTTGAACAATGATTATTTTGTTAGGTTATACACCATACGATGGGTCGGGCCCCACTTATGAAAATTTGCACGAGCCGCCACTGTGTAAATTTATATACAGACTAAAGCTTCTATGTATATAAACTGGTGCATCCGACTTCTTTTTTTTTTTTTTGGGGGGGGGGGGGGGTTGTCACATGTACTCAGAGTGTCTGTTAGATTATCAAGTGGTAGCCACTGTTTCAGTCAACACGTATTATTTTTTAGTTACTTTTTTAAAATGTTTTCTGTAATTTTAGCTTAACAAAAATAAGAGGTTGTTCAGCAATAATTTGTTTAAATCATTCTAGAAAAGAACATTTACATTTCTCTCAAATCCTATGAGATGAGAACATAGCTGCAATAAACATACTGAGAAGGACAGCTGATGTCTTTTAAGGCAAAAAGATCCATCCGTCCATCTTGAGAAGACGTCAAGGTAAAAAGTTGTATGAGATTCTATATGAACCGTTTCAAGCTCATACAGAAATGGCTGATGTGTCAGCTTGTATTAATATTGAGCTTTAATATAGACTATATGAAAAATCCCAGTAACAAAAACTATACATACATACAAAAACTCTATGGCACGGCAGCAAGATGTTCATGTAGAGAAAATAACAATTTAGTGCCAACATTGATGATCCAATTTGAAATGAGCATGGATTGCAAAATTCAAATGTTATTATAATGTCGATTTAGAGCTCACAACATTGTCAACCTAAGAACTAACATGAGATCTCAAATCAACAAATTAAATCCATTTTCAATCTGTTCAAATAATAATTTTTGTAAGTATGCTTGGACAGTTATGAAATTTGTAGGTTATTGAGATCATTATAAGTATGTTATTATGAATGAATATGTATGAAAAAAATTCATAAATTTTTAAAGACTACTTTTACTGAAAAATATGGGATTTTATATTCTCATATTTCATCCACTCAAGACGGAATGCACACCATGCATGCAATGCATTTCCGAGCCAAAAAGGTGGGTTGTACACTGTGTGCACAATGATATATGGTCAATATAAAGCAAAAATAAATTTTGACTTATGGGGATGATCTTCAAAAAAAAAAAATATGCCCATCTCAAATGGTGTAAAACTGTGTGTAAATTTTATGAACTCCAATTCAAGAAATAGTTGCAATTATTACTAATACTAATACCTGCCAAAACTGCTAAAATAAAGTCCAGTAGATTCTTGCTCTGACCTTTAAAATAATGATATATGCAGATTTTTGCATTATAATCAAAAATAGAAGAAAAAAGAACTTTTTTTTCTTTGTTTACACAATTTAGTAGATTTAGAAAAAAAAAAAAAAAAAAAAAAATTATGTACTAAAGCATTATTTTAAGACTCCACCAAAATTAAGATAACTTTATAATCAGTAAGATTTATTGCTAATTTTCACATGCATGATTAATGTAGAGTCATTCCATGTCAAATCAACACACATAAAAAACCTGATTCCCCCCCCCCTCAGATATTTATTAAATTGGGCTCATTTATTTTTCTTACAGAGAAATGAATATACACCAATCATAAGTCCCTATCTCTTTTAGTTTTTGATATACAGGGCTGTAAATGTGGGTAAAAAGTGCAAATTTTCAAAATTCTTGTGTTACAAATGTACATTTATCTTTCCCCCTAATTGGCTCAGAGATATAAGATTGGTATCGTTAGAAAGTTTTTAATACAGGCTTTCAAATGATATATCACATGCTCATATTTTTTAAATTTTTCATTTCAAGGTCAAACATATTTACCTTTGACCTCCAATATCTTAAAAAACATTTTTTAATTTATTTTAAAAATTATATGTTATTCTTACGTTTATTGTCTATAATTACTGTGAGTTTCAACTTGGGACGGCCATGGAATGCTGAGTTATAAATTAATATGCAACCCCTCCATCAGTATTTTCATACTGACAGAATGTAAGTTTTACCCATATTTTGTTCCCAAATTAACTTAGAGATATAAAATTGGTATCATTAGAAAGCTTATAATACAGGCTTTTAAATGATATATCACATGTACATATTTTTAAAAAATTTTATTTTAAGGTGAAAGCTTTTGACCTTTGACTATCAATATCTCAAAAAGTACACATTTAAATTTCTTTTAAAAATATATTTATTTAATAATAAAAATATAAGTATTTAACACATAAATATTTAATTTTATATGTTATTCTTACGTTTATTATCTATAATTATTGTAAGTTTCATTATGGGATGGCTATTATTTTGTAAAACTTAGGTTAGGTTAGTAGTTGTATGAAAATACTGATGGAGGGTCACATTTTATTTATAACTCAGTATCCTTTGGCTGTGCCGTGTTGAAACTTACAATAATTATAGATAATAAATGTAAGAATAACATGTAATTTTATTTTTAAAAGGGGAAAAAATAAACGTTTTTTGAGATATTGAAGGTCAAAGGTCAAAATATTTTACCTTAAAATGAAAATTTTTACAAATATATACATGTGATATATCATTTGAAAGCCTGAATTATAAGCTATCTAATGATACTAATCTTATATCTCTAAGTTACTTAAGGAACAAAATATGGGTAAAACTTGCGTCATGTTAGTATGAAAATACTGATTTAGGGTTGCATATTAATTTATAATTCAGCATCCCATGGTATTCCCATCTTGAAATTCACAGTAATTATAGACAATAAACATAAGAATAACATAATTTTTAAAAGGAAAAAAAAAAAGTTTTTTGAGGTATTGAAGGTTAAATGTCAAACTGTTTGACCTTGAAATGAAAAATTTTAAAAATATGTGCATGTGATATATCATTTGAAAGCCTGTATTGAAAGCTTTCTAATGATACCAATCTTATATCTCTGAGCCAATTAGGGAAAAGGATATAAGAACATTTGTAACACAAGAATTTTGAAAATTTGCACTTTTTACCCACTTTTGCAGCCCTGTATATCAAAAACTAAAAGAGATAGGGACTTATGATTGGCATGCATTCATTTCCCTGTAAGACAAATATATGAGCCCAATTTAATAAATATCTGAGGGTGTCAGGTTAAAAATGCCACTTTTTTGTGTTGATTTGACACGGAATGACTCTGTACTCTATTTATACATCATCTCCTTTCTGAATGGATATTTTCTTCGGTCTATATTATGGAAAAACTGCTAAATTTAAGACTTTTCTAAAAAGATTCTTAAAACCAAGATTTTTTTTTTTACAAATTACAGTAGATCAGTAAAAATAACAAAAATCCAGTAGATGGCGCAGGTACAAATACCTGTATACCATTATTTTTATCAACATGTTAAAAAAAAAAGAAAGAAAGAAAAATAAAGTTTAAAAGAAAAAAAAACTGTGAGATAAATTTACTGCCTTTTTATTATTTTTTGCCCTTTTTTTTTTTTTTTTTTTTTTTTTTTTTTTTTTAGTGTACTGCAATCATTACAATTTATTCTCTGCCCCCCCCCCCCCAATTGTGTGTGTGTTTACATATATCAGATATTTATAAATAAAAATATTTTTGTACAGATTAGAAAATACAAATTTTCTTTGGTTGCATGACATGTTTGATTATGCTAGATAAATCTTGATTGCTAGTTCGGTGCAGCATACAGATACAGAAAATTGTGCTACTGGGGAAAAATTGCTAATAGTTTGATAATATTAATAATTTTTCATAAAAGTTCAGAGTGTCTTCCCCAACAGTCAAAGATTCATATTATTCTATGGTAATTTTTTTAAAAATAGAATTATAGATTAAACTTTCTTTTTTAATTGCATTTTCACATTTGGAAAATCCCCATTGATTAAATTTGTACTCATTTTCCAAAAAAATTAAAAAAAAAAAAAAAAAATCTTTTTTTCTTTTTTAGCCCTGATACCATTTCTGTTAATTCTTATGTAAAATGACCTCCTGAATCCAAATATGGCCCCCATTTTGCCCAGTCACCCATCGTTTTTTAGAAACACCACCCCCTCCCTCAATTTTTCCCCCTGTTCAATTATTTTATGACCTGAAATTGAAATGATTATTTGATTTGAAGAACGAAAAAGAATTAATTTAACACTTAAAAAGAAAAAAATGTATAATGTTTAATATCTACACTATAAAATAATAATAACTTATTAATAAAATATAATAAATGTAACTTATAATTTCAGCACCAAATCCCTCACCCCCATTAAATCTTCTCCTTGCTGAAAATGTTCATGTTATAGAAATTTTCATCTCTTTAGGCCCTCAGAAGATATTTAACAGTTAAAATATTTCTTTTCTCCACTATAAATCAAATTTATAGCCATAAAATTATCAAAAAATGGTAAAAATAGGGGGGGGGGGGGAACGGTGGGTGATAGGCCAAAATGGCCGTCATATTTGGATTCAGGAGATCATTTTACATAAAAATTTGCAAAAATTGTGTTAGGGACAATTTTCATGCCGAGTAGTGTAGTTTATTTTTGAATTTAAATAAATTTTAAATTGAATTTGTATGCAAAAAATTAAGAGCATTTTTACATTTTTAGTTATAAATAAAAATATTAAAATTTTAAAATATCAATTTTTGGCAAACAAGTACACGTTTAACAGTTGTGAATTTTCTGAATGTGAAAATGGAATTAAAAAAAAAAATAGATTGGGTAATGAGTAATTCTAAAAAGAAATCCCCCTAACAATGACATGAGCTTTGGCTGTCAGGAATGATCAGTATTGTATGCTATTATAATATGTAGTTTTGTAAATTTATAAAGAAAAAGTTTATAATTCTTCACAAATTCTTAACATTTTATTAACTGTCACCTCTTTATGCTTAAATACATTAAATTACTTTCGATATCAATAAATAATTTTATAATGGCAACAGGTTTCTGTCATTTAGATAGACTATAATAAAATTATTGTAAATAAGCAATGTAAAAGAAAAACAGTTTGCCAATTTATTAGAAACTGTGAGCACAATTCAAAGAAAGAAAAAGAGAATTAACAAATTACTTTACCTTCTCAGGATCTTTGTATAAAGGCCGTAAGTCAACAAATAATGGAGGTACGCCTTTATGTAATGCTTTCTTTATATATTTTCCTACTAAAGATTTAAAAAGTTCACCTAAAATGAAAAAAGAAAAAGTTTACATAGACACGTAGTTAATAATTTATTGAAAAACTATTTTTAGTCTTCAAAACTGAATAATAATTAACACTTTAAACCATTTAGCCTCAAGAAATGCAACACTTCCATAAAATAGTTTAAAGTTTTAATAATACAAAGTTTCTTTTTTGTTTTGTGTCAATGTTTCTGAATATAATTTTATCAAAGCAAAAGCTCATTTTTTGACAGGGGTCAATCCAGACAAAATTTGGGTCCCTTTTGCGGCCCCTTCACAAAATTCCGTATAGTAAAAAGGGACCCTTCACAAAATTCAAATTCATAAAAAGGGACCCTTCACAAAAGTCAAATCCATAAAAGGGGACCCTTCATAAAAGTCAAATCCATAAAAAGGGACCCTTCACAAAATTCAAATTTACAAAATGAGTCCCTTCACAAGATTTTGTTTTATAAAAATGATCCTTTTATTAAATGTTTTCATGTTTTCAGTATTATTTTTAATTAATGCCTTAATTTGACTCAACTAAACTCTCTTAACTTGATATTAAACATTACATAAAGTGATTATAAAAATGGAAGATTTTACACAATATTTTACTTCTTCACAAAAAAGGGACCCAAAAATTAAAACCTGGATCGACCCCTGTATTGACAATGTTGAATTGTTAAATTAATTCATGTGACTGTAGGCACTTGGATCCTAATAACATCGTCGTTCATATGCTGAGATACAATTAAAAAGAGTTTTGTAATTTTAAATGTAGACTTTTAGTTCTGTAAGTAGTGAAATATGTGTCTTGAAAATCGACCATTTCTGCTTTTATATTACAAACACACACCAGGGGTCTGTCTAGGGGGAAAACTGGGTCCGTTTACGGACCCTTCACAAAATTCCATGCTAAAAAAACAGACCCTTCACAAAATTCCATGTTAAAAAAACGGACCCTTCACAAAATTCTATGTTAATAAAACGGACCCTTCACAAAAATCCATAATAATAAAACGGACCCTTCACAAAATTCAAATCGGAGATAAATAAACTTTTCCAAAAATTTTCGGAAAAACAAAGCATTTATAAAATAATAGCGAGCAAAAACATCTGCTCGGCAATATATAAACATGTTCTCGTACCAGTCGCTATCGGTACTACGTGACACTAAAACCACGCCTTCATTTCTCGCCGAGTTCACGCTGATTAGTTAGGGAATGACGTCAGACACGATAATGGGTGTGGCGTACCTCTCCTTGATGGGATGAAATTTTTCTGTGGAAAATTACAGAAATATTTTGGCAACATCTTTTTACCGCGTTGTGTTTGTTTATGTTTAGTTTGGATTTCGGGTTTGTGGAGTAGCGCGACTATAGATATGTGTGGTTTTGCATTTTCGTAATTTCGTATTTGTCAGTAATTTTATCGCTTCCATTCAATAAATATGAAGCGAGGTAGGCCAGTTACGGGAGGAAATTCCCGTAATTCGGATTATTATGTTAAAAAAATACGATCATCGGATGCTATAGGCTGCGATGTTATTACAAAATTTTTTTAACGAAATGTAGCTGATGCAGAAACTTTACTTCCCAATGATCCAATTGAGAAACCAAGGTTAAATAATTCAAGGTTAAATAATTTTTCATGACATATTTTACTTGTCTTTTAAAAAGTTAGATTTTGAAAAGATAAATAAAAACACTGTGAATTTTGCTTTAGAAAAATACGAAGTAATCTAAAAAATAAAATATATTATTTCTATTTGGGAAACACAATTATTGAAAAATAACAGTTATTGTTTATGTTGAAAATTAAACTAGTTTTCAATGAAAATCTAGTAATTTTACAGTATAATTAAATATGCTCTAGTTTTTATCTTGATGTAAAAGTTTAGGAGAAAACTTTTGTATTATGATAAAATCCTCTATTTGAATTTGGCTGCTGTTTAAGTGAAATCTCAAATGAATTGGTGAGTGATATTTGTTTATCTCTTTTGATATTTCTCTTCTAATAATTAAACTTTACCATTCTCTTCTATTACTATACATTTTCACTGCATCACAAGGTAAAGTAAATTACATAAGTCAGGAGTGCCTGTGTTTAGGAGATGAGCTACTCCTGATTTCAGTGTTTTTAATATAATCCAATTATGTTGTATTTTTATATTTCCTACAAAGCTATCTTTTGTTTTTATTGGTTGTTCATTTATCATTCAGGTGATGTGTGAAGGAATTGTATATATTTGAGAAGCAAACATTCAAACTGAGTTTTCTCTAAAATAAGATTTAAAAAAAAAAAAAAAAAAAAAAAAAAACTGTTAGTGATTTTTTTTTTTTTTAATTTAACAGAGAATGTATACACATCTTCCTAGTAACTAGTAATACATTTAAACAAACAATAATTAGGTTTTAAGCTTGGTTATTTTTTAATTTATTAGCTTTCTGTGTTTTCTGAAAATGTGTATTCGAAGGTGAAACATAGCTTGAATGTTTGCCCCTCTTTTATTGATTGGCTTATAACAAGATACAGAAAGAAAAGGGCAAGGCACTGCTAAATAAAAGGCATTTTCTAGATTCATGAGGGCAGTTTTGGATTCTTAAGGGCTCATTTAACACTTAAAAGCCAGACACTTATTTTAAAATTTCGATTTTAAGTACAAACAAAAGAAAAAGTTTTAAACTTTAACTTTCTTTACAACTTAATTTTGCATGTTACTGATATATGAACGACTGTTTATTGTTATGCACAATACATTATACATTTATTTATATTTATAGCATATCTTAAGTTCTAAGGTTATTTTCAATAAAAGGCAGTAAGGATGCAACTTTTTTATATTAAAGGCAAGAAGGGTGCCATTTTTTCTGTCAAGGGGCAAGCAGGGCACAGCGCCCTCCTGAAACTGTCTAGATGAAACTTACCTATACATATGTGTATGTAGATAGAATTTGTGAAATGAATTTTCACAAAAATAAAAATAATAACTATGTCAGAAAAAAATTTCACAAAAATAAGAAAAATTCACAAAAATAGGACCCTGGAAAAAAAAACCTGGACAGACCCCTGCACACATATACATATATATGTACTGGTTATACAAGGCAACAGATTACAAAACAAGTAATCAGTCACTTTTAATTTAAATATTGATAAAAATTAAATTTTGACTATTTTGAAGCAAATGATATAATTTGAAAGGTAACATAAAGTAGTTTCAATCTGAAACTCCCATTGCATAATTATATTATAAACTATCAATAAAAAAAAAACAAATATGCAGCTCGAAATTTAAATATTGCTTACACAAGGAAAATTATTAATAATAACAAAACTTTCTTAGAAATACTTATGATAATGAACAGAAATCCCCATTATGAGTAGGCCTATAAGTTTATCATTATAAAATTAATTTAACTATATAAAATCAGGCTTCAGACTACTTTCATTTCTGTGAAGTTTTATTTATTATTTCTTTATTTTAGAAACTACTGAATGTAAATGTGTTTGCTTACATAGAAACAAATATTTAACAAGAACACTTCTATTATTTACATTTATTAAATTACAGAAAAAGGAGGTAGAATAAATTTTATATAACTCATTCTTAATCCGTTTTCACATAAGAGTCATACTAAAGTTATTATATATATTGTTAATGATTCAAATTTACTGTTTTCTAAGTACACATGGTTTGCATCAGAGGGTGGGATTGTGAGAATCTGACAATATTTTGAAAAATCCCACTCAAAAATATATCGAAAGAAAGATTTTCCCCAATTTTTTCACGTTGTTCACAGAGTATCTTTTTTTTTTTTTTTTTTTTTTTTTTGTTGTTGTTTAGTTGGATAATATATTAGATGCTTTGAAGCCTATAGTTACCTTTTTTAATTTCTCTAGAATTTCTTGATAAAAGAAAAAAAAAAGTGAAAATATTATGCAATTATTTAAAAATACTTAATTGTAAATATTTGTTAAGAGGATATATGATGCGTTTTTTATCAACAAACAACTATGAAATGTGAAGACTAAAAATTGCAGTAATTATATATTAAATAATTTAGGCTATTCCAGCTAGTGCATTTCTGTGAAGCACTCTTTCAGTACTCAAAATTAGACTGAAAAAAAAAACAGATTAATAGCAATTTGTTCTGCATTTTTGATAAAATTTAGATTCCCAATATTGAAGCAGTATCTGTCCTTAGCCACAAAAGGGCAAAGAAAATAAATTTCCCTTTTTAACATTTACTTTTTTTTTTTTTTTTTTTTTTTAATTGTTTAATTTGCAATTGTAATTCTTTAAAAAGAAATTTGCAAAATGCAAATTATGTAAGATCTCGCTTAAATTTGAAAGACCCCACTTAAATTTTTTGTTACAGTAGGAGAATCCCACTCAATATGTTTTTCTAATATGAACCCTGGTACATTCCCTATATGTAATATATACATTATACGTTTAATGAATTATTAAACATAGTAAAAGCCAAGCAACAGATACAAGATCACTAAAACCACATAGACCAATAAAGGATGAATATTTTTCAAGTAGGAGAAGCTCAGAAAGGTGAAATACATTATTCTATGGTAGTTTCCATAGCAACACCAATTTTCATGTTTCACAATCAAAAAGGATGTATCTTTTTTTTCAACTTACTTTTATGAATGGAAAATGTTGAACTGCTGTTATTATACCAACAAACGCATTGGATTTCTTCTTGCAGACTTAGGGTGCACTGGGCCTGTTGGTGGTTTTATAAAGAACTTATCTTTTATTTTTGCCTGTTATGTTTTTTAGCACTTTTTCTATTTTTCATTGCAGGTTTATCCTGTTAGATTCAAATTGTACTGGTTTATTTATCCTTATATCAGAGGTTAGAAATTTTCATAAGCTAATTGGAAGGACTCTGAAATGATCATTCATACAAGCAAAATTCATCATTGAATAAACAGACTTATCAATGATTTGCAATGTGTTTAAACTGTCTACATATATATATCTTTTTATGAAATTTGAGTCAAAGTTCTGTTTTCACAACAGCGGAAAAAATTTAAAAAAAAAAAAAGTGATCAACTGTAAAAAAGGTTCATTATAGCTCATTCTTAAGATTTCAAAGGTTATAAAAGGGTAAATTAGCATTAAATGCAATAGGGAAGTGGTGGGACCAAAATTTTCACTCATTATACACTGGGTTTGCTAAATCGGGGTTCAACTGTACTTATTTAATGATGAATGAAAACCTGTTATTTTAAACATATTGCTGAAAGAACATATTTGGTTTAATTTTACTTCAAGATACACGAATGAGATTGAAAAAAGAAAAAAAAAAAAGAGGGGGGTGATAAAACAGCTGAAACATTATGTGAAAGACAAACATTAAAATAAAATACAAGAATTCTGATGGAAAAAGCATTATATAACAGATATAAATAATTTAAATATTTAATTAGTAACCAATTTAAGCAAATATTGTTTATGTTTTCACTAACATGGACACATAAAACCTTATTTGATTAGATGATATAACAGAATTACAAATTAGAAAGTAACAAACTTCAATTTACAAAGCACAAACTTTGTTACACGTATATTATTACAGAAAGAAAAACAAAATTACAAAAAAGATGAAAAGTCTTATCCTTAAAGGTACAACGATTGAAAAGAATCAAAATATTCAGATAATAATTAGTTAGAATAATAAAAAAAGAGCTCAACGATAATAAACATGTACTATAATACAGTACAAAGTCGAAAATCTGGAATCGTCGGTGTCGGGGAGGAAGAGAATGGAGAAGGAGGCAGGATACGATGCGCAGAACAGAACTATTGTGTGACGGGACGGAGCTGATTGAGTCAGTCGCCGAATCGAATCGAAGAGAGATGCAATGCATCTTAAAACCAGAAAACAAACTCTTTTAATATAATAAGACTTATTCGTCATTATTCGAGTCAAATAACATAAGTTAGGATTGTAACAATAAATTGTTTGCTAAGCAGAATTTAGAGGTCTGAGTCTATGTATTGGCAGTTCTAGTTTTACTTTCACCCGGGAAATCTGGCAGATAGGGTAAGTAGAATTAAACTTATTCTCATTTGATTAATATGCATGTTATTCTTATTTCTGATAGAGTAAAGTTGCAGAATTTGAATTTAAAATAAATGCGTTAGACCTTCGTAATCCGAGATGCTAAATTAAATTAATCCTAAATCGAAATTCATAAAATTGAAACTTAGTCGAAATTCTTTAGTGGCTTCAAAGCCATAGTGGTCCGTCGATTCACGGAGGTTTAATTATCTATTAATTTAATTAGATAATATAATTAATCGTAATTCGTTAAATAAAAAATAAAATAAAATTGAAAATTGAAAAAATTCTTTTGTTTATGTAGGATTAAATTATCTGTATAAGAACTTTAAAGTAAATTAAAATTAATTTGTTGAAATAAATCATTAATACAAGGTTAAATTGTTTTGATATAAAACGTAATTCAAAGTAGTTTCGCTTTCATGCTTACGTAGAAGTTTTGTTTTGAGAGTAAACGTAATTCAAAATAGTTTGGGTTTCAAACCGAAAGTTTCGGTTTGGAATTTCAGAAATAAACTTTCATGTTAAGTAATTGTTGAATAAATGAGTGTATGAGAATGAAAAGGGTGCATTTAATATTTTATTAGTTTATTTATTTCAGTAAAAAAAAAAAAAAAAAAAGCTATTCTATTATGAGTTGTTTCCTTTCATTTGTTCTTATTTTTTTTTTTTTTTTTTCATATTTTACTTCCTGGTCTGCAGAATAATTTAATTCGATCGATTAATTCATATTTAAATTTAATTAATTGTAATTAGTTTGCTCAAAATATGGGTAGAAAGGGAAGAACAAGGGCGAATGACGCCGAACAGAGTGCGTTGTTCCCAAAATCTAATGAAGTGATAAAATTTGAAAATGTAATTAAAGAAATAGAATTTATAAAATCGAAAGTCAATGATTGTGATAAAGGCGATCAAGCCAGATTAAAAATCTTAAAAGATAAGGTAAATGCACTGGAGGTTAAATTCGAGGATATAGTTACAAATTTTTCCGAAGAGGAAAACGATGAAAACTCTGAAGAGGTGTTAAAGAATAGGGACACTCTGTTAGAATTATCCGTTGTATTAGAGGGTAAATCGCAATCAAATACTCCAAATGTAAATAATGATGCACGTACCAAACCCGGGACTTCTGTTAATTCACATATTAGTCTTCCCAAACTTGAAATTCCTTATTTTTACGGGGATAATGAATCTTGGTTGTCATTTAAAAATTTATTTAAATCATCTATTCTGGATAATGACAGCCTTAGTGAGGTTCAAAAGTTACAATATCTCCAATCGTGTGTAAGAGGTAGTGCATCAAAACTTATTCGTGGATTTTCGTTACAATCGGAAAATCTTAAACACTGTTGGGAAATTCTTACTCAGCGCTACGAAAATAAACGTCAATTAGCTATAACTCAAATAAATAAAATCTTTTCAGTAAAAGTAAACAAAGCGGATGATCCTAAATCGTTTTTCAATTTAATAGATACTTGTAACGAAGCGGTGCGAAATTTATCGACCCTCGGATTGGAATCTAATCCTCTTAGCGATCTTATTCTTATAAATTTCATGATTTCAAAATTGGATTCATCCGTTAGGCATAGGTGGGAGCTCAGTCTAGAGAATACGCAAACTATTCCCGATTTAAATTCGTTTCGTACATTCATTGAAAGGGAGGCGTCGAGTCAAACAAAGCTTGAAAATAAACCAGGGATGTTTAAGAAGCCAGTAGAAGGTAGTAGTGTAAAAAAATCTTGTGTCAATAATTCAATGCTAGTCAAAGAAAATAAATGCGTCGCCTGTTCTCAAGTACATCAATTGTTTAAATGTCCCAAATTCAATCGAATTAGTGTTCAGGAGCGATGGGACTTAGTTAAATCAAAATCACTGTGTGAAAATTGTTTGCGAACTAATCATCAAGTGCGTCAATGTAGAATTAATATTAAATGTAAAGTATGTGCAGGTTCACATCACACTCTTCTGCACATTTATGCACAGAATTCTGCAGATCAGGGACGCGGCCTTGTTACTACGTCGGTGGCCAATAGTTCACAATCTAATGCAAATTTTAGTAACCAAAAGGTATTATTGGCTACTGCCCTTATAAAGGTTAGGTCACCTAACGGCAAAATTATTCAATGTCGGGCGTTAGTTGATAGTGCCTCACAAAATAGTCTCATAACAAAGGAGTGCGTTGAGAAGCTAAATTTGCCTTTGTTTGGCACTTCTCATCGACTTATAGGCATAAACGGTCTTTCCGCAGAAACTGTTTTGAATTTTACGGAATTCTCATTCTCGCCATATTTCGCTAACGAGTATAGGAACTTGAAAGCGCTAGTAGTAAATAGGGTTACTACCCCTCTGCCAAATTTCCGGGCGCAAGCGACGTCTTGGCCACATACAAAAAATCTGCAGTTGGCTGATATGAATTTCTTCAAGCAAAAACCAATCGAAGTATTATTAGGCGCAGATATTTTTGCGTCACTAATTTGTGGCACACCAGTATCGGGAAGGCCAGGAGAACCATCTGCCATTCCCAGTTCACTTGGGTACTTACTCAGTGGCCCCCTCTCAAGGGATGGAATGGAACCAAAATCAACATATAGCTCCTCGTTACACTGCCTTAACTTGAACGATTTTTTTGACAATCAGCCCATAGTATCTTCTAAGAGTGAAACCGAAGCCGATCCGGCAGAGGAACTATATAAATCTTCCACCAAGCGCAACCCCGAAGGTCGCTATGTTGTCAAATTACCCCTCCATGATGAGATAGATTTGGGTGAAAGTGCCAACTGTGCACTAAAATTATTTAAAAGGCTCGAAGCTCGTTTTGCGCAGAATCCCAACCTAAAACAGGAATATTGTAAGTTTATGTGTGAATACTCAGACTTAGGTCATATGACTTTACTAAGGGCTGAAGAACTTAATCGCCAACCCAATTATTATATGCCCCATCATGGAGTTATAAATGAAAATAGTAGCACTACGAAACTACGGGTAGTGTTCAATGCGTCGGCCGTAACTACAAATGGCAAATCCGTGAACTCCAATTTGCACAAAGGGCCAAAACTTCAATCTAGTATATTTTGCAATTTGATTCGATTCCGTTTAAATAAAGTCGCCCTCTCGAGTGATATCGAGAAAATGTTTCGGCAAATTCTAATCGCAGAGCCTGATACAGACTTTCAAAGAATATTTTGGAGGGCCAATGTTTCAGATCCACTCAGAGTGTATAAATTGAACACTGTTACTTATGGCACAGCCTGTGCTCCATTTTTAGCCCTGCGTACCATATTACAGCTATTAAACGATGAAGAACCCAATTTTCCCGTAGCTGTGCAGGCTGCCCGCAACAACCTGTATATGGACGATTTCCTTGGAGGGGCTGAAACAATCGAAGCCGCTCAATCTTTGGTCACAGACCTTCAGGCATTATTTAATGCTGGGGGTTTCAAGCTGCGAAAATGGGCTTCAAATTATGTGGAAGCTCTAGTTCAGGTCCCAGAGGCTCTAAAATCAACAAATCAGGAATTATCCTTAAACCCCGATCAATCCCAACGTATTTTAGGACTAAACTGGAATTTAACATCGGATACACTGCAGGTTGGCGTCAACACAGAAGAAAACGTCAAAACTAAACGACAATTATTGTCCGTAATTGCACGCATCTTCGACCCTTTGGGTCTGTTATCCCCTGCCACTATTCTTTTAAAATTGCTTCTCCAAGATGTTTGGAAGCTAAAACTTGGTTGGGATGATCCTTTACCACCAGACATTCAAAACAGGTGGAACGAATTTTATGAAAAAATTGCTTCCTTTAAGGCCATGTCAGTACCCAGATTTTTAGACCTAAAATCCGAACCTATTTACCAGATTCTGGGAGTTTGTGATGCGTCAACAAAGGCATATGCTGCCGTAATTTATATACGCCCAAGTCAGAACTCATCTTTAAAATTGATTGCAGCTAAAACCCGTGTAGCTCCTTTAAAACCCATTACCTTGCCTAGGTTGGAGCTATGCGCGGCTGTATTACTCTCGGAACTTTTGTCAGTCGTCCAGAGCTCGCTGGATTATCAGGTTGAGGAAATTCTCCTATGGACAGACTCAACAATCGCCCGTAGTTGGATCTTAAATCCGCCCTTAAAGGGCAACACATATGTCCTACACCGAGTAAACAAAATTAGAGCTCTCACAGACACAACATCATGGCATCACTTACCAAGCAAACATAACCCAGCAGACTGTGCAACCCGTGGGCTGTTACCCGACAAATTAAACCACTTTAACTTGTGGTGGTCTGGACCTGATTGGTCAAAGATTCCGGTCTCAGATCACGAGTCCAAGATTGCTACCTCAGTCCCATGTACAATTGTGGGAATTCCTGGACTAATAGAGTCAACTCCAATGCATGAATCCGTTATAGAGGATTTGGTTTCAAAATTTTCATCAAGTAATAAACTTTTCCGTGTAATTGCATTTATGAAGAGGTTTATTTATAACAGTAGAAATGCTACAAAATTGAAAGGACCAGTCTCAGTACAAGAAATTTCAGAAGCTAGAAAAATTGTTATTAAATTCGTCCAACAAAGGTCCTTTGCTTCAGAAATCGCCCTTTTGCAGCGCGGCCAACCCGTGGCAAACAGCAGTAAATTAAAAAATCTCAATGTGTTTCTTGATTCAGAAAATCTATTGAGAGTGGGAGGTAGAATTGATAAAAACATCACTCTGCCCTATGATACTAAACATCCAATACTCATACCTAAAAATCACCCTTTTACATCGACATTAATAAGACATTTTCACACGTATAGTCTTCATGGAGGTGTCGACCTAGTATTAAATCTCATTCGCCAGTCTTACTGGATTCCTGATGGTAGATCCACTGTGAAAAAAGAGCTTCGTAAATGTGTCACTTGTGCCAAAATCCAACCGACCCCAATTCAACAAATGATGGGTGACTTACCCAGTGCAAGAGTCAACCCTTGTAGACCATTTCAACATGTTGGCCTTGATTATGCAGGCCCTATTCAAACAAAGTGTGAACATAAACGAACAAAAACAAAATTTAAGTCCTATATTTGCCTATTCATCTGCATGAGCACCAAGGCAATTCATCTCGAACTAGTCACGAATTTATCAACTGAACATTTTTTATATGCCCTACAAAGATTCATAGCGCGTCGAGGCTATCCTACTGACATTTACTCAGATAACGGACGCAACTTTGTTGGTGCCCATGCCCATTTGAAGAAACTCGTGACACTTTCAAAAACCAATATTATTCAAGACTTTGCCACAACTAGACAAATTCATTGGCATTTTATGCCACCTTACGGGCCTAACTTTGGCAGCCTATGGGAATCTTCGGTTAAATTGGCCAAACGCCATTTACTTAAAGCGTGTAAAGGCAGTTGCCTATCGTTTGAGGAGTGTGCTACGATTCTCACTACTATTGAGTCCTGCTTAAATTCACGACCCTTAGTCCCACTTTCCACCGAGCCCAATAATTTCTTAGTGCTTACGCCAGGACATTTCTTAATTGGGGCTCCGCTTCTCCAGCTTCCTGAACACTCTTTTAACCAAACTAATCCATTGTGTACCAGTTTTTCTTCCAGGTGGAAACTCCTCCAGCAGATCAAGAAGTAATTTTGGAGTACATGGGCAAAGTCTTATTTGACTTCACTCCAGTCTAGAGAAAAGTGGAAGAGCGGCAATACACATCTGCAACCTGGTCAGCTAGTCCTGGTGTTGGAGCCTTCTATTCAGCCAGCACATTGGAACTTGGCCAGAATTCTGGACTTGCATCCTGGAAATGATGGCATCGTAAGAGTCGTCACTCTGAAGACACCATCTGGAGTCATCAAAAGACCGGTGAATCGAGTCGCCAGTCTGCCATGCTCAGCCCCCCCCCCCCCCCCCCCCCCCCGGAGGATGTCGGGGAGGAAGAGAATGGAGAAGGAGGCAGGATACGATGCGCAGAACAGAACTATTGTGTGACGGGACGGAGCTGATTGAGTCAGTCGCCGAATCGAATCGAAGAGAGATGCAATGCATCTTAAAACCAGAAAACAAACTCTTTTAATATAATAAGACTTATTCGTCATTATTCGAGTCAAATAACATAAGTTAGGATTGTAACAATAAATCGTTTGCTAAGCAGAATTTAGAGGTCTGAGTCTATGTATTGGCAGTTCTAGTTTTACTTTCACCCGGGAAATCTGGCAGATAGGGTAAGTAGAATTAAACTTATTCTCATTTGATTAATATGCATGTTATTCTTATTTCTGATAGAGTAAAGTTGCAGAATTTGAATTTAAATAAATGAGTTAGAATTTCTTAATATGAGATTCTAAATTTAATCAATCCTAATTCGAAATTCATAAATTGATACTTAGTCGAAAATTCTTAGTGGCTTCAAAGCCAGTCGGGATTGCGGCGATTCAGGATTTTTGAATTTTCCGGATTTTTAGTCATGCCTAACAAATGTAATATTTTAGTTTAAGTATTTAGGTAATATGGAAATTCAAGTAAAAAATAATATATTACGATTTTTAAATGTATTCTGTAATATTTTTTTTTTAATCAACTTTAGCAATAAATAAATAAAATTGAAAATTAAATTTGAAAAACAAAACAGATTTATTGAAATATTTGCATACAAAAATTAGTACAGGGTACAATAGAGAAAAATAAATAAGAAAAAATTACCGCTTTTAAAACATTTTGCAATTTTTTTAATTTTTTTTTTTTTTTTTTTTTTTTTAGTACTTTAGGTTTTCAACTAAAGTTTAAGTATAATTGAAATAGAATACAGAATTTAGTTTTTAATTAGATAAATGTTTAAGAATTGTTACTATTATTATAATCTTCTCCCTCCTCTCTTTCAGACTTTGCAAATGCCAGTTTTGAAGATTGCTAAGAAATAAAATACTTTTTCGGTTTTTTATTTAGATATATTTATACATTTAAAAAAAAAAAAAAAAAATTGCTGTTGATGATGATGATTAACGCCGTCGAAATTGTCCAGATTTTCAGCTTCGTACTGTATTAATTGCTTTCCCGTACATTATTAGTCATTGCATAAGAAGCAGATATTTTGAATTTAAATTTTCAAAACTAAGGAGCAATACCTTTCAAGGTGATCATGTTACACAAAATTAAGGCAAATTACATATAATCATGATTAAAATATAGTCTAATCTACTGATTCACTATTTAATTTAGTTACAATAAATTGTTAACATAAATTTGCTTTATTTGTTTAAATTTTAAAAAATAATAATAAAAAATTATATAAATTTTTTACCTGAAGTAAAATCTAAAGGCCTTCGCTGTGGAGTTTGAGCTCTGGGAAACTTTTCTTGGAATTCTAAATAAATTTTCATTTTATCTTCAACAGTCACTAAGAAAAAATAAAAGATATATTTTACTGATCATTTATTCATTAATACAAATTTATTAACACAGTTTTAATTTAACATTTAAAAAAAAAGTATCATCTTAGGTTCACAAAATTCAGATATTTAATCACTGATGAATCTTTTCAAAAGTGATAGAAATCAAACTACAGTAGAGTCCCGGTCATTCGATTTAATGTGAACCAAGACTAACTCGGACAGCCACAAAACTTTATTACAGATACATCACATGTAATTCATATTATTACGATAACTGAATAATTCTTACTTTAGAAAGTCTGTAATTGTTTTTTGTTTTATATTATTTTGTCATTTTCATGTGCAATGTTTTGTCATTCTTTTTTTTAGGGTTAACAATATTACTGGTATCACTTCTTGTTGTTTTTCTATATATTCAACAACATTTTCAATAGCTTTTAGTCCATCTGTATGGGCGATTTTCTTAGTCATTGTCTTCATCCTCATCGCTTGATTCATTTTCTTTACAGACAATCATTTCATCTATAGTCTCTTGTTGTTCATCACCTTTTATTCAATTATGTATATTTTTTGGGGTAGTTTTAAAAGAACGGGGGGGGGGGGGGGGGGAAATTGAAATTAAAAAATATTTGATAGCTTGGTTAAAGCGGAAACTCGGATAGCCAGGGTATTATTGTATTTAATTTGTGTCACTTATCAAGGGATCTGTCTAGAAGTAACATTGGATCCATTAATGGACTCTTCACAAAATGATTTTTCTTAAAAATGAGCCTTTGATAAATTTCTCATCTCAAAAACTAATTTTACATACAGCAAACAAGAGATTGCTTCTATAAAACATGAATTCATAGGTGTTTTTTTAATTTCATTTTGTTTATTGTGGTACCTTAATGTTAATAGCTGAAGAAAGGAATTGTTTAATAATTAACATAAATATTAAATAATACAAAAAACTCACAATTATCATGAGCAGATACAGCACACTGGGGATTATCTGCAGTCACAAAAATCTTAATATAGAGAACTATGATAATTTTGTTTTATTGTTTGTAAAGTACAGTACTGTGTTGTTTAATTAAAAGCATTAATTAGCTTATAGATTGTACAGTTGGCTAAAAGAAAAATGTTACCCCCCAAACTGATTTTGTCACAAATTGTCCTATAAACATGCGGCTAATGCCAATCAATTAATGATATAGTTAGATTTTGCTTAAGGGGTCATCTACCATATGACAATATTTTTATGCTCTGTGCAACAAGCCTTTTTGTGCAAACCTTTTCTGCAAGAAAATATTGACAAATTTTCTAATTTACATCTAATATGTACTAGACTTTTTTGTTATACCTGCTTAATGATTTGTAAAACTAATACTAAGCACAGTATTGACATGAGAATTTGGTGCTATATACTACAGATATTTAGTAATCTTATTTTCAAAAAAGAAAAAAGCAACATTATAAAAAAAAAAAAAAAAAACATCAGGGTTCATATTCAAATATGGGAAAAAAAATTCCCCGAGTTTTCCAGACAATTTTCTAGAAAATATTAGCGACATATTACAAGAAACGCTTCTCTAGAGAGCAGAAAATACATCTATTTCCACTGTAGGATGTCATGTTACTGCCTATCATGACAGAAATTCAGGTAGAAATCATTGTTCACATGCATATTTTCACAATACTTAATCATTTGAATTTTGATATGAAGCTAAACAAGAAAAAATATACTTAATAAGCTATAAAAACCTGTTATCTTGCTTTGTTTCCAATGGCAAAAAGCTTTTTCACTGGAGCTTCCTCTGCATCGCCGGTGCTGAGTCGTCGGTTGGCAAAAAGCTTTTTCGCTGGAGCAAAAAAGCTTTCTGCCATTGGAAACGAAGCAAGATAACAGGTTTTTATAGTTTATTAAGTATGTAATATGCTTCGTGTTTAAAAAGTTTTAAAAAGAAAAATATAATTTGAGAAAAAGGAAATATTTGTTTTTCCAAGTTTTATAATTGATTTTTCCCTGACTTTTGATGAAAATTTTTATTTTCCCTTACTTTTTTTTTTAACAAAATCTGAGTATTCCAGGTTTTCCCTGATGAGTATGAACCCTGAACATTCATTTCAAAATTTAATCACAGCAGCCTTTTATTTCAACTATGCACGACAGAAAAAGATGAGCTTAGCGCTTAAAAGGTTAAAAAATTCCGTTGTTCAGATAATTTCTAAGAAAATATTAGCAACACATCACATAACCAGAGAAGAGCCTTGCAGCATAGAACTGGTTTAGCCTGATATTAATTTTTCATCTTTGTTCTCTTTTAAATAAATCATGAATAAATTTATGATTATTATTTTGTTGTTGTTATACTTTTTGCAAAATTATTAGAGATTGTATGCTATGTTGCTATATCCATCATAATAATGCAAATTTTTACATATTTTCACAATGTTTTATAAAATCGAGCTAAAGAAAAAAAAAATGTAGGAGCATGAAGGAGAAATTTTATTTTTCTGGATTTTATAATCAATTTTTCCAGAATTTTAATGAAAATTTTCATTTTCCCTAAGATATGGAACCAAAATCCTGATTTTCTGAATATTCCAGTTTTTCCCTGATGTGTATGAACTCTGACTTACATTTTTACCCTAACTTTTAAAATATTTGTTTAATTTATTTTTCAATAATCCTCGGATGTTAAAATGGTTGAGAAACTGTTACACAAGGCAAAAACCATGCACTTTATTTACTTATTTTTCCATACTTTTGTTTATGTCTTTGTATTAGAAAATAAACTGTTAGTCAGATTTCATAAAGTTGCAAATTAGAATTTTTTATAGATATTAATTCATTATAATTATTACTATCCCTGCCACCAAACAGTCAATCCTGAAGAAAACAAAACCACAATAACAGCAGAGATTTTTTATTATAATTCAATAGCATCAAAATCCAATTCTATAGATCATTTAAATGAGTTTATACTCAAATATTAAAAAAAAAAAAATCTCCCTGAGTTTTCAATAAATTATATCAGCAGCAACACATAATGAAAGCAGATGGGTGGTATCTACTGTCTTTGCAGATAGAACTGGTTTAATGGGATATCAATTGTATATATATATATATTTTTTTTTTTTTTTTTTTCAAATTAGACATAAGGAGTTAAATAATTAGTACCTTTCTGCTATAGTGTTCGTAAAATTTTTATAGATTTTATAATGGAGTGTTACTATCAATCACAGCAGATATTTCTGAATATATGCATATTTTTGCTATATTCTTTTATTTGAATTAAAGCTTAACAAAAAATATCAATGTAAATGTGAGAAAGGAAAAATTTGTTTTTTCAGATTTTAAAATCAATTCTTTTCAGAATTTTAATGAACATTTTTATTTTCATTTTCAATGAGATTTTTCTTACGATTTGAAACCGAAATCTTAATTCTCTGAGTGCTCCAGGTTTTCCTAAAAGTGCATGAACCCTGAAGGTGTATAAAGGGGTGGAGTATTTTAGCTTTTCTGAAAACTAGAATTATGTATTTTCATATCATATACTTACCAGCTTGCATTGCATTTTCATAACCTTTATAATAAGCATGGTTTTCTGGATTTCTATTTAGTAGTTCCATATACATGTCTCTGGATTCTTTAAACTGTTTTAAGTCAGCATATAACTGAGCTAATAAAAAAAAAAAATTTTAGAATGTTAATAAACATTGTTTCATAGAAAAAAAAAAAATACAGTGTACAAAAAATACATAAACTTACCCCTGGCTTCCATTACACTTAATTTATCACAAATTTGGTCTTCATATTTGCTCAGATGATTCAAGGCATCTTCGAAATTCCCAGCCTCCCTCATAACCATATTCTGATACAAAAGTAACTCACTATGTTCATAATCATAGCCTCGTTTCTGGAAATAAATAAAAATTTCAGTTTATATAAATTCATAAAATTTTATTTTTTTATTAATACCAGGAGGCTACACCCACCAACCTCTGAAGGAGGCTTTGCCCCCTTTCCTGACTCACCAACCCCTGCAAGGCTCTAACTCATATGATTGTAGATTTGTTTTTCACTGAATAGACTATTAAAAATTTATAACATAAGACAAAAGCAAAAAAAAAAAAAAAAAAAAATCCCATAGTTGATCATACACAATATTTAATATTATATAGTCTGTTTAAATAAAATATCAATAATTTGTCTTAACATTTGATAACTTAATAAAAATTTACCACCATTTTAGACTGAAACACATATGCTAGTATTGTGATACTTCATTTTTAATGGCTCATAAATATCTTTATTGTAAAAAAAATAATAATAATAAATTACTACCGTTACAGTTAACTTTGTGTGTCTGCGGCTCTTCCTCTCCAAGTAAGAGGATCTTCAGCATCACAAGAGGTACCCATGTTTTCAGAATATTTCAAGAAACAAGTTTCTCTTAGTCTGAAATTTCTATCGTGTTAATTAATGAAGTTATCAATTAAAAACATTACAATAATAAAGGTTCTCTGCCAATCTGCAAATAGTTTCTTCTAATCACTGTTTTTTAAGTCTGTGACATCACTGTCACTAGGGAAAATAAACGTGTTAATTAATGAAGTTATCAATTGAAAACATTACAATAATAAAGGTTCTCTGCCAATCTGCAAATAGTTTCTTCTAATCACTGTTTTTTAAGTCTGTGACATCACTGTCACTAGGGAAAATAAAATGCCATTCATGGCTTTAAGGGAAAAAAAAAAAATTGAAAGATGCATCTTTGAGAGAATAGAAAAACAAATCTCTTATGGTGGTAAGGAAAATCATGATAAGATACTTTTAAACAGGCATGAAAGTGCAAATCTGCCTAAAAATCTGAATCTGCATGCAATACAAAATTATCACAAAAATATTGTTTATTTTGGAAATTAGACACAAAAAATGTTCAATTGTTAATTTAAAGTTAAAAAAAGAAAAAGAAAGAAAGAAAGAAAGAAGAAAAGAAAAGAAAAAAATCACTAATTTCAGAATACTGGGCAGGAGAAAAAAAAAGCAATTATTTCATTTGTTAATCAGACATTTAAAAAAAAAAAAAAAGAAAAGAAAAAAGAAACAGGAAATTTGGTGAAATAATTACATATCTGAGACACACACACTGAAAGAAATGTTGAATTTTTCCAAATAGAGCCAAAACGTTCATGTATTTTGGAAATCGGCAGCAAAAAATATCCATAAAATATTTTTTTTAAAGCTGTAGTTTTGTTTATTTTTTAGCAAAATAATCACATGCATGGGGATCAACTTTGACAAAACAGCAAAAACATGAGAATTATTTCTGTATATATTGCATTGCTAGTAATAGGGAATATGAGAAGAGTTAATATAATTTGCTAACACTCTCCCTCATCCTCATAGATTTTGGTTATGGTTTTTTTGGGGGGGATTCGCATTGATCTCACAAGGAGAGGTCACGACAGGGAAAATTCAGATTGGGACGAAATTGTACAGGATTGTTGTATATTATGAAGGTAACAACATATTAAAGCACTAACCACAGAATTTCGAGAAAAAAAAAGGCGTTTAAAGTTTCTGTAATCTTTAAATACAAGTTATTTTCGCAAGCAAGTCAGCGCCCCAGTGGTGTGAGCGTGAGCATAAAGCACAAGGCAGCCACCCAGACGACCTGTGTTTGATGCTACCTACTGGACTTTTTTTTTTTTTTTTTCCTATTTTAATTGTTTATGTAATCTAAACTTTTTATTTATTTTTACTTTATTTTATAATTCAATTCAAAATTTGGAAATTTTAATAAAAGTATATTTTATTTCCTTGAATATAAAATAAATAAATTTTTTATTTTTAATATTTATAACTCAAAAATACAATAAATTTCTGTAAGTTAAAAAGTAATTTTTAGTTTTGTTTTGTTTTAACTAAACTAAGGTAAAACTAAAGAAACTGTTTTTAATTATTTCTCTAAATAAAATATTTCAATTTATTGTAGGTATATTTAAAACAATACTAAATTTTGTTTTTTAAATTACAAAAAATAAAAAAAATTACAGAGAAATGATTATTTTAATTGCATATATAATTACTATCCAAATTAAATAATTACTTCTCCAATCAATACAGCTTCTTGAAAAATTGTAATATAGGATTACGATGCTATTAAATTATTACAAGCAAAGAAATCTATTTATTAATTTGAAACATGTTTTTGTCTGTCTCCACTATATTGAGAGAACTACTTGGTGTAAAAATTTGGTTGAGGTGTCTAAAAAAAGGTCTTGGTCTGTAGATGTGCTATGAGAAGAGAAAGATAAAAAAAAAGTCAAATGGTCCCCCCCCCGGGGGGAAACCGTCTCTCCCCGGAAACGGGTGGGAAACCATTTCACACCCGTTTGGGTTAAAAACACGTTTACGAGCTTAACTAAGCTTCAAATTACTTTACGGTGAAGAAATTGTACATATGGGGACTAGAGTCAAATACTAAAAAATCACTTTCTGCGAATTTGGAATTTTCGATTTTAAAGGAGGGAAAAGGGGGAAAGTAGATTTGGAGGGGGGTTAGTTTGAGGGGGAAATTAGTTTGAGAGGGAAATCCATTCTAGACCCATGCATGTAGCCCTTCATTTTAAAGGTCTTGAAATTTCATGTCGACTGGGGATGTTTGCATACAATATAGTGCAACCCCTGGTGGTGAAAAATGGAACTAGGTGATTTTGCTGCAGACCCTATCATGTTACATCTTATTTTAAAGGTCTTGGTACTTCCTGACCGTTGGTGATGTTCGTACAGAACACACTGTACCCTCTATCGGTGGAAAGTGCAACTAAAGTATTTTGCAGCTGACACCACCATGTGACACCTCATTTAGAAGGTCTTGGAAATCCAAGGCGATTGGTGATAGAGGTCTTGAAATTTCATGTTGATTGGGGATGTTTATATACAATATAGTGCGCCCCCTGGTGGTGAAAAATGGAACTAGGTGTTTTTGTAGTAGACCCTATGATGTTATATCTTATTTTAAAGGTCTTGGTATTTCCTGACCGTTGGTGATGTTCGTACAGAACACACTGTGCCCCCTGGCGTTGGAAAGTGCAACTAAAGTATTTTGCAGTTGACACCACCATGTGACACCTTATTTGAAAGGTCTTGGAAATCCAAGGCGATTGGTGATAAAGGTCTTGAAATTTCATGTTGATTGGGGATGTTCGTACACAATATACTGCACCCCCTGGTGGTTAAAAAGGGAACTAGGTGATTTTGCAGTCGACCCTATCATGTTACACCTTATTTTAAAGGTCTTGGTATTTCCTTATTGTTAGTGTTGTTCGTATAGAACAAGCTGTGCCCCATGGCGGTGGAAAGGGCAACTAAAAGATTTTGCAGTTGACATCACCAGTGACACCTTATTTGAAAAGTCTTGGAAATTCAAGGTGATTGGTGATGTTCGTATACAACATACTGCACCCCCTGGTGGAGGAAAGTGGAATGTGCAACGCGTGTGTAGCATGTATGCCTGCTATACAGTGCAGCAGTCACAGGCAGAGGTAACACGAGTCAGAGGTTTGCTCGGTTCAAGGTTAATTTTTGAGAAATTTTTCATGTTATTAGCGGCCTGTATATACGCTGCCACAGGCACAGGGTCACGAGCCCGAGTTCCATTCTGTTTGAGGTTTTTTTTTTTTTTGTTACAGATGATTTTTTTTTTTTTTTTAAATAGAAATTCAAAGAAAATCGAGTTAAAGATATAAAACACCATACACATTTAAGGTTCACTTAAGGTTATTATCACGGGCCCGGTCATTGCCGGGCGGGTTCATTTGGTTCCAGGTTAATTTTTTGGAATTTTTTTATGTTATTAGCGGCCCGTGTATGTGCTGCCGCAGGCACCGCGGTCACAAGGCAGAGTTTCGTTCGGTTTGAGGTAATTTTTTTTTGTTACAGCTGATTATTTTTATCGTGATGCTTTCATTTAAAAATAGAAATTCAAACTAAATCGAGTTAAAGGTGTAAAATCATACAAATTTAAGGTTCATTTAAGGTATCATGGGCCCGGGCAACACCTGGCGGGTTTGTTCGGTTCCAGGTTAATTTTTGGGAATATTTTTATGTTATTAGCGGCCGGCGTATGCGCTGACACAAGTATCGGGGTCACAAGGCGGAGTTTCGTTTGGTTCGAGGTAATTGTTTTGTTACAGCTGATTATTTTTTCAGGATGCTTTTATTTAAAAATAGGAATTCAAGCAAAATCGAGTTAAAACCATACAAATTTAAGGTTCATTTAAGGTTATTACCATTGGCCCAGGAAACGCCGGACGGGTCAGCTAACATGTAGTCTTAGTATTAAACGAAATAGAAAATGAAAGATAGGAACTGTTTATTTGGAGTCAGTTTGACGTCACATTGACTGTACTTTGTTGAAAGTGATGTCATATATAGTATTTCTATTTATAAGCGTTTTTCAGACTTTCTTTTTTTTTTTAAGTGAAATGTCGTAAATTATATTAGATGTTTTAACTTGAAATACATTTAAATAATGATGCAATGTTTTTTGAAACATTACGGTGAATAAAATTATCGTCGAATTCGACGGGTTCCAGCTAGTGTTATCTTTAAATGTAGATTTTAAATGTTAATCAACATACTTTCTTCTTCAACAATGACTTGCTTTTTTTTTTAATCCTTCTGCACACAAAATAAAGTTCCAGCTGCTCTCTATTATTAACAAACTAAAAGCATTTACGTAATTTATACACATTAAAACCAAATCAGGTAGCTCAAATCAAGTTTTAAGTACACCTGCTAACTATTTTACACTTTGTTTTACAGCTTGCTTATTTTTTAATTATTTAAATTTTTTGTCTGTTTTCTTTTTGTTATTTAGGTTTTTTGTAAAACTAAAATTTATTTTTTAAGTATAGAAATTTATTGTATTTTTAAGTTATAAATATTAAAAATAGAAAAATGTATTCATTTTATATTCAAGAAATTAAATAATCTTTTATTAAAATTTTCAAAATTTCAACTGAATTATAAAATAAAGTAAAAATAAATAAAACGTTTAGATTACATAAAAAATTAAGAAGAAAAAAAAAAAGTTCTGTAGTTAGCATCGAACACAAGTCGTCTGGGTGACAGCCTCGTGCTTTACGCTCACGCCACTAAGGCTCTAACTTGCTTGCGAGTTATTTAAAAATTGTATTTAAAGATTACGGAAACTTTAAACGCTTTTTTCTCAAAATTCTGTGGCTAGAGGGTGCTACTGTTTTCATATATTGTTACCTTCATTATATACTACAATCCTGCGCAATTTCATCCCGATCTGATTTTTCCATGTTGTGACCTCTCCTTATCAGAAACAGCCAAATTGGTCTTCAAAAAAGAAGACTTCAAACATAGTAACAAAGAAATGAGTTGTACAATTACATGTACAAGACCTTTCAAAAAATTATTTAAAAATAAATACTTAAAAACTAAAAAATTATCTTTTTGAAATACTTTTTTTAATAGTAAAAGTTTTTTTTTTTTTCTTTTCCTTATCACAAAAGTATGCTGGATTGTTCAATTCTGTTAGTATTTTTTGTCTGAGAATTTTGTACAGAGACAAAAAGACAATTTCTCAGAAATAACAGAGCCTTTCCAATTTCAAAGCAATGCAATTTGGGATTTCCATATTACACTGAAAAAAAAACAATCATTAGCAATGATTAGACGAAAATATCTGCAAGTTGGCAAATAAAATACCTATATCAATGTAACATCTTCAATAACTTCATTTGATAGCAGTTTCAAAAACAAGAAAATTTGCTTCTTAGATTATTCTGTAAACATCTCCTCTTGTGATGTTGAGGACATTTTCCTTTGTGAGGAGATAGAACGCACAAAGAGCAGCAACAGCTTTTTTTTTTTTTTTTTTAAGAATAGAGAGAAACTGTATTTAATTTTATCAAAATAAAACATCTGAAATAATTTAGCTGATCTAAAATTAGGAAATCTAGAAAACTATACAACAGAAAAGAGTAAACATGAAGTAAAACATTGGTTTAGTTTAGATACAAGGGAACAAGAATAAGTTTAGTGCAACTAAACTCAAATAGAAAAGGAATCTGATTCTAATCATCCAACAGAATTATGTGAAGTGTGAGGGGATTGGCCAATAGGAAACTGAGAAACGGTAGGTAGATGTGAAAAAAAAAAGTAAAAGAAATTATTAAGAAAATGAGGACTGAATGTAAAATTTTCAACAATCAGGCGATTGGAGTAGAGTGAAATCAAAATTAACAATATTTTTAAGATTCTTATAGATGTAAAAATCTTCAAAGAAATTGAGTTCTTTAGTAGATTTCAGGCTACAAATTATTTTAACTGTATCAAATTTAAAATTATGGTTTTTATCTCAGAAGTGCTTAGAAATGAAAAATATGTTGTTTTCTTGTTTACAGACATAACTTATATATTCTTTTAGACAGAATTTAAGACTGTGCTTAGTTTGACCAATATATGATAAACCACATTGGCTGAAAATACTATAAATACATCACGAGTTTAACATATCTATAGGATCTTTTAATTGAGAAAGGGTGAGTTTATCAGAAGGCAAAAAAATTATATTAAAATTATATTGTACGAGAACATTAGCTATGGCATGACCTAATTTAGAGAAATATGGTGAAACGTAAAACAACATTGATATTAGAAGAGGTCGATTTAGTAGATGAAGTACGCAGAAGTTGTATTTTTAAATAGCTAAATTGATCTCTTCTAATATCAGTATTGTTTTACCCTACTTCCCTAAATTAAGTTATATCATACTCATAACTAAAGTTCTCAAACAATATGGTTTTAAAATAATTTTTTGCCTGCCAATATACTCAGCCTTTCTCAATTAAAAGATCCTATAGATATGGTTAAACTCTTGGAGTATTTATAGTATTTCCTGCCAATGTGGTTTATCATACATTGGTCAAACTAAACACAATTTTAAATGCAGTCTAAAAGAACATACAAATTACATCAGTAAACAAGAAACTAATAAACTGGCCATTTTTAAACATTGCTAGGAGAAAAACTATAATTTTAAATTTGATACAGCTAAAATAATTTACAGGCCAAAATCTGCTTACAAACCCAATTTCTTTAAATACACCTATAGGAATCTTTAAAATATTGTTAATTATGGTTTTGCTGTACTCCATTTGTCTGACTGTTGGAAATTTTACATTCAGTTCAAAATTTCTTAATTTCTTCTACATTTTCCCCCCAATTGCGATTTCTCAATTTCCTATTGACCAATTTTCCCACATTCCATGTAATTACATTAGTTAATCAGAATCCGATTTCTTTCCTATATAAAGGAGCATTTCTCCCACATTTCTTTATACATTGAAGACTGCATGATAAATGCTACCCAAACAGTTGGCTGCTGTTCAGTTTTCCTCTTTGGTGTTCAAGATGTTAAAGCTTGTTCCTGGGTTCAGTTATCTAGCACCAAGTCTCCTTTTAATATATTGATAAAAGTTGGAACATCATAGAAGCTTTATTCATTTATTTTATCTTTTTTTTTTTTTTTTTTTTTCTGTAGTTACAGATGCTAAAAGGATTTAATGATTACTTAGTTCCCTGAATGTTCTTTACTTTAGGGCTAGGATACTATGAAAAGAATCTAATTCACTTTAGCAAAATCATCTATATTAAATTAAAAATTATTTAAAATAATCCATAATGAATGGTGAATTTCTTTGATTTTAACGCATTTGTTTCAATATGATATAAAATGATGCACCAAAGTTTTAAAATATTTAGATTTAAAATATAAAATAACTAGGGTTCATGCCATCAAATGAAACATTGGTGGTCCAAAAAGATCACCAAGGTAACGATTCAACAGACCAAAAATATGTAATAGTAAGCAAGCATACTATTTGGTCAAAGATTAAAAAGAGGTCTTGTGATTCAGAGGTGGGGAGAAAACAAATCTCTTCTATATATGTCATTACTGGTTTGACGAGGTGAATTATCTCACACTTCCAATGTATGTTTCCTTCCCTCCTGAATATATATATATATTTTTTTTTTTTTTGGCAGTATGTCCCCAGACAGCACATCGCTTCCCCAGGATATCTTCAAGATGTCTTTTGCATGAAAAGACATCCCAGAAACGTCCTTAAGATGCACGGTGGATAAGTTAAGCCTAACTGTGCTGTTAGGGTCAAGCTCAGTCTTAAAATCTGACCAAGCAGTACATACTTGTTCTAGTGATTTTATGTGAAAACAGCATAAATACTGAAAATATTCTACAAACGGTCTGCCTATATGTTTCTGTTTACTATCAATACTATATTAAAGTTTGAGTAATTAATTTAAACATACAAAATCATGCAAGATATTCTTTTTACATATATAACTTACAGTAAAATGTATCAAAAAACTGGTGTGAAAGATGAAAAATGTAAGCAAACACCATTAACTGTAAAAAATTCTATCCGAAAAATGCTTTTTTATTTATTTATTTTATTGAAATAATTAATTTTATTGAAATAAACCCTTCACAGGGCTGCCAACCTCTGGGAGTGCTAAAGTGTAGTTAAAAAGCAAAAAAGTGTAGTTTTAAGCTACAAAGTGTAGTCGCTAAAAAATTAGAAAATACTTAAAATATAAATAAGCATAAAATCTTTTGTTTACATTATGACTTACTTTCTGAAATTTATTGATTTTTAATAATCAAACATTCAAAAATAATAGAAATTTTATCCAAATTTACCTTTTATATTAACATGGATACATGAAAATACACTAATTCTAATATAATACACTAATATGCAGGGTTGCCAACTTTTCAAAAACAGTTTGAGGAGTATTCAGAGAAATTTTGAGGAGCATTTCGGCTACTTTGAGGAGCAATTTTAAAAATTAAAAAAGAAAAAGAAAGAAAGAAACTACTAACAAAAATAAATTAGCAATAATCATATGAAATTAAGTGAAGAAAAAAAAAAAAAAAAAGGTAAGATGTAGGTATGCATCAAATTTTTAGTTATTCAGTATACTGAATATTCATTATTCAGTAATAATCAAACATTTAGTGCATGCCTATTCAAAAGAAACTTGTTTAATTACAAGAACAAGACAATTGATGTGAAAATAATTTCAATGCTATACTTCAAACAGATACAAAAATTGGATTTTTTTAAACAAAATCTTAAATTTTTGGAGTAACAAAAGTCAAAATAATGAACAATTTTAATAGTTTAGATATTAGAAAATGTAATAAAACTGAATCTACAATAAAATAATCATTGTTATTAAGGATGGAAAAGGAGTGAAATTGTACAACATTAAATTCAATTTCAGTGCAAACTGACAGCCATCAACTTTTCTGAAACTTTTTTTTCCCCCTTAAGATTATTGCTAAATATACCTAAAAAATCGAGTTTCCGTAGAGGGGGGGGGGGAGGTAGAATTACGTTTTTTTTATCATTAATTAAATAAATATGCTATTTTTCTCGTATTTGACAGAATTCGCAATATTTTTACGACCGATTACCGAAATTCGTAATTATTTCACTGCAAATTTACAAAATCTACGTTTAATAGCAAATAATTGCTAATATATACTATAATTTTGCTCTAATTGATAAAATTCACTCTTCTTTAAAGGTAAATCCTAAAATACGCGATTATTATGCGGCCGATTGCCGAAACACGCTATTATTTAGCTACTAATCTATGCAAAATACGTTCATCTAAAAGCTGAATCTTAAATACTCAACTATTTTGCCACTAATCAGTGAAATTTCCTTTTTTTTTTTTTTTTTTTTTTTTTTTCTTTCTTTTTCAAAGTGTAATCTTAGAAATCGGGAATAATTTTGAAGTAGTTTTCGCTAATACGGGATCGCTTACCCACTAATAATCAAAAATTTACGTTTTATATGCTATCATTTGGCTGCTAGACAATAAAGGTTTTTTATTTATTTTTTTTTTTTCCCAGTTGATTTCAGTAAATCGCGATATTTTTGTAGCCGATGACGGAAATACGCAATCATTTCACCGCTAATTAACAAAATTTATGTTTAATCGCTGAAAAAAGCTTTATTTTGATGCTAATCGATGAATTTCTTGCTTTTTTCAAACATGATTTAGATAAGTATAATTTTGTGGCTTTTTATAGAAATACGGAATTATTTTACAGCTAATTTTTAAAATTACGTAATCGTAAACTAATTGCTAAAATAGATGTTATTTTTCTAAAAATGTCTAATTATTTAGTCATAAATCAGCTTTTTTTTTTATTACTGAAATGTCATTTTTTGCGGCTGATTTATAAAATACGCGATTTTCTTGTGCTATTTTTGTGATGAATCCATTTTAAATCCGACGATTTTTGTGAAAAGTCCCATTTTCAGATATGAAAATTTCTTAGAATCACCCACGCACTATAAAAACTAAGTTATCACGTATTCAGTTATCCCAACAAAAAGCACAGAAAATATTCTTTTTCTTTTTCCAAAGGTAGATACTTGGTCCGATAAAGTTCGAAATTTTCCATGATTTTTTCAGAAACTTGTATATTAAAACACTTAAGAAAGTTTCCTATTACAGAGGACAATTCCTCCGTTAAAGTCCGACTTTATACTGTTTTCTCCAAAACTCACGTGATTAAGGCTTCAGACACTTTAGAAAGTCTCCCACGGAAGATAGCTCTTCCTGGTCTTAGTTTCCTTGCGTTGTCAATCGTACTTAAAGTTCAGTAACTTTGAATCCATTATTTTTATCGATAAATAATTAAAATAAACAATTTTTTTCGTCAGAAAGTATTATTTTTTAGCGACTTATTAAGCATTAAGATAACTGAAACATTGATAGAGTTTAAATGAAAATCAAAATACAGCATACTCATAGCCATGAAGATAATCATAGCATTCGGTTTCTTTCTCCCCCCCTTTCAGCTTGCGGTGTCTGTGCTTGCGGTTTTAATTAAGCACACTCTCAGCTAATGTAAACAAATACTTGTTCCCGTTCTGAGTCAGCAATATTTCGATTACGCAATGCCTAGCAGTAGAATGTTTTTTTTTTTTTTTTTTTTTTTTTTTCTTTACTATTTATTTATGAGTATTTACGATGAAGCATGTGGTTCTTCAACTAGATTGTAAAAGTTAGATTTGTTATTTTTATATTTTCAAGAAGCACTTTCATACATAAAAAATAAAATTCAAAGAATAATGTATTATGCGGCAACTGTTGGAAATGCAAAATTAAAAGTTGATAAGAATTGGATTGCGATTTCTGTCTAGATGTGTGCAAGGAAAAAAAAAAGAAAAAGAAAAGAAAGAAAGAAAAAAGATAGTTTTTTTTTTTTTTTTCCAGTGTCTGCCACTATTCAGTTTTATATTATACTTTTTTAATCCGTGGTGAAATCGGAGTTCGCTCATTGTAAACAAGATGACGATGGGGAAAGGAAAAGCGTAGCTTTAAGTATACGATGCGTAGAGTGTAGTAGAAGCAGGCTAAAGCGTAGTTACTACGCCAATTGCGTAGTTGTTGGCAGCCCTACCTTCATCAGGTTTAAAAAAAAAAAAAAAAAAAAAAAAGAGTGCAGTGTGTAACAGATAACACAAATAGCAGACTCAAAGTAGCCCTGATATAGTACTTTGAAAATATAAAGGAAAAATACATATATATTAAGATAATAACAATATTTACAAACCAAATGAAAATTGAAGTTAAAAGCATTTTAAAATACATAAATTAAAATTTTTAAAAGATTTTTTTCACTGATATTTTATAAATATAAAAATGTATTTGTTTCCTTTTAAGTATATATATATACTAGCAGGCAACGCCCGCTTCGCTGGTCCCTATTTTTAAATGAATCACTATAATGAATTCTCCAAATTGCATTAATTTTTATCACATGAAAAAAAAGAGAAACAAAATCTGAGTAGGAAAAATGTCGCACCGGGTTCTCACTGCCTTCGGAAAAAATTCCCAAAATGCTCTAACTCTTATTTCTATTATTTTCCCACTTCGCCCCCCCCCCCTCCTGTCTATCCTAATAATTTTACAAATTTGAAAATATCCGCAATCGATTTGTAAGTATCAAAAACCTCTATGCACCAGTTTTGAACGATATATCTCTATTTTTATTTTTTTACCGCTCTACTCCCCCCCCTCCCAATAATTTTAAAAATTCGAAAATATCCGCAATCGATTTGTAGGTATGGGAAACCTCTATGTACCAATTTTGAATGATCTAACTCTATTTTCTTTTTTTTTTGCCCCTCTGCCCCCCCTTCCCGGCCCTCCTAATAACTTTACACTTTCGAAAAAATCCCCATTCGACTTGCAGGCGTCTAAAACCTATCTGTACCGATTTTGAACGGCCTAACTGTATTTCTATTTGTTTTTGACCATAGCCCCCCCTTCCCGCCCCACCTAATAATTTTAAAAATTTGAAAGTATCCGCAATCGATTTGTAAGTATCGAAAACATCTATATACCAATTTTGAACGATCTAACTCTATTTTTATTTTTTTGCCCCCCCTCTCCCCTCCCCCTTTCCCGGCCCTCCTAATAACTTTACACTTTCGAAAATATCCCCATTCGACTTGCAGGCATCTAAAACCTAACTGTACCAATTTTGAACGGCCTAACTGTATTTCTATTTGTTTTTGCCCCATAGCCCCCCCCCTTGCCGCCCCCCTTCCCGCCCCTCCTAATAATTTTACAAATTCGAAAATATCCGAAATCGATTTGTAAGTATCAAAAACCTCTATGCACCAGTTTTGAACGATATATCTCTATTTTTATTTTTTTACCGCTCTACTCCCCCCCCTCCCAATAATTTTAAAAATTCGAAAATATCCGCAATCGATTTGTAGGTATGGGAAACCTCTATGTACCAATTTTGAATGATCTAACTCTATTTTCTTTTTTTTTTGCCCCTCTGCCCCCCCTTCCCGGCCCTCCTAATAACTTTACACTTTCGAAAAAATCCCCATTCGACTTGCAGGCGTCTAAAACCTATCTGTACCGATTTTGAACGGCCTAACTGTATTTCTATTTGTTTTTGACCATAGCCCCCCCTTCCCGCCCCACCTAATAATTTTAAAAATTTGAAAGTATCCGCAATCGATTTGTAAGTATCGAAAACATCTATATACCAATTTTGAACGATCTAACTCTATTTTTATTTTTTTGCCCCCCCTCTCCCCTCCCCCTTTCCCGGCCCTCCTAATAACTTTACACTTTCGAAAATATCCCCATTCGACTTGCAGGCATCTAAAACCTAACTGTACCAATTTTGAACGGCCTAACTGTATTTCTATTTGTTTTTGCCCCATAGCCCCCCCCCTTGCCGCCCCCCTTCCCGCCCCTCCTAATAATTTTACAAATTCGAAAATATCCGAAATCGATTTGTAGGTATCGAAAACCTCTATATACCAATTTTGAACGATCTAACTCTCTTTTTATTTTTTGCCCCCCCTCTCCCCCCCCTGCTGCCCCACCTGGGGGCTGAATTTCTAAAATTCCAGAAATTGGTTTTTAGATATTTGCATCAGCTATATTTTAGAGCAAAAACTTCACGCATATCTATTTTTTTGTTTGAGATATATAGGATTATGCGAAATCACGTTTTTACGCATGTGAAATCACGTTTTGCCCCCCCGCCCCCCTTAGGGACCGAATTTTGAAAATTCCAGAAATTGTTTTTTTGACATTTGTATTAGCTATATTTTAAAGCAAAAATTTTACGGATATCTGTTTTTTTGTTTGAGATATGAAGGATTTTGTGAAATCACGTTTTGCCCCCCCTCCCCCCCTTGGGGGGCGAATTTTGTAAAATCGCTTCTTAGTGGATGCCTACGTCATATCCGAAATCGATTTGTAGGTATCGAAAACCTCTATATACCAATTTTGAACGATCTAACTCTCTTTTTATTTTTTGCCCCCCCCCCCTCTCCCCCCCCCTGCTGCCCCACCTGGGGGCTGAATTTCTAAAATTCCAGAAATTGGTTTTTAGATATTTGCATCAGCTATATTTTAGAGCAAAAACTTCACGCATATCTATTTTTTTGTTTGAGATATATAGGATTATGCGAAATCAGGTTTTTACGCATGTGAAATCACGTTTTGCCCCCCCGCCCCCCTTGGGGACCAAATTTTGAAAATTCCAGAAATTGGTTTTTTGACATTTGTATTAGCTATATTTTAAAGCAAAAATTTTACGGATATCTGTTTTTTTGTTTGAGATATGAAGGATTTTGTGAAATCACGTTTTGCCTCCCCACCCCCCCTTGGGGGGCGAATTTTGTAAAATCGCTTCTTAGTGGATGCCTACGTCATAGAAAGAACATTGTCACAAAATTTCATGCTTCTAGGTCCAGGGGTTTGGTCTGGGCGTTGATAGATCACCCCCTCACTCACTAACTCACTCAGGAAGTGTTCTTTTATATATATAGATATATATATATAAAGAGAGAGAGAGAGAGAGAGAAAAAGAGAGAAAACAGGAAAAAAATTATAAATATATTTTAACATAGGTGACAAACTTGTTACCTATGTATGTGATTTTGGTGTTACTTTTTGATCACTTGGCAACAATTGTCTCTATGTCGCCCTATTGACATAAACCCTAATGCTGCTATTACACACAAAAACTTTTCACACAATCTTCATTTGAGCCAATTTTTGCTCTAATTTATGGAGGCCGAAATACAAAAGAGGGTTGCAAAAGTTGAGTCAAAGATCGTCCAAAAAAAAAAGGTTTTTAACAGTGTTTAGTACTTGTCAAGGCGCACTATTTATCGCTTTTCTACAGCCTATGCGAAATCTTCTAAGAATGAAAAGAACAGCATGAATGACTTCATGCTGCTGGCACAGTCTTTCTCAGCATGTATAACAAGCTTCCTTTTCATTGGTTTATTATCATAGAAGAAATTGCCTGTATAAACAACTTTTTATGACTAGCCAGAAGAAATTGTTTGTACTTCCAATAATTTGAGTTATTAAAATTGGCTCAACAGTTTGGCGATAATTTGCCATGTGTAACAGAAGCATAAAATAACATACAAAATGAGAATGAGAATATTATATAAATATAACAGCAATATCTTACTGTCTGAGTTTTACGAAACTCTTCCAAGATCTTTAGAGCCATATCGTAGTCTTTTAATAAATGATAAGCCATTGCAAAGCCAATCCATGAAGCTCTTTGCGTTGGCCTTAGTATGAAAAGTTGGTACCTTGTATCCTGTAAACATATACAAAAGATTATATACAAGATATTGATACTTACCATTCGGTTTAGAAAAAAAAAATGCATAATATACATTTACATATTAATTCAAAATGTTTTACATTAATTTATATAACTAAACCTAGGAAAAATCTTCAACATCTTGAATGCCAAAGAGAAAAATTTAACAGCAGCGAGCTGTTTCAGTAGCATTTAGTGTACCATCTTTAGTGCATACAGAAATGAGAGAGAAATGCTCCTATATATAGAGAAGGAATTGGATTTTGATTAACTAATAGAATCATGCAAAATGTGGGAGATTGGACAGAAAGAAATACAGAAGCGATAATTGTGAAAAAATGTAAGAGAAACTAATAAAATGTGGAATGTAAAATTTCCAACAATCAGACAAATGGGGTGCAGGGAAATCACAACAATATTTTTAAGATTCTTATAGATATAAAAAGCTTCAAAGAAATAGAGCTCATGAGTAGTTTTTGGCCTACAAATTATTTTAGTCGTACCAAATTGAAAATAAATTATGGTTTTTCTATCAGCAATGCTTGGAAATAGCTGATTTGTTGGTTTCTTGTTTATAGATGTAATTTATTATATGTTCTTTTAGATAGAATTTAAAACTTTGTTTAGTTTGACCAATGACCAGTGTGATAAACCTCATTGGCAGAAAATACTATAAATACCCAAAGGGCTATACATGCATATCTATAAGATCTTTTAACTGAGAAAAGGTGAGTTAATTGGAAGGCGAAAAAAATGACTGCAAAATCAAACTGTTTGAGAACGTTAACTATGGCATGACTTTGATTTAGAAAATTTGGGCGAAACAATATTGATATAAGAGATCGATTTAGTATACAAAGCATTCAGAAGTTGTAATTTTTGAAATAACTTTAATCCATAATGGAAGGGTTATAACTTCTGGCAATGGCTTTCAGATATTTTTTTTAGATCTTAGCAAAAAAAAATCTGAATATTAAGGGCACGGTTAACAAAAGTGAAGAAAGTTGCCATTTCTTGAGTAGATGGATGACATGAATGTGCATGGGAAGTTAAGAGAGACTGCAAAATTTTTATGTTACACAAAGGCGGAGAAGCCTTTTTCATTATGAGACACAAGGGCATCAATGAAAGGAACTTTTTTTTTCCCTATGTCATATGTGAACTATACAATAATATCTAATTCAAAAATGAAATAGAAAAAAAATTATTCACTTCTCTTTGCTTCTTCAGTATTGTTTTATCCCATTTTCATAAATTAAGTTATGTCATAACTAAAATTCTCAAACAATATGATTTTAATACAATTCTTTTGCCTTCCAATAAATTCATTCTTTCTCAATAAAAAGATCATATAGATATTATTTATAACTATTGAGGTATTTATAATATTTTCTACCAATGTGGTACACTGGTCAAACAATGAAGTTTTAAATTCCATCTAAAAGAACATATAAACTACATTCATAAACAAGAAATCAACAAATTGGCCATTTCCAAAAATTGTTGGCAGAAAAACCATAATTTTCTATTTAATACAGCTAAAATAATTTGCAGGGACAAATCTACTCATAAACTCAATTTTTTTTTATGCCTTTTACATCTATAAAAATCTTTAAAATATTGTTAATTGTGATTTTGATGACCCCTACTTGTCTGATTGTTAGAAATTTTATATTCATTCAACATTTTCGTAATTTCTTTTACATTTTTTCACAATTACTGTTTCTTAATTTCTTATTGGCCAACTCTCCCCATTCTGCGTGATTCCATTGGTTGATCAAAATATAATTTCTTTCCTATATATATATAGCTTCTTTATCATTTCTTTATGCACTGAAGACGGTATGCTAAAATTTACCAAAACAGCTGTCTGCTATTAAATTTTTCTCTTTCATATTCAAGACGGAGATTTTTCTTGGGTTTAGTTATCTAGCACCAAGTCTCTTTTAAAATCAATTTATATAATTACTCTACCAAGGTTGAAGCCAGAAAATTTTTTGGCAGAGGTTCAAGCTTTTGTATATAATACTGAGAATTAACAATGAAGTTTAATTTTTTCAACGAATCAGCAAAATGTCGAGGGTGTTTGGATTCAAACACCCTTTGGCTTAAAACCTTGTGCTTTATATCTTAAATATTTTTATTAATGAAATTGTCGATTCCATTCTTATAGCTCATAAATTATCCATTTTAAACAAGCCACAAAATTAATCATTATAAACAAGCCACCAAAGCTGTTTGTCAATCTGCTATGTGAAAGAATCTATTTCTTTAAATCTTTATTATCTATACATTTGTTATCAATCTCCTTTGTTATATGCTAGCAAATTTCGACCGTTTTACTAGTTGCTATTCTTAAATGAATTTTCAAAAAAAAAAAAAAAAAAAAAATTGAATCACTATTTTTATATCACTTTTTCCATTGAAATATATTGTTAACAACTTTGTAAAATACTTTAATCATATTCAATAATGTTTTACAGTGAAAAAATAATTGAACTGCAAAAACAAATACTGCCAATAATTTCTTTAAACAGCAGCATATTTGACTTATACTATATTAAAGTAATCTATTATCAATTTTCTACAAAATAATGAGGTTATTGACAAAAAAGTATTTCTCTTTTTATTTTAGATCATAATAATGATTCCTTACATATTTTGATGGTTAAGCAGGGCAAAAATATTTTATATATCTAAATATATTACATCTAAAATTAATGGATACTTGAAAATGATTTAGTAAAGCTTTAATAGCTTGTTATTACATAACACCATAAAATTAATTAAAAATAAGTATGTACAAAACTAAAACATGCACACACAAAATAATAATAATAAAATAAAGTGTATTGAATATTTAGCCAAGCCAAATAAAATATTAATAGTGATTAAAAATTCATCAATCCCACTAATTAAGAAGGAGGGGGTGGGGGAGATTCCCATTATATATAACATTGAAAAAGGGGACACCATATTACATAAAACAACATATTTTAACTACAGATGTAGATCACTTCGATTTTAATAAATGTGAATACTTTTTTTTTTTCCCCCAGATCTATTATGTAGCAAGAAGTGTGAATTGATCCAACAATTTTCTCAATCAGTTCCAGAAAGAATTCTAAGATTATTTAGAAATAAGGGGATAGTCAATGTGAATATCAATAACTATACAAAGAGCCAATTCTATAATTCATTCATATTCCACAAAGAAAAATATCTTGTGTATATATTATTGCATGTTTTTTTCCCCCTTGTTTTTGAAGTACCTTTTATTATTATTAATATTACAGTAAGTTTTAAATAACATAACGATTTGGGGGGGGGGGGGGGAGAGAAGAGAATTGAAATGTATAAACAAAAAATTACATACTCTATAGCCTTCCAAGTCCCTCATCTGGATCTGGAGAAGAGACAGATCCCTAAGAATTTGAATATTATCCTGAAAAATTAAAAAAAAAAATAGTGAATACATTAGTACATTTAAACTTTTCTTAAATCTAAAGTTCTTTACACAAATTTTATTCCTATGGGAACCAATTATGTTTGGTGAAAAAGATTATTATACTCCTAGTTTCTATTTAATTTTAGGAAATTTTGCCCATTTTAATATAGAAAGACAATAAAAAATTATTCCATTCAACATTTTGCGTTGTTAGAAATCCAAAGCTGCTAGCAACTAAACCCATTTTTATGTTCTTACTAATTTTTAATAACAGCTTATTAACAATATGCCAAGTTTAACAATTATGGAATTTTTCTTTGCAATACGTGAATTTGATAACCCAATTGATAGCAAAAAAATCAGATGAAAATTTAATGATAAAAATAACGTGTTGAACGCTTTTTTTTTTTTTTTTTTTTTCAGAAAAAGATCATCCTATTTTCAATTAGAAAATATTTTATTTTACATAATTTTTTCATAAACCAGAATTTCTAAAAATAATAATAATAATAATAATAGTAATAAAAAGCTGCACAAACTTTCTTTAACAAATGAAGCTTTTACAATTTATAACTGTATTCTTGATTTAATTATTATTATTACTTATTTATTTTTTTATTTTTTCGGCATAACTGTATTTGTGAGTAATAAATAATTATAACGGTTTCATAATGCAGTCAGTCAGAAAATTTGCATGAAATTAGCAAGTTTCAGAGACACTGACATACAATAAAATCAGTTTTCATAATTTCAGGAACTTATTCAATGATCTTTATACAGATATTTATTACATCACAATTTAGGATATCCCATCAAGATCACCCTAACTCTACACAGCCAAATTGAAATTCCTTGTTTGATATCTGGCTGTGTAGACAGACATAAAAAATACCAAAAGAACTGTATCATTAATCCATAGTTTGAAAAAATTAAAAAGAAAAGTATGACATTATATCGAGTACAAGAGATGGGAAAAAAAAAAAAAAAAAAAAAAAAAAAAAAAAAAAAACATTTATTGAACAAGTGAATATTGGTTTTTGCCGATGTTTGCAGACAAAGATGTCCGCCAGAATGTGAAAAAATTGGTCTATTGTAACTTAGTTACCACAGAAAGTGTATAAAATTGCTTGTCTTCATATTGTGTGTAATTTGGTAAACACTGTACTCCTGCAACAGAGTTCATTTACATTCTTTAATGCAAAAATCAAGGATTATCAAGGACTACATTTAAAAAAGTTCAAGGATCTTTTTTAATGACTCCTACAGAATGATATTAAGCATTTTGACTAAATAGTAGTGATGAAATTTCTATATAATTTAACGGGGATAGTAAATCTTGATGATACTTGTATAATGATTTAATTTAATATATTGACGATGTAATGGTTTTAATTTAATAACATTTTTAACATGTAGCATTTAAATTGTTCCATGGAATTCTGAGCTACTCCTCTAACACCTCAAATGACCCAAAACTGCCTACCTGTGAAAACTCGATACCCACTGATTCAAATTGACGCCAGTTATAATGTGTGCCGAAGATCGCCTCAAATTCAATACGCTTCAAAAGAATTGCTGAAGTCGCCTTTTGTAATGTTTTCCAACAAAAGTTTTTTGTTATATACTTAAATATATGTTCAATAGCTACTCCAAGTATTATTTCTCTATCACCTTTCCTTTCACATAAAAAAAATTGTAAAAAAAAAAAAAAAAGCTTTAAATTTTTTAGGGCATTACAGTGGTGTTACCGCTTTAAATGATATGTTAAAAAAAAAAAAAAAATAATAATAATAATAAAAAAAAAAAAAAGATGAAAAACAACAGAGAGAAACTTATAACATGTACAATATCAAACATTAAAAAACTGAAGTTTTAAATGACTAATACATAATATATAATAGAAACAATTTAATAACAGCTTCTACATATAACGTGTAGTTGTTGCAAGCATCAAATAATTAAAAAATGACATTAAAAAAAAAAAAAAAAAAAAAAAAAACTTATTATTTTACTATATTTTTGTTCAGTTACCCAAACTAGACTCAGATCTAACAGGTTTAAAATAATTATGTTTTGTTGTAGAAGACAAAAAAAAATACTTATATCTATATATATATATATGCACATCTCTAGCTGTACTATACTACAAAATACTTACTTTATCCCATTTTAAAGCATTCCTGTAACATTTAATAGCTTCATCATACTTTCTGTCCGACCTTTGTAGTAGGCCAAATACATGCCAACCTTTCAAAACATTAAGGAATTTTTTTTTTCCCCAATAGGAAAATTTAAAAAATAGGTAGAACAGAAAAAAGTAAAAACAAGTAAAAGTTATAAAAATTAATTTACAAAATAATAAGAAACTTTTTTTATTCTTAAATACATTTAATAAGTAATAATACATAACATGATAGGTTAGGTACACAAAAATGTTTGAAGAGGTCAAATTATTTTTTATTTGTTTATTTAATAACTAGCTGTACCCTGCGTGCGTTGCTATGCCACTAACTAAAATAAATTTGAAGGAAAGACATTACACAAATATTCAATTTATTTTGAGTCATTTTATTAATTTTTTCCATATCGAAAAAATTGTTACATTGCAGCATTTCTTTTCAATTCGATATTTATTGAAGTGCTGTGGGATACACAATATTTCTTGTTTTTCCATTTGGTGCATAAACGAATAAATCAGAAGGTTTTCCGACGCGTGAGCAGGCCACATAGAGCTGCCCATGTGAGAAGCATGGATTCTCCAAATTTAATCCACACACTTCCAACGATTGTCCTTGTGCTTTGTTGATAGTCATTGCGAAACCGAATCGCACTGGGAACTGCAAACGTTTGAATTCGAATGGCATATCTATCGGGATCATTGGGATACGTGGCAACAGATTTAATATCTTCTTTCAAATTTTTGATTTTTTCAATTTTTTTTTTTTTCCCTAAACCATCCCTGACCTATAAGGAAAAAAACAAAAAAGAATGATCGAAATCGGTCAAGTCGTTTAAGATTTTATAAAGGACGAGACAAACATTCATTTTTATATATATAGATTAATTTTTTTTCTAATTTTTATTATTTATCACGCGAAATAAAAAATATTTTATTTCCGGAAAAAAATAAATAAACATGAATTTTGTTTATTTTGGCATCAAATCTATTTTTTTTTTTTTTTCATTTTAAAGTTAAAATGGAGTTTTTATTTAATATCTTCTTTCAAATTTTTGATTTTTTCAATTTTTTTTTTCCCTAAACCATCTCTGACCTATAAGGAAAAAAACAAAAAAAGAATGATCAAAATCAGTCAAGTCGTTTACGATTTTATAAAGGACATAGAGACAAACATTCATTTTTATATATATAGAGTAATTTTTTTTCTAATTTTTATTATTTATCACGCGAAATAAAAAATATTTTATTTCCAGAAAAAATAAATAAACGTGAATTTTGTTTATTTTGGCATCAAATCTATTTTTCTTTTTTTTTCATTTTAAAGTTAAAATGGAGTTTTTATTTAATATCTTCTTTCAAATTTTTGATTTTTTCAATTTTTTTTTCCCTAAACCATTCCTGACCTATAAGGAAAAAAACAAAAAAATAATGATCGAAATCGGTCAAGTCGTTTACGATTTTATAAAGGACATAACATTCATTTTTATATGTATATTTATGTTTATTTAATAATTGCATCCTCGTGGTGAGGATTTGCATATTAAAGGGTTAAATTGACTTAAAAATACTTTCTAGCACAAGAATTTCTGGACTCTTTTTTTTTTTTTTTAAATTCCACACTCAACTTACCGTAGGTAATGAAAGTATTGTATTCGATCTGAAAATTCGATAATGAGTTTTCACCTGATTTACATGTTTTAATGTCTCCAGAGTCCAAAAAAGTAGTTTTTGGCAATTGGTCATTGTGTGTGTGTATGTATGTGTGTGGGGAATCTTCTGACTAAAATATCTCCGAAACTAATAAAGATTGAACTACAAAACTTCAGGATTGAAACAGGTCTGATGTACAGATAAATTTTTCAAATTTTGGTGAAAATTGAAAAACCAGAAGTGGGACATCAGAAACCAGTCATTTTATTAATTTTTTCCATATCGAAAAAATTGTTACATTGCAGCATTTCTTTTCAATTTGATATTTATTGAAGTGCTGTGGGATACACAATATTTCTTGTTTTTCCATTTGGTGCATAAACGAATAAATCAGAAGGTTTTCCGACGCGTGAGCAGGCCACATAGAGCTGCCCATGTGAGAAGCATAGATTCTCCAAATTTAATCCACACACTTCCAACGATTGTCCTTGTGCTTTGTTGATAGTCATTGCGAAACCGAATCGCACTGGGAACTGCAAACGTTTGAATTCGAATGGCTATCTATCGGGATCATTGGGATACGTGGCAACAGTATGTCTTCACCTTTGAATTTACCAGTCAAAATTGTTGCCTCGATAACATTGTTCATCATTTTCTTGACTGAGAGTCTGGTTCTGTTGCAAAGTCTTGGTGGATTTAATCAATTAATCAGTATCAATTAAAACTAAGAATTTTGTTTTACTGTAGAAAAGAAAAGTAAGTATTACTCTCTAGGGATGAAACGGATATCCGGTAACTATCCGGTATCCGGCCTATCCGGCTGAGTTTTAAATATCCGGCGGGGTACCGGATATCAGCACACCGGATACGGATATCCGGCAATTTCAAGCCGGATATCCGACGGATATCCGAAGGAGAAAATTCAAGCTTAAACTCCCATCAGATGAAAATTTTGCGACAATTTTTTAATTTTTTTTAAATCAGTTGTAGCTCCAGAAGGGTTTTTTTTTTTTTTTTTTTAAGTTAGCTTCTGCGAAAATCGATTTTGGATTCATTAGCAAACAAATTTAGCCAAAAGTAGCTTCATGTCTAAGAAATATAGAAGCCCTATTTTAATTTTGTACAGTTAGCTAGGTTTTTCTTCCAGAGTGATCTATAACATTCCCCCTAATCTTCCCCATAACATTAAAACGAACTGTTCATTGTTGTTCCTGAACAAATGATATTTATTCTCTGCAGTTGCAGTATATATATAACTCTGTTTTCATGTCTTTTGCTAATATGTTGTTAGATTGTTTAGTAATATTGTTAGTCTTCGATGTTAAAGTTGTTAGATTGATTCGAGAATGAGTCAAATAACGTGTATTTATTGACTAGAACCTGTTTATTTACAACCCAGTTTTCCATACACAATAAGCTGTTGTTTTTGTGACCATATATTTATACTAGCAGAAACCATTACTTGCGCCATCTATCTATTCGATTTGGATTTTTTTAAAAACCCTCCATTTTATATAAATTTGCATTTTTAGTGGAATATCTTGCTAAAGCACCTGAATTTAGAATTCCCTGTTGCGTTGCTTAGATATATCCCAAAAAATTAAAATTACTTCAAATAAAAGAACATATTTAAATTTTCAGAAAGTCTGTACTTTCACTTTCATATTGTTCATAAAAAAAAAAAAAAAAAAAAAAAAATTCAGTTATTTAAAGTTTTTGATTTTGTACTGCACAAAAACTTCACTTACTTAAAGAATTTTAATAACTAATGTAAATTTTTCTTTCTTATCTGTACAGAATATAAAATAAGTAAAACGTATAAATTCATTTTGAATTATTACCTTCTTCTATATTAAATTGAAGGAAGTATTGGATTTGTGAAAATTTTCAACTTCCAGTTTTCGGTGGATTTTGAGGGAACCAAAACACAATTTGACCATTTTTGGAAAATGTCTATCTGACAAAAATTTTGTGCAGTTCAAGAGTTAATGCACATAATTTCATATAAATTTATACATAATTGCATCTTACCCCCCCCCCCCCCAAAAAAAAAAAAAAAAAAAGTGCCCATCAACTTTTGGTGTTAATCACTCAACAGATGGAGCTGCTATATTGTGATTTCTCCCATTTAAAGGAAGACTATATCTCAGCTTATACTGTGTATAATTAAAAAAATAAACTAAGTGTGTCACAGGGAGGGCTATATTATGAAACATGTTCATTCAATTTCTGTGCATAACGGCCAATAGGTGATGCTGCTATGCTGCAATTTTCCCGTGAATGGGAAGTTATATCTCAGATTCATTCATGTATAATTGCTATAAATTTAGTATGGGAAAGGGTCATTTTTATAAAACATCATGTTGATTCAATTTTGGTGCGTATTGGTCGATAGGTGGCTATATTATGCTGCAATTTACTCTGTGAATAGAAAGGCTAAATCTCAACATCTATAAAATTTAAGAGATAAACAAGATAAAAATAATATGAGAATAAAAGTTGGCTTAATTTGGGTGTATATCGACCAACAGGTGGCGCAGCTGTTCCTCACCTTCTGTGATTCTCCACATGGCTACATCTCAAAATTTTTTGATTAAAATTGCACTAAACTCAATATCTAAAATCTTTATTGTAAGCAGGTATGATTGTTTCTTCTGCATGTTAAACAGCATGTAGTGTTGTTATATAGAGATATAGAAGAAAGTTTTGTGATGACCATAACATACTAGTTTGAAGCTTTTAGTTTATTTATTTATTTATTTATTTTCTTCTTTCTTTTATGTTTTCTTATGAATGTCTCAAAAGAAAGTATTGGATTCATAAAAATTTTCAACTTCTGGTTTTTGATGGATTTACACATTTTAAGAAGTCCAGAACCTGGTTTGACCAGTTTTAAAAAAATGTCTGTGTGTGTATGTGACAAAAATTCTGTTCAACTGTACCTCCGGAACTACTCCGTACTACAATTACATATAAATTTATGTGAAGTTGCACCATGACATAAATCAGTGCCTACCAACTTTTGGTGCAAATGGCTCAACAGGTGTTGCTGCCATACTGCGATTTCTGCAACTTAGAGGAAGGCTATATCTCAGAAACTACTGCACAGAATTTCATATAAATATATATGTACATGTAACTTGGCATATATTAGTGCCTGTCAAATTTTGGTGCCAATCGCTCTACAGGTGGTGCTGTTATACAGTGCTTTCTGCAATTTAGGGAAGGCTATATTTTTAGGTTCTATTTCATGCAACTACACAAAACTTCATGTTGGAAAGGCATGAGAAATTATGATGGTTCAGTTTGGGTGCATGTTGGCCAGTAGGTGGCTCTGCAATACAGAAATTTCCCCCCAAAAGGGGAAGGCTATATCTCTTATTCTATTGTGTATAATTGCATAGAACATGGTATGTGAGAGAACCAGCTATTGTGAAACACTATTGTGATTTATTTTAGGTGTATATCAGCCAACAGGTGGCAATACTGCACTACAATTTACCCAATGAATAGGCTAAGTTAATCCCAACTTCTATGACATATGTGCATGAAACTTGATATATATGACAACCATTATGAAAGCAAATGTTGACCTTATTTATGTATATATTAGCCGACAGGTGGAGCTTCTATTATGATTTTTCACAAGCGTATATCTCAGCATCTGTTGATTAAAATTGCATGAACTCCGTTTGTAAAATATTTATTGTGAGAAGCTATGGTTAAACTTTTATACGATTTAAACCGTAAGTGGCGCTGTTATATAGAATTATGTAGAAGAAAGTTTTGCGATGGCCACAACATTTTTGTTTTCATGTGAAAATAACCTTCAACTGTGATTATATTAGTAAAATATTTTATTTCATTTTTTTAATAATAGTATTGTAAAAAATATGTAAATAATAAGTTTTAGTTTTGTAACGAAACCTATCTTTTTGTGATAGTGATTTTCACCAAAAATTGCAAGTGTAGGAATGAGTATGTTAGGCTTAAAATTTTATTCTTTATGGCAATATTGCACAAATAAATAGAATATTAAATAAATATGTTTAAATAAATTATATTTAAAATGTTTTTAAAAGAATAGTATATGAAATATGTTTATATTTTATTGTTTTAAATTAAAGAAAAAGAAAAGAAATATACAACACAACAAAAAACAAAACTAATGCCGGATATCCGACGGATATCCGGTCCGGATATCCGTATCCGGCAGGCAGAAGAGCTCCGGATATCCGATATCCGGTATCCGGCAAAATCACTATCCGTTTCATCCCTACTACTCTCTCTATGAAAATATTTATTTACACGCGAATATTTTCATAGTATATTAATTTTTTTTCTAATTTTTATTATTTATCAAGCGAAATAAAAAATATTTTATTTCCGGAAAAAAATAAATAAACGTGAATTTTGTTTATTTTGGCATCAAATCTATTTTTCTTTTTTTTTCATTTTAAAGTTAAAATGGAGTTTTTATTTAATATCTTCTTTCAAATTTTTGATTTTTTCAATTTTTTTTTTTTTCCCTAAACCATCCCTGACCTATAAGGAAAAAAACAAAAAAGAATGATCGAAATCGGTCAAGTCGATTACGATTTTATAAAGGACGAGACAAACATTAATTTTTATATATATATAGATTAATTTTTTTTCTAATTTTTGTTATTTATCACGCGAAATAAAAAATATTTTATTTCCGGAAAAAAATAAATAAACATGAATTTTGTTTATTTTGGCATCAAATCTATTTTTCTTTTTTTTCATTTTAAAGTTAAAATGGAGTTTTTATTTAATATCTTCTTTCAAATTTTTGATTTTTTCAATTTTTTTTTCCCTAAACCATCTCTGACCTATAAGGAAAAAAACAAAAAAAGAATGATCGAAATCAGTCAAGTCGTTTACGATTTTATAAAGGACATAGAGACAAACATTCATTTATATATATATAGATTAATTTTTTTTCTAATTTTTATTATTTATCACGCGAAATAAAAAATATTTTATTTCCAGAAAAAAATAAATAAACGTGAATTTTGTTTATTTTGGCATCAAATCTATTTTTCTTTTTTTTCATTTTAAAGTTAAAATGGAGTTTTTATTTAATATCTTCTTTCAAATTTTTGATTTTTTCAATTTTTTTTTTTTTCCCTAAACCATTCCTGACCTATAAGGAAAAAAACAAAAAAATAATGATCGAAATCGGTCAAGTCGTTTACGATTTTATAAAGGACATAACATTCATTTTTATATGTATATTTATGTTTATTTAATAATTGCATCCTCGTGGTGAGGATTTGCATATTAAAGGGTTAAATTGACTTAAAAATACTTTCTAGCACAAGAATTTCTGGACTCTTTTTTTTTTTTTTTTTTAATTCCATACTCAACTTACCGTAGGTAATGAAAGTATTGTATTCGATAATGAGTTTTCACCAGACTTACATGTTTTAATGTCTCCAGAGTCCAAAAAAGTAGTTTTTGGCAATTGGTCATTGTGTGTGTGTATATAAGTATGTATGTGTGTGGGGAATCTTCTGACTAAAATATCTCCGAAACTAATAAAGATTGAACTACAAAACTTCAGGATTGAGACAGGTCTGATGTACAGATAAATTTTTCAAATTTTGGTGAAAATTGAAAAACCAGAAGTGGGACATCAGAAACCAGAAGTGGTACCATAAGTCTGTATCTCAAAAACAGCTCTAACGATTTTCTTCTAAGTTGCTATATAAACACTCTATTAGATGTCCTTTCGAATGATATACATAATTGGTTGGTTCAGAAAAATTGATCGGCGTCCTGTATAAATAGCTCCACTTCAGGCCTCGCAAGTGTGTTCCTTTAAAAATGGCAGAATGGATTTTTTTCAAACCTTGCCATATTAACTGCCTTTTAAAAATATTTTTGCACGTAATTATTGTTTTCCAGTCAATAATTGAGTATGCCAAGTTTTGACAAAAGCCGGTATCTCAAAAACGGCTCTAATGATTTTCTTGAAAATTGTTACATAAATACATTTTAGATAGCCTTTCTTATTAAAGGAAAATTAACAGTCATCCTGATTAGGTAGATCAGTCTTAGATGTCGAAAATTAATGTTTCGAAAAATGGCTAAACCGATTTTTTCCTTCTTACTATTTTTAAATTTGCTATGTAAATCTATTTTATGTATCTTTACATGTGTATAAGCTTTTTCTTACCAAAAATTTTTAGATGCCTAATTTGTTAGGTCAATTTTATGTCTTCTGATCATATTATCTCCAAAAAATGCAAATAATACATGTAATAGTAAGTAATGGAAGTTACGTGGTTGTTTCATATCAGATTTTTTTGTGTGTGTGTGTGTGTGTGCGTGTGTTTAACCCTTTACAGTGCACTAACCTTTAAAGTTGGAATTTCAACAAAAAAAAGTTGCAGGCTATCTACTTAGGTCTAAAGGAGTACACAGGTATAATTTTGTAAAGATAATACTTGCCGTTTTGAATCTGTGGGTGTTCCATCAGCGGGAACACTGAACCACTAGAGCTCTGAAAAGTGCATCTAAGAGCATCGCAGTGAAGTGCGTAAATGAGTAGAAGATTTTGCATATGAATTAAAAAACACTGTATTATACCTGTGTAGTAGATTTAGCATGACCCTTGGTGCATCACGAGGAGGCCTGCTACTCTACAATCCATCACCCCCCCCCCCCCCCCCCTAGAAAAAAATCTTGGTCATATGATTTTTTATGAAATAATTTGATATTTACAGTTAGTATACATATATACAAGTCCTTTGTACAAAAATATTTACAATTAGTCTATTTTTTAGCTTCATGAAATTTTTGGAAGCACGTCACACTCTTTTGGTAGAAGCAGAAACCAACATTGCAGATTTTTCACATGAAACTAGTTTTGTGCATTTTTTTTTTAACAACCAACCCTCCCTTGCAGCATCTGATAGCTTGATGTCATTTCCTCCAAACAGAGGAAAACTGAGCACGTAAACACAGCTGTCTTCTCTCATCATTGCTTTCGGATGCATAATATGAAAAGCGCTAGTGTCACAGTGTTCCAGGAGATGGAACACCTTATTTTATTCAATGATTCCTCGTATGTTTCCTGTATAAAAAAATTAATAATATAGAATAAATAATTTAGAGTACAGCCAACGATATAACATAGAAATTTTTTTTCAAGCAATCATTTTTGTATCACAAAAAAATAAACAAAATTTCTTGTAAATACAAGGCTTTAAAATAACGCGTTTTAGCTAAATATCATGGATTGCCTTGTGTAGTGGTGCCATCTATATGTGAAAAGGAAAGTTCAAAGTAAGAAACAAACCTATTTTTATGCATTTGTAAGTGAATATAACGGTTGGAGAAGCTAGCGAAGTTAGGTGTTCCATGTAGTGGAACACTGAACGGCAAAGGGTTAAAAGGGTGATCCTTTATAATGCAATTCTAGAGATATGCTAAAGACTCATTTCGGGGATCAGATTTGTAAAAAAAAAAAAAAAATCACTCACTCACAAAAATGATCAGATCTTGGGAGCAACTTTTCTGATCTTTAAATTTTAAAATTCATCCACACTTTTAATGCATGCAGTACAAATTTCTTAAATGAAACTTATTTCTTTAAAATACAGTGTGTACAAATAAGAACGTAATCTGCAAAATAAGATTATGTTTATTTACAAAAAAGATAAGACACAAGCAATCATAATATAAAACAAGTAAAATCTTAAGATTTTCATTACAACTGCATGAAATACATTTTTGTGGACAGCGAATATACAGAAAAAATTTTTAACATATTTTTTAATTTCCAAAGTATTTTGTTATCAAATGAAAAAAAAAACTTGCTATTAATTAGCCTTTTAAAAAATTAAAATTTTAAATTACAATAATAATGACAATTAGCATTGCAAATTATTGAGTTATTATCACAGAATGCAGATAATAAGTACTTTATTATAAGTAATTATTCTGCCTGTCTAGGGCATAGCATAAAATCCCAACTATAAGCCCCCTCCCTACTTTTAAGCGATTTTGAATTTTTCCCATAATCCTAAAAAAACATATAAGCCCTCCTCTCCTCCCATTTTTCATTTTGAGCAAAAAATTAATTTCTGAAATCTTATGTATATTTAATGATTCTAAATAAATTTTTTCTTTAAAATAATTTTTACAGCAAAAATTATTAATTCCCTTCTTCTCCATTTGTTTTAACAAAATAATAATAAAGTGGGAATGAGAACTATGGTATAGCTCTATATTGAAATTGTAAACCTATTTTTCAATAGATAGCAGCACTAGTCTTTCTTTCAGAAAATGTTCTTATAGGCTTCTACAATATTCATTAAAACAATAGTTGAATATATAAATAAATTTTTCTTTATTTACCTTTCATAGTATACTAAATAATAGAGTTAACGAAGATTGCATTTTTTAAATATTACTAGCTTCTCTCTTAATTTAATTATTTCAATTATAAAGATTGATGAAGCAAAAGACAATCTCTGCATTAGTGAAACAAGTCTTGTTTACTTTTATTATCAAAATTAAAAGCTTCCTTGAATGTATATATTTTAAATTAATTATTGTATTGATGTAATAATTTATTATATCAATACAATAATTAATTTGTAATGTGCATGTTTGATTATTATCTGGATTTCCTTATTAAATAGCTTCATGTACCAATAGATGGCGCCAACATGCAATTTGTCATTTGTTCTTTTTTTAAGAAATGTTATGTTTAACAAAACATATAAAATGAGTTTTATGCATTCATATTTACCTAAATATATACTCTTATTAATTTATACACTCTAAATTAGTTAATAGTTCCTTTACTACAGACTGTAAGTTGCTCCAGAGAAACACAGTAAAGCTCAACTAGATTTAAGCCCAGGAAAGCCTCAACCGTTGCACAACAAGTGTCTCCTCGGTGACCCAATGAAGCTCAGCTAAAATTCAGAATTTACGTTTTCAGACTGTTTCATCTATATTAACTGTAACTGTAATATGTTTTTATTTGTACATATAATTCAACTGTTACAAAACTTGTAAATAAAAAATGGCTGAGATTGTCCTGATAAGCAGGGCTTAAAGCTTTGACAAGATGTAATTTTTAATGGTTTTAATTAAATTATCTTTTTATACGTGTTTTAAAGTGTATTTTTTATCAAATTTGTGGTTCGCTACGATGACACGCATTTTTGGATGTCACTATATGAGATATGATTTTATATAAATTAGTTAATGTTTGATAAACTTGAAGATTTACCTTAACAATAGAAAAATCAGTCTTTAATTTTTTTATTCATCTTTCATATTAACCATATGAAACAATTAATTTAAATTAATAATAAAATAGATTTTTTTTATTTCTATAACTTACATTCAATTCTGGATTAGATAATATTAGTTTTATTCTCTGGTGATAGATGGTGCTACTCCAACTTTTTTTAAAAGAAATTTCTAATAATCTCGATTATAAGCTTCCTTCCTATTTTTTCCTGATTTTCATATGAAAAACGGGGGACTTATAATCGGGATTTTACAATCAAAACTGGAGTTTCTACACAAGTCAGGTTTAATAAACCAAAATTTGACAAAATAAATTTTGTCTAATTAAAACCTATGAAATTTAAACCTAAAACAACTTTCACCCAAAATAATTGAACTTAAAATCAATATTTAAGAAAAATTAGCTTATTAAGGCTATTACAAAACATTTTCTATCATCATTCCATATAATACATAACCCATATTGTACCAAGCATTGAAAAAATATTTTTTTCTTTATAAAATCTTAAATATGTTTCTTTAAGCCTATGTATACACACAAAATCAAAAAACTTACAAACCTTTCATTAGCTTAATCGGTACAGGCTGTCTTAAAAATAGGACAATGGTTTAGGACAGTCGGAAATATAAGAAAAACAGACCATCTATATATATATATATATATATATATATATATATATATATAATTATTTTACCAGAACGAAAGTGTAGAATATTACCTAAATAAATTTATATGTCCATTATTCTTGAACGTAAAACCTTTTTGAGTAATAATGTGTTCAGAAAATGTAATGAATAAATCTTCAAAAATCATCATTTTAAAAATTAAAAAATATATATATTAAATATTAATTTAAACTAACAATAAAGACACATATGTATTTATTGGACTTTTAAATAATATATCGCCTTTAATTTGAATTAAAATATTCAAAAGAATTTATATAAATACCACTTATGCATGATGCCCTATTTTTAGGATGATGGTGAAATGTGGGTTAATGTATAAAAAAAATTTATCATAATTTCTCATAATAAAACTTTCACATATGCAGTTTTGTACAATTTTAATCAATAGATCTAGATATAGTCATGTGGAAATTGCCAGAAGATGAGTTATAACAAGGCAACATGTCGGCTGACATACACCAAAATTAATTCAGTATTCGTTTCATACTGACTATTTTGCTTGTCAAGTTTACTGCATTTATATGCTATAGAAGCTTAGATATAGCCTTCCCTTAAATAGGAGTCATCGCAGTACAGAAGCACTACCTGCTGAGTGATTTCCACCAATTTATGTCAATGTGAAATTCAATATCAACTTTTATGAAATTCTGCACATTGATTCTTGAGCTAGAGCTGTCACAAATTTTTTATCAAGAGAGATGCATGATCTCTGATAATTTGTAAATCCATTAAAAAAAAGTCGAAATGCTATGAATCCATTACCTTCTTATATTGAATATAGACAAATGCAATAATGCCCATAATTTGGTACTGTTAATATAACAGTCATTAAAAAATAGTTCATAAGCATAATTATAAGAAACAAATAAACAACCTTACTTCGGCTTCATTTTTCAGCAAAAAGCTTTTCTGGGGAGGATCCTCCCCCTTTTTCAATTGCAGTAGTGTCTTCTGGCACGGCTCTTTTATAGCATCGTTTCTCTTGTGTAGCAGGCAGCGCCACTGCGGATCTATTCTTGCCGATTCGTGGTCATTAACGGCGCAGTCGTCATTAGCGATTTCAACGCTTTCGCGGAAAAAAGCATATGTGGGATTATTAAAATTAGTATAAATATTGTTGTTGAACATAATCATTAGTACTTTAATGTATTTATAACATTAAATTTATAACATTAAATTTTATTAATTGTGTATAAATTTTTTCCGGTATTGCATACTTTTTTTACCTGTTTAACGGGCTCCGTTTTCGAAGGTTTTCATGCGCGTTTTCTCAATTGTTTAGGGTTGTCATTCCGTAAGTTAACTATAATTTAATTACCTTTTCGCTTCTTAAATGTACATAAAAGTAACAGCGGACTTTTTTACCATGTATAATCCTTTTTCCTTTTATAGATTAACGCGTTCGACTAAACTTGTTAATAATTTAAAAAATCGTTTCCGATATCGCGTACCTTCCCTTATTATTCTGTGGTTTCTCTTTTAGAGGTTTTATAGGTTTTTTTTTTTTTTTTTGACAGTATTCGATCTTCTTGACGTTTATAACGGTTTCTGTTGATATTAAACTCCGTTTTTTACCGTAATATGTCAACTTTGTTTGAGGATTTGATAAGCCGTTACTTTTTGACAGTATTAATTATCGTTTTTTAAGGTTCACTTTAACGTTTTTTTTTTTTTTTCCTCCCCGTTTTTCATTAACATGGATTTTAATAACATTTATTTAAAATTGAAAAAACTAAATAAAAAACAAGTTAAAACGGAAGAGAGTATAAATTTTTTACAGGATTGTAAAAACTTTAATATTATACCGAAAGTCTTTAGAGTTAAAAATAAAACCCTTAAAAAAAATTTTCCGCGTGAAGTCCGTTATTTCGAAAAACACGTTTTAAATAAGGCAATTAGACACAGAAAATCAGACTTTTACAAAAGTGCCGATGTTATTAATGAAATCGACCATAACCTCCAAAAAAAATTGTAGTTCCATTGAATATAATGTCATGAAAAATAAAATCGAAACCTTTAGAGAGATCGAACGAAATATTGCCATTAAAAGACATAATAATAAACTAAGAAACTGGATTAACAAAGATTTTTAAAAAAATAAAACAGTAAAAGAACAACCATACATTAACTTATCAAACTACAAAACTAATAGCCACGAAGACGCACTACTTAAACTCGGACCAAAGTTTGTTCTTGACCAGCCAATTAATTAAAAAGACAGCATTGCTAAAATAGAAACCGCTATTGATAAAATCCCCCCACAAAATAAAAACCAAATTAGAAATGTGGCTTATAATGAACTGACAAGGAATACTAAAAACAAAAACGTTAACTGTGCTGATTTTAAAACTCTAAAACAAATTAAGAGCAATGAACAAATTACTTGCACCCTTACTGACAAAACCCGCAAAATTGCCATTTTGGATCGTATAGACTATAATGATAAAATGAATGAAGTTATTAAAGAAATAGGAACCACCATCATTAAAAATGACCCTAATAAAAAACTTATTGATAAAGTTAATAACTTGATAAAACAGAGTAACTGGCCAGATAACAACACCCCCGTAGTTTATAATTTCGCTCCTAACACCCCACGCCTTTTCGGACGTTTTAAAGACCCACCCAAATTCCGACCGATTGTGAATAAAAAAGATGGTCCCACTTATTCACTCGAAAAATATATGACCCATATTTACCGTAACCTGTTGCCCCCCTCTAATCATAGCCTTAACTCAACAGAAGACTTTATCAAACGTATTAATGATTTAGAAATTAATAATAACCAAAAATTTATCAGCTTTGACGTTGTCAATTTGTTTCCGTCTATCAATATGAACGAAATCTGTGATAAAATTAATCAAGCAATAGAAAGTCAATATGAAAAAACCGTCGCGAACACGTTAATTGCTGCTAGTAACCTTATCTTACGCGAAAGTTATTTTAAATTTAATAATGTTATATATAAACAAAATATGGGAGTGCCAATGGGGTCCCCAATATCAGGAATAATAGCCGAGTTCAAATTAAGGATGCTTGAGGATAATATTTTTGAAGTAATGAAAGATAAAATTATGTTTTGGGTCAGGTACGTGGACGATGTTTTTGCCGTTATTCAGGACGATCAAAATATAAACGAAATACTCGATAAACTTAATCTGCTTGACGATAATATTAAATTTACTTACGAATCTGAACAAAACCACGAGATAAATTACTTGGATGTTAAAATTAAACGCGAAAATAATAAAATAAGAACTACCGTTTACAGGAAACTAATGGCCAGTAACGAAATCGTCGATATCCGAAGTAAAACACCTTTTAGATATAAAATTAACACAATCCGCAGTTATGTTAATCGCGCTATACTTGTATGTAATAATAAAAATGATTTGAATAAAGAACTTAAGTTTATTAAAAATTTGGCCATTGAAGCCGGATATTCAAAATTTATTGTTGAAAAACTCTATAAAAAAAGAACAAAGCAGCTAAATCATATCCCAAACCAGCAAAAAAGACAACAAAAATATACGTACTCCATTCCATATAACCAGGGAACCTCTGATAAAATAAAAAATACTGCCCATAAATTCAATATAAATATCCCGATCAAGCCGAACCCTAACATTTTCCAGATCATTAGAAACGCCAAGGATATTGTTCCCCCCCTTGAGACCGCCGGTGTTTATAAAATTCCCATCGAATATCCAGACCAAAGAAAAGGAAGCTATATAGGAGTTACCAAGAGAAAAATTAAGACCCGTCTTAAAGTGCACAAAAGTGATATAAAATTTGCCCGTTCCAATACCGCGCTAGCCAAAGCATTTTGTGAAAGTGAAATAAAAGTCTATTTTAATAGCGTTGAAAAAATAGCCAATTTTAATAATCCCACATATGCTTTTTTCCGCGAAAGCGTTGAAATCGCTAATGACGACTGCGCCGTTAATGACCACGAATCGGCAAGAATAGATCTGCAGTGGCGCTGCCTGCTACAAGAGAAACGATGCTATAAAAGAGCCGTGCCAAAAGACACTACTGCAATTGAAAAAGGGGGAGGATCCTCCCCAGAAAAGCTTTTTGCTGAAAAATGAAGCCGAAGTAAGGTTGTTTATTTGTTTCTTATAATTATGTTTGTGCTTCGTCTTGAATTTAAATTAAAGTTCATAAGCATATTTCTAATACAGTGAAACCCCAATCTATCATTTCCACATCCATTGTTTTCCCCCATTGATCATTTTATTTCTATGGTCCCTGCACAAACTGCATTTAAATAATGTTAACGAAACCGGCATGTATCATTGTAAAATTTTTCTTCTGACCAAAATGAAATTGAAAAGCGATTCTATATGGCATTCAAACTGGAATTACTTCTTTTATCCTAAAATAACTCTTTTCCTCCTCCACGGAGAAACAAAATTGTGATGGAATGTCTCCGGACACCTTCTCAAATGTGAGTTCCAGACCGTCGCCATTTGCCCATTTTGTAGCACTAGTGCAATGTAAAACCCAACCAATCTCAACTGTTCAACCTTATGTTGTTTTAGGTGAAGAACAGAGACAGTGCAGATATTGTAACATGTGTTTATGAATTACAGTATATGGATTGTTTGTTGTTGCTTGGAGAATAAGTTATTCTACTTTGTGTGAAGAGGAGAATGGATGCATACAGTATACTATTACATTTTTTCCCCATTCCTGAGGTTAAACCTACGCTGGTGCCAAGTGAGTCTGATGTAATTACAGCATTTGAAAATGCAAATTTTTTTTATATGCACATGAAATTACAGAAAAAGACCAAAAAATGTTGTAAATATGGAAAATCCTTATTTAATTTATAAAATTAACAAAAAAAAAAAAAAAAACCCAACATAAAATTACTGATTTTTAAAAATAAATATCACTTAATTTTCTACAACTTTGATTTATTTCTTTGATAGTTTGTGAAGTAACAAATTAGTTTTTATTAGTAGTATACTATATATATTGCGCGTATTATTCCATAAAAATTGTATATTCGTGTTTTGACTTTAACCCGCATTCATCGTTTTCCCACTTTTATTGTTTTTTTTTTTGTTTTTTTTTCACGCACCCCATGAAAAATGATGGATCGAGGTTCTACTGTATTATTGTAATCCTTTTCTTTCATGAAAAGATAATGTGCTAATATTTTCTTTTATGAATGTAAATCTTCATCTCAAAACATTCACTGAAATATTAATGTACAAGTTTGTTAAAAGTGCAAGAACATGCAACCATTTAACCAGTTTTTGACTAATATGTCAAGAAATAATAAACACAGGGTGACTAGCATTCAAATTTTTCTAAATTCCCTGACTATTTTTTGAGATTTTCCCATATTTTTCCCTGACTCTTACTGATTGTTTCCCACGAAAATTTCACAACATTGAAAACACTGGGTGAAAATTTTCGTGATTCAAAATAGCATTAACAATTTAATGATTAATATAGCTTATTTTCACAAAAATTTTCAAAATTCCCTGACTTGTCCAGATTGTCTAAATACTCTAATTTTTCCCTGATTCTTTCATTTTCCCTGACTACAAGCCACCTTGTAATCAGGGTCTGATTAACACACAGGCTGACTAGACTATCTTCATGAGAATATTACTTCTGAAAGAAAAAAAAAGTTTTACGAGGTAATATTTTACTCAAATATGAATTTTTGAGTGAAATAGTAGGAAAATTTGGGTGAAATATTAGGAGGCTTTCAATTTGTCACATAGAGGAGACATTAGTCAGTTGAATGAATCTATCAATTCAGAATGCAGGACACAGATATTTTCTTTCCTACTTCTCTTTTTCTACTTTATCTACAAAATCGTTAATTACTCAATGTTTGGAAAGTCGAGTGGAGTCACTCCAAATTTTTTTTCTAAATGAGATGTTCAAAATGTTCTCTAATAACAGCCATAAGATAATACAATCTATTTATAGCTGCCAAATATCTGAAATCATAGCAGGAGTTATAATATTTCTTTATAAATTGTTTAAATTCACCATTAATTTCACAATATTTCCTACTCATATCTTTTTGCTTGAGGAAATCACATCAAATTAAATCTAGGAATGGTAAGTCTGTCTGAGAATCTCTCTGGCTATTTAATGTGCTTTTTGAGTCTTATCCATTGATTAGGACATTTTTTACACAAATACTGTCAAACACTGCTAGGATAATTAGGAAGGGCACATCTTGCTAGGAAATAAAAAAAAATCTCTTTCACATGAAACTCAACCCCATGATTTATTCCATTTATTTCTTCTCTCTTTAGAAAAATGATAAAAAATTAAAATACGAATGGGCTCTGGGGTATCTTTAATGCTCTTTTATTCTAGAGTCCACACTAGGTATGCTACTTTGAGTTTTCCTCAAATATTTGCCATATTATACATAAATTATCTAGAACCATTTCAGTATATTTCTTCCTTATTTATAGATTATTCTATCATTTTTTAATGGCTTTATGATGAGTATAAATTTATATACACACAGAAAATACTACCCATTTACATTTACAGAAAATTCTACCTATTTAGTAATAGCATAATGAGAGAATGAACTTTTATATGCTCATAGCAAAAAATTTTAAAACGTCTTGCTGTGAAGAATGCACATACACAGGAATATATATTTGCAGAAATACCTACAACTATAGGTCTTGGTGTATTTATTTGCTTAACTTACAAAAAAAAAAAAAAAATCTAAATGACTGTAAAGTCTTTGGACTACATTAGAAAATACATAAGGACATATAGCGGTATTAGCTTGTAATAACTCCATATTATTCTTTTCTATAAGCCTATTATCACAATGATTTTTTATTGACAATGCGTTCAATTTAACAATCAAAAATCAAACATTTATTAAAAACTATATCATATTCAAAAATAAAAATCAGTTTTCATTTCCTTCTATATAAATGTCAAATTCTTTTAAAGAGTCATAAATCCTACATTTTGTAATGTGTTTCATAATGTACGATAATTTATATAATTTATATTTTACTTTTGTTTTCATTATTATAACAAAAATATTTTTAAAAAAATAGGCTGAATATTTTGAAAGCCAGTATTATAAAAGAATACAAAATATATGAATTTTTTATGGCAATTAGGCATTATCATTCATAAAAAAGGATACAGACATGACTCCTTAAGTCATTTCTAAGACCTTTTCTTACATATTCATAGGCTTCATCTTTTCTGCCCAGACAATTTAAAGTCAGGCCTTTCATAGCTAATGTCTCTGTAAAAAATAAAAGAAATTATATTAAATTAAAAATTACACTAACATTCAAATACTTTTTCTTTAAAGCTAAACATGAACTACAAACTGTTTACAACAAAATATTAACCCCTTGAACTGCAATTTATTTTCAGTCAGTACTGCTCATGCAGACAATTTAATTTTAAGAGAAAGAATTAAGAGGGATTGATATAGAAACTTACAGTTTTGTTGCTCAAATAATTTATTATTATTAAAAATAATATTTGTTTCACACATTTATATGAATGTTTATTGTTATATATACATATAAGAACATAATTAGTGTCGGGAAATTCATGACGAGCTGGACTCGTCATTTCAGTTCAAGAGGTTAATAAAATGTTAATATTCATTTATGTTTAAAGATACTTAAATGATTTGTTGATTGAAATTATATATTCATTTTAAAAGTTAATGATATTAAAATATGGCATTCAACATGAAAGCATTTTAAAATCTTCCAACGTTTCCCCCTGTACCTAAATTTATAGAGAGTTGAAAGATCTTATTAAGTTTAAAAGTTTATTTCGAATTACTCAAAGAGCTTTTATTTACATTATCCTTTGAAACTTATCAATCTTGATCAATCACTTCATATTTCAACCTCGTATGATCTTCAAAATACTAAATTTGAATTTCCTGCAATTATATTTAAATGTTTTGATGTCTCCTGAATCCAAAAAACAGATTTTTAGCATTAGTTTGTATCAGCATAATACAAGGAAAAATATTAATAGGAAGTTCTAGCTTCGTATTTTAAATATGTATAGTATAGTAACGTTACTTTAAACTTTGTATTGAAATAAAAATGTTTCATATTTCTTAGGAATTCTAGCTAAAGCTCACATGAGTTTCGGAGAAAACCATGGTAAACTCCAAATAGCTAGGCCAATTAGCACAACTTGGATTCAAACTCGGCCTCGCCCATCTGCTATATAGTCAAAGTCATGATATCACTACTGAAAAAATAACCACAGCTTTAACGCAAGTAAATAAAAATGACAATATAAAGTTTGACGATGTAAGAAAAATCGCAAATTATCAAAATCATAAATATGCCACATTCAGAGAGTCAATAGAAATGTTATCTCATCATAATTCTTGTAACGGCTACGATGGGGTACTACTCGATCATCAGTGGCGCCGAGTGTTTAAAGGTGGTGAAGACCAGAAGAGACATCAGTCTTGTCAAACTTCGTGCACCGTACCTGCTAGTGAAAAAGCTGGGGCGCCCCATGCGAAACTAGTTTGGCAGTCAAGCAACATGAAGAATTAAAGGTTGTATGTTTTAAACATGTTTATAGTTATGCTTCATGGTTTAATTTTTATACAGCTTTATTTATTATTTATTTATTTTTTAATGAATGTAGGTATTCAATTGTAATGTTGAGAGAGGCAGTAAGTATCCTCATTCACACAGAAATAAACTAAAACTATTTTTAGTTGTTCTTCAAATATATTTATATACAGAACTTGTTATCGTAGTCCTTTATGTGCAATCAGTTTTTATATTTATTATTCAAATGTAGGCAAACAGAAAGTCCTTTTAATGCTACACTAAATTATTAATGCATAATGTAAAAATAATTTTCCATACAAGCAAATTTGATTTTAAAGGATGCCAAAAAATTAAATCTACCGATATTTTATCTGTAGAGCCCCCTTCTAGAATTCTTCGGAGGCATGGGCCTAGCACGTAGCCTGGCTCAGCAAAATAAAAGAAAATTTGAAAACAAACTACTGATAGACTGTCAGGAGAAAGCTTTTGAGGGTAGAAATGGTCACTATAGAAACGGGCTTGCCCACTTCATTTTCGGTACGGTGGGTGCTGTCGACTACCTTTGTCATTCATTTGGCGTGAAATATAAAGGAAAAAAGCAAAGATAATATCAAATAAGCAGCACAGATAACTATAAATACCTTAACAGTTATTTGTAATGTGCAGCAATAATATTTCATTTTATGCTTTCATTATTATCAGATGGTTATTTTATAATTTGAGAAATATTCGCTGATCAATTTGAATTTTTTTATGATACTGACTGTATTTTTAGTTCTTGTTTTGCATTTCTATGCTTTTTATTATTTTAAAATAACATCCACATTCAAATCAATGTAACATAGTATTGATAATTTATTAAGACATTAGGATATAAAGTTATTAGATTACCATCATATCATTGTAATTGTAATGCAAATTCCTTTCTTATGATCAGAAAATAGGACAAATTCTATTAATTTTCCTGTAATTATGATCACGAGAAAAGAATATTTATACTATCATGCGCTTACAAATGAATAATAATACCTGAATGAAGGATTTAAATTTAACAATGCCTTTAACGCGTCTCCAATTTTTAATAAATTCAGAATAGATAGAATATCTAACTTATTACATCTTTAATATTTTTACAACTACCATATCATATTCAACAAATAAAAGTTTTATTTAATCAACAGAAATTTAAAATTTGTTTAGATTTTTATTTAAAAAACATTAATATGCACATCAACTTTGTAAAATCACGAATTTTTGGTACAGTTGAATTATAAAAAGTAAAAAGAAAAATAGTGAATTTATCTAGATTCTAAGACAATGATGCATTTTTAAATTATTATTAAGTAATAATTATAATATGCAGTAAATTTTAATTTAATTTGTATAAATAAAAATATTTATAAGTAATACTTGCATAGGATAAATTCGAAAGATCGACTAAATAAGCACTACTTCTATATCTGTATTTCTATGTTATGTATGTGACACATATTTATTAGAGATGGGATAAACAGTTACTTTTCAGTAATAGGTTACATCGTTCCATACACTGCAAAAAAATAATTATTGCCAGCTGCAAGAAACTCTCTGTGATTGGAGAAAATAATTATTTTCTCCAATCACAGAGAGTTTCTTGCAGCTGGTAATAGTTATTTTTTTACAGTATACTACCTTTAATAATAGGTTCTTGTAACATATTATTTTTATAACATATTACTCTTTAGTTTATATACGGCTAGTGTCTTTCTAATCTTTTTGGGATATGCAATATATACATGTGTCCTGCATAGTGGATGTGATTCATGTTTTTGAGTTGCAATGCTTTCGAAGAGTAATCTTCACTTTATTTAACATTAGAATTTCTGAAATTAAAAAAAAAAAAAAAATGAAATGAAATGAAAGAATAAAAAAAATAAAAATAAAAAACTGCTGATATGAAATAGTGGTAGAGTCAAAGTTTTACACAAATGCTTGTTCTAATCGTGTAAGCATGAGATTCTGTTAAATCTAGGCCCTGGTTACCCAATAAGCACGAGAAGCATGTTCTTCCCCTGGAAATTTTTGAAAAGGCCCCAAATTGTAAGCTTGTGGTCTAAAAGCATTGTCTGATTATAAAATGTCACAGTCCTACTTGACTGCACAACTATCATTTCTAGATTATACAGGATATATGCTAATAAAGCTTTTACACGTTCATTTATAATGGAATAATTTCATATATTGGTGTGAATATAGGCTTTCACCAGTTTATATCTTGGTACAAAAATCAAGTGAATTTGCTTGTCTATATTTTAAGCAAATTTACTTGTCCTCAATTCTAGGTAACTACAAAATTTAATGAAAAATTTATAAATTTTTCAATATGTACGTATGAGTCTTTAGACCAAGAAGTCAGTGGGGGGCCCCCAAATGGATTTGTGCTTCCCCTCAATTGTAAGGTTAATCGGGCCCTGGTTAAATCAATTCATTTAAACATGAAAACAGAATATTTCAAATAATATCAAGTAACACGTGCATGAGTACCGTTTTCTATAAAAGAGAATCCTCATATTATAAGCCATATAATTAAGAAATAATTAAATAATGATAATAATAAATCTTTAAAAAACATCTTTATGCCATCCCAAATGTTAAACTACGGAGTAATTGTCTCTTTCGATTTTCCGAAGAACTTGAACATTCCAGATTGATAAGGAAATTAATATTTTTCAATCATACTTAGAAAACACTCACTTTGAATATGTTTTCGAAAATTAGAAACACTTCTTTAAAAATATAAATTTTGCTTACAAAAACTGATTGAATAAAATTATTTATTTTCTCACACACTTAATTTTAACATACGATCATAATTAACTATCCTGAATACCACAGCAAATTTATTCATTTTAAATCATTAAAAATAGTGAAGAGAAAAAATCAGATTTGAAAAGGTAAAAAGATAAGATAAAAATAAATAAATAAATATTCAATTTTCTTATCAAATTATCACTTATATTATTAAATTCTTGAATAAACTCAAACAATATTCTGGAGAAAACACAATAAATGCTCTTTTCAATTCCAGCTGCTATAGGTTTTAAATATAAACAAACAGGCGATTTTAAAACATGCAGGCGATTTTAAATATAAACAAACACTCTTCATTCTTCCCCTCTCCCACTCCACACATATTTTTTAAACGCCTTCCATCGCCTTCCGAAATCTACTAGTGTCTTCAATACGTGCATAAACCTAGTGAGTGTATTCCGATTCCCTTCCCATTCTCCATCCTCATGATATAATAATTAACATCAATTAATCACCTCTAACCCTATCATGGCTGTTTAAATTAGCTTCATGAAAATATTATTTCGTTAAACAGTAGTATTAAGTGTTTTCGACATTACATATCATGGGCATAGCCTATACAGGGTGGCTAGCATTTAAACCTTTTCAAATTCCCTGACTTTTCCCTGACTCTCACGTTTATTTTCGATGAAAATTTCACGACACTAGCAAAAAATTTAGTGATTTAAAATATCATGAATAATTTAATGATTAATATAGCTTATTTTCACAAAATTTGTTAAAATTCCCTGACTTTAGAGGAAATTCCCTGACTATTCCCTGACTTTTCCAGATTTTCTAAATTCCCTGACTTTTCCCTGATTCTTTGATTTTCCCTGACTGCTAGCCACCCTGCTATACTAACATTTAAATTAAACTAATAGATATACTATAACATTCAGTTTAGAACAATACTTTTAAATAAAATATTAGAATGATTATCATTCTAATAATATAAAATAATCAAAGCTATCACTTATTTCAAAAGAATATTCGACTAATATGTAATCTACGAAGTTGAATTTCATGGGCAGACTATACTGATATTTAAACTAAATCAATACACCATAACAATCGGTTTAGAATAATACTTACAACAAAATATTACAAAGATGTTAAATAATCAAAGCAATTACTTATTTCAAAAAATTATTTGACTGATATGGAAGCAACGAAATGATTATTTATTTAACTCGTTACATGAAAGCTGGTGAAAATATTTCACTGCTTCCTTCATTTCCTGTTAATGAGTAACTTTCACTCCAACAAATAATCTAATTTCTGTCTGTGTTTTATTGGCACATTGCCAGAGATATGATTCTCTCTCATTTTTTGCGTGCAGAGAGATAAAATTAAAGTGTTATTTATTTAATATGAACTTTTTAATAATATATTATGATGTGAATGGCTTCTTATGCAATAACAGTATTATTTATTATATTACAGGAAATAACGCCCATCTCTAATATTTATTTGCCTTATACATCGGCGGAGAAGAATCAAAGAAGTGCTAATTGTGCCAAGACATTGCATGTCGTAAAGTTGACCCACCTCTCCCTTTTGGAATGATCTGAGGAAGCAACCCTGCTCAGGGTTTTTCTCATGGCGGTACAACAGTAAGCATGGCCAGAACAGATAGCAAAGCAAAGACAAATTTACCAATGTAACAGACTCAGCAAGCCAGTAAAACAAAAACTATTTTTTGAGCATGTCTAACTGCCAAAACATAAAAAAAAATTTTTATTTTTGAATTTCCAAAATAAAATCAGATTTTTTTGCTCCTGACCTCTAATTTAGCTATGTTTTAAACCTAATTTGGCAGATTATCATGGCAGCCATGGAAAAAACTTGCAAAATTGCTAAGTATCAGTCCTCAAATAGCAAAATACTTTTTATAGATACTATTTTTAACTCTATATATCTTACTATTTTGAAAAATATCAATCTACGCAAGTCTCACATTTTTTTTTTTTTTTTTTAAGTATCTATAGTATTCAGGGGTCGATCCAGGTTTTAATTTTTGGGTCCCTTTTTTGTGAAAAACAAAATATTTTTGTGAAATTTTTATTTATTTTTGTGAAATATAAAATATTTTTGTGAAAAAGTAAAATATTGTGTAAAATCTTCAGTTTTTACAATCACTTTATGCAATGTTTAGTATCAAGTTAATAGAGTTTCGTTGAGCCAAATTAAGCCATTAATTAAAATTAATACTGAAAATATGAAAACATTTAATAAAAGGATCATTTTTATAAAACAAAATCTTGTGAAAGGACTCATTTTATAAAATTTGAATTTTGTGAAGGGTTTCTTTTTTTTGGATTTGAATTTTGTGAAGGGTCCTTTTTATGAATTTGAATTTTGTGAAGGGTCCCTTTCTATGAATTTGAATTTTGTGATGGGTCCCTTTCTATGAATTTGAATTTTGTGAAGGGTCCCTTTTTACTATGTGGAATTTTGTGAAGGGGCCACAAAAGGGACCCAAATTTTGCCTGGATCGACCCCTGGTATTAAACTGTAAGTAGCATATATTTAATTCTCAACAAAAGTAATTTTAATTAATGCATAAAATGCCACACACACACACACACACACATATATATATGTACTTACATTTAAAAAAAAAAAAAAAAAAAGGAGATATCAGACATTAAACTATATCCCAATGGATGACTAGAACGAGGCAGAGTTTCCCTTTGTTTGTGAGGAAAAGCTGCGCTATGATTGGCTATAGTCCTTTATTTGTGGGCTAAATTAAGACTCCTATTGGTTAAATTTTATCATGACGTCAAATGACGACAGAAAGTCAAGTTGTAAATTGCATTTACTACAAATAATAGAATAACAGATAAGTAACATTATCTGAATTATTGTACGTATAATTCACATTCATAACGTATCATGTATAACTTTATAATAAAGATCAGGTTCATAAATCAGAATAAACAAACTTACCTCCATGATCACAAAATTTTGGATTTGTTAGTATCTGCTTTGCGAACTTCAACCCATTCTTGTATTGTTTGTGTTCATAACATTTCTGAAAATATAAGCAATATATATCACGTATGTCAAGTTACAAATAATAATAAAAACAATATAAAAACTTAGTTTCAAATAAAAATTATTTAAACTTAAGTTTATTACCATTTGCTTGTTTAGCCAAATATAAAAACAAAGGACAGCTTTCAATGATTAACGTAAAAATACTTTTTTTTTTTTTTAACAATCATAAATAGAAACTTCTTTATTATTATCAAGCTATTATTAAATTATTATTACAAAGAAGCAGGGGTGCAGAAAATGTTCAGACCTCGGAAATTTCCCCCAAACACAGTATAAATTTCCCTCAATAATGCAAAAATCTACTTTGCTATACAAAGTCATTTGTTTTATATAATAAATCTTTAAGAGAATAAGTATACAGTGTAACGTAACATAAAAATGCTGTTACTGTATATTATAAGAACTTCAAAGCAGCAAATTTTTATTTTTTATTTAAATTTTTATTTTCTCTTTAAAAAATATTCAGAATTTCCCCAGTTAGTTTAAATTTCCCCCGAACCTTGTTCGGGTATATTCTGCACCCCTGCAAAGAAGTAGGGGGATCATTAAAATAGACAATTTTGGTGTTATCTACGCATTATAATATAAAAATATACTTTACAAGATTAATTAGTGTACATAGATAATACATGAATAGATTTATATAAAAGTAATTCTGTTCCAAAAAAAGCAATATAATTCACTACACCATGCAAGGAATTTCTCGTCAACAATGTTTCGCCTAATATGAAATGTTACCTTTTATGGCAACCCTAAGTTTTTGACTGAATAAATAATAAACAGAAAAAAAAAATTATATTTTTAAGCAGAATTTTCTCTTTAAACAATTGGAAAATAATAAAATCTTTAAATTTGTAAAAAGCTCTGGAGTGACTTCGCTCGACTTTCTGAACGTTAAGTAATTAACACTTGTTTAAATAAATCAAAGTAAGAGAAGTCGTTAAATAAACAAAAGAGAAAGCTATAATAGAATGTCTTAGTACTTTTTCTCTAGTAAAAGTTTAATGTAACACTATTGATATTTTGAGCCTATATGTCATGATGATAATGAATTTTTAGTAGTGTCCCTGTTAAAATTTAAATGCTAGATTCTTCAAACACTATACAGTTTGTGTGATGATGACCTATAACATGCATGTAAATTAAAAGTTCAATCAAATACGAAATGTACACACTATTGCATTTTAAATTAATAATTCTATAATGATAATGATTTTTTTGTTGCCCCCCCCCCCCCCCCCGTAAAAAAACTGTTAGATTCTCCAAAATCTATACAGTTTGTGCAACAGTGACCTAATGTACCAAATTTCAGCTCATTCAAACAGCTAGATGCTATCATATTCACTTATATACATACACGCATACAAATCACCATAAAAATAGCAAAAATGAACTCAATAAGCAAAAGAGAAAATAATAATAGCGTGTTTGTGTATTTTTCATTATATTGTATGTTGTTTAATTTAACATTATTCCCCTTCAAATAACTTGAGCCCATAAATTGTAATGATAAATAAATTTTCATTATGACCCTGTAAAAGTCTATAAGTGATCAGACTCACCAAAATCTACACAGTTCGTGGGATGTGCGATGGTGGCCTATATAAATGTTCATGTCAAACAGATAAGGTTTTTAGACACTATTGCACTTTAAATAATTTAAGGCCATAAACTATAATGATAAAGAATTTTACTTTATGACCCAGTGAAAGAGAAAACTATAATTTGCGAACTGTATAAATTTCTCCAAAATTCATACAGTTTGTGTGACAGTGATCTATAACATGTATAAATTTTCAGCTCAATCAGATAAGTGCGTTTAGAATTAGATGTTATCATACTTTAAAGAATTTGATCCCATAGCAGAAATGAGAGTGGGAAATGGACAAAAAGTCTGAAAGTATCAGCAAAACTCAAAAATAATTTAATTATAGTAATAAAAGAAGAAACAGATACACAAAATCACACTTTCTATAAACAAAATTGGAGAATATATGAAAATAAATTGTTTAGAAACAGTCAAAAGAAAGAAAATTGAACAAAAATAAGAATATGTAGAAGCAAAACCTAAAAATTGTTTTAAAAAATTAAGAAAATTCTGAAATTCCTACAAAAGTCTGAAAATTCTCATCCCTGCCATAGGGCATAATAACAAAGAATTTTTTGTTGTGTCCCTGTAAAAAAAACTATAAGTGCTAGATTCACCAAAATCTATACAGTTTGTGCAACAGTGACCTTTAATGTACGTATAAATTTTCAGCTCAATCGAACAAGGCATTCATAGACTATTGCACTTTAAAAATTTGAGCTCGTAGGCCATAATGATAAGGAATTTTTCTTTGTCTATGTGTAAAAAAACTATAAATGCTATACAATTATATACACCAAATTTTATAAAGTTTGTGCAATGGTGACTTATAACATGTATGCATTTTCAGCTCAATCAAATAAGCCATTTATACGCTACTGCACTTTAAAAAACTTAGGCCCATAGGCCAAAATGATAAAAAAAATTTCTTTGCATTCCAGTAAAAAAAAAAAAAAACTAAGTGCTAGATTCCCCAAAATCGATAGAGGTATTGTGCTATAGCATACATACCATCTTTCAGCTCATTCAAGCAAAGTGATTAGTTGATGTTGATATTGTGTTCACTCACATACATACATACATACATACATCACTATAAATAATAAATAGCAAAAATATAATAAAAATGAACTCAGGGGACTTCAAAACGTGTAGAAACAACAAAATCTCAAAGTCTGATTTTGTCAGGATTACAATACTTTTCTTACACATGTATGTATGTTCAATAAGTAATAAAAAGTTCTATATTTCAACTATCACAAAACAAAACATTTCCTCCTAATAATATTTACTAACTACAGTACAGCATATACTAATTAAACAATGGCTGAAAGCACAGAATAAAATCCCATTTCTTCGTTTTTTGTTTAATGATATAGTATTTATATTACAATTCATCACTGTTTCATGTTTCATTATTTAAAATTGAAAACTAATTATAAACTTTGTATTTAATTTAAATATCAACTTTCAGAAAGCTTTCATTTGCAAAAATATTATTTTGGCGACTTTTGTGTGCAATTTTGAAAACCCACCAAATGGTGGATTATATTGCACCAGTTCCCAAAAATAAAGCATATAAAGAGTTTTCTCTTAGAAATAAATAACAATTTACAACAAAGTAACAAAAACACAAATGCTGAGTGAAAAAATACATTTTTTTTTAAATATTAATAAACTTATTTTAAACAATGAATGAAGTAATCTTATATATAATAATCATCATTATTATTCAATGAAGTTTATATTAAAATCAATTTAATTTTCTTCTTAAAAGTAATACATCAGAGATATATCTTGGTAACAAAGTACAATCAAATTTCAGTGGACATTTAAAACACATTACAATATTACGCACATTTTAGAAAGTAGTTATAAATACTGAATTTGCTAATTTAAATTTCTCCTTTTAAGGATTTCATATTTATATTTTTAATCGAATAATAATAAAATTTCATATTAAAATATTAATTTTAAATAGCTAATGAAAGATATATCCTAAAATCGCTTTTCTAAAACAAATCTTGTGAAGGACTCATTTCATAAATCTGAATTTTGTGAAGGGTCCTCTTTTATGGATTTGAATTTTGTGAAGGGTCCTCTTTTATGGATTTGAATTTTGTGAAGGGTCCCCTTTTATGGACTAGAATTTTGTGAAGGGTCCTCTTTTATGTTGTGGAATTTTGTGAAGGGGCAGCAAAGAGGCCCCAATTTTTGCCTGGATCAACCTCTGGACTAACAAACTGAATAATTCAAAAATGTTTCCATTTTTTTCTGTATTATTTTTAATTAATTGGTTCAATGAAACTATGCTAATTTAATATTAAACATTATTTAGAATGGCAGTTAAAATGGAAGGTTTTATACACTTTTTTTTTTTTTTTCCACAAAAATAAATAAAAATTTCACAAAAATATTTTGTTTTTCACAAAAAGGGGACCCAAAATTTAATACCTGGATCGACCCCTGGTTACAGATAATAATAAATATTAAGTGATGAAGCACTCTTTCATTTTAAAAATGTCTTAAATGCTTGGAAAAAAAAAAAAAAAAAATGCAAATTATTAAATAATTTCAAGCATTTTGTATTAAAAGATAGCAATAAACTTTACTGGCATTTATTTTTTTAATAATGAAAAGTCAGCATTTAAAAATAAGTATGATATAGGTATATGAATAAAAAGCTCTGTGATGCTTTTGGAAGTAATATTTTCATTTCAGTATTCTGAATAATTCAGTTTACTCAAACTTAAACATAACACTATATCAGCTGTAGTTATACAGTATAATGAGAGAGCATATGTTTTGATTATAATTCTACACGAATACTGAAAAAATCTGTTAATAAAAAACACACCAAATCACTCCCTTTAAATTGCATGCTGAAGTTCCTATTAGTTGATGTTAATTTATAAATTAATACTGTATTTTTTCATTAAACAGTACTTTTACATTTATGAAGTAAAAAATGGACATTTCTTTATATATAAAATTATTAAATTTCACAGTAGTTCTGGAAGGATAATGGGGCAATTTTTTTTTAAAAACTTCATTTTGGATTTTTGAAAAAGATATTTTTTATTTATAAGAAAACTTAATGTATCATTTTTAAAAATTAAATACCCACAAAATCAGAGTAATGATCAACATATTATAAACAACGACAGTTTTAATGTTAATATTTTCTGTTCGAAACATTAAATACTTTCATGTGATACACAACTGAGTCAAATGATTGTGATTTATATGATAAATAAGGTGTAGAATAAAGATTTTAATGAAAAAGTTGTTAATTATGTTCTTGTTTAAAGTTACCTATCAAATAAAATATGCTTGGATATATAGGTGTGAAATATAATAAGATGTAAAATGTAATAAAAAATATGTACACAAATAGAGATAATCATTATAGGTAATTTTAATGATTATAAAATATACCATCAACAAATTAAAAACAATGCATATCAGATGACTTTAAATTGTCACCTTTACAAAACCGAATATTTTTGGTACATTTTTCTTCTAAATTTATTTTTTTCTGTGACATGTAACATTTTTATTTCGAAAGAAATTCATGCGGCATTTAATTTATAACATTAGATTTTTTTCCCTTTCGATTATAAATATTTTCCTATAATGTATACGTCAAACAAACACCGTCAAACCCTGAAATGCAAAAAATAAATAAAACTTCAAAAAAAAAGTCCACAGCAAATTTTAATAACAAAAAAAACAATAAAAATCGCAATTATTTATTAATGTATAATAGTGATTATATGGTGGGAGGAGTAGATAACATGTGATTTCTTTAACTATAAGTGTATTGACTTAATATTTCATATATTCAGCACAGATTAACGCGCAAAATAAATCTTAAAGTGGTTTTAATCATATGCTGATTTAAATGACCCCTAATCGAAAAAATGTGGGGAAAATGTAAATTTTACATGCTGCAACATATTTTTTATTTTTATTATTTTGATTCGTTTTTCGGAAGCTTACCAAAATTCGTTTAAATAGTGTATTTTCCTTCGGTGGTAACGGCTGACTTGGAGACATAATAGTTTTCATGCAAAGTCTTAATTTATTTATTTAAATGTCTATTTACAGTTTAACAACACCACACTCGTGTCAGACAACCGCGTGGTTCGAACCAAAATGGCGCTGATATAAACGGGAGAGTCATATTGCCATTCTTAAAAGATTTATAAGATTAACGCCGGGTAACGAAAGTAGATAGAAAACAATGCAGCTCAAATTACCACTACAAAATTGTTTTTAACATATTTAACAAAAGATGGCGCTTTTTTAATTTCTTGTTTCTTTTATTTATTTTTTAGTCGATGATTATAACTAACATACTGCGATTCTTCTTAAAGAATAACTTCATTTCTATTCTTTTTTAAATGCAGCGCAGTTATAATGTTTTCTTTAATATTTTCACAAAACGCAATGTCATCTTAATTTTCACTAAACCGATTAAAATAAGTTTTCCACACGGGATTCAGCAAACAAGAGCAAATTTATAGAAGCAATGTAATTTTTATTAGAATTTTTTTAATCCATAAAAAAACAGAAAATGTTTCTCAGAATAAACCAACCATTGATTTCTGTAGTTTTTCTCTTCCATGATATTATAAGGTCTGTATTTTCATTGTATTCAGTAAATATATTTTTTCAAATTCCAGCTTTTTTAGGTATACGGACGTACCCTACAAATTTTGATATTATTCCTAATTAGAGGAATATGAAAAAATGAAAAATCCTATTTTTAAATAAATATTTGTCAGTAATATTATTTATTTATCATCGAAATAATTAAATTAACAAGGCCTGATTAAGCGTTCTCAGGCGTTTTCCATTGTCCACTGCGTACTTATTTTGCGACGTTAAACCCACTCAACTCATTTCAGGCAATTTCTTAATGACCTCATCGTAAAATAATTTAATATCTACTTTACTTCGACCCGGTGCGAGTCGACCGGTGCGAGTTTTTACCCGATCAGAAATGATTTTTTTTTTAGGGGGCACGAAGGGTCAGGGAAGGAATAGGCGCGCGCAGCGCGTGTATACCTTAACTTGTGCGCGCGCACGCGATTGCGATGCCGAAGGCAGTGGGGACCCGGTCCGACTTTGTACCCGCTAAGAAATGATTTTTTAAATTTTCTTTTCTTAAGAATAAAAATTTGACTTGAGAAGGAATATGTGCGCCCAGCGCGCATGGGTCTGCGCTGCCGAAGGCAGTGGGGACCCGGTGCGAGTTTTTACCCGATCAGAAATGATTTTTTTTAGGGGGCACGAAGGATCAGGGAAGGAATACGCGCGCGCAGCGCGTGTATCCCTTAAGCTGTGCGCGCGCAGCGCGCACGGGACTGCGATTCCGGAGGCAGTGGGTACCCGGGACGACATTTTACCCGATCAGAAATGATTTTTTTTTTAAATTTCTTTTCTTAAGACTTTAAGTTACTATTAGTGATTCATTAATTATAGTGATTCATTTGAAAATACTGACCCGCTAGCGGGTGAAGCTCACTAGTATTCATTCAATATAATCCAATATACACCCCTCCCACTCGCATGGAGAATTGCAGCATACCAGCGCCACCTACCGGCCGATATGCACCGATAGGTGGCATATCGGCCAGTAGGTTAAAGGCCAGGTAGGTTATCGGCCAATAGGTAGGTTCCCCTTTAAGGGAATTAGTGTAATGTTTCAAAATGGTATTCTAACATATTACATTTTGTTAGCAATAGAACCTGACATATAGCTTTCCCTTAAAGGGGAGAAATCGCATTATAGCAGCGCCACCTGTTGAGAGATTTGCCCCAAAATATGATAAGCACTAATCATGCCATGCTTCAACAACGTGTAAATTTGTATCTCATTCTGAGCAGTAATTACTGAGATACAGTTGGAACAAAATTTTGTCATTCATGCACAGACACACAGATAGATAGACAGGTATTTTCTAAAAATAATCAAATCGTATTCAAGACCTCTCAAAAAATACAAATCCATCGAAAACCAAAATTCGAAAATTTTTACGAATCCATTTTTTTTTTTTTTTTACTTTCCGAACATACATATGTAAGGAAAGTATTGTAATCATGTCAAAAATCCGAATTTGTGATTGTGTTGTTTATATGCGTTTTGAGGTCCCCGAGTCCGTATTCACTATTTTTATGATGATGTATGTGTGTGTGTGTAAGTGTGTGAGTGAACACGCTAGCGTCTAAACGCTTTGCTCGAATAATTTGAAATTTGGTACATGTGTTGTAAGTCACTGTAGCACGAACCCTATTGATTTTGGTGAAACTAGCACTTATAGTTTTTTTTTTTTTTTCACAGGGACACAACAAATAACTCTGCATCATTATGGCCTATAGGGTGAAATTGACGACTTGACTCTCTGACGCTATTCGACGTCATATGACGATTTTTTTTTTATTTAAGTTATAGAAGTCTTAATTTTGCCCACAAATAATAGAACATAGCCAATCATAGCGCAGCTTTTTCCCACAAACAGTGGAAACTTCGCCTCGTTCAAATCGTCCATTATTTATAGTGCGATAGCATCAAAATGCCTTATCAAAATGAGTGAAAATTTATATACATGTTTTAGGCCACTATCACACAAAACGTATTTATTTTGGTGTCTCTAGCACTTACAGAATTTTAAAGAGACACAAAGAAAAACTGCTTATCATTATGGCCTATAGGCTCAAATTATTTAAAGTGTGACAGCGACTAAACGCCTTGTTCAGATGAACTGAAAAATTATATACATGTTATAGATCACCATGACACGAACTTAATGAACTTTAGAGAATCTAGCACTTATGGTTCTTTTTGCAGGGACACAATGCATATTTCTTCATCATTGTGGCATATGGGCTCAAACTTTAAAGTGCGATAGCGTCTAAGTACCTTATCTGATGAAGCTGAAAAATTTTATAAATATTATAAGTCACATTTTATAAATATTATAAGTTATTACTATTTCATAGTCACTGTTCCGTTAACTATAAGCATTTTGGTGAATCAGAATTTATAGATTTTTACAAGCACATAACGAAAAATTGTTTATTATTATGATCTGCGGGCTCAAAGTACAATGGCGTTAAGTTAATCCTCGTGCACAATGTGGAGAAATACTCGAACACTTTATTATAATTTTCTCGCTTTTGTTTAACAGCTGCCCTTACTTTACTTTATCTGCAAAACCGTTGATGTTCGGAAAGTCAGATTTTTTTTTTTTTTTTTTTTTTTGGGGGGGGGGGTATACTAGCAAGCTTTGCCTGCTTCGCTCATCACTATATTTAAAGGAATAATAACAGAAAAAAAAAAAAGGAATCACTATTTTCACTTTATAAATAAAAACATTTTTAAAACTTGCTTCGGGTTTCCTCTGCCGTCGGCACGCCTTCCTCACTCGTAATGCCTTGGATCCATGATCCTATTGCCTGAGCCAACCAAAGTCTTACCTTTGGCCTTCGATTTGAATGTTTATCAACAAAACAACACTATCAAGACCATATTATTTCCTATATTTTATTGATTGATTTATCCAGTCGACCACAAAATGACAGAAATTTAAGGTGACTAAATGTCCCATTTTCTGAGGACAGCCTTTGATTTGAAGGCATTTTTCTAAGTTTTGAAAAATTGTATAAATTATTTATTATTGATATTTTAGTTTTCGTCATTATTTAATATGAATGAAAAATTTCATCCGTAATTGGATAATTGTAGCAATTTTTAACTCTTCTCTCTTATAAAGGTACTCTGATCTGGTCACTATACAGAAATTCCACTCCAAATACAGTACTACAGTATGCTATGAAGTTTAACACGGTGAGTGCCACGCGAATTCTTAAGGAAATCCCATTCAGGCCACCAATCAAAAATTATACCTCTGGGGGTCACCGAAGCGGGAGAGCCATTCCTTCCGTGGAGGATCAAAATTGCGATGACATGTCTCCGGACCACCTCTAGGGGTGTGTCCCAGACCGTCGCCAATTGCCCATCTGCGCATCACTAGTGCGACGTAAAAACCCACCCAACCAACCAACCCATTCAGGCCACGCGCGTTGCTTAAAAGCGTGTTATGTTTACCGTGCTTCAATAAAATCCATTAAAATGCCTTAATGATATAATCCTATAATAAATAAAAATTAAGTAAATTTTAAAAAAATTGTCAGTAATTACTTAAAACCATGTAATTATTTAGTTTTATATCATATTTCACAATGCCAGCCACCGGTGGCTGACGTGGCCTAAATGGAAAGTTCAGTGTCAGCCACCGATGGCTGACATGGCGCTGAATGTGTTAATTGACCTTAAACAAAAAAGAAATTGATCCATTGATAAACGCGCGATTGAAATTTAAAAAGAGAATTTTATAGCATCTTTATAGTGCATTGAATGAAGAAACAGCAGAATCTCCGGTTTTTATTCTCAGAAGTTTAAAGGGAAAATCTCACGGCGAAAAAATTCACAAAATGGTAGGAGCTGTCATTTATTGGTCGACTGGATAAATTAATAAAATATAGGAAATAATATAATAGTAAATATTATGCATAGTCCTTATAGTGTTATTCAATATACTCGCAACTGAAACATGAAAGAGATCTCTCTTTTTTTTTTCCGATATTGTCCGTTTCGAAACAGACATACAATAAACATTCAAACTGAAATTCAAGGGAAAAGCTTAGGTTGTCTCAGGCAATAGGATCCCAGACCCGAGACTTTACGAGTGAAGGAGACGTTGCCGAAGGCATCGGGGACCCTAAGCAAGCTTTCTAGCGATTTCAATGGATTATATATATATATATATATTATTTATAAAGTGGAAATAGTAATTCCTCTTTTTTAAACACTTTCCAGCAAGGTTGAAAAGTATTAATAACTTTGGTTTGTTTGTCTGTCCGTATTCAAACTATCGTAAATATTCACGGAATTTCTTAAAACTGATATACAGGGTGATTATAAAAAAACTAACCCAATATATGAGACCGTAGCTATCATACCGTTCACAGAAACTGAATAAAAGTTTGGTGTAAGGTATTTTGGTTTGGTTTGGTTTGATGAGTAAATGAGATTTTTTGCTTGCCTCTCGGGCCGCTTATATCTCGGATAATCCACGCCACAAGGGTTTACAAGTTTTTATTATAAGAACATGGACAAGGACAATACATACATCTATGCCTTCTCCGGGATTCGGAACCGGGCCCAACTGTGTAGGTGTCAGGGACGCTAACCACTACACCTTCTGGGCGGCGGTATTTTGAGATATGCGCTCAAGAATCATATAAAAAACAACAGTTAAACTCTAACAGTTACGGTTACAGTGACAAAATTTCAAAAATTCCAATTGACAACACTTTCTTTTTTTTATTGGAATGGGATCTCCATACCAAAAAAACATAAATAAGGAAAGCGCAGGTAACGTCATGCACAGGGCAAAACATTGGTATTTCCAATTTCCACCAATAGAGATTGTCCTTTTGCCACTCGTGAGTGTGAAAGATTGATTAAAGGAGCGTTTGTTTGTAAACATGCCCTTTCCTTATAGCGTTCGAACGGTATCTGTAACACGAAAATCGCCAGCGCTAGGCTGACTAACAAGGAAACATTCAAAAGGTGTAATCTTCAAAAAGTATTTAAAAAAATATATGTGATTCTACTCTTCATAAAACACCAGAAAGTGAAAAAATTATTGGCTGAAATTAATTACAGCGACCACAAAATTTATCAAAATTAAGCATACTTGGCGATTTCACACAGTCAGGCGACTGATTTGAGTGCTTGGCGGAGAAGCAAAACACGATTCTCTTCGTACGGTGTTAGCGAACTCATCACGCGTATAAACAATTGACCGCTTGCAAAGACGAAAGCGACTTTATTCAAATTTTCAGACACAGCACAATTTCTATTTAAATTTCAGGTTTTTGAAGATTTTTTTTCTTTTATATATTTCTTTGCAGTTTTTTACAGCAGTTTTAAACTTTCATATTGTTTAATTGTTCTTTGTTAAGATTTTAAAGGGAAAGACCCTTTTATTTTTTAAGTTGGATTTTTTATATGATCTTATGGTTTTAATGAGTTAAAAAAAAAATATATATATATATATACATATATAAGTTAAAACTATGAGTTGTTTCATAAATACGTATAATGTTGTGTGGATGTTGTATAAAGATTATACATCAAGACAAATACAAAACACAACCGTTACTCTTGAGGAGATTAAAATTAAAAATGATATAATAGCTTTATTGGAAAAATATGAAAATCGAGAAGGTAGTAGCTTCGATCAAACGCGGATTACTCATGATCTTGCTTCTTCATACAACGCAGAGTGTAATACTAATACAAATATTTTATCTGATGATTCCAATGACAGCGATTTTTCATCAGATTCTAATTCGAAACAACAGCTAAATATATCTCCCGAATATAAAACAGCTGCTGTTGAATACTGGCGAAACGTAAAATCTGCAAAATCATGCCGGAGTTTTAAATGTGTACAAAACAGATACAAGCTTTGTCCTTCTATAAGAGTTCTGCACAGATGGCAAAAACAGGTTGATAAACAAAGAGTATGTAAAAATTAAAAAGCTCAAACAGGTTCAAAAATATGTATATGAACAATTCGAAAAAGCTAGAAAACGCAGAGTTAACGTTCATGACTGCGATTTGAAACGATGGGCATGTTATAAAGCTAACCAGTTGAGTCTATTGTCATTTTCTTGTTCTACGAATTGGTTGAGAAGGTTTAAAAAGAAATTCGGGGTAGTCAGCAGAAAAATAACAAAGTTTATTTCGCAACAAGACATCAAGGAAACCACAAACTTTAAATAGATCGCAGAAGCATTCACTAATGATGTTAAAATGCTTATAAAAGATTTACAAATCTCGGATGATCAAATTTTTAATTCTGATCAGTCTAGTTTCGGTAAAGAAATACATTCAGGAAGAACACTCGACTTTTTTTTTTTTGGGGGGGGGGGGAATGCATTGAAGGATTTGCTCAAAATTTAAATTCAATGACTCATTCTTACACAATCATGCCAACGATTAGCAAAAGTGGCAAATTATTATCACCCTTATTTATCGTTTATCCCGAGCAGTCTGGTCAATTTGGCTTAAATGTGAAGAAAAAACTCTTCAAAGAAGATAATATTTACACTGTTGCTTCAAAATCTGGAAAAATGAGCAGAAAGGAACTTCAAATATGGTTGTCAGAAGTATATTTTAAAAATACATCTGATTTTACACTCCTTTTAGTAGACTCATGGTCATCATTTAAAAATCACGAGATCATAGACAGCGTAACACTATCGAATAAATTTATCAAGGTCCTTAACATTCCACCTAAAACAACTGCTTTTATTCAGCCTTTGGACAAATACGGATTTCTGATTTGGAAAAACTGAGTTTTCAGATATTATTTTAATTGAGCAAATCCAATGTAAGTTATCTGAAAGAAACAATATTTTTAAACTTCATGCTATTATTCACAATCAGCTGTCCTCACCACGCTACATAAATATGTGGAAATATTCATGGTATGCATGTTCTTATATTGTAGAGCGTCCGCCTAAATTTGAAAACCCAATTGATTTCATTTTCAAATCAGAAGTTCACATTATCTGCCAAACTCTTAACTGTACAAATATAAAATTTGCTAAATGTAGCTGGTGCAAATACTTTTATTTTTTCGAACATTTCTTCGATGCACCACACTTTTGTAGTACATATAATGCATAAAAATTGACAAAAGTCACCAGTTTTCAGACGCCTTTTATAACCGAACGAGTTCATTTATTGCATAACTTCGTGTTTATTACCAGTCTTTTTACTATAAAGCTTTACTGAACAAAAATTTCATTTTCAAACCACCTATTCAGCCCATTTTGAATCTTTTGAAAAATAAATATTTTTTTTCCATTAAATCGCCAAAAATGCTTAATTTTGATAATTTTTTGCAGTTGCTGTAATTCATTTCAGCCGATAATTTTTTCATTTTCAGGTGTTTTCTAAAGAGTAGAATCACATATATTTTTTTCAAAAATTTTTGAAGATAACACCTTTTGAATGTTCCCTTGTAAGAAGAAAAGAGAAAACTACTGTGATGTGAATACTAGAGCACGACTAGAACTCCTACATAGACAGGCTGACGCATCCGCCATTTTCTATCCCACAAGACCTGCTGACTATTTATTATTGGTGGTTTTTCTGCAATAAATTGCACGAATAACTCCAGAAAAGGTGTAAAATAACTCTCGGTTCAGTGGTTTTCGAAATCTAAGAAAAAAAGGAACAAAATCAAAATGCCGGATTGCTTTAAGCAAGAGAATGAAAAAGGGACAACGATGCATTATTCTTCTTGAAATTTAATGATTATAATAAAATAAAAGATCTATTTACACTTTAAATACACTATATACAAATAAGAAATACTTAAAGGAACATAGTTCCGAATCTAATTAACTCTCATAGTGAGAGATCGAAATTCTATCTTCGAACGCAGTCAAAGAATTCAAAATCTAAAAAACTAAACTTACTGGCTGTTGCCAAAATCTATTAACAAAATATAAGTTCTATCTTTTTTCTTTCATTGGCGACGCAGCGCCGTCTAAAGGGAATTGATTTTACTACACAACTCCCCGCCGTGAACTCTTACAGAGTTCACAAATCAAAAATTTCATTAAATCAAAAATAAATCTCAAATTTGAACAACTTCTGATAATCATAAATTGTACAAATTTCTAAATATTCTATTAATACTAAATCACATAATCATTTTTTTTTTCTCCTTTTTCAAAATATCAACAGTTATCTAATATTAAATACAAATGTAAACAATATTTACTAAAGTACTATAACTAAATCAATAAAAGATCAAATCAAAATATTAAATTGAAATATCAATATTAAACATATGCAAACACATTATTATTTAAACAATTAACTCTTAGTTATCAAATATAAACAAAGTTATCAAATATAAGCAAACTTAAATATAAAGCTAATAACACATGCAAAATTTTAATATTTTCAATTATCAAATAAAATTCACTAAATTATTCAAAAAAGGATATCAAATATTCTGAAAATTAAAGAAAAAGTGTTCGTTAAAATGAAGGTTTTGAAAGTTCAAATTTTTCTCAAAAGTTTGTTATTTTATCAGTTCGTAGCATTAAAGTTTTTAGTTAAGTCAATTCCAGAGGGTATAAATGCTGAGCAGTTCGTTTTAAAACACCATTGGCAGTCTTAACCTCATAAGATCGGATGTTGTGATCTCTGCCGACGATTGTTTTCTGGATTATACCAAGTTTCCACAGAAGTTTGTTTTTTGAATCATCACCAATTAACACTACATCTCCTACTTTCAGTTCAGGTTGTGCAGTAGGATTCTTTAAAGCATGCGCCGTCTTCAAATCCAATAGGTATTGACTTTTCCATCTATTCCACAACTGCTTTAACAAGAGTGATTGGTATCTTTTACGTCTTAAGGCAGATATTTTGTTTGAAGCACCTTCAATAATGTCAGCAAAATTCACTGGGTAGGTGATTTCTTTATCAAAATTTAAAAAGTGCATAGGATTTAAGGGGTTCGGTTCTCAAGATTCACTATACACGTAAGTTAAGGGGCGTAAGTTGAGCACTGTTTCTACTTCTATAAGAAGAGTAGACATTTCATCATAATTCAAGAGGGCTTTGCTAATGACTTTACGCAGACAGCCTTTGACGGATCTAACTAATCGTTCGTAGAACCCGCCAAACCAGGGGGCCCTTTCTATTATATTTTTCCATATGATTCTTTCATTTGCAAAAAACTTTAAAAATGAATCATCAGAAAGAATTTGATACAAATTTTCTAGCTCTTGTTTCGAACGCTTGAACGTTTTGGCGTTATCCGAATATATAACTTTACAGTTTCCTCTTCTCGCTAAGAAACGTCTGAAGGCCAACAAAAAAGAATCAATTGACATGTCGTGTACAAGTTCTAAGTGTAACGCTCTGGTTACTGCACAAGTGAACAACACTATATAAGATTTTTCAATTTCTTTAGCATTTTTAATGTAGAGAGGCCCAGCAAAGTCAATGCCACATATGGAGAAAGGGGGCGACTCTGTTATTCTGTCACGGGGTAGTGGAGCAGTGATCTGATCTGTTGGTCTGGAAAGGTATTTCTTACATATAATACACTTATTCAGGACACTTTTAACTAACTGGCGACCTTTGGGAATCCAATATTTAGACCGTATTTTTGACAATGTTCCAGATACTCCTCCATGCATTATTTTTTCATGTTCATTTTTTATAATCAAGGTAGTCAACCACGACTGTTTGGGGAGAATGATGGGATGTTTTTCTTCTAGCTGTAAATCACTAAACTCTAATCTCCCGCCGAGCCGCATCATTTTTTCATCATCTAGATAAGGAGTTAAGTTGCTAAGGGGAGAATTTTTATCAATAATTTCTTCATTTATTAGCGAGTGAAATTCATTTTTAAAATACAACTTTTGTTCATTCGATATCAAATGTTTCTCAGCTTCTATTAGTTCTTCGGTTGTCAATGTACTGTTAAGTTTTGGAATTTTTTTGATCCTCTTAATAAATCTTTTTACCCAAGCTGTAACTCTGATTAATTTTTCTAAACTGCTGTATTTTCTGATATCAATGGGGTTTTCTAGTTGTTCTGTCATGCAATTGAAAAGGAGTGTTTCTTTTATCTTTTTTCTATATTCTAAGCTTTCTACATCTAGCTTTTGTTTATCATCAGGCTTAGGCCAAAGTTCGGGGGGTGAACTGAGCCATTCAGGCCCATTTAACCACAATCTATCATTAATTAATTTTATGATCTTTGCACCTCTGGATACAAGGTCGGCAGGATTAGACGAACCGGGACAGTGCCTCCAATTTGAAGGAGATGTCAATTCACGAATATCTTGTACTCTATTCTGCACAAACGGCTTAAACTTTTCTGGAGAGCCTCTAATCCAAAAAAAAAAGCGATCATTGAGTCTGTCCAGTAAAACGTGGGTATATCTAATTTCAGAGCTCTCAAAATATTATGACCTAGTTTAGCTGCCAACAATGCAGCTGTGAGTTCAAGTTTAGGTATCGTGAGATTTTTCAAAGGCGCTACTCTATTTTTGGAAGCAACGAATATCGTTTTGCATTTTTCATTCGAGATTTCTTTAATTCTAAAATAGGCAACAGTGCCAAATGCTTTGATACTAGCATCTGAGAAAACATGTAGTTGCAAATCACCGATGTTAAATTCTGGAAAATCGGAAAAATAATATCTCGGCACAGAAAATTTAGAAAGATGAGTTACTTCATTACACCAGTCTTTCCATATTTTTTTCAAATCTTCAGGTAATGTGTCATCCCAATCAAGACCAGTCTTCCAGATCATCTGCATAAGGCATTTAACTCTTAAAGTGTAGGGTCCTAGGAAACCGATAGGGTCATAAATTTTGCCTAGTACTTGTAAAACAAACCTTTTAGTATTTATCTGTTTAGAAACGAGGTTTATTGAATCCCTACAATCAAAATAGAGAGTGTCTTTCAAGTTATTCCACCCTAAACCCAAAACTTTATTAGGGGGATTATTTTCTTCAAATACTTTAGAATCCTTGCTAACAACATTTTTTTTTTGTACCCAAAATTCATGTAATGGTGTCGAATTTGTATGAAATTTGTGAAGTTGCATACTCGCGTCTTTAAAGATACTAAGTGAGTCTAGCCTTGCAGTTAAAGCCTTCTCTACTGATGGGTGGCTTCCTATTACGTCATCTACATAAATGTTTTCATTTAAAAAACTAACAGTCTCCCTATGTGTGTCGCTAAAATTTTTCAAATCGTCGCAGCTAATAAAAAAAGGACTACAATTAAGTCCAAACAAAACTCTAGTGAATATAAAAATCTTTAGGGGAGAGGTGTCTTCGTGAGGACTTTCTGTAAACAAAAATCGTGTTACGTCTCTATCTTCCTCGTCTATCAAAATTTGTAAAAAAGCTTGTTTCATGTTCGCAGTAAAGGCTACGGGATGAAATCTAAATCTAGACAAAATGTCAAAAATATCTTCATAAAGATTAGGTCCAATATGTAGACAATTATTAAGAGAAAGATTATTGTAATCACGTGAAGACGCATCAAACACGATTCGTAATTTACTTGTTGTACGATCTGTTTTTATTACCGCTCTATGTGGTAAATGAAAGGTTGTAGAATTTTCCTCCAAATCCGTAACGGGTTCTATAATCCCCTCTCTCAAGCCCCGTGGCAGAAACACGGCGACACGGCGACAATGTCGCAGAAACAGAAATGTTCTTGCAGAAAGATTTTACTTAAGTAAAATAAATTTTGCCATTGTTTTTTTTTTTTTTTTTTTTTTTTTTTTAAGAGAGAGGGAGAGAAAAAAAAGAGAAAGAGAGAGAGAAAGAAACTCAAAGAATGGTTTATAAACTGTTCTGCAGAACACATTTTCGTTTCTGCAGATACGATCGCCTCAATCCTGAATAAGGAGAGGGGATAAAGCGGATGTAACTCACTTGGGTTAGCTTTGATACCGGCATGCATTAATGATTCGTGATGCGGTAATATAATTCGACGTGTCGACACTTTTCACTGGTAACCTCTTCACATCGGAACTTCATTTTCGTGTCTCCAAACTTTGTTTTGACCCCTAGCCTGCCGCTCGTGTCGTGTGCATTTATTGTATTGCGAAAAGATGTTTTTTCGAAAGAATGTGGCTTTGCGACCTTTTTCCGAATTTCATATTTCATGCATTTTCAGATTCATGCATAACAAAATAGCTGCATCCAGTGATTTTTTTTTTTTTTTTAAGTGCTTGATTGCTTCTGAACTGATTTTCATACATTTCCTGATTTACGTACCACAAATTAGTTGTATCTAGTGATTTTTTTTTCTTTAATGTATGCGAAGCGTGCATACGTGCGTGATAGTAAATACACGTGCATTTTTTAAAGCTATATTAATTTTAATGTTTGGTTCAAACTATCGAATACATTTCACAAATATATGCAGAAATAAGACTATGGGGAAATTTGTAACGTCTGTAGTTATACGCAAAATAAAAAAATGAAGCTTCAAACCTTGCGTCAAAAAATAGAAAATTAAGAAATTAATCTTAAATGTACTTTATTGATTTTTAGCATTTCATTTGTAGTAAAAGATCTTAGCAATAAATATTAATGGGTATCTTAAGTAATAAAATTGGTAACTTCTCTAATTTTTTTTTACTAATCATTAATTATTTTAATTGTGATTAAAATTCTTAGCTTTAAATTTAGTTGTTTAAGCGTATGAAGTCGTTAAAAAAAATAATAATTTATTTTACAAAAATACTCTTATCATTAGTTTCTACAGCTTGTTCATTTCATTTTTTAAACATTTGAATTTTTAAAAAATGTTTATTTTTTAATTGAAATATTGCAAATTAAATAGATATTTTGAACAAAAATCAAACCAAAGATTTTGTTGATTTTTTTTTTTTTTTTTTTTTTGTAAGCAAAAGGAATTTTATCTAATAGTAGTTGTTTTGGATAAATACTAATTAAACAGCAAATGCTTTTATTTATTTATTTTTATTTACATATTAGTATAAATATCATTATCAAATATTACTTTTAATTGAATTCTTTTTATTTCATTCATCTGTAATCATTATTTTCTTTTATAGATTTTATCCATGAAAGCTGTTACATTTCAGATTTCAACATTTCCTTAAAAATTAAATATTTCACTTGCCTCAATCTTTAAGAAAATATTTCGACTATGCTTTGTCTATAATTGTGTTATTTTGATCTTGTATTTTGTTTTACATTATGTATTTAAATGATGGTATAATTATACATTCTGAATTATTTAATGTTAAATCACATTTTTTAGAGTTCAAATACACATCTTTATGCTATTTGTATATAATACAAAAAATGAATCTTGTGTATTAGAATGTTATCATGAATCTTTCTAATAATCTCAAAAACTATAAATGTTGTAAATTATTTATATTTCATTATTATATTCAGTATTCTATATTAATTTTTACTTTTAATTTTGAGTTCTGAAATATATTTTATGTTGTTTGGTTTGCACCTTATAAAATAAGTGCATTTGTGTATTGAAATATATATGTTTAGTATAAAAAAAATTAATGAAATTTTAAAAGTATTTGTAGCATTTGTTTAATTTAGACATTTCATGATTTAAATCCCTTAAAAAAAATTGCAGATTATTTTTGATGTGTTACTGCATTTTATGGTTTGAATTCATTGAATATTTTATAAACAATATTGTATATTAATGTGAACAAAAAATTTGAAGCAATTAAGATCAATAGATTTATTTTCACCTTTCTTAAAAAAATAAATAAATAAATAAATAAAATAAATAAATAAATAAATAAAGTGTTTTCTTGCAATAGTGCAGATATATGCATTTGTGCCTACTTAAAATTTAAATACATTGGTTATACTGTATATTGTTTACTATTTAAAAATAATTTATTTTGAATTCGTAAATGTTAACTTCACAAACTATTCCTGCAGAAAGATTTTGGTGTTGATGAAGCTTGTCGCAGAAAGCATAATAAATTTCTGCCACAGGGCTCTCAAGTAATCCTGTAAAACATTGTTGTATTCAAAAAATAAATTTGGGTTTCTACAAAATTTGTACTTAAGTCTCGAAAATCTGTTTTCAGCGATTTCAAAATTATTTCGTAATTGCGATTTACTAATTTTCCAAGGGAATTTAACTTTATATCGTTTATTTTCATACTTAATTTCAGATTCAAAATTTTTCATAATTTTATTTTCGGAAAGGTCAAATTTTTCTTTCGGATTAATAAGACCCGAATTTTCCAAATTCCAAAAATTTTCTATTTGTTTTGACAACAAATTTTCTTCTACTATGATACTCATGGTTAATGATTCAAGAGAATCGCTTTTAATTCCCTGTAAAACCCAACCGAACACAATTTTTACTGCTGCTAAATTTTTATTAATGCGTCTAATATTACCTAACACAATATCATAATAATAATCGACTCCTATCAAAAGTGTAATGTTTTCTTTACTATTAGGTATATCAGCTAATTCTAAATTCTGAAAATTATCATTTTTCGTAATTTTTTCCAATTCAGGGGGAGGGTGAATGAACGATCCAGAAATTTCATCCGTAACTAACGCTTCAATTTGAATATTATGATCAGGTTTATTTTTATTCACGAGCTTTAATTTAACTATGCCATAGGTTTTTTCTATCTGTGTTTTACTTACAAATGTGTATACTTTTAATTTTTCATTTCTAATCACTTTTAAATTTAGTTCATTAGCAATAGAACGACATAAAAATGTTCTACTAGAAGCTGAATCGAGAAGCAAACGGATCGTTTTCTCTTTCGTTTTATTTTTAATATTTACGGAACAAGTTTGTAACAAAATTTTATTTTCCTGATTAATAGAAGAAACAGTAGAAACTATTTCCTGTTTGGATTCTGAACCAGAAGGAACATTTATTTTTTCCTGAGGTTTATGTTTAGATTTGTAACACAGAATTGTATTATGTTTATATCCACATATTCTGCATTTAATGTCCCTATCGCATTCCGAAATACGGTGCTTTGGTTCCAAACACAAAAAGCAACCGCCCTGAGATTTCAAAATATTCTTTTTCTTTTCAATATCGAATACAAAGCAATTTTCTGACGCGTGATTCTTTTTACAAAAAATGCATCTCATCTGTTTATTTTCAATCGCTGTAGTGATTAATTCATGTGCAGACGATAATCTATTGCCGTCTCTCGAACTCAATTTGTTACTTTTTATTTGTTCGTTTGTTTTATTTTTTGTAGATAATGTTCTTTCCCGCGAAATTATTTCCGTTTGTATGAAATCTAATAGCTCTTGAATTTTAATTCCATGTAAGTTAGATGCGTGTTTTCTATTGAATTCTAAATTTAAATCGGACGGTAGTGACTTTAGAATTACTGCGATTAACATAGCACTATAATTATTTTCATCAACTTCTAACGATGATAATGATCTAATATTTATCTCGATTTCTTCATGTAATTTTTTTAATCTAAAAATATCTGTGGATTTATAAACGGGTGCTAAATTTAACAAATTGTTCATGTGGTGGTTAATTATCATATCGCGTTGTCCGAATCTTTGTTTAAGAATTTCTACGGCTTTATCATGATTTTGTTCTGAAATCTCTAACCCGTGTATGGAATTTAAAGCTGTCGAAGTTAAATAACTTTTTAAATAATTAAATTTCTCTACCTTTGACAAAGCTTCATTGTCATGAATAGTAACTTGAAAAGTATTCCAAAAACTCATAAATTGGGACAATTCACCGCCAAATTTTTGAATGATTAATTTCGGTAATTTAACGAATTTGTTATTCTTACATAACGGTGTACTTCTATTCTGTAATGTACTTGAAACATTTGAATTTACACCACTATTTTCGACTGAATTTACTTTTATTTTCTTTTTTGCTCTAAAAATAGCGTTCGCGATTTTGTCTTGGTATTCATAACACACGTTTTTTTCATTTTCATATTCCGTTAAAGGAATTATTTTTTCTATTTCCCTATCGGCTTCCTGTAGAAGCCCATTTTTTATAGTTAGTTGATTAAGAGCTTCCTCTAAATCTTCAACATTTAAATGTTCTTCTTTTAAATTTAAATCTATACTGTTCACTAACTTCGTAACACTTGTTCGAAGAATTTTTCTATTAATTTTGTGTTTGTCATCCATTGTAAATTTCCATAAATATTTCTTACCTTGAGCAGTCTTCGCTCTTTAAGAGCTAATCCAATATTATGAAACACAAAAGGGAATTTTAACGACCGAATTTAATACAAGCATCGTTACTTTCAAAAACAACATTCTCTTCCCGGCACTGATGCACCAAAATGTAAAATAACTCTCGGTTCAGTGGTTTTCGAAATCTAAGAAAAAAAGGAACAAAATCAAAATGCCGGATTGCTTTAAGCAAGAGAATGAAAAAGGGACAACGATGCATTATTCTTCTTGAAATTTAATGATTATAATAAAATAAAAGATCTATTTTCACTTTAAATACACTATATACAAATAAGAAATACTTAAAGGAACATAGTTCCGAATCTAATTAACTCTCATAGTGAGAGATCAAAATTCTATCTTCGAACGCAGTCGAAGAATTCAAAATCTAAAAAACTAAACTTACTGGCTGTTGCCAAAATCTATTAATAAAATATAAGTTCTATCTTTTTTCTTTCATTGGCGACGCAGCGCCGTCTAAAGGGAATTGATTTTACTACAAAGGGCACCGCCTGTTTATATTTTCTTCTAATCCAGAAAGAAGGAAAAAACAGGATTATAAATTGCAGATGTAACTCGTGGATACCCGGAGCAGAAGCATAACTTTGTAGCGTAAGATTTCCCTTATTTTCAAATTATTTCATTTTATTTTCAAAGTTGTTTGACAAATTTAATATGAATGCACTGTTTTTTTTAAGTTATTGTTTTAAATTCTTTTAAAATTAAATTTAATATTACATTTCTTTTAACGTGAAGGGTTGCAGTTTTGAAAATGTTGGCGATGTTCTTAAAACTGCCAACTTGTTTGTTTCCTGATAAGAAGTTCTAGCTCACTTGATCTGTATAGACGTTTAAAGGCGATAACAACGCTAATAAGGTAACCTAGCTTTTTCTACCGCCAACACTTTCCCAGACGGGATAGAAAATGGCGGACACTGCGTCAGCTCTTATCATATAGGAGTCTTAAGCACGACTTTCATTTTTTTAATGACGTCACATTTCACACTGAGTCTTCGACTCTGACTAACATAGTATCTAACTAAAACATAGTATCATAGTATCCAACTAAGTGAAAATTTGCTCAAAGAGGTAGTGTGACGAAAAGGAAACATTTACACAAATTTTACTCGCAGTTTTGGATAGCGTGACGCAAAAGATAAATCAGTTTATTGAAATAAATAATTTTACTTTATAATGCAAACTCAGTGAAAGTATAATTATTTGACAGTATATTTGAAAATTAAAAGCACTGTTTAAATGTGTAAATATACTTTATTAGACAAAACAAAAGTAATTTTAATGGAATCTAAAGACAAATCTTTTAAAATAACACCGAAGCGCCACTGGAATTTTTATATCATTCCTTTTAAAATTTTTGAAATGCGAATGATAAAGCATCAGTGAGTGTATTTTATATATCTGTCTGATCTTGAAGTTAAAAATATTACGTTTGCATTATAAATATAAATAAAAGATAAAAGTAAATGATCAAATAAGAAAATCTATGTATAGTTTAACTAATTGCAAACAGTCACTTAAAATTTTATATCATTATTTTTAAGACTCATATTTCAAATTCTTATAGCCATAAAGTAGCGGCGTCACAAACTTTTAAGCCGTTAGGGTTTTTTTGTACTGATATCATTACTTTTTAGAGGTTTATTGATCAGCAAATTAAAACAAGTGCTTCTGGCTCCTAGGAAGGGTAAACTAATTTATCTTTTCTTATGAAGTTGCCACCATTTTTTTTTTTCAAAATGGCAGCTACAATTTAATAATGTAAATTTGAAATTTTCAGTGTGCTAGCACAGGGAAACAAGAGGGTGGATTAAGTTGGCAAATGAACATATCAAATACATTTCTAAGATAAATCTACACTACAAATTTAATGTGAATTAAATCAGTATTTCAAACGTTATCATACTGACAAATTTTCAAGTAGCCTGCCACTTGGAAACAAAATGTAGACAGTAACTTATATATAACTATACCCAAATATAGGGATTAAAATCGAGAAATAATTTCCCTTAATTTTTAATAACTTTTTTACAAAAAATCCAATGGAAGATTAACATAGGAAATGTTTTGCTTGGCCCCACGGACGGCCAGTGACGGAAATCATACCCAACATGTGACATCTGATTCTCCATTTCCCTATGAATTTCCCTCTAGGCTGCAAATATTTCCCTATAGAATGAAAACATTTCCCCATAAAACACAAATGTAAACATTATATTTAAAAGCTTATTTAAAAGGTAAACTCTAAAAACATATTAAAGACATTAAAACCACTAATCAGGTACGCTATTCGCGCTTCAGGTACGCTATTTTCGTGAACTGATGCATTCGGTGATCTTGCTACTTGTCTCTTCTTCCACTCCTCCTCCAGCATAGCGCGCCACCTTGCGTCTATTTCCATTGATTCTGTTTTGCATGAATCGTAGTTCGCCAAAATTTCGACGTCTTCGCGTTTCATTGTATAAAAATAATTATTATAGTGGGCTGTTTTATTAAATTTTTTGAAATCTATTTTAATATTTTTATTCTGATTTGTTTTGGATAGGGCTGTTGTTATTTTATTATATTTATATCGCTTTCGTATTCTTTTATGCGTGTTTTTATTTTCCACTTTGGCATACCTATATAGCATCAAGATTTTCCATTTTCTTTATTGAAATTTATTTTTAAATGCCTGCCGTTTCGGAGAAATGGATTTTGTCTTTATTATTCCTTATTCTTTGGAAAATATTACTATTAGGTTTTATTGGAATACTTATCTTTAGTTTAGCTGCTTCAGTTTTTATTTTATTACTTGTACCTTTGTTATACGGGATTGGGGGGATACATTTTTGCTTTATTGTTTGTGCGTTATTTATATCGTTAAGTTTTTTTCAATCTGTTATTATAGAGATTATTCAGTAAGTTCTTTGTATATCCTGCATTTTGGCATATTTCGTTGATTTTTTGAAGCTCTTGTTTTAGTAAGGTTTTGTTAGAACATATGTTTATTGCGCGATTTATATAATAAATTGCGCTATATAATCTCGCATATAACTGCGCGATTTATATAATAGCGGCTGAAAACGCTAGTGCAAGGTAACTTTTAGTGATTTTAATATTTCTAATATGTAAACATTATAATTCTGCATTTCTTCCCCTGTAGTAGTCACATGTCAAGGGTCATTACGTAACGCGGATAAAGTCCATTAGCTGATATAGTGACTGCTTTCTGATGCGTCTGGGTACAGCGCCTTCGCCTTCGCCTAGAATATACAGTGTGGCAAGCGCTTATGATCAAATGCTTAAAACACTGCTAAAAAATATTAAGCTTTCTAGATAGCGCTGCGATCGCATTTCTGCTCAAATCGAAGTGCTGATTGGCTTTTCCCAGTTTCATCTGCTCAATCACGTGATCTAAGAACATAATTAACCAATAGGGAATTTTTCAAGCAATTACCTCGATCGTACTAACCTCTGGTGAGAGGCTTAATTTTTAAGGCACTGATTTGCTGGTCGCTTTCCGCCCACTGTATTCTAGTCTAGGCATAGATACAGTAATTTATGTAGATATATCATCCCCATGTTAACGAGCAAAGATTTTTGATGCCGAAAAAGGTTTTGGCATCAGCCATTAAAGAGTACATAGAAGTATAGAATAGAACGTTAATGGTTTGTTGGTTGAGTTTTACGTCACACTAGTGCTGCACAGATGGGCAATTGGCGACGTGAACGTTAATGAATTTTGAAAATGCAGAAATATTGCGCGGCTTTTAAGTATTGTAATAAATATATGAAAAGAAATGGGATAAGTTTTCATAAATAAGTTCTATTCAAGTAATTAATGAAAAATACAATTTTTATAATCAATTGCTTTGTTATTAATATGAAATAATTTCTTGTCTTCATATCTAATGGAATACTTTTTAAAAATTTTAATATTTTATATTAATATGGAATTCTAAAAATTCTTTTAAATATAGTTAGTAGCCGCGGAAGTTTTAATATGTAACTAGTATGTTGTGAACATCACAAGACTTTCTTCTGTATATAATCCTATACAAATTTATGCAATACAAATTATTTGTTAAATTATAATATATTAAAATTATTTTTCATGATGAATGCAGACAATTTTTATCTCAAAGAAGTATAATAATAAATGCCAAAAGGAAGAAAGTTAGTTTTGTGCAGACATGAGTATTGTAAGGCAACGGAATAAGCACCGCAAATTCCTAGCTTTTCTCTTACTAAATTAAGCTGTATAAAAGCGGACGCCAATACTTATTATTTACACTTTAAAATTAATAAAGTAGTATCTCTTGTGTATTCCTACGGTAAATAATACTTCACTAAAATTCAAACTGCATGAAAAACTGCAACTAACATCGTTGCTCTCTTTATTCTATTCTATTTCTTGAATAAAAAAACAAAACAATGGATGCCACACGCACCACATAACCTTTACATTTAACAAATTTTTTAAGATAGCACGCGATCACATTTTACATAAAAATTAAAGCATTAAGTTCATTTAACTCTTTTTTTTTCTTTGACATATTGTTCAGCACGTGAACTTACAAAAAATAGAGGATAAATAATAAACAAATTTATACACTGAAATTGAAAATGGCTCAGTTAAAACAAGTATACTGGAGTATAGAAAAAAGAAAAGAAAGAAAATGGTCATCTAGAGTTTTTCATTCTATTTTAGTACATAAATTTTATTTGCTAAATTATTTGTGTGTATTCCCGTGTATATTCACTTTTGGGAAAGATATTCATAATAGAGTAAAATGGCCGTCTTTTCCCGAAAAGCGGAATCACTTTCCCCCTCAAAGATTAATCTATGTTTTATTATTAATATACGAGTATCTATAATTCTAAAAAAACATTATAATTCGCTCTTTTTTCTAAAAATTTGTTCGTGGGACAAATCTACTGCATAGATATAGTAATAAGACATAGATTGATCATTGAGAGGAGAAAAGTGATACCTTTTTTAATCGGGAAAAGACGGCCGTTTTACCCTCTGATGGATGTATTTCCCCGAGTGAATATACACGGGAATACACATAGGTAATTTAGTAAATAAAATTTATGCACTAAGAGAGAATGAAAAACTCCATATACCCCTTTTTCTTTCTTTTCGTTTTTCTTTTTTTTTACTACACTCTAGTATACTCATGTCTGCACAAAACTCTCTTTCTTTCGTCATTTATTATTAGTGCTAGAGGCCTATTTCAGTCGGTACAGTTGTCGAGTTTTTATAATACACTCTTAATAGTGCTAAGGGCCTATTTCAGTCGGTTTATTGAATGAGGATTTATTGAATGAAGTCCCCCCAAGGCACAACTTTGACATGAGTACCCCCCCCAGGCCCAACTTTGACATGAGTCCCTCCCAAGGTACAACTTTGACATGAGTCCCCCAAGGCCCAACTTTGACATGAGTCCCCCCCCAGGCCCAACTTTGACATGAGTCCCCCCAAGGCTCAACTTTGACATGAGTCCCCCCCAAGGCACACCTCCCCCTCATTGGGAAAAAGAGAAAAAACGTTGTTTTACGGCTATAAGACAGTTTGGACTTCCAACGTTATTTGTTACAATATCTGCAGCTAAAACACATTGGTTTGATTTAATGAAAACTTTATCATGGAATTTATATCGTCACGAATTAACTAAAGAAGAATTTGTCGATATTAACAAGTTTAGCAGTAGGCCTCTGGCACTAAATTAAAATCTGTCAATGTCAGATTTTCATGTTTTAAATAATGAAATAATGTCGTGTCTGTATAATTTTTTTTTATTATACTCCTTTGAGATAAAAATCGTCTGCATTCATCATGAAAAATAATTTTAATAAATTATTTGTATTGCGTAAATTTGTATAACATTATATATGGAAGAAAGTCTTGTAGTGGCCACAACATACTAGAACTAGTTATATATTAAAACTTTCGCGGCTGCTAGTTACATTTAAAAGAATTTTGAGAATTCCATATTACTACCCAGCAAAACCTCAGATAACGGCCAGCATGAGGCCAAGTGCTGGTTGCCAGCAGTAGCTGCAGCTGGCCCGTCGGTGGCAAAAGTTAACGTTGCCGCAGGGAATATGTTACGCCGGCCGTCAGTAGGCCATATTCAATCGATCCACTGTTGGCAGCCTGCAGTAAGTTAAAAATAAGTTAGTGGGCCAGTGAATGGATCGCTGCTGGCAGCTAGCAGTATGATGAAAATAGGTAATGGGCCACTGTTGGTATTGGTAACCGACATTAGGTTGGAAATTGTTAGTGGGCCAGTGTTGGGCTACCTGGTGGCAAACATAATTTTTCTATGTTATTGCTGGAAGCCTGCAATGGGCCATTTGTGGCAAACATAAAAAATTATATTACTGCCGGCAGTCTGCATTGGTCCTTTATATTTTCCCATTAAAGGCCCGCTTCACTCATCGTCGCCGGAAGCCGAAGCCAATGTTATTGTATGGGAAATTTTCTTTACAAATAACTTATTAACTAATACATATTTTTAAATTCTGTTTTCATATTCTGAAAATTCCCAACTGTTAAATTGACGGACCTTTTTTTTAAAAAAATATTTTTTTATATTTTATTTTGAAGCTGCAAAATACGAATTTTCAATGTGTGAAATTTTTCATTTTGCAAATTCAAAATAAAATATTAAAAATAAAAAAAATACACTTTAAAAAGGTCCGTCAATTTAACAGTTGGGAATTTTCTGAATGTGAAAGCAGAATTTAAAAATATGTATCAGTTAATAAGTTATTTGTAAAGAAAATTTCCCATAGAATAACACTGCCTCGGACTTCCGGAGACGGTAAGTGAAGAGGGCCGTTAATAGGCCAGCAGTGATTTAGTTATAGCTAAAATATTTATTTTATTGGTGATACCTTTAATTTTTATTCGTGCTTTTTTTCTTTTTCTTTCTTTTGTTTTCCTCTCTCTTTTTTCTGATGAAGTAGCAGCCAGTTTTTTCTATGCATCCAATATTTAATTTGATTTTGTACATATTCATTTTTAAATACTATTTACAAGTATTTGATTCATACACTATGGTTGTAAATTCAGGATTTCTAGTGCAGCATATAGGAAATAGTCAGTTGATCCATTTTCCTTATGATAAAAGTTTAATTTTTTGTTTTCAGTGCAAATATTTCTCTATATTACATTTTTTGGAATAAAGGAGATTATGTTTTTTTTTTTTTTTTTAAGTGTTCAAATTTCAATATGTTTAACTTTGTTACGCTATTTGATATAAATAAATGTAACTTTACATGTGAAAATTATAAATTATTGAAACAAAAATTGTTATAAAGTAAAAAAACACCATTGTAAAAAACACCATAAACTAAAAAAAAAAAAAATAATAATAATAAATAAATAATAAAAAATTGCAGCAATTGTTTCCGGTTGAAATAGCACGAAGACCCTTCATCAGGCGAAACAAAGTGGGCACGAGTGCAGCAAAAGTAATTTGCTGCAATCGTGCTTTTTGTTAAACTCACGAAGGGATGTGTTATTATTTCAACCTAAAAGAACTGATGCATTTTTTTTTGTGGGGGGGGGGGGCAATGATTATGTTTATTTACAAATTTTTCTATTTATTACTACAGTACAAAATCTCAAATCCGGAATCGTCCGGACCGTGGCCTTTCCGGACTTCGGACTTTTCCGGATTTTAGGTCACTTTCTGATTTACGGCAATAAAAAAACGGACATCTCCATTCCGAACGTCCTTTTAGTTAATAACTAGCTTACGCCGTCCGAGGGTGCGATTTCTTAAGAAATTGGAGTATACTCTGAAGTAACATGTACAATACTTTGAATAAACACCATAAAATTTTGCAAACAAAACGCAGGCAGCAACGCTTGCGCTTTGTTTGCCGCACTCTTGCCTACTTCGTTTGCCTGATGAAGGATCATGTTTTCTTTCCATCCGAAACGATTGTTGCGAGCTCTTACATTTTATTGTGGTTACTCTTATTACTTTTAAACACCAATTCTGTGGTGCTTTTTTATTATAACTCTCAAGTATCCAGAAAATCTTGAATATTTTTATTTTCCCCTACATCAAATGGTACCCAGTCGATAATTTTTTCCCTTCTTTTTAAAACAGCAGGCAGATGAATCAGCTTCCTTTTTTTCTCTCTGTGTTTATCTTCAAAGTCGCACATTTGAAACCACAGAAATTATCACGAAATGTAATCGGCTATTTAGAATTAATTACCACTGCTGTCACTCTTAACCAGGCCGCCACAAAGAACTTTTTCGCGTTGTTGATAGTCCAATGGGATCTTTACTCTCTCCCCAACTTTCTTCAAAGTCCTTGAGTGAATAATTTTCCGACACGTGCGATACCGAAAGATGATTTTGCAGTTTTATACAGATGACGTTATTTGAACTTTAAGCGAATATTCAGCATTTGACCTGTGCCAATTAATTTTCATTAGGTTTGGAAAGCAGATTCTTCAGCTGAAAAAAAAAATATATATATATATCGTTCGGTTGAGTAAAGAGATAACGGAAAAGAGAAAAACGAGAGTGCGTTTGTCTTTGTAGCTGTAAATATTTGATAAATTTACCTGCGATTACCTATTTTAAAAATATTTTTAGAATTCCATAAAACTCATATATGTTATACAGGTTTTCGAGATTTACTATAGGACGCTTGTCATAAAAAGTTGTACAGGTAACCCAAATGGTTTCAGTATAAAAATTCATAAAATAATTTGGATACATTACAGTCAAAGAGACATTTCTTATCAGCGCACGTAAAAATCTTTATACAACGCTAAAATACAGATCAACATAAATTTTATAGATGCAATAAGAAATGGTTCCGATCAAAAATGATAAAATAAATATTTGTGGTTCATTTAATAGTGATGCTCAAAAATATTCTTATACGTTACGGGAAATTGAGGGGGCAAGTATTTCAGTTTCGTAAAAGTGAAATTATTTTTCTCACTTGCATTTAAAAAATAATAATAAATAAATAAATAAAATAAAACAGTTTGTTATGGCTACCACTTTTTTTTTTTTTTCGTTTCCTATAATAGTTTATAGAAATTACATATGAAAATTATTATTTATGAAAATTATTTTCTGTGATGGAGGGTTTTGAGATTCCTGAACACGATTTGACCATTTTTAGAAAGTTTCACTCTGTAAGTGTGTATAAAAAAAATTGTGGACGCCGTATCTCACGAACCAATGGACGAAATTTAATCAAATTTGTTATTTAACCAAACTTGATTAAAATCGTTCCCGATTACATTTGTGGATCATTCACTCAACACATGGATCTATATTTCTACTTCTTCGTAATTTTCAATATGACACAGTATAAGAAGAAATTTTACATAAATGATTTCAAATAAATGATAATTATTTTTTTAATTTTTATTATGAATTAAAAAATAAATATTTAAATAACTAACAACAAACTAGGAATTTTTTTTTGTATAAGTTGAAGAATCGCTCGCCCTTCCCCATGAGGGGATAAATTTTCAATGCTGGTATTTTTCAAAAGAAACTCATCAATAACTTTCAAGTAAATGACTGAATTAAATTTGTGGAAAATTAAAGCAAAGTTATAAATTATTAAAAAAAAAAAAAAAAAAAAAAAAAACAAGAAGAAGAAGAAGAAAGCATTTTTTCAGAAGTTGGCACAAAACTGATTTTATTATTATTATTATTGAGAAACACTGTTCTAAAATGAAAATCGTTTGCATGCATTCAGGAAAATGATTTTAACAAATTATTTGCACTACGCGAATTTGCATAATAAAAAATATAGAAGAAAGTTTTGTGGTGCCACATCATACTAGTTTTTTGGTCAAAAATTAAAAAATCAATAAATAATAATAATAAATAATAATAACAATAATAAAATACTAGAAAGTTAGCGGCTATCATAATTTACTAAAACGGGTCAACTGGATATTTGTTATATATTTCTAGAAATCCTTTTGTTACAACAATAGCTTTAGAGTCAAACATTAAAAAAAAATAGTATTTAAAAAATAATACAAAAACAAATTAATAATTGAATTACTTACTCATATATTCTTTTTACGAGATTTTCAATCTTGCACCCGCAGACAACAACAACGAACAAGAACTTCGTATGAAATGGCGGACAGCGAGGGAATTTCAAATCAACAGAAAAATAATCACAGCGCCCTCTATGCATACAAATTGGTTATGGCCTAATAATTTGTGGCCACAACATGAAAAACATGATGTTGGCCGTGTGGTGATAGCCTGCATAAGGCCAACTGTGTTTATGCCACTTCTGGGCCACCGACCATTTTTCTTTAGGCTTCCATCACAGCTGGCAGCCACAAACGGCCCGCTGCTGGAGTTATATGGGGCAACCGGCAACTGATGGCAAGTGCAGGATGCCAGCAGTAGGCCATAACGAGCCCACCAGTATAAGTTTTGCTGCGTAATATAAAATCTTAAAAAATATTAAAATTTAAAAAAAGTATGCCATTAAGTATGAAAACAGTAATTATCTCATAATGATAACAAAGCAACTGATTATAAAAAATATATTTGTCATAAATTACTTGAATATAACTTATTTATGGAACCTACCTCATTTCTTTTCATATATTTATTAGACTACTTAAAAGCCGTGCAATATTTCGGCATTTTCAAAATTCATTCTATTACTGTTTTCGATTTTTAACTCTCTAATGGCTGATACCATAAATTACTATATCTATGGTCTACTGACCAAACGTTCCCATTTTCTGGGGACAAATGGGGACTTCCTTTTTTTTTTTTAAGGCATTTTTCTAAGCTTTAAAAAATTGTAGAAAGTAAATTACTAATCAGTAATACTTTATTTTTAGTCCTTTTTTATTAGGAATGAAAAAATGCATCCATAATTGGATAATCAAAGTAATTTTTAACGCTTCTCTCTTATAGAGGTACTTTGATATAGTCAGCCTCCAGTCAAAAAATGGGGACTGTCTCTGTCCCCAAAGATCTGGGATGTTTGGTCCCCAACTAAGTTTTCTTTGCGCAGTACTAGTGCGATGTTAAATCCAACCAACCACCAACAAATGTGATGTTAAACTACAGCGATCGTACACAACCAATTAACCAAACAGTGTATCCTGGAGTGTGATAAGTAAAGTATATTGGCAACATAATTGAATAGCAGTAGCGGTGGTTAGTTTCGGATTCGGAATTGTCTGCTATTTTTACTCCGTGGCTATTTTGTTGATTTTTTAATTGTTGATTAGACAATGGAGAAAGTAAAAGCAAAAGGAATTGCATCTACACCTGTTACAGTATGTATATTATTTCACTTTATGATTTTCTTATTCTGTTTTAAGCATATTTTTATCATAGCAACAATCCAGTTTCATGTGCATTGTTTTAGATTTCAATTACGATTTAATGTGCACTTTTAGAAAAGATTTAACATCAAAATAGGTTATTTTCCTTTCTATCTAATGTATTCTGTCGTTTTCCATGTATTAATTCCATAATTTTACATATTCCATTAAAAAAAAATATTGCCTATCATTTTTATATCGTAGATAGAACAAATAACAAAGCGAAATTTCAAGACATACATCTTTGATATTTTCAGGACAAAATTATTCATCTATCTCTAATTAAACCAAAAGGTTCCAAGACTTGGCTGATTGAAATAAACAATAAGAAATATTTAGCACACATTGATCAGATTTGCCCTGCTAGCCCGTCAGTCCCGGAACAAAGAGATGTTTCTATTCCTGTGGATTTTCCTATTTCATCTCAAGCTTCCAACCAACCAACTTCCATCACTATGTCAAATACAGAACTCCAACATGATGAACAGTCCTGTACTCCTGAAACCCAACAGTCTGCAGTTCTTCCTACTGAAGAATCTCCTGTTACAACTGTCACAAGCAGACGCTATCCATCATGAATTAGGAAAAAACCAGAAAGACTTGATCTTTAAAAACTTTTAATTAATGACTTTAATTTTTTTTTCTCAAAAGGGGTATTGTAATATATTTAATAATTTTGTTTAATAATTTTGTTATTAGTTAACTGCAGTATATGAAAGCTAGCAGGCTTTGCCCGCTTCGCTGGACACTATATTTAAATGATTTCTTTGTAACTGAATATATTTCGATTGGCGACTATTTTTGTCACAGCTTTAGTATGGGACCTCCTTGGCAATATCAAACATTTTTTAAATTCTCGAATCTGTACAACAAAACTATTATTAAAACAAATATTTTCGAAAATAGTCCAATAGCTGGTGTTAATTCTTCGAATATTCTGGAAACAGTTGAAGTTGTTACTCGTACAGTATAAGTCATTATTTGATGAATGTTCTGGGACAGTCTAAAAACTTCACTTGTCACTAGTCACTTGTTCCACAGGAGTAAAGCAAATAACATCAACTACACCAGAGCAAAAATTTTCAATCACTCACGAAAAATGTCCAGTTGCTTAGAGCTCAATCCCTAAAGTGCAATGACTCAGAATAGGCCTCTGAATAACTCTGGATCGCAGTGACTACATACTCTTTCGGCTTCGCAAAAATCAACTCACACCTACTTATAACTTTTGGCGATGGGGCTTGGAGATGACTCCATCGAGAATCCCTTGGTAAGCTCAAGGTCTACGTTCCCGTGTGTCGGAGAGCTTCGAAACATCGGGAACCCTAAACTATCATTTTTCACCAAATTTGGTCGCCCACTCGCCAAGTTTGTCTCCAAGACTATGCTTTCTATTAAACATATCTTTATTTAGTTATTTAAATATTAATTTGAATTAATCAAATATTTCTGCCCAACAGCATGCAAGTGCAGTCATACACAGCAGCTCATTTATTTGTATGTTAAATTAGCGTAGTGATTGGTATATAAAAAAATAAATAAATAACTAAACATTATCGTGCTACACAACTTTATTAATTTTACATTTTTCTTGAACTACCTAGATTAAAATCGCTGTTGCTAAATTAAACCTCTTGGCGAAAAATGTTCGGTGTACTTCAACGCAACAATTTAAAAAATCACCCAGGAGGATCTATAAATAAAACTGATTTTAGTACAACACACATTAGCATCGTAAACTATATTAGCACTTTGTAAAAGAAATTTTAAATTAAAAATGACGTCAATTTTTGTGAGATGCATAATTTATTTATTTATTTATTTTTTATTGTTCACGTTTAGATAAATGTATTTATTTTCCTGTTGGAAAAAAAAAAAAAAAAAAAAAAAAAAAAACTCAACAACAATTAAATTATGGATAATTAAATTTAATTTTGGCAACAATTAAATTATGGTTAAAATTTAAATGGCTAATTTTTTGCAATTATTAGCTTACAAAATTGCTATTTTATGCATAAAAATAACAAAAAAAAGTTTTTTTCGGAATAAAAGGCAGCCAACTTTCTAAGTTAAGGTATAAGCTATCTCCATAACAAATTTTATCGAAATCCATCGAGCAGTTTTAGCGTGAAACTCAGTCAAATAAACGGACATTCACATTTATAATATATATAAGTTAACTCTATTTGTCACACTGAACACATTGTAACCGTAAGTTGTAAGTATGTTTACGTGTGAGCTTACTTGCACGCTTGTAGTAAGTATGCGATCGGCATTGAAATCTTTGCAATAAATATTTCATCTTACTTTAATGAGAGTAATTTCTCAGTATTAATATGTATATTACTTCAAGTATATTACAAGGGGTATTAAACTTTTTGAGATAAAAGACCATTCTTGCAGTTGAGTGAAACATAGAGGGCCACAAATAAGATAACATAAACAAATTAGACTATGCAGATATATTCGTTGTATATTTATATGTAAACTTTATGTGCATATATAAGTATGTATTATAAGGAGGAAGGGTGGTGTTGTTTGGATAGGTTGATTGGGTATGTTGTTGAATTTAATAAATTTACACTACTATATAACATTTATATGGATTTAAATAACTGTATCAGCTTTAAAATGGGGTTGTAGATGTAACTGATAAATAACATGACTTTAAATTAACGTCACAATAATTGTACATTATAAAAAGTAAAGTTATTTATGAAGAAGTTTAAAATAATATTTAAACTATTATATCAAATTGAAATTAAGTTTAATTAGTATCATTAAATAATATGAAATAGTATTTACAAACACAATTAATAATATCCTTAAAATTACTGAAATTGTAAATAGTCTCAAATATAGTACTTCTGTTGAAATTGATGACTCCTGACCCAGGAGTCCTGAGTTGCATGTGACCCCTGGACCGCGGGTTATGCATCCCAAGATTAGGTAATGACATAGTCTATTAACTAAATAACAGCTATGTTTCAAAATTTAGTGCATTTTTAACCCCTCTGAAAGATTATCGCCCCCTGATGAGAAACTATTAAAATTTTTGCTCATTTATATTCTATATTTTGCAGTTTTATATTCAATATTATGTGAAAATTTTTTCCCCTCTGGATATTATTGAATATCATTATCAAGTTAGTATTCAATTTTATGAAACATGATGAAAATTTAATAGAATTTTCATCATGTTTCATATTTTTTCTTTAAATTTATCTTTCATAACAATCTTGTTGATTTATACCTGACATTTAAATTGCTGTTACATGCATTACTGCTATTAGTAGTATAATTATAATTATATATATTTATATTTCAGCTTCCTGTTAATCCTATACCTTTTATTAAAAGCTTAATTGGAAGGCAAATTATTGTAAAACTCAAGTGGGGAATGGAGTATTGTGGCACTCTTTCGCGTTGTGATGCTTTTATGAACTTGCAGGTAAAACTGCCAGTTATTACCCTAGATTTCAAGCTAAAAACTTTTTAATTTGTATATTTATTTTTGGTATGCATTTTTATTTATTTTTGTTATTTATTTTGGTAATATCTTACATTTCCTTTTTGGTCTACTTCTGCAAAAAAGAATTTTTCAAATGGATTAATTTTTAGTAATGATATTCAATTTTTAAAGATAGACTCAAGAAAAACTACACTTTTTCATTTATTGATTTGAATTGAAGTAATTTTGTTTAAATTTTATTTTTTAAAGTTCATTCCCAATGTAATATTCAAGTATATTAGAATATCTAATTAAATGAAATCACCATTTAAATAAATAGGTAAAAAGTATTGTAAGATATTTAAAATGGAAAGTATATACACTACCCTCGAAGTCATTAGGGTCTCTAGCAATCATATATATGACATGAAATTTGCTGTCATTTTATGTTTGATTTGATAACACAACAAAAACTCAATTTTAAATTTTAATTGAAATTAATTTTATTTTCTTGAGGGCCCTCTTCACTCACCGCCGGCAGAAGCCGAAGATAATGTTATTCTATGGGGAATTTTTCATTACAAATAACTTATTAACTAATACATATTTTTAAGGGCCCTCTTCACTCACCGCCGCCGGAAGCCGAAACTAATGTTATTCTATGGGAAATATTTCTTTACAAATAACTTTTTAACTAATGCATATTTTTAAATTCTGTTTTCACATTCTGAAAATTCCCAGCTGTTAAATTGACGGACCTTTTTAAAAAAATTATTTTTTAAATTTTTTATATTTTATTTTGAAGCTGCAAAATACGAATTTTCAATATGTGAATTTTTTTCATTTTGCAATTTCAAAATAAAATATTAAAAATTAAAAAAAATACATTTTTGAAAAAGGTCCGTCAATTTAACAATTGGGGATTTTCTGAATATGAAAACAGAATTCAAAAATATGTATTAGTTAATAAGTTATTTGTAAAGAAAATTTCCCCATAGAATAACATTGGCTCGGGCTTCCGGCGACGGTAAGTGAAGAGGGCCGTTAATATGTTATTTTATTGTTAATAACAATGCCCAGAGGCAGAAACGCCGCGGCACGGCGACATAGTCGCGGACACAGAAAAACGGCTTGCAGACAGTTTTTGTCTGTACTAATAAAAAAATTAGTCCACAACTTTCGGACACTCTTTGTCTGTACTAATAAAAAACAATTGCTCGCAACTTTCAGAGAGTTTTTGTCTGCAGTCATAAAGAAATGTCTGCAATTTACAGACATTTTTCGCCCACAACAATGCGCTACCAATGTACGACGTCTTACACGCTCACTGGTAGGAACTCTAGAGCTCCCCCCCCCATAGGTGCCTTGGTAGGAACATACAAAACAGTGCTTAACAAGGATGACCTAGGAGCCTAGATCTCCCTTGATAGGCTGCATTATGCGTGTATTCTTTTCTCCTGTTACCTGTTACTGAGATTCTACGGGAATGTAGAAAAGTGCTAATTTCATTTAAAACTGCTCCAAAACTTCTCCTCCACTTCAAAATTCACTTATAAAAAATTCTGTATCAAAACTGAAACTAATACTTCTATTATTTATAATTATTTTTATTGTGTTGTGCCAAACATTGCTATGAAATATTTAATTGAATGAGTTAAACTTATTATTTTATAATTGTTTATACTATATTGTTCTGTAGTAAAATTGTATTGCGTATTGTTTCACGAGATCATCACTGTTGTTAAGATCCCCCCCCCCCCCCCCGACTGTCTCTATCAGCTTTTAGGCTTTTTGAGTGTAAGCTATTTTCCCCCCTGACTACATGCAAATTTCGCAGGCAGATTATGAAATTTTAAAAACCTGTCGCAGACAGCTACAAAATTTTCTGTCACTGGGTAACAAGTGGATCTAAAATAAACGAGGCATTTTTTCATAATGACAAATTATTTGAATATTTGTTGTTTTAGTGACTATGATAAGTTTAAATGATCATTTGACAGCATTTTATTTTTCATATATTCATTTGCTAACATGATGAGTGAACATAAAATACTTACTGAAAATGCATAACAAATAATCATTGAATTTTTAATGAAATTCATACTATGGTTAATAATAACGTCAAGAAAAACCTGGAAAAGTCAGGGAATTTGAAACTATTGAAAAAAGTTAGGGAAATGTGAGGAAAAATTGCAAATATTGCTGAAAAACATAGAAAAATGATGTTATAAACCTGGAAAATGTTTTTTGAGCATTCAGTTTATGTTGCAAGTTGCGTTACTATATTGTCTTTTATGTCGTGAGCTCAGGGCCGCCGCTAAGCATTAAGCAACTTAGGCAATGCCTGAGGGCGGCAGCTGTCCAAGGGCAGCACTCGAATCATTAAAATGAAGCACCAAAAGAAAAAGAAAAATCACAAAAATATGAAATCACAATAAAATGAAAAAATAAAATCGAAATATATAATATTTAATTAAATAAATACCTTTTTAAATAAATAAATATATATATATATATATTGAATGTTTGAAATATTTGTTTACAGATTTTAATAGTGTACCCACAATGGCTATTCCTATCCTTACTTAATATCGAAAAGTCTTATAATCTATACAAGTTTTTTTTTTTTTTCTAATAATATATTACTGTTAAATTTATTTTTTAATATTCAGTCAATTATTTTTTGATTCACTCTCACTTTTAACACAAATATATCTCGTAACATGGGAAAGTGTTTCATAATTTATGAGTTGATTTTACTTTCATATTTTTTGAATTCAGAGAATTGCAAAACGTGTACATATATCAAATACTCAGTTTCGAAAATTTGATCCTAAAATAAATAAATAACTTTCTCTACCGTATATGAGTAAGAGAAAATAAAAATACTGCTTATAATTAAATAAAAATCAGAAAAGAAATTAAAAAATAATTCTATAAGAGGGGTTGGTAATCAGATTCTCTTATTTCTCTTTCCCATGTTATTCTATGGAAATTTCGTTATTTCATATTATTAGGATATCTCGTTCACAAATAAAGTTTTTCGAATTCTGTTTTTTTTTTTTTTTTTTTTTTTTTTTTTAATACTTTGTGTTTTTTGTATTCCTAGTTTGAATATGTTGTCCTTTATCTTAAGGAACAATATCTTTAAAAAATCAGTTTAAATATTTTATTTCATTAAGCAAACTTAAGGCTCTTTCAATCTAGAAAAGAAATGTTTAAACTTAGAAGAAGAAGAAGAAGAAGAAAAATTGCTTCCTTAGATAATAGGTGAATGTTCAAAGTGGTGAATTCAAAAAACAGACTTTGGAAAACTTAATTTTTGAATGAGGTATCCTTATAATATAGCAACACAAATCTCACTGGATCACATGGTAATGAAGAAAGAGAGAATCTGACTATTAACCCCTCATAAAGAAATTATTGAAGTCAACTTATGTGCATTCCTATTACAAAATACGCCTCTAAAAATTTTAAAAGAAAAACATAATTGAATTTTTAGATTAAGACGAGTAATTCATAAATTCATTCATGGAAATTCATAAATTCTGTAATGTTACAATAAAGCATTAAAACAAGAAGTTTAATATAACAATGGTGCAAATATTTTACATAATATCGCTTTCAAAAAATTTTCATCAAATGATTTCAAAGGAAATTTATGTAGTAAAATGAGAACATCAACTTTTTAAATAAATATAGATGATATCAACCATTTTCAGTCTAAAAATGGATATCTACTTATTTGCCTGTATACATGGTGATAATTTTCCTCAAAGTATAGCTATTATTTGAATTTTGGTGATATTTTTGGTGCTTAAAAATATAAATTCTTTTCAATAGATTCGACAATGTGTTTTTTATTTGTTTTGCAGACCTGTGTAAAGTTTCATGTTGGTAAATTAAACTGAATTACCGTATATTTCCGAATATAAGCCGAGAGTACGTTTTTCCCCACAGAAATTTGCCCCAAATTACAAATCCGTGTATAAGCCGAATTGAAAAAATATTCTTTTAAAGGTCGAGTATATCGCCAAAACGGTGAAAATATTGCCAATCTATACAACTTTCAGGATAATCTGTCCAATGAAATTGCGCAAAATGCGGGCTTATCTAATAGAATTCCTTACCTTGCTTAGCTGTGACGTAAAATGATCGCAGTGAGTTCGCCAACGGCGATAGTTTTAACTCTGGCAACCCTATCAGAAGGGAGGCTAGCACAGACGCACTCGCACATGCAAGTCCCGGCAGCAGAAAACGATGGTTGCCGTAATACTGGTAGGCCTAACCCTAACGTCGATGATGTAGCCACTGGATGTTTACATAAATAAGCCGTTTAAAGACCGATTGCATCGATTTTTTTTTAATGACATATCTAAATTATTTTGTATATTTCTACTTTTGAGTATTTTTATCAGTGCCTCAAGGCAATCTTCAACAACAACAAAAAAAAATGTATAAAAAAAACAAAGATTTGCCACTTCTTTTGCTAGTGTAAGCCTAGAAACATTTTAAACAGAGATGATTTAATTGTATAAATTAAAAATATGATCGGGAGTCCTGTTTTTTTCTAGTTTATACTATTTCTGAATCAGGCAGAGAAGTTACTCCGTTCATGCAATCTGCCGATGACGCCAGTTACCGACATGTCAAAATAAAAGAAATGTAAACACACATGACTACATCGAGTGTTTCTAGAAATAAATTTAAAATTGCTAATTTAAGAGTTTTATATGTGATAATTATTTTAAAATAAGGTTTAATATCACTATTTTACTTTATATATAGTTTTTAAGCTTAAAATATCTGTATTCAATCATTGTTTCTAATGTACATTTTTTCCTAAAAATGTGTACTCGTATATAAGCCGACCCCAGACTTCAGCTTTTGAAAAATTTCCAAAAATTCTCGGCTTATACACGGAAATATACGGTACATAAATTCTATGTGCGCTCTTCCTTTTATTGGTTCTTTTCTGCCCTTTCCCTTCTACAGATACACTTGTTTGACCTTGAGTGCTTCGAAATAATTATTCAGTTAATGAAAATTTAGTAATATTGGGTAAAACAGCAAATAATTAAACATATTTAAAAACAACATTAATATAATACAGTACTCGCCGCTTATTAAAACCACATTCGTCCTGAGCCAAGGTAATTTTATTAAGCAGCTGACTTTTATATCCGGCGAACGTTCCTGCACCATTCTTTTAAATGGTTGTGAATTTTCTAAATATGAAAACAGAATTTAAAAAAATACATTGGGTAATGGGTAATTTATAAAAAACAAATTTCTTTATAGAATAACATGGGGTTAGTCTGCATGTCAAAGTAGATGAAGTATCTCCTTAAATCAAAATCTTAGTGACTAAGAGGGGAAAATGGAGTTTTCATTACAGCAACATTGTCTGGCAAGAAATTTCGAGATATGAAAATTCGTCAAGTGAAGTTTAAATATATAAACGGGGCGGCAAACTCAATCTTGCCTGAAGGCGGCAGAACACCTAGCGACGGGCTTGCGTGAGCTATGTTTTTTTTTATACCATGAGCTTTATGTTGCAAAACAAATTTTGTGACTGGAATTTTCTAAAAATAGACCTGGAAAAACTGGAAAAATCAGGGAATTTTATTTTTGAAATTGCATGGGAACTCTGTGACAGCCTAGAGACTAATGACACTAGATGTCTAAAAATAGCTGTGAAAAAGTTGAAAATTTGACTTAATCCTCACTCAAGTAAAAGTTTAATTGCAGTAAAAATTCAAGAAAGTTTTGACCTTACTCTTGTTGAGTTATCAGTAATAATTAAAAAAATTAACTAATAAAAATAAATTATAGAGGTGTATTATTCAATTTTTAAGGTAATTTGCCATTTTTCAAAATCTTAGAAAACAGGTGCTGCAAATTCTGAATACAAAACACAAAGTTGTAAAGTAGAAATTTGTTAGATATTTGAATCTTTATGCATCTGAAAGATATGTATTTTTAATATGTGATGAATTCCAAACACACAAAAATGTCTAGAATACTATTTCTAATATCTTTATTTAATTAGATTTTATTGAAATTTTAATAACACTGTTTGTGCAATGATAATCTTCATAAATCATTACACAAAAAAGTTTTGTTTAAAAATAAGAAATTTGCATAGAGAGCATCTATGTGATACCTAATATACATGAATGATATGTAAATGTAAAAGACCAATATTATTTAAAATACAGTAGGTAACTGCCACTTAATAAAGTCAGCCACTAAATCTGATCAAGTTGCCAGGACCTGAATCAAATCAATTTATTTCCAAGATTTTAACTTATTTTACATAAAATACTATTTAACTTTATTAATAAATAGATTAAATTCATTATTATATCATCTTTTTTTTTTCCCCAATTGCCAATGAAGAAATTTTTATTGGCATACTTGCTTTGTATGCTTTTATACTATCTTATTTTCTGCTTATATGCTGAAAAAATAAAATTTACACCTTTTATATGTATATATATATATTTTTATTGTAGCTTCGTGATGCTGAAGAGTATATTGCTAACAAAAGTAGTGGTACAATGTCAAAGTTAATCATCAGATGCAACAATATTCTCTATATCAGAGAAAAAGAACGTGAAGCTTCAGCATGAGCTAAAAAATATTAATTTTTATGTAAGTTTTTCTTGTTTAAAATAGTTTTTTTTTTTTACTTTGAAAAAAAAAAGACTTAAAGAGACTACTGATTGTCACCGTCAACTGAATCCCATGTTATTTTGTGGAGAAATTTGGCACCCAAATTATTCATTATTACTTGCAAACTTTGAATAAACACCATAAAATGCAATAAACTCGCAACAATTGTCGAAAAAACAAACGACCCTTCATCAGGCGAATAAAGTAAGCACGAGTGCTGCAGTCAAAGCGGCAAATTTTGTGGTGCTTTTTCATCAAATTATTCATTACCTAATATATTTTTTTAATTCCATTTTCACGTTCAGAAAATTCACGGTTATTTAATTTGCTTTTGTTTTCTAAACATTGACTTTTTAAATTTTTAATATTTCATTTTAAAGCTGTAAAATGTGAAAATATTTGCACTTTATAGCTTTAAAATGATTTTTTTTTTTTTTTTTAAAAGGAATTTTTGTTCAAACCTTTAGGCAAAATATGCCTCACATTCACAAAGAACATGGACAGCTGTTCCAGTGGTGGCCCCCATCGGGGCATATTCCTAAAATCTCTCGGGGGGGGGGGGGGACACACAAAATTTTCAGTTTTTCTACTTTTAGCAGCATTTTTCTTTCCTTTTACAAATTTGGAGCATTCCAGTTTTTCCATTCTATAATTCGTAAAAATTTTAAGCTTCCAGTTTTCCATGAATATGCATGTTCTGAGAGATCCAGAACACATTTTAACCACAATACTTTTAGAAAGTGTCTGTCTGTGACACGATGATCTCCAAAACCACGAGGAGTACTAACAAATGGAATGGTTCAAATATTAACAGTAATATTATTAACAGTATTGCAGTTTTTGATAAATACTCATATAATAAACTCTCTTTATGTAGTGTCCCCCTGTCGGAGAATTTCTGGTACCACTACTGTCATTACATAAGCAGTCCTTACAATTTGGGTCATCTTTAATACCCATAAGTGTAAGGTGCCTCCTTAAAGCACAATGCCAGTTAAAAGACCGATAACTTTTCTGATGCCATTTCTATTCAGCACAAAAAGTTCATTATGCGTAACCCTTTCCTTCCCCGTGATTCCAATTGGAATCATAACATTTCAGATTTTCTTTTTTACCTTCTAACACTCCCGCTGATTCAAAATGAACAATATTAAAATCTATATACATTTTCCCACCGAAAAATACCTATTTTAGATGATTTCACTATACTTGTTGATAATTGAAAGTATATTTTACGCTATTCTGATAATAATATCGGAATCAGTTTCCTGTTTTGGGCAATTTAAGTAAATTTACTGTTTGAAATATTTTTATTTTATCCTTTAATGTTTATAATATATATTTTAATTAATTGCAATATGTATTTCTACCAAAATTTTGATATTTTTATTTATTGAAAAGTTATGATTTTTAACGGCATCAGTGGTGATATTGAACATAAATAAACATCTATCAGTTGCTTTGTTAGCTATATTAATTCGTACTCTGTTATTACTCCTATTTGAAAAAAATATTTATATATATTATCTTTGAAATAAATTTATGACTAAATATAAGATTTATTGTTTTATGGAGGGAAAAAGTTGGGAATGAAAGGGTTAACATTAGGATTACCACTGTTAAGATCTTTTGCTTGCCTCTGGTCCTTAATATTATGCCAGTTCAAATATTGCTTTTGTCTGAATAAATCAAAGACAGTATTTCTGATAAGACTGTGTGAAATTCCAATCACTGGTTCTGAACCAACAAAGGTGGTAGCAGAGCCTTTCCTCGCCATACCATCAGTCAACTCATTACCAGAAATACCAGAATGACTAGGCACCCAGTAAAGAGTAACTTTATTACTAGCTGCAAGTTGGCAAAGCAGAGAATGATATTTCCAAACAATACAGGAATTAAATACATTCTTGCACAGTGTCATTAGATAATAAGCAGGGCCTGATTAATCTTACAATTGAGGGGAAGCACGAATCCATTTGGGACCCCCCCACTGACTGTTTAGTCTAAAGATTCATACAAACATCTTGAAAAATTTATAAATTTTTCATTAAATTTTGTAGTTACTTGGAATTGAGGATAACTAAATTCGCTTAAAATGTAGACAAGTAAATTCACATAATTTTTGTACCAAAATATAAACTGGTGAAAGCCTATATTCACCACAATATATGAAATTAATCCATTATAAATGAATGTGTAAAAGCTTCATTAGCATATTTCCTACACAATCTAGAAATGGTAGTTGTGCAGTCAGGTGTACTGTGACTTTTTATAATCATACAATGCTTTTAGACCACAAGCTTACAATTTGGGGCCCATTTTTTGCTTAATTTGGGGCCTTTTCAAAATTTTCCAGGGGAAGCACATGCTTCTCGTGCCTACTGGGTAAGCAGGGTCTGATAATAAGTAAATTAGGTATCAAATTTCTTCAGAGAATAGCATGGAATTCAGCTGACGGCGATGATCAGTGAAGGGTCCCTTTAAGTAAAAATATGTATTAGGTAGAATATTTTTAACCTTTTTTTTGTAATATTTAATTGATTTGCACAAAAAAGATTATTTCTTCTTGCAATTCATTTTTGATCCCAATTACATCCCCCCCCCCCCTCCAATCACTATGTTTCATTAATAATAATATTTATATTATTATCTTTAGGTTCGTGCAAGTATTGCATAAATGTTTTCAGAAATTAAAACATTTTGAGTGGTTCTTGTGACAAAATTGATATCATATGATGTGCTTCATGTTTTTATATTTTTAGCAAATATAGTCTGGTCTATGTTATAAAATTTTCTTCTTAAAACATTCACTTTTACTATTTTTAGAATGTTTATAAGTATGTTTTTAAAACTACAGATGTATGAAAATTATTTGAATAATTGTGAACTTTTAATCTTTTTGTTTTGTAGTTTATTTATTTTTGATGCATACAATAGTTCTAGAAGAACCATTTCACTTGTTGATATAATTTGCCTTTTTTTTTTATATAACAGTTGGAGGATATTTTTTTTATTTTCCAACAAAATAAAAAAATATATATAACATAACTTTAGTTTGTCTGCTTATTTGTTCATCTTTTCATTTCCATAAATATTTTTAGAATTATATTAACTTTTAATTATAAACTTAACTCTTAAATCTTAATTATTAACTTTTAATTCTTTAATTATATTTACTTGTCATATCATAAATTAATACTAAATCATAAATATTTTTTAAAACTTTATTGAAAATGATAGAAAACACATAACATAACTAAAAATATACCTTGAGCCCAATTTTTCATAATTTAAATATTTTTTGTGGCTAGGTAAAGAAATCATTAATGTTATTCATATTATTTTGTATAGGAAGCATTTTTTTTTTTTTTTTTTTTTAATCTGAAAAATATAAGTTGATTTTGTATGTTTAGTGCAGTGTAAAGATATTGAAATGTGTTTATAAGTAATATATCACTTAGACCATATGCTACAAACACCAGTCATTGGCCCATCAGTAGGTATTTGGTTCACGCAGTTGGCAGTTGGTTAACTGAAATAGTATCAGTTGGCCCAGTGGCATAGCTATGGTTGGCCCACATCAGAAAACAGCATATGAATCCGACAGTAATTGATATGTTAAATTTGCAAATAATGGCTTACTTCAAAAATAATGTATAATTTCATTAAATGCATGAAAATAACATCATTATTTTTCCATCTGAAAGTATAAAAATAGTAAATATTAAATACCAAAATGTAATTGCCAATGTAGAATGCTGCGTATGGGCCAATGTTGTGCCAATAGCCATTTATAATCTTTGGCCAACAAAAAATCTAATGGAAACAATAGTTGTTTCAATGTTGGTCCATATAAATTTTGTTTTATGAGTCCTTGTGCACTAACCAGTGCTGCTATGTGTGAGATTTTTTAATTGGAAGCATTTTACAGTAAATCTGAAAAAAAAAAAAAAATATATATATATATTAGTTTTATAGAATTCAAAAAATATTTATTAAAATGAAAATGCAGACTGACAAACAAATTAAAGTCATAAACACTGTTAAATTTTTATAAAAAAATATAAAAAAATATTCCAAATTATAAATTCCTAGAATGAAAAATAAATAACATGAAAAAGTGAAATTATATTTCTTGAATTATTGCATGCATTAAAGAAAATAATAATAATTAAAAAAAAAAAAAATCCAAAAACCACAATTATTCTGATAATATAATTTTCACATGTCTGTACTGCCCATTTTTTTTTCTTGATATATTTTCTTCATTTTTACTGGATCCAGTAAATATAAACTAGTCATTCATGTGAAATTATTAGTTCTGATGTGTTAAAATAATTATGTGGAAACCTTCTATTTTATTAAAAATTTTAAACCTTTATTCATTACTTTTATTTATGTTTTTGCTTTATAAATACATATTCAAGAAAAAAAAAGCTTTGTTGATTTATTATGTCTTTCATTTAAAAAAAAATATTTTATGTATGCATATTTTCAAATAAATGCTAGTCATTTTATGTGGAGTTATTGAACTGAATGTTGTGTTATGTGAAATTTTAATTGTACATTGTCATATATATATTGTATTTGAACTATTTATTTATAACTGAAGATAATGTAGAGTTGTTGACTGTCATGTTCTTGTGAAACATTTTAAATAACATACATAAAGAAAGTACATACTAAAGGGAAGCATTTTATGATTATTATGTTTTATTTTTAGCAGTTTCTTCTGTGTTTTTGTGATAGCTGTTATTTATCTTTCCATTTATAACTTAACCTCTGTTGATGGATTTCAATTTGATTTGAAATATTCATTATTCAAGGAACATTTTAGGTTGTTTAGTTATAGAATAATGATGGATACTGGAGTAACATTTTAAATTTCATAGAGTTAAAACCTAATATTAAACTCTCTTTTACATTTACCCTTTTTGAAATTTTAGTGAAGCTTTTAGTGAAACTAACACTTCAGTATTGAAACCCTTTTCCAGTTTTATTAATCACCCGCTAGGGAGATAAGTGTGATTAGCTCTATAGAATTCAAAATTCTAGCTGGTTATAGAGCAAAACCTCTTTGTCTTCTCTAATAGATATATAATACTAGGGACTGATGCTTAAGATTACAGGGGTAAGACCCCCAAATTGTTATATTAACTCTTTTTAGAGTTCAGTTTTGTCATGGTGACTGGATGTCAAAATATACAGGGTATTTTTCAGCTGCTTCTTGGGTAGCTGTATTACACGAGCTTATATGAGCTTAGGGTAGGTAGAGATGTTAATCCTATTCAATTGAATTGGACTCTCTGTGATTTAAAATAATGAGAGCTTCATTTTAATCAAACGTAATTTTGCAGCTGTATATTGCATGCGAAAAAAGTAAATTATATTTAACTATAATCATGTTAACATTTATAGGAGTGTCATGTGCCTCCTTTCAATAATATAAATATAACTCCTAGACAATAGCTGAATTTTAAATTTTGTAAAAATTATCTTGCATCATTGTGTGCATTACAGATGTGATAAAATTGTGATTTTTAAAGTCAACTAAAGCTGTTGCTAGAATTAACTTTTAAACTTTTTCACTTATGATAAATAAAAACCCGTTAAAGAAAAAAAAAAAAGAAGAAGAAAAAAGAAAAAGAACCATTTTACTGTACTTATTAATGTAAAAAAGCATTATCATTTATTGTATTAGTAATTTATATATTGGCCTCAACCATAATTCTAAAATGGTAGTAGGAAATTTTGTCCCTGGAGAAAACATCTAGAAAAAGTTCTCTACAAGTATTTTCCCTGAATTTTTTTCAAAAATGTTAAAGTAAAGAAAAAAAAATGTAAATTTTAAACTATTAATTATTAGAAATTAATTAAATTTTTAAATATTTTAAAAATAACATATTTCAATCATTTAAAAATTAAAATTATTAAACTTTCAGTTTGAATATTTAAAAAATTAAAATACTTCAATATGAATAATTTAATACTTAAGAAGGAGAATCTTAGTTGGAAATTTAAAAATTATTTTTATTTTATTTTATTTACAACTTTGAATACCAAATAAACTTTATCAATAATTTGATTACAATATATGAGATTTCCCCCTGCAGAGGGCATGTCTTCGTGTGATGACATGTTGTGATGACTTATTGTGATGACATGTCTTCGGACCACCTCTAGGGTTGAATTACATGAGATTGTCACCAGTTGCCTTCTGTGTAGCTCTAGTGCAACGCTGAATCCACTAATCCCAATTTAAAGTTCATTCTAATTACTCTAATTAAAAAGAGGTATCTTTTAATTATACTAGGGGGCTCTGCCCCCTGCTCGCTCCGCTCACCAACCCCAGAGGAAGGCTTCGCCTCCCCCCGACTCGCTTCGCTCATTAATCCCTGTGGGATTCTACCCGACTATTCACAACTTTGCCTTTCATTGAATTAGAATATTAATAATACATAACACAAGAGAGTTGAACAATATTATAGAAATCTACCATATTTGGTATCGCATTGAAATACACAATATTTAATATTATATCGTTTATAATATGTCAAAAATCTGTTATAACGTTCGACAATTTAATAACAATTTGACATTATTTTGAGAGAGAACATAAAATAAACAACCATAGCACTAATTATTTAGAACAGAGAGAAATTCTTGACATCTAAATCATTTAGCGTTACAACTTTAGTATATGATCGACTTGTTAAATTTTTGCCACTGTTTGACGATGAATTTTTTGGGTGTTATTGCTTGATTAAAGAAATTATGAACTTAATTTTTCTAATGCCTATATTTTTTTTTACTATTGAATTTTTTTAGTTAATTTAGGACAATATGTAATACTCTGCATTTATTTCCAGCGTACAGCAAGGTTTAAAATGGTCCTTCTAACACTAAAGATGCAACTTTTTAAAGTGCATTTTTTCTAGAATATGATTTAGTCAGGTTGAAGATAAATATTTTATGTGATTATTGCAATTATTTTAAAAATTTCATTAATAGTAGTAGTACGACAGGACAATTTCTTTCAGGTAGCGATTTTGCATTGTCGACACTTATTGTACTATACCATGAATTTGCCAAGATGCCTGTCAATATCTGATTTTACCATTTAATTTTTAAACTGCATTAAATACTAAGGAACAACCTTAGTATATCCCCACAATGATATTTGGTGATTTTTTGTTGGCAATTATGGCTAAATCATAAATGATAAATGATAAAATCATAATCTAAATCATAGATTATAAATTATAAAACATAAAATCATAAATCCAAAATAAACAACATATAGGCTGCCATATTATATCGCAAACAGTCCAGAACGACATCGTTATCGTTCAAAACGAAGCCAAAGAAAAATCGCCAAATTCAGCTGTAGGAATATACTAAAGTTATATCAATACTAAGTTAAATCGGAAAAAAAAAAATCACATTTTTCGAAATCTACAAATAAGTGAAAAATTCATCCTTGATTGTACTGTAAAAATGAATTGCCGGTTCGAAGTATTCGAGATAGACCATCACCATTCATAAATTGGATGGCTTTTGAATATTTGTTGACAATATTTTCTGAATAAGTGTTGATGATGGCTTCTGAATACTTGTTGGCGATATCTGCTGAATAATTGTTATTGTTGGCGATATCTATTGGATATATATTGATCATGACATCTTAACAGTTGTTGGCGATGTTTCCTGAACTTGTGTTGATTTTGGTCTGAATATTTGTTGGCTACATCTTTTGGATATGTACTGATTACACCTTGATTATTTTTACATATATATTATGTAATATTAAATTTAGAAAATAAAAAATGAGCGTGGAAAATTAAATTTAATGACATTGGATAATTTAATTTAATTTATAAAAACATCAATGGTACAGGAAAAACTACTTCAGCCTTTTTCTTTCTAATAATGAACAGAACGAAAAACGGATATTTTACCTGGAGATATTTTGTACATTTAGACCAAATAAAAAATTTCTTCTTTTTTCCCCTCGTGAATTAAGTTGAAAAATATTTAAAATAAAATTGAAAATAATCGTTCTAAAGCAATGGTACAGTTTAACCTCTTGGCGAAATTTTAAATTTGGCACCGAAGTAGCTTAGACGTTTCTCGCGAAAATCTTGACATGCATAATTGCGATAGATAATTTAAGTCATCGTCAAAATAAATGAAAAATTTAAAATCAGCCAATGAGGTCCTGTATTAGCTGTAACTACAATATTTTAGCAATGCAGTTACTACATTCCTTTATATATAAAAAAAAATGTCCTGTTGTATTGAATTCTGTTTTCTGCAAAGTTTTATATCAATGCTTAAAAAACAAAAATAATTTGCGGATTTTATTATCATTATTAGTGCACCATTTTATAATTTATCTCTATAGGAAGGCATGGCTAGAGTTAAAATGGCTATTGTGGTTGTGTAAATGAATTCCTTGGCGAAAAACGTACGAGCTTCATTTCTAAATTTTAAAAATCGCTAAATTGATCATAGTAAAGATCTATCCTTTTAAATATGTTTTGAGTTAAAAAACTAATCTTTATATAAACTAATATAAATTTTTATCTCATAAATTCAATTTTAAAAATGCCTGCGCTTAACCTCTAACACTATACCAATAATTGTTTAACATAATCGTGGTATTCATTACTAAATCTTTTTCGCCTAACGTTAAAATAAAGGAACAACTTCAGTATATCCCCACAACGATATTTGGCGATTTTTTGTTGACGATTATGGTTAAATCATAAATCTAAAAATCATAAATGATAAAATCATAATCTAAATCATAAATCCAAAATAAACAACATATAAGCTGCCATATTATATCGCAAACAGTCCAGAACGACATTGTTATCGTTCAAAATGGCGCCAAAGAAAAATCGCCAAATTCAGCTGTGGGGATATACTGAAGTTATACCATAATATAAACTAAAATAAAAATATCAACTAATTTTCGTTTCATCTTTATTAAATTTTTACGTAATATTTTAAAAATATTGGTTATTTTCAAATGTTTCGCTATTCTAAATATTTTTTTCTTCTCTCGAGCATCTCAAAGATGCCAATTATTCAATTTTTCTTATTTACACCATTGATCACATTTTAATTTTCCCGAGGAAAGTGACGTCAGAGACACAGAAAAAAACGTCATAAGAGAAACTTTTCCCTCCGGTGGCAAATAGAGTACCTTTATAAACCTGCGTTTTTACTTAATAACTTACTTAATTAAAATGATAGAAATTTCTAAGCAGCTGAAAGGCCTTCCTTAAAGCAGTCGGAATACACTGATATATCTCATGACGCGGGGAACCCTACCCTCCGCGAGAAGTTGCTGTCGCAGACAAAAAAAATTGACGCCAGCGACAGTTACTTTTTTTAATATATAGAGAAATCTTTGTTTAACATTAAAGTTATTTTAATTTTAAATAAAATATTTATGTAAATTTATTGTTCTTTTATTTCTTTCATGCATCATTAAAGTATTAAAAACAGATGATTCTTCTAGGGACATCTTTCCCAGGGACGCTTTTTCCTGTACCTCTAAAAATAATATTATTTGGGGAAAAGGTATGATAACACATAAACAAACAATAAAATAAATAAATAAAATAATAATAATCACTTAACTTTTAAATTTCCAATATAACATCTAATTTTGGGGGGAAATTCTCATTCTACATTTAAAATTTTGCCCAGATGCTAAATTTCAAAACATAGCAATTAAAATTTTGGAATGAAAATTATTTTGTTTTGATTGTTAAATAATATTTATTATTTTACATACTTTTGCTTAAATGTCATATGATAATTTTATAATGCTGAAATTTTGTGCAAACATATTAATTAGTATTTAAAACTTAAACATGAATGTCTTGTAGTGTTTCTTATTTTTGCAATAAAAGTTATGAAATTAATATCAGAAAAGGTTCTGAATTACAATCTACAAAAAATTTTATTACATTTTATTTACAAATACTTCTTATGGACATATACACATTTTTGATTTTTACCATTAAACAGTTTATTTATTTATTTTTTTTAATGACCCTCATATGTACATTAGAGATGATGAAAGAAAACTTCTTTATACTTTCACTTAATTGGTGCATTTCTAATGATACAATGCAACTTAAATATGTAATTAATAGATTTTGTCATAAAACTTTGAAAACCAGTAGATGTGAAAATAAATTTAAATGTGATGAAGTGAACATATCCCATAGTGTATATCTTCACCGATAAATCATATTTTAATATTTCGGTGATAAAAATAATATGAATAAAAATAAGGTACTGTCTTAACAAATAAAAATCTAAATTAGAAAATACTTTTTGTAATATTGTCCAAAAATACACATTTACATTTTACTATCGTTAACATAATTTGATTTATATAAATTTAATAAGAATGAAAAGTAATGTTGAAATAGTTAAATACTATTTATAAATATAAAAAAAAATATAGGTATATATAAAGAGACCCTGGGGAAAATAAGAGTTGCATTATCTCAGTGTATAATATATATTAAATGTTTTTGGTGTCGCTGTTTGTATAGATGTGAGTTGTTACAAACTTATGAAAAGTGCAATTTTTAGTTATATGTTAAAACGTGTGCAGTTTATTTTTGTGCATTTAACATAATTTGACCTGTTGGCAGGGCTTAATTTTCTCACAAAAATAATATGGGAATACTAATGTTCTTTAGAATTTATGTTCATACATGTTTCTCAGTTTATGAGTCTATCAACAAATTTTGAAAAGTTTACTTCAATTTTTAAAGTTGCAAATCAAATCTTACAAAAATTACCAAGGCATAGTTTAAATTTTCTAATAAAATTTCCAGTTAAACTGATTGTTTTCTTCTTTTAAAACAAAATACTACTAATTTTTCTGTTTTGATGTATCATTTAATACATAAAGCTTAAAATTATGGTTGGTTGATACTCGGTAAGAGATAAAAACAGAATTTGTTTTTTATTTTTGCATAATTCTAACAATTGCTGGTCTCTGTGTGAAAAGGAAGAGTGAAACATCACCAATCTATAGCTGGGGAAGGTACACAGAGAAATAGGCTGTATGCTGCTAAGTTACCTAACAGGTGTAGGCGTTTTTCATATGAAAAGATAAGTAGGGAATATAGGGAAAAGTAACAATTCAGCTAATATGGTACATACAAGAAAAAGGTTATGTGCTAAGCTATATTACAGATGTAGGTGTTTTTCATATGAAAAGAATAGTAGGGATTGTAGGGGAGAAAAGTGACAATTCAAGGACTTTTGTTTTTTAGAAATGATGCAGTAGTATATAATATTGATGAGGTTCCATGTGTTCGATCTGATTTGATACATAGAAGAAAAAGGTTATGTATGTACCAAGCTGTATTGTAGATGTAGGTATGTTTCATATGAAAGAAATTATAAGGATTGTAGGGGAGAAAAGTAACAATTCAGGGACCCCCCCCCCCTTTTTTTTTTCAGAAATGATCCACTAGTACTTAATGAGGTCCTGTATGTTATATCTAATATGGTACATAAAGGAAAAAGGTTGTGTGATAAAGTGTATTATAAATGTAGATGCTTTCATATGAAAAGAATAAGGATTGTAGGAGAGAAAAATAACAATTCACTTTTATTTACTGACAAATTCACTTTTGTTTATTTACTTTTTGGGACTTTTGTTTTAGTGAAATGATGCACTTGTGAATTCCAGTACATAATATTCACAAGTTCCTATGCATTCCATCTAGTATTAAAAAATTATTGAAAGAAATTTAGTATGGTAACTGAATTCCTGTGCGTTCCAATTCAAATTAAGCCCTGCCTGTTGGTAACATGAAACATGCTGAAAGCAGTGTTTGAAAGTAGTCCATAATTTGTGTAAAGATAAAGGAAACAGTATTTAAAATCATTTGATTTTTGAGTTAACTATTTTTCTTTTGTTTATTATGTGATATATTTGCATTGAAAATGCTCAATTTATTTTGTTGTTGTCAAGTATAAAGACAAATACTGTTATACATATGTTAATATTTATTAATTTGGTATACCCACATTTATTTGTTTATGTGTGTAGAAGAGAAATCTTGTTTTTCTCAATGTTATTTATGTTTTGTTATGAAATGGTTAACTGGGTTTATATTCCTAAATTTATTTGTATGCATATTTTATCTTTGCATAATCTGTGAATTATCTTACTGTGTGGCTTTTCTGTTGCTAGAGAAATTTTTAATTATTTTTAAAATGAAATGCTCTTTAGTTGTTGAAATTTTGAAAATGAATACACTTTTTATATTTTTTTAATTTTTCACTAACAAAGTTATTTGGGGAAAAAAAATACAATTTGATAGTAAATGACTAGTAAAATTTAAGGTCATGTTTAATAGTTGGATGATGATGATAATCTTATGATAAAAATGACCCATAAAAAAATAAATAGTACATGATTAAAACACAAATACATTTTTGATAATTATATATTAAAAAAAAAAAAAAAAGACACAAAATGAATTAGTAGTAGCAGTTTGATTGAACAGTAGGTACAAGTATTTACAATGCTTTAATTTTTTTAATTAAATGAGCAAAATAAATGAGCTTATTTCAGTTTTTGTTCTCGTACATAAAGTTTCCGTATCAGATTAACGCACAGCCAAAACAATGCATTGCATTCTTCAATTTATTTATCAGGAACGTAAGTTTATATTTTATTTTACTATATAAATAAATTTCTCCCGAATTTTATATTAAAATATATATTAAATTCTAGATGTCAAAAGTTATAGTATATTTACTCTCATTGAGAAAATTCAAATATAATTAGTACACAGTATATAAAGAAATTCGAAAATCACACAGTCGCAATATAAAGTGCACTTATATCTTAAAACTTTAAAATTCATCTTATGAAAAAATGGTTTTGTTTAACCTTTCTACCCTGTATGGGTCGATTCGACCCATTTTTAAAAAAGATTTTGTGATACCTCCCAAATATTTTAATTATGATCTTTAAAATTTCATGTGTTCCTCAAAATTATGTATTCGTATAATATGTGACATTTTCAGAGTCATTTTTTTTTTTTTTTTTTTTTTTTTTTCTGTAAAAAAAAAAAAAAAAAAAAAAAAGTAAGATTTTACCTGAATAGGTCTAATCGATCCACATTCATTTACATGCATAGAGATGCATCAAAAACCAATTTAATACGCCAAAATAAATTATTTCACTTGATTTACATGTTTTAAGGTCTCCTGAGTCCAAAAAATTAATTTTTGTCAATTGGTCAGTGTGTGTGTGTTTGTATGGGGATGAAAAAAAAAAAAAAAAAAAAAAAAAAAAGAGGAGGGGTGAATTATAAATGAATTAAAATATGTTTTGAACAGTATATGGTAATAATACATATAAAAAAAAAATGTGTAGAAATTTTTTTTTGCGGTCTAAGTAAACATATTACTACCTGGGTCGATTAGACCCATACAGGTAAAACCTAACGTTTTTTCAACAGGGTAGGAAGGTTAAAATAGATGGAAATTGATTGTGAAATGGTCATACATTTCAATTTTGTTAACAGCTAATGCAAAATAAGTAAATAAATAAATAAATTGTCAAATCTGATCAGTTGAGAGCTGATTTTTGAAGCTCAGTAATACACTTGTAAGTCAGTTTTGTAGGGTATTTAGAGCAAAAATAAGATTCTTTTTTTTTTTTTTTAATTATACATTGTTTTTTAAAAAAAAATTTCAGTAAAAGAGCAAATTTCTTCAAAATGCCAACATACATAAATGAAATGCTTTGATAAACAATGTGAGGATAAACTAAAAATAATTATCACCGTATCCTCTATTAAGATGTGATTTTTGTTAAATTTTACTTTCATTGTCATCAATACATACATATGTTTCATACAAGACACTAACATTGTGACTGAACAATGAGTCTATTTTAGATAATATTTATATTAAATAACCAAAGGTGCTTTCATGAGCTTAATTATCAGTTTATTGTATAATTTTTTTTTTTTTTATAAAAGAAAAGGAAATATGATAATTATATATATATATATTCATGAAGATATAAGTAATTTCAGAAGTATATGTACAATGTCATAGAGAGTTTGAAGTTTTTATAATTTTGCTAATACTAAATTATCATTAAAGAAACAGGTGAAATAAGTCTGTTTAAATTAATAAAAGGTGTTACAGAATTAAAAGAACACAATATTTTTTATTTTTATTTATTTTTGGAGGGGGGGGGGGAGGTTTAAGAAATTAAAAAAAAAAAAAAAAAAAAAAAAAAAAATGAAAGGGTTGGTAATGTAGATAGGGTGCCTAAAATATTTTTTTAGAATTTTAGATACCATGTTTTCCTGTTTCTCAACTTTTTCATACACTGCTTTAACTTTATAATAATCACTCATTTTTATGTCATTGCCATTGATAATGTAAGTTTATTGTGATATATTGTGCTTAAACTTATTGTAATTTTATATTGCGATTTTATTATTATTTTATATTTTATTTACAATAACTTTTGTTGTATTCATTGTATTGTACTGTGTTAATGTGATATGCTTTTTTAGGATGTTGTATTGTGTACGTTCTATTTATTGTAATGTCTATTGTGAAACATTCTATGTTATGAGATTTTTTTTTTTTTTTCAATATGAAATGTATTAAAAATGTTGAAAATAAATGTTGAATAAATTAAATGTTGTGGAAAATATTCATAAAAGTAGTATACAAATCTAAAATTGATTTCATGTTTCTTTTAATTGACCCTTTTTATTAATATATATAGTTCTAAATCATACATAAATTTAATTTCTTTATTTAAATTTTCATTTTTTTTTAATGTTTAGTGTCAACCATAGATAATTTAATTTTACTTAATTTTTCACAAGTTCATACTAGTCTGTTAAAAATATTTGCTACATCTACATTTCTGCTTCCGTAAAATATATCATCAACATAAATTTACCATTTGAATATCTAACTATTGTGGTAGTGTTTTTGTTTTGTTTTTTTTATAGGATACTAGCTGGCTTTGCCTGCTTTACTGATCATTATATTTAACCCTTTAACGTTCACTACTTAATTTATTTTAAAAATGGCTTTTAGACACATAGATGATCATAAATATTTAAAAAATAAAAAATTAGCATGGTTCCTTTTCGAGAATTTTTGGTTTGAAACATCTATAAGTTATTTAAATCAAATTGGAGTGTAAAGGTTGATATTTTTATTTATTACCAACTATGCGAAAAATACCAGAGCCGGGAATCGAACCCGGGCACCTCCGCTTAACGCGCGGATGCTCTACCACTGAACTACCCTGGCTGACAACCAGCTAGGCACTTCTCGCATAAAAATATTCGTTGGCAAAGTCACAGAGTCTGCAAACGCAGATATATCAGGTGAGATCAGGTAGAATTTTTCGCATAGTTGGTAATAAATGAAAATATCAACCTTTACACTCCAATTTTATTTAAATAAATATTCACGGTTGATGAATTCATGAATAAAAATTTCTAAATCTATAAGTTAACCTTATTAAATTCAAATAATATTTAATTTAATAAATAAAACACTTTGTAAGCAAACATTATCGACTACAAAAACTCATAAAAGTTGTTTCAGGTGAAAATAATAGTCCAGCTCTTTATTAAATGATAAAAACTAGACATGAGTGCATCATCAAACCAGGAATTCACATCCGCACACACTAAGAAACATTGAGTGAATTATACATTTAGCTTCCTTTGAAGTATTATTTGTTAAATTTTGGAATAGTGCTGTTATCTACAGAACAGAAAAGGAACAAAAGTTTAAAACCTGATTAAAACAAGAGAGAAATAATAAAAAAATCTGCTGCATAAAAATTGTTAAATTATGTCAAATGTTTGGTTTCGCTGCGAAACCAATGATCGTTAAAGAGTTAAATGAAAAAAAATTATAATTTTTTTTTTTTTTTTTAAATATATTTGTTAATAAGCCTCGAAATATGAACAGTTATTCTTTGCTACCAATGAATTATTTCTGAAATAATTCATTTGTAAAACATTACCCTGGAATGGATTGTTTTTGTTATGCAGACAAGATTACTATTTCTTACTTCTTATTCTATTGCTAGTAAATAAAGACAATCATAGTAAAGCATAGCAGTGTTCACTAATGTAAATGCACATTTCTCATCAAATTACTTCTGAGAAAGGATGTCCTTTCCAAAGATGATAATACTTCATTTGGGATATTTTTTTTAAAGTAACCATTGGAGATTTTCTGCTTCTGATCATTTGTTCCTTAGATAATGAATACACAAATTAATTGTAGAACCAACATGCAGGCGGACACCACATCCAATTTCGTGTTTTTCCAGATTTCTCATACCTTAAAACATGTAAAAAGAAAAATATATAAAAATAACAAGGTAGATTATTTCCAATACAAAATCAAGTAGTTCCTATGCTTACAGTATGATGGGGAAAAATTTGTTTTACTTTCTTAATCGTAATGGTGTCTCCAACTGTAGGTTTGCTTACATAACATGATAAAACTATATGATTACAGCATAACATTCTCTGTTATAGGAATATTATATTCAAAAACTAAACTGCTAACATTCAGATTTGGAAATAGGTTCTACATTCAAACTTCAAGTAATTGATGTAATTACAGAAAAATCAACTCTAATGATTTACATAAATTTAATTTTACCCACATTATGTCTTAAACAGACATATTCTGTTTTTAGTGCATGCTTGCAATAACAATTCAAATGAAAAACTTCAAAGTATCACTAATTTTTGCATAATCCAAATCCTGAAAAAATATTATTTATTGACAAATTATTTTTGATATGTAAGTTTTCCAATTTTAAAACTAGTGGATCTACAGATCAGGAGCCTCAGCGTCCTATTTGCATTGGGCATTATTCAATCTTATTCTTATTATATAATAGTATATATTAATTCGATCGACTTATTACCATAATCAGATACATTCCTGAGGGGGGGCTGCCGCCCCTCAACCCCCTGCTGTATCTCTCTTTGTATACCTATTTTTATATCAAATAAAATGTTACGGAATTGTAAATAATTGCATTTATTTTTGTATAAATTCCTTCAAAGAGGCTTAGTAAGTCGATAAAATGCTAATCTTATGCATTTTTAGTCGTTTTAGCATAATAGCCTAATTTTCCTTTAAAAACGCATTAAAAAGCTTCAATAAGGGAAGAAATGGATTTGGCATCAAATTTGGTGACTGTTTCCTCCTTGGCGATTTTTTTGGCGACCTTGGCGAGAAAATCCTTATTTGGGATATACCAAATATGGAAGCTCTAATCTCATTGGCTGATTATATACGAGAATTTTCCAGAACAGTCTGGGTTCGATAGAATAGTATAAATGGAGCATTTTTTTTAGCCAATGCGCCCAATCTCAGATCTGTGTCAGTTTCATCAAATGCTTTGCTTTGAGCCTCTTTGAATGAGACTTGCTTTATGTGTTATTGATAACCGTAATAGTACGAAATTCTTTTATGTATCTCGGAAAAGTAGCCACACTCATTATAAATGCCAATAATAAGAATAAACCTAATTAATTATAACTCATTAATTTTTCAAACTAATTTGACATCATTTGGATGATTACATGCAGGGGTGTTTGTGTTCAGGGTTTACCCCTGATTTCAGGGTTTTTGCTCTAACCCATCTGTATTTTCATGTTTCCTATAATGTTATTTTTTGCTTTCATTGGTTGTTCATTTGTTACCTAGGTGATATGTGAATGAAATGTAAAAGTATTGAGAGCTTCTGGCCTAAATAGTTTGAGTATTTTTTGATATTTTGGGTTTTTTCTAACTTGAGGCTTTAATTTTCAGGGTTTTTACCTTTGAGTCACAATCAGCCCTGTTACAGTACATACTTGGAATTATTTTGTGTGGTCCCATAAATTATTTAGTCTATACATAACATTTTTTAAGAGTAAACATGATTTTAAGCATCTTTATAATGTATGTTAACTTTATTAAGTTCAATTCCGGTACGAAATTCTTTCGTGTGTCTTTGTAAACGAACCATAAATATTGTATACACCAGTAAAAACTATTCAGCTTATTTTGCGTTTAAAATTAATAATTGTTCCAAATTTAACATCGTTTGGATGACTACGTGACATTGTCAGAACACTTTTGTAAGGTCCTGTACATTAATTAGAAAGCTTAAGAGCACACATTTTTTTCAAACAACATAAATTTAAGCATCTTACTCACGTATGCTAGTTTCATTTTCTTCATTGCAAAGTAATGATATTAAAATGCGTTTAAACGAAATTCACCCCATACGCCGTAATGTTAAGAATTTTGGCGTGTCCCTGTACACAGTTTATAAAAAATATAGCAATAAAAATTATACAGCTTCTTATATGCAAAGCTGGAACGTGTGTGCCAATTTGCAAGTCAATCGAAGGATTTTTGTGGCCGCTATTGCGGTACATACAAATTCTTCCCTTAGGCCGTAAAGATAAGAAAAACTTTGGCGTGTCCCTGTACACGAACGACAAATGGAATACACACCTAATATTATACAGCTAATTCCGTTGGGCTCATGAATATGTGTACCAAATTGCAAGTCAATAGCGTTATTTTGGGGGCCGCTATCGCAGTACATACAAATTCTTCCCATAAGCCGTAATGATAAAAAAACTTTGGCGTGTCCCTGTACACGAACAACAAATGGAATGCACACCCAAAACTATACAGCTAATTTTGTGGGGATCATGAACATGTGTACAAAATTTCAAGTCAATAGCGTGATTTTTGCGGCCGCTATCTCACGACAGACAGACAGACAGACAGACGGAACCCAAAATCCTTTTGAGTCTCAAGAGAGGGCCTCCACTGACGTTTCGGCAAAAATTGGAAGTCAATAGCTTGATTTTTTCGGTGGCTATCGCGGTACATACAGATTCTTCCCATAGGCCGTAATGATAGAAAATTTTTGGCGTGTCCCTGTACACGAACTACAAATGGCATACACACCTAAAACCATACAGCTGATTCCATTGGGCTCATGAACACGTGTACCAAATTGCAAGTCAATAGCGTGATTTTTGTGGCCGCTATCGTGGTACATACAAATTCCTCCCATAGGCTGTTATGATAAGAAAAATTTTGGCGTGTCCCTGTACACAAATTACAAATGGTATACACACCCAAAACTATACAGCTGATTTTGTGGGGCACATGAACACGTGTACTAAATTGCAAGTCAATAGCGTGATTTTTGTGGCCGCTATCGCAATACATACAAATTCCTCCCATAGGCCGTAATGATAAGAAAAACATTGGCGTGTCCCTGTATACGAACTACAAATGGAATACATACCAAAAACTATACAGCTGATTTCGTGGGGCTCATGAACATGTGTACCAAATTTCAAGTCAATAGTGCTATTTTTGCGGGCGCTATCGCGCGACAGACAGACACAGCCCAAAACCGTTTTGAGTCTCAACAGAGGGCCTCCACTGACGTTTCGGCAATTATTGAAACATTTTTGCCATTGTTTCAGATTTCTCTAAAATCATTAAATTTATACAGGGTGGCTAACATTTGAACTTTTCCAAATTCCCCGACTTTTTCCATAAATTACTTTTCACCATTTTTCTTGACTTACGCTGTTTATTTCCCCAAAAAAAAAAAAAAAAAAAAAAATTAGCGAACAATTTAGCAATTTACATAATGAGCTTTCAAATATGGCTTATTTCCATACAATTTGTCAAAATTCCCCAACTTAACATGAAATTCCCTGACTTTTCCAGGTTTTCCAGGTGCATTCTAAGCAAATTCCAGTCTAACCATATACTAAGCACTGGTTATGTTGAGGGCAAAATAATTACGGTACTACCTGAAAACACAAAAAATACATATGACAAAAGTTACATACAGTGATAGCATCTGTCACTTATAAGCAGAATAAGAAATTTCTTTCACGAGCGGAAAGGAAGGCTGGCTATGTTTTAAAAAATCATGGAAGCTAGGGGAAAAATAAATAAATAAATAGCAGAAAAATAACCTTATGTTGGCGGAAAAATTGTTTTTTTTTCTTTAACAACCATTGTATGAAATTCCCTGACTTTTATGGTCAATTTTTGAATTCCCTGACTATTCCAGGTTTTCCAGGTAGCGTGGCAACCCTGCCTGACTGTTCCAAGTGGCCCTCCTGTTTCTAATTTTGACAATTTAATACAATTTTGATTTCTTAAATTTTTGCTTACAAAGGTATTTATAATTTGTTTATCAGAAACATTTGAAACAACCTTGGATAAATTAAAGTTTTAATTTGGACAAATGATATTCATTTCAAATACTTTAAAAATTTTGTTTTATATTCTTGCTTAGTAATTACTTTCTTCTGCATTTGATTTACATTCCAATTTCATCATCCAATTCTGTTTATTTTTCTATTAAAACATAACTGGCAGATAAAATTTGCTTATCCATTTTATCACTTGATTTTAATTTTGCATAGATTAGATTAATTGCATTTTTTTTTTTTTTTTTTTTTTACAGAAATACTTTTGGGTGATTGTGATTCAAAGGTAAAAACCTTTAAAATTAAGATACTCAAATAAAAAAAATCCTGGAATGTGAAATGATACTCAAATTATTTAGACCAGAAGGTCTAAGTCTTTTTGCATCTTGAATCAGCCAATCAATAGAAATGTTCATCCAAATAATACCTTGGCGACAAATGAACAACCAGTGAAAAAATAAATAATTTTGAAAAAAATATGATAGCAAGGATGGAATACTGTGGCTAATTTTAAACAGTTAATAATAGAAAAAGTAAAAAAGATTCAGGGGGGTTCGGAGTATTATCTGTCTTTATAAGCTTAGCTTTCCCAATTAGTATGATTTTAATTATATCCATTAATTTCTCTGTTTATGTATCCTAAAAGAGAACATTTTTCATTTGATGGTTCACCAATATGTTAAAGGACTATTTGATAAATACAACATATGTACATAAACTTTATAAACATTGAAAAAAAGTCAACAAAAATATCTCGCAAACAGTATTTTCAAGGTTGGCAGCTTCCTCTCATTTCAAATTTTACCTGCTACAACCAAATTCTTAAGTAAATAAGAAAGCAAAAGTAACAAACATTAATAAAAACAAATGAAATTTACAAAGTAGAAAAGTAAATGTCAAAATGCTACAAGTGCATATTATGTCAACATAGCATCTCGGACTTTTCGACTACCCGTATCTCAGCTCCCTGGTCCCCAAGACCTATGATTGACCACAGGCCTTGAACATACCCTTAAAACAAAACATACAAATTTGCATGCTAATCCAAATTAAGGAGCCTGAGTAACATAACTTTGAAAACCTGAAATTCCGGTTACTTTCTTCTTCTTGTTAAGTTTGACCAGCATAGAGCCTAGAGTTCTGCAGCTATTGAGCTTGCATGGACATTCCTTCTGACTTGTATTAGTACCTTTTGCAATCAAAAAATTTTTTGGTCAATGTACAGGGTATTTACTTTGAATTTTGCAAAATTTAACGCAAACATTTCGTGAAATCATCAAGAGATGGTGCTCGTTTCCAATAAATTTAATTTTGATATTTAATGAGAATAAATACTGTTTTTTATTTTATTTATTTATTTTTTTACAAAAATGAATAGAATTAAATTAATTAAAGACAATTTTTTTTTTTTAAATTTTTGAAATATTTACAAGAAACATGTTTGTTAATAAGAAAAATAGTTGATAAAAATTGGATTAAAATTCGCAAAGTGATTTTTAGCACCTTATTTCATAATAAATGTATTTCGTAGTAAATAAATGTAAATTGCTAAACAGGCGAAAAGAATGTGGAGAATTAAATAAAAGAGTGATTTGTTAACTTCAAAAAATTACAGATAATGGAAGAAAATGTAAATAAATTTTGATCATATATTCTTTAAGAGAAATATTGCTATTGTGGGAAAATTCAAATTTGACATTTTAGTGTTTTTGTGAGTTTGGAGGTCCCCTGAATTAATTTTTTTTATAGTGATAAAGGTATGCATGTATGTGTATGAGTGAATGCAATAGCGTCTAAGCGTTGCATTTGATTCAGCTCAAATTCGATAGGTATGCTAGAGGTGACACACGACTACATATATTTTAATGATACAGAACATAGTTTTTTTTTCTTTACACAGATACAAAATAGAATTCTTACACGTAAAAATACTTATGTATTATAAAGTATGTATATAAATGTATTTTAAAGTATTTTTACGCATAAAAATACTTTAAATTATAACTTTATAATGCAGCCAAAAAACTAACACAGCTGATAAGGAATGTTGAAAGCAATTAGGATGAAAGCATTGAAAGTGATTAGAAAGATACATGCAGAGTTATTGGAAGATCTTTATTAAGCAAGGCATTGAGTTCCCAGGATTTGATAGCAGCAGAGAATTTTGATATCAATCCTTTTTTTGGCTGCGTAAGGAAGATAAGTTTTTGCTGGGCAGAGTGACTTTTACAATAGTATTGTTTTTTTTATGAGATCTATTCATTTTTAAATTATGATTTTTGAAAATACTTTAAAATTTTTATCTGATTTTATTAAATTCTGTACTCTTTTTATGCAACTTTGCATTTTACAATGATAATTTATGTCTATGATCAAAAGGGGATTAAGGAATTTTAAAGCATTGAATGGAGATAAAAGTTTTTCAAACACACTGTATATTTAGATGCAATTTAATAGATTAAACTCAAAAAGCTTGATTTTCACTTTCATATTAGATTGTTAAAACTTTAACCTCCTTTTTATTGAATTAACCTAAAGATTTGTCATGATTCTGAACATGAACTATTTTTAGACAGTATATGCATAGATATAACATATACTGTTATTAATATGTAACTATAAATTACACAAAGGAACACTATGCTATCTTTTATTTTAATACTAGCAGTTCTACTCATTCTTTGCACAGGAAAAATAATTAAAAAAGAAAAATTGTAAGCAAAGTCAATTAATTTTACCTATTGGCAGAAGATTGTTTATTTCGAACAATGCTGAGGAGAACTCAGAAAATGCTGATTCAACATTTCACATTAAATTTTGGCCAAAATATAGCTGTTTATTATTTAAGCATTGTCAACTTTCCAAAAAGTAAAATGCTTGTATATTGGGTACATATGACCAAACCAAACACCAAAAATTCACCTTCCTGAGATAATTTGAAACAGAGTTAAACTTGGAAATGTGTTTTTTGTTCCTCTGCCCCCAAAGGAGAGAAATGAGAAACTGTGCAAAATCCTTTCAAATGTATACTGGGTACACACAACCAACAATACAACAAATCGCCAGACCAAGTCTCGCAGTAGCATGAACTATGGTTTTAGTGAGGCCTTCCCCTGATAAACGTAAGACAATCTCTTATTTTCGTCATACTTTCATACACTAACTGAAGCAAAAAGAAAATTGTTCAATTTGAGATATATCAGTGGTTTCATCTGTTAATATGCTATAATAGCCAAATTGTTTTTTATCTGCAATAAATTTGGACTGAATTAATTGCATATGAGTTCATTATTATTATTATATTTTAATCATTTATAAGAAGAAAACCAGAAAAAAATATTGGAATAATTTAGAACTAAGACCAAATAAAGCTAGTAATCTTAATAAGAATAGCCTTGATTTTACAGAGATCAAATTTTTGGTATGAACCATTTGTCTTGAGTTGAAATTTTGACATCATAGCTACGACAATGTATTTAAATACAGGAAATAAAATCTCACCCATGATTTGAAATGAATAAAATAATTTTTAAAACAGAATTTAACAGGTTTAAAAAAAAAAAAAAAAAAAAAAAAAAGGTTGCAGCTGCAACAATCTAAAAGAATAAATAAATAAAATTTTACTTATTGTTTGAAACAAATAAAATATAAAGAAAAGAATAAAAAACTAGTTGGCATTAGTGGACTCTGCTAAGTTCCATATCATACACTGTGTAAAAAAAAATAGGACATCAGATATTTTTAGAAATAAAGGGTATTTTTTATTGTTAATGAAATTATTTTTATTTGTAATATTTTGCAGATCATTTAACAAGAAAATATCAGTATCATTACCATAATTTTTAAAAATAAATTATTAATGACAACAAAAATAGTTTCTGCTTCTTTTAACTCTGTAAAAAAAAGTAAAAGGACAGTAATACAAAATATAAAATACAAACAATATTAGTAAGGAATACTCTTCCCATTGGCTTTTATGACTTCGAATATGCTATTTGGTAGTGAATCACACAAAGATTGGATTCCTGTTTTGCAAAAATTAGCCTATGAGCTGTTTAAAGCTACTTGAAGCTCAGTAAGGAATTTAAACATTTTCCCACTAGCATACACTTGACGAGAAAACATTAGCAAGATGTTTTCTACTGTGTTAAGATCAGGGCTTTTAGCTAACTTAGGTGAAACCTGCCATTATTTGCAGCGGACCAATTTTTCTCTTTATGGTGATGTGAATGGCGTCTTCATCTTGTTGAAACATCCACTCTTCTCCTCCTAATTCAGAGCCATAAGGAAGAAGCTCAGGATTTAGCACTTCAATATAACCTGTATGTTTCTGCATACCACTGAAAAAGACCAGACTTGTTCTTCTTCCATATCCAATTGCTTACTAGATCATCAACCCCCCCCCCCCTCTTTTGTCGAGTTGAATAAAACTCTTCTACATTCTTCAGACAATGGCAGCATTATTTGTAACCATCTAAATCGTCTAAGTTAAATTTTTCATCTGAAAATATTATAAAAGTCCCTTCTGAGGTCCATGACACATGTTTTTTAACCCATGATAAACAGTAATCAATCTTGTGATTCCCCCCCCCCCCCCTTTGGATGAGGTTTCTGCTTTTTGAAAATGAATTATTTGGATCTTGTTATGTAGTTGTAAACTGTTTGCCTTGACACATGAATAAGTCCTGCTTGATTTGAGCGAGGCCTTTGCGATGCTACCACTGCTCTTTTTAAGCTCATGAGCAAGTTTTCTTTCATCGCAAGGCATTAACTTTTTAGGTCTACTAGTCTTCTTTCTTCTATTATTTCTATCTGCTTTCTGATAAAGTTAGAAAGTGTATTGGGGCTGACGTGCAGTATATGAACAATTTGTTTAACACCTTCACTATTAATTTTATATGCAACAATTTGCATCTTTAGTAAATAATTTTAAAGTATTCTTCTAGGCAGTCTGAAAAGAAAATAACAATGCAATTTTTAACAAAATACGTTTTCCTCAACAAAAGCAATTAAAGAAAATTCAATATTTACTTTTTTTACTTGTGCACAATCCACCAAATAACAAATTTTGGAAAGTGTCCTACTTTTTTTACACTCTCGAAACAATGAATGCTAGTTTTTCTACAATAGACTAATTAGTGTTAGTAGTAGAGATTTCATTTTTATGTGAAATTTAAGAAAACATTGTTATACAAAATCTGTATATATAGCCAGGATAAAAACACAGAAAATAATTTACAAAAATCGACTGCCCTTCTACTTCTTTTACACAATGTATATTTGTTCTCAAAGATTTTTACTACAAGGTGTATTATATTAACAGAAATGAATTTGACTAATCACTTAGCACTATGACAGATTGAAATGCCCTACCTAACAGGCTACTTGCCATTTAGTTCAATATATTTACCTTATCCTAATTTGTAAATTTTCAGTGCTTAATTTCACATTTTAGTTTTCATGTAATTACGTATTATTTCTAATATAATGATCCCTATAATGCAGGTTTATCTGAAATATTGTTCTATTCTGCTATGTTAAAGAAATTTTAAATTTCCAATAACTTACGAAGTTTTCAATTCAATATTCATAATCAATTATGTTCAAACCAGTATCATAACTGATTTAACCCTTTGCGGCGCAAGACAATTTGAAACATTTAAATTATACTGCCACCGGAATTCAGCAACTAAATTAAACTAAAAGAAATTTTAAGGTTTAAAAAACCGGCCTTTTCTCATATCATGAAAAACGGCAGTTTTTCGAGTGACGCAAGCGGAAGGACAAACGGATGGAACGCTGCGAACTCATATATACGCCTAGTTTGACATCAAAGAGATTTGTAAAAGCCGACACTTAATATCTCAGCAAATATGCCATATTTTGTTCTGATATTTTCAAAATAGTCTTTTATCGTCGGTCTTAATCTATCCTGAAAATTTTACGTTTCTACATGCAGTATGTTTTGAGATCTGAATCTCAATTTAAAGCCAAAAAGGGAAAATGTGTGGTGTACGCTGCAAGGATGTAATGAAAAAATATCTCTAAAACCGCACGAACGATTTTAATTTAATTAATATATGTTGTTAATGGGATCTTTCTGAATCTAGTAACGTTTTCGTTTTTTTCAGGAAAATTCTTGTTTTTTGTAAAAGTTGCTTTAAAAATAGAACTATATTACTCCGCCAAAATGCATGCTTTTATTCAGCGAAAATGTCGTAATTCGGTTCTCACTTTCAAGGCACGTTGGTTGGCTGACCAACGTGAATGCAGTCAATGAATTATTTAAACTTTCCTTTTTTTTAACGCAAAAATACTTTATTACATTTTTTATATATTTATTGTATATATACTAAGTCAAATTCACTTAAATATATTTTCTCTTCTGCTATGAAAAAGATATTTTTGAATTTAAAATTTCATATTTAGTCAAAAAAGTATTTAGATAACATTTTAAATAAGGAAGTATTTTGTAATTTTAGACATTCCATTTTCTCATAATAAATGATGAATTTACAATTTTTTAAAGCAAAAAATTTTTAATAATTCATAAACATCGATTTTGTAGTAGCTCAATCATTTGCGATTCCTATTCATGTAACCTTCCGCACAGGGAATAGGAAAAAACAGCAAATGCAGTTTTGGCGCCATCTTTTGATTTTAATTTAAATTAAAACATACACTTTTGCAAATATATATATATGTTTATATTTCTTTTTAAAAATTAAAAATCTTTTTTCAAAATACAGTTAAAGTTTATTCATATATTCACTTTCCAGACTTTAAAGTGATACATATTTTAAATATTAATATTTTTACTTTGAATCCCATAATAATTTATTTAAAAAATATAATTCTCTCTTTCTTTCTTTCTTTTTTTTTTTTTTAATTAATTAATTTCTGCATGAAAAATTCCATTTCATAAATATATTTACAACTACAATAAACAAAAAACCCTCCTTTAATTTTAAATAATTATTTCTATATGTTTCTAAGCAATTAAAAGTGATTTTTTTTTTAAAGAAAAATAGTTTAAATATCGGAATGTATATTGTTTTATCATGAAGGTAATAATTTGGCCATCTAGTGGCGCCATCTCGTAACTTATATTGAAACCATATACATTCCTATATTTTATTTATTTTTCTTAAAAAAAAAAAAAAAAGGGGGGGGGCACTTTTAATTGCTTAGAAACATGTAGAAATATTATTTAAAATTAAAGGAGTTTTTTTTTTTTTTTTTTTTTTTCTTATCGTTGTTGTAAATATATTTATGAAATGGAATTTTTCATGCAGAAAATAATTAATTAAAAAAAAAGAAAGAAAGAGAGAATTATATTTTTTAAATAAACTATTATTGGTTTCAAAGTAAAGATGTTATTTATTTATTTTTATGTGTTTTTCAATAATTGCTATATTTGACACATTTTTCATGAATTTTAATTCTAATTTAATTTATTTATTTATTTATTTTTTTTTTTTTAATATACAGCGTATTTATCCCCTTTTTCATCCCCTAGCCATTATTGCTTTAAATAATAATAATAATAAAAAAATTAGTTTGATTATGTTAATATTTAAAATGTGTATCATTTTAAAGTCTGAAAAGTAAATATATGAATAAACTCTAACTGTATTTTAAAAAGAGATTTTTAATTTTTAAAAAGAAATTTTTAATTTTTAAAAAGAAATATATATATAACTTGTATTTTCCATAAAACTTAAGCTTAACTTGTATTTTACTTAACTTGTATGAACTTCAACTTAACTTGTATTTTCCATAAATTTTTTCTCCAAATGATTTTATCTTATTTTTAAAATTATAGAAATGTAGAGCTTAATTTATATTTTGTCTATTTTCTTCCACAAAATATTTTTATGAAATAATTTTTACCTGCACTTTTGATGAAAATTTAAAATTGTGAATATTGGAGCAGTATCTATACTTAGTCTCAAAAGGGAAAAGAAAATAAATAAATTTCCATTTTTAACATTAACTTGATTTTTTTTTTTTTTTTTTTAATTGTTTAATTTGCATTTGTAATTCTTTAAAAAGAAACTTGCAAAATGTAAATTACGTAATTCTAACTTAAATTTGAAATTTCCCACTTATTATTGTTATTATTATTTTAAAGAGTTTGAGAATCCCACTCAATATTTTTTTCTAGTGCGAAGCTTCTACATTTTGTTTCCAAGTGGCAGGCTACTTGAAAATTTGTCAGCATGATATCATTTGAAATACTGAATTAATTCAAACTAAATTTGTAGTCTGGATTTATCTCAGAAATGTATTTGTTATGTTCATTTGCCAACTTAATCTACCCTCTTGTTTCCCTGTGCCAGCCCACTGAAAAATTCAAATTTACATTAGAAAGGTTTTATGAACCGATTTGCTTAAAACTCCATATATACAAGCCTTTATTAATAAATCCACGAAGTCCATTAATAAATTGTAGCTGCCATCTTGAAAAAAAAATGGTGGCAACTTCATAATAAAAAATAAATCAGTTCACCCTTCCTAGGAGCCAGAAGGACTTGTTTTTATTTTTTTATCAATAACCCCTAAAAAGTAATGATATCAGTACAAAAAACCCTTAACGGGTTAAAAGTTTGTGACGCCGCTACTTTATGGCTATAAGAATTTGAAATATGAGTCTTAAAAATAATGATATCAAATTTTAAGTGACGCTTTGCAATTAGTTAAAATATACATAGATTTTCTTATTTGATCATTTACTTTCTACATTTATTTATATTTATAATGCAAGCGTAATATTTTTAGCTTCAAGATCAGACAGATATATAAAATACACTCACCGATGCTTTTTCATTTACATTTCAAATTCAAAATAACAGTTTTAAAAGGAATGATATAAAAATTCCAGTGGCGCCTCGGTGTTATTTTAAAAGATTTGTTTTTAGATTCCACTAAAACTACTTTTGTTTTGTCTAATAAAGTATATTTACATATTGAAACAGTGCTTTTAATTTTCAAATATACTGTCAAATAATTATACTTTCACTGAGTTTGCATTATAAATTAAAATTATTTATTTCAATAAATTGATTTATCTTTTGCGTCACGCTATCCAAAACTGCAAGTAAAATCTGTGTAAATGTTTTCTTTACGTCACACTACCTCTTTGCGCAAATTTTCACTCAGTTGGATACTATGATATACTATGTTTTGGATAGCGTGACGCAAAAGATAAATCAATTTATTGAAATAAATAATTTTAATTTATAATGCAAACTCAGTGAAAGTATAATTATTTGACAGTATATTTGAAAATTAAAAGCACTGTTTCAATATGTAAATATACTTTATTAGACAAAACAAAAGTAGTTTTAGTGGAATCTAAAAACAAATCTTTTAAAATAACACCGAGGCGCCACTGGAATTTTTATATCATTCCTTTTAAAACTGTTATTTTGAATTTGAAATGTAAATGAAAAAGCATCGGTGAGTGTATTTTATATATCTGTCTGATCTTGAAGCTAAAAATATTACGCTTGCATTATAAATATAAATAAATGTAGAAAGTAAATGATCAAATAAGAAAATCTATGTATATTTTAACTAATTGCAAAGCGTCACTTAAAATTTGATATCATTATTTTTAAGACTCATATTTCAAATTCTTATAGCCATAAAGTAGCGGCGTCACAAACTTTTAACCCGTTAAGGGTTTTTTGTACTGATGTTATAAACGGGAATTTTTGCTAAAAAATTTCCGGGATGAATTTTTGCAGCTGGATGTTAAATTTTGCGTCCTCGCAGCGAGGACAGCGCGCGTTAAGTGGTTAAAAGTGGTCTGACATTATGATGAAAATCTCTCTGAAAATAGATATTTATATGGAATTTTCCCTTATTCTACCTTGTTAAAAAATTCAGAAATTTCAAATAACTTATGAGATTCTTAAATTTAGATTTTCATAGTTAATTATGTTCAAACAAGCATCACAATTGATATTTTAAACCTGACCTGATATCTTTTCAATAAAAATATTCCTTATAATACACGTTTAAGTGAAATTTTACACTATTCCCCCTTGTTAAGAAAGTTGTAAATTTCGAATAACTTAGGAAGTTTTTAATTATAATGTTGCAAATCAATAGAGTTCTTGTCAGTGTCATGGATGAAATTTTAAAACTGGCTGAGCTCTTTGCAATCATTTGTTCTTGAGACATTGTGATCAAACTAATAGACTCACACCCTACAGACAGATACCATACAGATTTTATTATTTTTAAATTCCACACACCTCAAAATACGTTAAAAGTCAAATCAAGATAAAAAATTTTCACGATTACTCAAGTTCCCCATACCTACAGTACGATGGGGAGCTAAATATATATATAATAACAGGAGACTTGACGTTGGAATATTAAAACCCGAATAAACTACTACGTCAAAAACGCCAAAAGAAAAGCCATTGCAATTGACAGAGGTTATAACCCTTCCATTATAGACAAAGCCATCCAAAAATTACAGCTCCCTCGTACTTCGTCTACTAAATCAGTCTCTTCTAATATCAGTATTGTTTTACCCTATTTTCCTAAATCCAGTCAAACCATAGCTAAAATTCTCAAACAATATGATTTTAAAATAATATCTTCGCCTTCCAATAAACTCACCTTTTCTCAGTTAAAAGATCCCATTGATATGCATAATTCTTGGGGTATTTATAGTATTTCCTGTCAGTGTGGTTTATCATATATTGGCCAAACTAAACACAGTCTTAAATTTCGTCTAAAAGAACATATGAATTACGTCCGCAAACAAGAAACCAATAAATCAGCTATTTCTAAACATTGCTGGGAGGAAAATCATAATTTTAAATTTAATTCAGCTAAAATAAATTGCAGACCCAAATCCATTCATGAACTCGATTTCTTTGAAGCTTTTCATATTTATAAAATTTTTAAAAACCTTGTAAATTGTGATTTCGCTGTTCCCTATTTGTCTGATTGTTGGAAATTTTACATTCAGTCCACATTTTCTTAATTTTTCTACTGTTTACACAGCTAACATTCCTATTTTCCTATTGGCCACACTCCCCACCTTTCCCGCAATCTTATTGGTTAAACTAAATTCAGCCCCTCTCCTATATATGGGTCATTCTCTGAAAAGTGGGCATTTTTTTTTTTTTTTTTTTTTTTTTTTTTTAAGTAAAAAAGATAAAACCTTAGTCCAAATAAAATTGCTCCAAATTTTTTTTTTATTTTTGTACATGTACACATATGTTACAATTAATAAAAAAAATAATATAAACCAAACTGTATCTGATAATTTTTGATATAGCAATTACTTTTATTAATTAGAAAAATGAGGGAATGACTGTGAGGGAATGACAAATTTCTTCTAAAAACTACTTTATAAAAATATTATTAAGTTTAGTTATATTTTCAAACACTAAATATTTATTAAAACATATATTTTTATTAATATAATATCATAAAAAAGCAAATTTGATTTATTTTAGTTAACTTTATAATGAGTGAGGGAATGACGTATAATAAAAATACTGTATTTCAATCTAACGTTTGAGAGCCTTATGCAACTCATTGTAAAAAGTTTCGAACAGAACACAACATGGCTTTTTACTTTGCTGCTATACAAATTAAGTTTGACTTATATAAAGCACGGGCTGCCATTAATGGAGTAAGTAGGGGTGTGATTATAGTTTGATGAGGGAATGATATCTAATACCAGGGACAACAATAAAGTGTCTTCTAATTTCTTTCATTGCATAATATATAAATGTAGTATAATGGATAAATATTTATTAAAGTATGTTTAATAAATTTTTAATTCAAATAATCCAAATATACATGCTTTAATACTATAGAAACCATTTTATTTACTTACATGTGGGAATGGGGACACAGTGAGGGAATGATATTTTGCATTTTAAAAATTATTTAAAAATTATATTTGAATTCCAATAACCAAAGAATAGCAGTTTATATGTAAAACCAACTAATATTGATAGTTTAAACAGCGTTTTGTTTTTGTGCTTTTAAAAATATACCCTCAAGACTACTGGGACATGAAATGACCACTTTTCAGAGAATGACCCATATACGAGCACTTCTCCAGATTCAAAATTATTTTTGCACTGAAGACGGTACGCTGAAGGCTACCGAAACAGCTGTATGCATTGCAAATATTTTTCTTTTGGCGTTTCTGACGTAGTAGTTTATTCAGGTTTAAATATATATATATATATATATATTATATAGATAGCTAGATAAAATAATATCCTAATGTACATCATTTTTGTTATTTAAATCTCAACAAGGCCATTTGAAAGAAGCAAACTTTTTCATATTTTACATATTAACGGAATTCACAAATCTGTTAGCATTTTAATATTTCCACATATTCTTTTAGATTTAGTAGATACAAATTCATTAAACAAACAGCAAGAGCAGTCTTAAAACATATTTAACCAATTATAATCTAGTATATAGTTGAATTAAAGGATTACAATGGCTTTTAATTTTTTGGAGCCTTTTTATATTTTTAAAACATTATGATGAAAAAGATGCCAATATTTTTAAAATATCATGTAAACAGACATTAAAAGACAAACTAATATGAGCACTAAACAAGAAAAGAATAGTAGATTTGGAAATACATTAATTTATGGAATTATTGACTGCTAGGTGGTGAAGGCCAATTAGTTAATATCTTTAATAATCAATTTAATCATTTAGAAATGTTGTTAATCTAGGTGAGCCTGGATTTTTAGGAGTGCCTTTCAATTCTCTCATTCAAGATATCTTGATGGCTAGTTTGTGTTTATCAGAATAATACCAATCTTTTGCATGTGGACTCCATCATTATTTTACCATGTTTTTATTAACTTCGATTCTTGTTTGTTTGTTTGTCCAGTACAAATCTTGCAACTTTCACAGTAGCTCAGAACCTGGTGACAACACAATATTTCAAAGACAAATTTTCGAATAGTTTTCTTTTAATTAATTAAAATATGAAAATAATAAGCTCTCAATAGCAATAAAATAGCCATTAAAATATTGGCTATAATTTAATAGTTGCCAAAAAAAGATTATGAGTTCATTTTCTTTCGACATAAAAATAAATACATTTAATTCAACGTGAGCATTAAAAAATTATAAAAAGTTAAATTATGCATCTCACAAAAATTGACGTCAATATCACTTTAAAAATTTTATATACATTGATAAGTGCTAATATAGTTCACGATGCTAATACACGTTGTTCTAAAAGGAGTAATATTTTATTTTTAACTTTTTTTTCACTATTATTATTTCACTGAACCGAGTCTGCAAGCTTAAATATTATTTTTTATCCTGGCATATTTTATTGATGATTCATCAGAAAATTTAAAAACCATGGTATATAAAAAGTTTTTTTTAATCTTATAATTATTTGATCCTAGATTTTCTACAAAATGTAAGTTAATTTCTCATTAATATTCCAATGTTAAAATTCAACTTGTTTTAAACCGTGATTTTGATGGTGATGATAATAAGATAAACTGAACATTATCTGGTTGAATAATATATTTTTAAATATAGTGCCAATGTATTTTCAGTAAAAATAAATTTGGTATTTAAAAAAAAAAAAAAAAAAAAAAAAATTACTATTTTAAAGCTGCCAGTAATAACACAATATAAATAACCCAAATAACACAATAATAATAAGATAAAAAACTTTTTATAAACCACGTTTTTAAATTTTCTGTTGAATCATAGCTGTAGAACTACATTAGCACTTTATGAATGAGTATAAAATTTTTAAAGTGATAATGACGTCAATTATTGTGAGATGCATAATTTAACTTTTTACAATTTTTTAACGTTCATGTTTAATTAAATGTATTTATTTTTATGTCGAAAGGAACATAAACTCGTAAATTTTTTTTGGCAGCAATTAAATTACAGCCTAATATTTTAATGGCTATTTATATAGCTATTAGGAGGTTATGATTTTCATATTTTAATTAATTAAAACTAATCAAAAATTCGAAAATCGGGCTTCAAAGTATTGTGTTGTGACTGGATTCAGAGCTATTCTGAAAGTTTCAAATATCTAGCTAGTAATAATTATTATTTGAAAATCAATTAGAAATACCTAAGTATTTTATGGCAAGAATGCAAATATTTCATAATGACAGAAAATAGTGAAGGAGGTTTAGGGTTTAAACAACCCTCAAAATTTTGCAGATTTGACAAAAATTTTTGAGTTAAACTTTCTTTTTAATATTTAATCATATGTACTAAAGGTTAAAACTCTTTTGAAATTTTTTTTATGTCTACAGCCTTGTCCGTTGTTGATAGAAATAAAATGGCATACTTTTAGTAGCATTAACGAAACAAATTTGATATTCTAATTAAAATGGCATAATTTTAGCACCAGTAATGAAATTAATTTGATATGCTAATTAAAATGGATCAATATTAGTTCCTATATGTAAGAAATGGATAACAGCTTGTGAAATAAAACAGAAACTCAGTGATGTTCTTAAAGCAGGCTTTACTATTACTATGAAATGTACATATTTAAAAGCTTTCCAATATTTAAAAACATTTTCTTTTTAAACATTCAAATTTTATAAACATGCTCACAGTTACATGGGATAGTGAATGAATGTAAGAATGGGTAGAAAAGTTTTATTACACTACAGATTTAAATTTCTTAGCCTAACTTGAAACTAATACAGATCGATCAAACAAGTTATTGTTACGTTACCAATAAATATATAAATAAAACTTTAAGCAGTACTACTACTCTCTAAATAATCTAATAGTCAATATCTAAACTAAATTAGAAAATCTGTCACTGATCATTAATATATATATCTTCTTTTGCAATTTTGTCAACAAAAGTATTAATTAAATAAAACACACAAAATTAATGAAAAAAAAAAAAAAAACATTAAAACAATATTGATTTCATAAAAAATTTTATATAAAAAAATGAATAATATAGTAATTTTTCATATACAATTTGAATGATTGCAAATTTTCATTAAATTTCTGAAAGAATTTAAGTGATTTTAGAATTAAGAGTAATTTATATATGTGATTGAATACTACATAAAACAGAATATGTTAAGCACAAATGTCTTTTTAAGAAATCTACATTGGCTTGGCTTTCTTTGAAATTTAATTTTTAAACACTAAGAAACATCACTGGAAATAGAGAAGGTGAGATATCAAGAAAATGAATATCAATACTTTTTAACTTAAAAGACAGGACTTGTTTATTAGTTAGAACTGAAACAATTGAAGGCATTTGCAAATATTCTTGTTTTTCTCAGTGAGGGAAATTAAAAGAGAATACGAAGTGTCAAAAACTTTTCTCTCTTTAGCCATGCATGTCAGCTAAACAAATCACCCATAGAGTCTCAGATCTATTTAAAATTGAGAACAATAGCATTTTCAGCATAAATAGACATACAAACATTTATTTTCATTGTTAAAAGCATTGTGTGGATACTTCTCTACTATACTATCAAATAAAACAGATAAAAATGATTTTAGAACTTATTTTCATTCATCGAAAATTCTGATTTATAGTCTGACTAGCAAACAAAAACAGTGATTTCTCCATCTATTTTTTCTTGTTCTGAGAAGTTATTTAGAACAAAAGTAAATTCAGATTGCATTTCAAATAAATAATTAACCCATTAGATGCCAAAACTCTCACTGTGGGAGCATTTGGTTAAGAAAATTTTTCTCTACAAGTAATTAAGATAAATATATATTTTTATTTTTTACATTGAATATTAAAGTGCCTAGCTTTGTTGGTAATTTTTTCAAAAAGTTTGAAATGTAATTTTTTTTTTTTTTTTTTAATTATTCAAACAAAATCATCTGCTTTTACAGCATAAGAAAAAAAAAAAAAAAAAAAAAATCACAAAAAATAACTCATTTGAGTGCACAGGTTTTAAACAATGGATATGAAAGAAAACAGTTCTTTTCTTAAATTATAACAAACAGGGATCAAGAAAACTAATTTAAAAGGGTTTTGAAGTTTATCAGCATCTATGCTAACCCATTAGGTGCCATGTCTCCCATTTTGGAACCGTATCATATCTTCTAACAAAATAAAAATTTAATTATTTAAAGTACATATGATTAGAAATGCACATTGAAACCCAAAATTTATGAAAATTCAAAAATTTTCAGTGGGATTCATATAGCAGAGTTTAATGGGTTATGTATAAAAATTTTTGAATTTGGTACAAGATTTTAATGGTATGAAAGTTTAATTTAAGAATTTTATTGTACTTTTTTATTAGTAAAACAATAAAGTTTTTTTTAAGTAACATTTGTTTTCAATAACCATGTTTTTAGTAGTCCATTTAAACTTGCCACTAACATAAAATAAAACCAGTTATAATAATATTAATCATCTTATTCATTGGCAAAAAATGTTCTTTACTTAAATAAAAATATGACTACAAAACACTCATTTTGTGTGAAACTTTTCTTGGAATGTTTGAATAAGTCAGGTTTGTATGCTGTTGTTTTTAATGCCAGGTTCTCATCAATGCGACTAATTCTCAATTTATTTGTCATAAGGTTCATGCTTAAAAAAACTTGTTTGCATGAAGATATAAACAAATGATGCTAGTTTTTTTTTTTTTTAAACTGATCTTATAAGTTATAAATACTATTCCAAGTGTACTACAAAACTATCATGCCTTCCATCTTCAGATCGTTCAAATCAGACAATTATGAACAGAGATCACATCTATTTTTCGCAAATTTTTTCTTATCAACCTCAAGGCATCTAAATTTGAAATTCCATAATTCTATTTTTTACTGCAGTTATTGCATTTCAAAAGCAGCAGTTTCAGTATTAACAGGAAACCAGAAAAATCTGGAACCAGATTTAAAAAGCTCTTATAAATAGTCAAACTTTTGTAGTATATTTTTAACTCTACCGATATATATTTTTTCTTTTCTTTCTTTTAATAAAAATTACCCATAGAGAATTGGGTAAAAATTAAGACAAATTTTGCGATTAGTATAGTTTTTCTTACTTCTTACAATTTGTACTTCACATTGTGCATATACGAGAAATATACTATTTTAGGTATTGTATTTATTTCCCCTATTGTACATGAAAATGGAAGAAGTTGTACTACTAATAAATTGCAAAATCATATTTTTAATATAGGACCTAATGCGTGTTTAACTTTATTGCTTAAAATATGCAGCGATGAATTAAAACTTAGATTTAACATGAAGGGCACCAGAAAAAGTTATGTTCTAAGGCTGCATATGTCAAACTCGAGACCTGACTTCACGAAGGTTGTCCTGACATGCTGGGTCTAAATCACAGAGGTGGCACCTCGCAACACACTTAAGTGCTGTGACGCAGTGGTTGAGAATCATTGTGATAGTATGTTACAATGTGTAAGTAAAGAAACATTAAATGAGGATGGTTGTAAGGTTTAAGGCCGATTGACTCCGTAAGTATCCTAGGCATATAGGGGAATGCCCTCCATGGGGGTCTTTCTAAGAGGTCCTAGCCCATATTTAGAAGGCATTAAATGAGGAATATTAGTAATGAGAAACAACTTCTATATTCCCTAATGAGAATATCAGCATATTGTGTTGTTATCTGCATATCTGTTCACAACATATATTTTTACTATTATAATTTCATATATTAATAATAATTATTATTCACACCATATTTAATATCTATAAGAATAACAAAAAGTCATAAAAAATTACATAACAATGATAGAACTACTTTTAAACATTTAGGAACAATTTTATCATTTATATAACACTTTCCAGTGACAGATTTGTAAACAAATTAACTACTCAATGTTAGATATTCATAGATACTATCTGACTAGTTATATAAAATAATTTTAAATCTACAACAAATTAAGTTTTGCAATGTCTTATATATGCACAACAAATAAAACAATATAAAATTTACATATTTACAAAAAATTTACAAATCACATAACTGGTAAAACATTCACAGTTTTCTCTACCTTTTAAAAATAACAAACATTAAACCGTGAAGTATACCATTCTAGAAAACTTAACAAACACACAGTACAAGCTGCAGCTTCGATGTAATGACTGCAAAGAGTAAAAAAAAAATCTCAATAAAATTTAAGGACAGTAAAATACACCAGTACAAAAACAACTCTTACAGATTACAGAAAATAATTACAAAAAAATACCAACTTGCATTTTGTTTCCAAATATTGTGAAAGTTCTGTAACTTAAAATTTTTAAATAAATAATGATAATTCAAATATAATAAATAATTCATATATAATATTTCAGATAACAGTAAATTTATTGCAAGTTAATAAGAAATATTAAAACAAACACACATACACACAAAGGAGAAAATAATAATTAAGCTGAAAAATAAAAGCAATGAAAGAACTGTAAAATTGGAACAAAAAATGCGATAAAGCATCAAACAAAATAATTATATGTTGTAATAATTTGGTAGGCTTTAAAAATTAAAAAAAAAAAAAAAAAAAAAATACTATTGGTGTTGCACATCCATTCCTCCCTCCTCCTTTTTCTTTTATTTTTGGGTAGAATGTTTAATATCGATTATAAATGAAGCTGTTTGGTCGACTAATCAGTAAAAACATTTTATATTGAAAATAAAAATATTATTATTAGAAATAAGTTATTCTTATTTAAAAAAATTTACACAGAAGATAAATTCAAAACACATATTTAAAAAAAGACATATATTTCTGAGAAGGGAGGAGACCTCTGCATCACACCACAAAACTGCTTAATTTGTTTATATTTAATGATAAAAAAAAAAAAAAAAAAAAAAAAAAACTACATTATCTCAGTTATACTGAAAAATACATTTTTTTTTTGGACTAATCAAATAGTAGGTATAAAATAGTTAATTCTTAAGATGGTTTATACAGAAAAATTAAAAGAAAAATTAGTAAAAAATTAAATTTACGAGATCTGCATCTACCTGAAATAATGCAAATATTCAAAACATTTTTGAATGGTTAAAAGAAGAATATATTTCAGACAGGGATCTGATCATAATCTTTTAAATATTTCACAATCCCAATCAAATAACAATCAATTTTTAAAAGAGAAGAGAGAGAGAGAGAGAAAAAAAAACTACTTTTAAGCTTATTGATTATAAGAACTTAAAAGTAGCTCTTTTCCTAAGGATTAAATATTTTTTCAAAATGGAGAATATCTGAATTCAGAGAGAAAAAATAAACTCTACATATAATAAAATATATATGTGTGCGTGTGTGAGTCCCATCGCTTTGTAGGCAAATGCCTGATAGCTGAACTACAGAATTTTGCATGGAGGTTTGTATTGATTTCTCCTGATGCATCTCAAAGTCTGATTTCTAAAATTTTGATTAGTTAAAAAAAAAAAAAAAAATTTCAGGAGGCCCATTAATTCAATTAGGTAGAACATAATGCTAATAATTAAAAGGACATTGGTTCGATCCTCTAAAAGCAAATGTGTCACTTTTTGCAGATATAAATAGAAAAGATGTCAATTGATAAAAGAAAGTCTTTCAATACCCAAACTACTACGTCAGAAACGCCAAAGAAAAATATTGGAAATGCATACAGCTGTTTTGGTAGCCTTAAGCGTACCGTCTTCAGTGCAAAAAGGATTCTGAATCAGGAGAAGTGCTCGTATATATAGGAGAGGGGCCGGATTTAGTTCAACCAATAGGATTACGGGAAAGGTGGAGAGAGTGGCCAATAGGAATTTAGGAAAGGTAGCTGTGTAAACAGTAGAAAAATTAAGAAAATGTGGACTGAATATAAAGTTTCCAACAGTCAGACAAATAGGGAATAGCGAAATCACAATTTACAAAGTTTTAAAAATTTTTATAAATATGAAAAGCTTCAAAGAAATCGAGTTCATGAATGGATTTAGGTCTGCAAATTATTTTAGCTGAATTAAATTTAAATACCTTCAATACCTTCTCAGAATCCTAAACTGCAAGGATGACCAGAAAATGAACAAACAAACAAAAAAAAAAAAAAAAAAAAGTTAAACTTAAAAGTGTGTTGGTCGCTTTTTAGGAAAACAGCTGATTTCAGAGCTACAAAATTTTGCATGGTGGTCTGTTTTGACATCTGATGCACCTTGAAGCCCTGATTTTCAAATTTTTGATAAGGTTATTATCATTAATTAATTAAATTTTTTTCATCTGAGAAGATTGTCCGGTACTGCCACCTGTTGCCATAGAGTGAAGAAGATAATCTATCTAAAAAACATAATTCTTGAATAATAGCAATGTCACTTATAGTCCAGTTAACACCTAAATTGAAATGCCCAGTTAAAGTGCATGCAAGCAGTGGAGAACCTGGGAACAATATAGCATACGCAGGAAAAAGGCAGTGGGGACTCAAAAACAGGTTTTAAGCAATTTCACTCAAATTTCTTGTTTTTATTAATTTTGCTTTTATTTATAGTTACTTAAAATGTAGTGATTAATGTTTTTTAAAAATTCCTTTAAATATAGTGAACTTACTGATCACTGTGTTATGAAATATTATGTATTTTGAGATATATGTATAACAAAATTGTTGCGTTGCATCCTTTTTTTTTTTTTTTTTTTTTAAACTGCAAGCTGCGAACAAAGCTTAAATTTTAAAAGTGCAACAAAAATATCACTTTATAAAACTTTATGAAATATAGTAGAATGTGGTTCAAAGGTAATTGTTTTTATTATTTATTTTTTACAGTGCTTTATGAAAAAGTGTTTGTGACATGAATATAATTCATGCCAGCAATGAAAATTTAATGGTCTAAAAAGAAAACCAAGGTTATGATTTAAGAGATCTAAAATTATTAGTTTGTGGGAAAAAATAATAAAATAAAAACTGTTTTTAGTGCAAATGTCAATGCACTTTTGCAAAAATAGCATATTTTCATTTTATGAAAGTGTAAATACAAACTGTATACGAATGACTGACAATAAGATCACTTCCTCTTTTAGTCAATCAGTAATTAAAAACCCTCTAACAAAACTGAAATAGTATGTTGTGTTGTGACCATCTTTTCAGCAAGACTTGCTTCTAAGTTTTCTTACACAAATTTATATAGTGCAAATTATTTATTAAAATTAAGAATATGAATAAAGATGACTTTCATCACAGAGAAGTTTTTAACAATAAATGACGTGAAAAAGTCAATTTTTCGTCCTACAGATGACACCTTAGGAAGTGCATTATTTTTCAGAATTTTGTTAAAATAAAAATAAACAGTATACTTTGTATCCTAAATAGTTTTTTTTTTTTTTTTTTTTTTTTTTTTAAATTAGGTTTATCTTTTTTTTTTTTTTTTTTTTGCATTTGTTTTATTACTGCAAGACAGAGAGAGGCAAGTGGGCAGAATAAGCAAATAAACAATTATGATGCAAGGGCTTGCTTCAAATATAATTTTTTTTACTTAAAAAGTAAGCAGAGCTTCAATTCAATTTACCTTCTAAACTATTATTATTTTGTAAATATTAAAGTTAATTTAATTCTATAGTTTTTAAAAGATAAATTAAAAACTAATTTATAGATTTTTTTAGGTGACAAAATTTTTCGCCATGTTTGGGTTTGGGATTTTTGGACATTTCCCAATCACTTAAAAAAATATTGCTATGCTTGCATGAACCCAAAAAAGTTTATACTGATTCATTTAGTTTTTTATGTTCAAATACATATTTCAGATGATAAAAATCTGTAAATTATTAAAATATGCAATTTAAAATATTTTTATTAAATAAAAATCAAGATTTAAATTTAGACATTTTGTTTAATAACATTTAAAAATAGCCTTTCTAAAATACTGTATGGCAGTAATGTATAAATGTTTTATTAAGTTAATTACCTTGAAATTTAATGTTAATTTACATTTGGTTTAATTAAAAGTTGTTCATTCACACTGAAATAAACTGACAGATAAATTAGACAATTAATATTTTTGTAAAATATATGCATCATTTTAATGATTTAAATTTTCAAATTTTAAAGGTATATATATTATATATAGAAGCATTTTGTTCACAAATCTATAAAAGGTACCAAAATTCCTAGTATAAGTTTAACACTCACAAGTATTTGTACACTTTAAAAATTTACATTATATGAAATTAAAAATGACGATTATTATTTTTTGTCAGTTGTTAAAAAAAAATTAACTTTAAAAACATGTAAAAATTTGCAAATATTTAAAAATCTTTAAAAGATTTATATTTATAAAATTAATTACAAATTGTTAAACATGAGGATTCATATTTTGAAAGATGACTTTGAAAAATGACATGTGATTGAATAAATCATATTTCACCCTTTTTACTGAAAAATAAATAAAAAAAATCTATTAATTTATAAATATAAGTAAAGTTTAGAAAATTTTTAGTTTATGACACATTAGAAGGATTTAAATTCATAAATAATTCTATCTGAATGTTATATGAAAATTTTCTTCAGATGATTTTTTTTCTAGTTGTCATTTTTTATCTCCCTATAAAATTCAAGCAATTAAATTAGTAAACAACACTCATTTTTAAGTTTTAAACAAGCTCTAAATTATTTCCAAAGCCTATAAAAATTTGCACTATAAATGTTAATGTAAAATGCATCAAAAGTTGGCTAAGCCAACTAAGCCCAACATTTATAATGAATACATAAAGTTAACAACTAGGATGAAAAATGAGAATCTATAAATAGTTTAAAACTACATAAATATGTATATACAAAATTTGTGGACATAAAAAGGAATGATAGTGATATGTGTTTTGGAACTAAAGCTAGGAGCACGGTTTCAGATCAAATGCACAGTTGTCCCATCCTGAGGAAGTCGTCCAGAGCGTAATAGATCATCGTAACTAGGTGGAGGAGCTGTAGGCTTATAACCCTCTGGTGGGCACATATCAGATCTGAAATATAATTTAAAGAATTAAGCACTCAGAGAAATGATTAATAATAAACAGTACGGGTTTTAACAAAAGCCTATGACACAAGATAATTTTTAGAAAGTTAGATAAATTCTAGTTGGTTAAAATTTTTTTTATCCATCCACTTTTTTAAAGCCATATTAAAAATATTACACATTTTCACGAATTTTGTTAAAATAATCTTATTCCATATTATACCAGCAATTTATAAATATGTACTCTTATATACAACTGCAGCAAAAGAGGTGAAACCTTTAAAATAAGGATTTTCTAAAGTTAAGTTAAAACATATTTAATTCATGAGGTGAAACTAAAGAAAAAAGACATTCTGATAAATAGGTACAAGCCCAGTTCATTCTGTATTGTTAGAGGGGCGTCCATTAATTACATGAGGTGGTTTTGGCAATTTTTTGACCCCCCCCCCTTCCCCTGGTGAGATTTTGTGAGTTTTGGCTCGACCCCCACCCCCCTCCTCTAATCTCACGTGAGATTTTTTAAAATTAATACTTTGACTGTAAATGTGTTGGATTTATTTCAAAAAATACAATTGGCTTTATTATTTTTATTAAAGACTAGTTTTTAAGATTGCATAGATTGTAGTCCTGAATCACAGTAATAAAATTGAACAATAAAATACTTAAATAGAAACTAGTAAAATTAATAAAAGAATATTTATTCTAATCCAGTCCATTGTCGAATCGCGCATGTGGCTAGCCGGTGGTGCCTAAAACAATTGAAAGGCTACTGTGCTGCTTCGTGGTGTTCGGATAGCCACGATAAATATTATCGTGTTAGATTTTGCCATATCTAAGTCAAGAAATATGTTTTGAATTTAACTCAATTTTCTCGAAATTTTACACTGTTTTTTGCAGGAAAAAAAATTACATGATATTTGCCAAGACCCCCCTCTCCTGCATGTGAGATTGGGTGAGATTTGGCTCGACCCCCTCCCTCCTCTGAACACCTCGCATAATTAATGGACACCCCCTTAACAAAGCTGAATATTAGGCAAATAAATAATGCAATTTAACTGCCACAAGCAGAAATAAGAATTATACAAAAAAAAAAAAAAAAAAAAAAACAGCTGCCACTGATATCACTGCTCTGAAAAAAAAAAAAATCAAGATCCAATACCATTCTTGTGGATTCTTATGTAAAATGGCCTCCTGAATCCGAATACGACTCCCTTTTTGCCCAGTCACCCACCATTTTCCAGATACACCACCTTGTCTCTCAATTTTTTCCCCTGTTCAATAATTTTATGACCCCGAATTTGATTTGAAGAATGAAAAATAATTAATTTAACACCTAAAAACAAAAATATATAAAGTTTAAAGAATAACGTTAATAACAGATAAAAAAAATATAAGATATGTAATGCATCATTTCACTGGCAAATCCCCCTCCTCCCCAAAATTTTTTTTTCCCTTGTTGCAAATGTCCATGTTTTACAATTTTCCAACTTTGAAGCCCTTCAGAAGATATTAACTGTTAAAATTATCCTCCCCTCTCCTAAAAAACGGTGGATGATAAAGAAAAATGAGTGTCATATTCGGATTCAGGAGGTCATTTTACATAAGAATATGCTGAAATGGTGTCAGAGGCAATTTTCATGCTGAGCAGTGTATTTAGTGGAGTCCCCCTTGGCCTTGATATCAGTTGCATAAAAACTGAGTATCGACAAAACTAATTTTTCTGATATCTTCAAGGTGTATTACATTGTACAAAACATGGATAAGTGCTTCCCTTAACTGCATTAAAGATACCAGATTTCCAATCGGACTTAAATCCAAACTATTACCAGGCTATAGCAAAGTAGTGATGTAACAGTACTTTAGCAATATTTTTCTTTTAACTAAAGATATAGAAAATGGACCTGAATATGAATATATACAGAAAACAAAATATGCAATGTAACAACTATTTTATCAACAAATCATCGTATAAATACTATACAGTTAAAGTCTCATTCATAATCACATTTTTAGATTTTGCTTAGGGTGTTATCTACATATTAAAGTTACATCAACTTCATTTTTTACAATGGCAACACTCATATTTGAAAAATGTTTGTTTTATTTGGATCAAATCCTCTTACCATAAATTCTCTTGTCAGACTATGTGGCAAATGACAATTAAGCAAAGTTGCCACATTTTTAATTTATTGCATACCATTATTAGTACCAACTTTTTTTTTTTTTTTATAATACTTAAAAAAAAAAAAAATAAAAAAAAAAAATAATAATAATAATAATTTTCTTCTTATCCAATCTTAATTATGTATTACAGAAAAAAAAATATATATATAAAAAAAGAAAAAGAAAAAAAAAGTAGTGTGAAGGAAAGACAAGTACTAAAAATATTATGGAATAAATTAAAAATGTGGTAACTCTGAGTCAAGTAAATATCGGGCTGTTATTCTGGATGTTTACAAATGTCTTTGCTGGTCATGAAGATTAAATTTGTAGCTGGACTCAGTATCAAAAGTAATTTGGCTCCTGATCGAACGCATTCAGTACAACTGCAATTGCGTTGTTAGCATCATGCATTGGTTAGGGACAGTTGTCATAATGGTCTCTTTAATCTTAGCATCCCCTCCCCCCATGGCCCATTTGCTGAGTTATTTATGAATATTAGTGTTCCTGTTATAAATCAGATCAGTGTCTGCCAAAAATTAATCGTTTCAATACATTCTATTATAAAGTAAGTGGCTACACAATATTATTGCATTCAAATAACAATTTTTTGGCATATCTAAAATTCTTAAGATTTTGATGGGAAATGAAAAAAAATGGGACTTAGGAACCATTTTGTCAAAATAAGGGACTTTTAGGGAACTAAAATGAGTTAAAAGACTTTTAGGTACCATACAACTAAATGCTTTGCGATATGCAATTTTAGTTACAAAAAAGTTTTTAATTTTGAAATCTATTATCACAGAAACAATTGAAAATTATAATAATTAAAACATTGTCTACCTTAAACTAATTTGCTGTTGTCCTAAAGGATTGAGCAGAGGCCTGTGAGCTTGTCCTAGAGGAGGAGATTTTTGGTACATTCCTTTGGTATGGCGATGATGACCAGCTATAGATCCTGATCTATGATACGGCATTCCATGAAGTCGAGTTTGAGAAGATTCTGTTGGTGATTGTGCAAAAATACCTTGCTGCACTGGGAAATCTTGAAAAGAAGTTTGGTTGACATTGGGAGAATGGATGTGGTAATGTTTGTAATGATACTGCTGAACATCAGTAGATGGTACAGTTTGAGTAGTTGAAAGCAAAGGATTGCTGAGAGGATCATAACGTACAACAGCACTAGACGGTGCTGATGATGGAGGTCCCTGAGGTGGACGTGTAGAACGATAAGCCCTAGAACGCTTCTTTTGTTTTCTTCGTACACAGCATTGTATAGTTAAAAGAACAGTATTAACAGCACCAAGGAGAACACCTATATACACAAGCACTAAAAGCTCACCGTTTTGTACATGCATAACAGCTCCAGCAATCACTAGAGCTATACCTGTCATGATAGCAAGAATAAAGATTGCCTGTTGAAAATAATAACATACTTCATTGACACTACATTCAGTGGTGGAAGATGAGGATGTGCCAGATACAGCTGATGGAGGAATACGATCAGTCTGAGAAGTGCCACCACTACGACTAGATGCAGCTGTGCTATGTAATCTTTGTTGATGCTGTTGCCTAATTTGTTGGCCATAGTGAGGTCGAGGAGCAAAAGGTGGTGCAGCTGATGAAGCCCCTGCAACACTGGTTCCACTATAACTCCCTGTATTGGTATGTTGGGAAAATACACTATGAGCTTGAGGCACCGCGAGTCGTTCGCGGTCCACATCAGACATTCTCTATTCTGTAGAAGATTAATTAGAATTAAATATTCATGATAAAGTTTAGCTCTACAAAAGTAATAAATATAATAGATATGTAAATATTTTAGATTTCATTTCTAAATATGTGTAATTTGTGGCATTTTCTATACTCTGTTACTAGGTATAATCAAAATGAAAATAAAATTTCTTGGGATTTTATAATTCATAGGTCTATTTAAAAAAAAAATAAATAAATAAATTACCTAGTATATATATATTGAATGTATTTAAAGTGATAAACATTACGTTATTCACAATCATCAATGAAGGAATAAAAGTTTTATAATTAGAGATTTAAAAAGTTTTTTTTTTTTTCTTTTTAAATATTTCTCTATTTAAAAAAAAAAAAAGAGTAAGATGGCTTGCTTTTGCCTCCAAGCAGTATATGTTTTTTTTTGCAAGTACTATTACCAGTATGTGTCTGTCATGAAGAAAAAAAAGAGCCATGTCCTTTCAAAACCAGTAGTGCTTCCATTTATTTTATGGTGTGTAAAAAAGTTTTCCTTCAAATAAGCATTCAAAAACGTTCAGTTGCATATTATATTTGATCATGAGCAGCACATCAACATTTTTAAAAATTTGGTGATATTTCCTTCTTAAAAAAAAATCTTATGTGAAACAGCCACACAACTTCTATTACCCACTATTACACATATTATATGCATTTTTTGGAGATAATGTGATCAGAAGATATAAAAGTGACCTAAAGAAGTAGAAACCTAACATTTTTCTGGTGAGATAAACTTTATACACATGTAAAGACATATAAAATGAAGCTTACATATAGCAAAGTAAAAGATAAGAAAAAAAATGGTAGAGTTATTTTTTGAAACACCAATTTTCGAGATCTATCTAAACTTCTGACATACCTAAACAGGGTAGCTGTTAATTTTCCTCTAATAACTATGTGATACATAAGAAAGAAATGGATTTATATAACAATTTTCAAGAAAATCCTTAGAGCTGTTTTTGAGATACCAACTTTTACCAAAACTCAATTATTGACAGGAAAGCAATAATTACATACAAAATCATATTTAAAAGTGAGTTAATATGGTGAGTTTGAAAAAAGTCCGTACAGCCGTTTTTAAAGGAACACCCTTGCGAGACCTGAAATTGAGCTATTTATACAGGACGCCTATCAATTTTCCTGAACTAACCAACTATACCATTCGAAAGGACATCTAATAGAGTGTTTATATAGCAAATTTGAAGAAAATCGTTAGAGCTTTTGAGATACGGACTTATGGTCCCACTTCCGGTTTTTCAATTTTCATCAAAATTTACAAAATTCATTTGTACACCAGACTTGTTTCAATTCTAAAGTTTCGTAGTTCTATCTTTATTAGTTTCCGAGATATAATAGCCAGAAGATTCCCCACACACATACACACTGACCAATTGCAAAAAACACTTTTTTGGACTCAGGGGACCTTAAAACGTGTAAATCAGGTGAAATCTCATTATCAAATTTTCAGACCAAATAGAATACTTCCATTACCTACAGTAGTCGGGTAATGGAAGTAAAAAAAATAAAAAATAAACATAAATACATTTGATTCACCCTCTTCTTCCCTCCCCTTTAGAAGAACTTTAAAATGAGATGCTGCATAAAAAAAAAAGGGCTCCAATTCTTGCCTGAATAAACATCTGTACAATAATTATTAGTGAACATATTATTACAGTCGAACCTCGTTAACATGAATCTCAAAGGGGATAAAAATTTTGTTCATGTTATCAATAGTTCATGCAATCAGTAACTAATCTTTATATAACTAAACAAATCTTCATTTTGACTGGGATTGTGGAAACAGTTAATGTTAAAAGTAATTCACATTAATGAGGTTCGACTGTAGAGGGAGTAAAGCTTTCTAGCCGCATAGAAAAACTAAAGATATTTTTTCCAATTTCTATATCACAGAATGAATTAATCATCTATTTTATTTTGTCCTAACCAGAGTTGAAGAAGAAATAATGCAAGAATTTTATTCTGCAAGAGATTCTGAAATTCTGTTGCAGAATAAAATTTTTGCATTATTTCTTCTTAAGTATGATGTATTGAGTCATCTGGTTTTTATACATGCACATGAAAACAAGTCAAATAGTCGATTTCAAATGTAGAAAAAAAAATCTATATAGTCTAAGAGAGCCTTCAATTATACAAAAATAATTACAAATAAAAATTATGTATGTCTAAGAATCGTCGATATGTAAAGCTTTTATGGAATATCCGAAATATACGAGTTAATCATGCACATTAGCTCATAAATGGACAGCAATAAATCGGTCTTATTTATTTACCATTGACGAAGTGAAACTTCGATGTTTGAACTATACGAAGAAATTGCTATGAAATTTAAGAGAGAGAAAAAAAAAAAAAAATCACTTGAAGTTAAAAAAAATTTTGCTACAATTGAAAACTTATTATATAAAGTACATTTCTATCCAATTTCGGTTTGACCAAAATATGAAACATACACTTCTTTTAAAGCAGTTTTAAAAAACTACTACTTGTCATCATGCAAAATTTTAATACAATAATCAAAGTTGATATTTTAATTTGCAGTGTTATTTCTCAAGAAAGAGATTATTAGATCATAATTAATGATAAAGTACTCAATGGAAAGTAAATGTTTACATGTTTAAAAAAAAAAAAAAAAAAAAAAAAAAAACTATTGCTTATAAAGTGTATTATAATTTACATCAAATGTATCAAATATCAAACTGGGTTCGACTTATTTTTCTTTTATTTTAAAAGCTGGTATAACACACCTATTAGATAAACGGCACATCCTCATGAAGGTACCAAGTACGTAAGAAGATTTTTTTCAATAATTTTCAAAGTGTTCCGTCCTTGTCATACCAAATAAGTTACGAGCACACCCACAACACCAATCAATTAAACTAATCAACCATCAACCACCATAATTTTGCTGACGGTTGCAGTTTTGTTCAGCTTTATTTACACGACGCTGCACAGATTGATGTTCAGAAGGTTTTACATCACATTAGAGCTACGCAATGACCCATTGGCGACGGTCTGGAATTCACTTATAAGTATAAGGTAGAGTCGAAGAATCTCTTGAAGCCGGCTTCTCTCCAACTTCTGGGCACCTAGGTATTAGGAAAACGAGGAAAACTTACAAAAATCTTATGGATTCCTGTTACTTCCAAAGAAGTTAGAAGAATAGATATGGTGTCAACCTTAAAACCGGGTATGCAATGTGAAGCCGGTTATCACATACACACACCACACACCCAAACTTGTGGTCGTGGTCAAACAGCCTAGTGATTTTCCAGGAAAGAGACATTTAACTATGTGTGGAAGACTGCACTACTCTTTACTGCATACACTACACGTACAAATGTTTGGGCTACATTAGGTTTTTAGGGTTGCACTAGGCTTCACGCGGAAGACGTTCATTTCATCCACGAAGTAAGAAATAACTATTTCCTACTCCTAAATTTCTTACTCCTTGATTTCATCTCTATTCTTCTAACCTCTTTGGTTACTTCTCCCTACATGGAGTAATATGTAACAGGAGATGAAGGTCCAATGGGAGAAAGCTTCGAAACTGTGATGTAAATTTTTGGTAAATATTGAGGACGCCACTTGTCATTACTCCTCATCTCAGCGCGGATATACTGTTGTTTTCAATGGAATTTTGCTGAAGTACTTTTTAAATTTTAAGCAATTTAATTTTTTTTTGTAAGTGCTTAAAACTGTATAATTCAGATGTTTCAAATAAATGCTTCATTCCTATTTGTAAAACAGGCTATGATAGTGATAAGAAAAAAAAAGAAAAGCCCTAGGAGAGAAATAATGTCAGAGTTTGTTTTCTGCACGTAAAGTAAGTTTATTTTTTTTCTTTACAAAATTTCATCAGTAAAATCGTTTGTTTTTCCTGCATATGAATTTTATTTATGCATGTAATGCCGGCTTTTCACAGGATAAAATAATGCTGTTCACAATAATAAAGGTTACAACACTGACATAATTTTTTCATTATTGAGTGCTATCCGCGTTTGTAATAATCGATAGATGGCGCTTTCTCAACTGCAGTTGTTAGTAAATTATAATAGCCACGTGCATTTATTATTGTTCTTTCTTGTTGTTCTATCATTGTTTCAGCGTGAAAGCTATCAGTGGTGTGATAATTTCACCTTAGCCCACCAGAGGGCGAGCATTTCATTACAATCGCGGATATAGATTTCAGGCCATTCTGTTGTGTATGATAAAAATGAATGACTTCTTTAATTGAATTTTGGTAATTTTTCATTAATTTACACGATGCAATCTAATGTAGAGTAGCATTTAAAGTATAAAAAATGATTTATTCAAATATGTATTAAGTATTATATAAAAGTAAAATTTAAAAACTAACATTGCGAGATGACATTGACCCGCTAACCATAAATGGTTTTTATGGTAATTTTAGTACTTTATAACTTATATATCAAATTACGGGAATAAAAGTTTCTTGTAATCTAATATTTAAACTTTCTCTTCTCACTACAACTATGCAGTTCCCTCCTTCCATATATCTGAAAACTTTTTATGCATTACTTTATTTTATGTCATGAGTGACTTCATAAAATTTTTACTGAATTTAATTTGAATGAAGTTTTTGGTGTGCACTAAACATAAATATTAGAATGGAACCCCCCCCCCCCCAAAAAAAAAAAAGTACCAATTGTTTTCTTAAATTTCTAGTATACAGTATACTGTTGTATTGTATACAGTTAAACAATACAGTACTCCACTGTACAGTACAATACTGTATACAATACAGTTACTTTAACTGTATTGTATACAGTTAAAAGAAATGTATTGTTAACCTGGCACGATCTCACAAGTAAACCTTCTCTCCTTTGATACCGGTTTTCCGGAAACCCATATATTTTCTGAAAGCTTATGTCACAAGTATAAAAACTGTGAAATCTTAGGGGCAGAGGGACAAGCGTTTAGGAGATACAGGGCCCACAAAGTATCAGTAAAGTGTGTATAGAGGGACATATTCCCATAAAAACGTCTCTTTTCCTTGTATGTTCCCGTATATTGCTGTCAAGTACTAACGTATTGTATGTCTTCTTCTTACATTGCTTCTTATTATATGGATACTATAGTCGTTGTGGTGGCCTTGGTCTCCCGATTCGGAACAAGTAATCGGTCTCCGAACAACCAGGAATCGGAGATGATAAAACGCATAATTATTCTCCTGGAAAATGATATGGATATTGTGGAAGGGATCCGGACATTAGGATTTGCTAGAGGCGATGGAGAAGAACGGACGAGGATATGGACTTCGAAGATGATGGTGTCTATAAGGAACAGCAATGCTCGTCGCAACAGTCACAGTCTCCACTTCTGTCATGACATATTTTGGTCAAGTATGGCTAATGACAGGACGAAAATTCTGCTTTTAGTGGATTCATGATGTTCTACGAAAGGTCATGCATTGTCTGCTTCCGAAGTACTTGATGGTAAAGTCCTACAAAAAAAATTGGTACCTGATGGATGTACAGGAAAGATTTAGCCTCTGGATATTCATTTTTTCAGACACTAGAAATCTTTTGTTCTTTACATAATGGAAACAATTATTATCGAGACACATGAGCACATCTGGCACCGGGATAGTTTTCTGGCCTGGCAGTCTTTTTTCCCTATATCAGTTCAATGCTCTTCGTTTCAAGAACTTGATTAAGTATGCTTTTCATAAAAGCGGATACTTGGACGACAAACCTGGAATGTGGATTGCGCCAATGGATTACTGCTTCAATTCACTGACAAATGATAAGTTTGCAAATGTGCGGCTATCGCTTTTGTAAAATGTGCCCATTGTGAACTGTCTTTCTGCCCGTCTCACTGTTTATTTGGTGAATTGTACATTGATTGTCTCTTGTAATGGACTTCGTTTGAAGTCGGTAGCAAGTATCCCAACGTATACTGTTTCTTTTCAACGAGTTGTTTCTTCCTTTATAATGATACCTCCACCTTCTTACCATATTATTAGTTCATATAAATACGTGAAACGAACATTTTAGCGACTTTTGGTGTCATCTTTCCAACATTTTATGTCCTATAACTCCTAAACGCTTATCCCTCTGCCCCTAAGATTTCACAGTTTTTCTACTTGTGGCATAAGCTTTCAGAAAATATATAGGTTTCCGGAAAACCGGTATCAAAGGAGAGAAGGTTTACTTGTCAGAATGAAGTGCCTCACTCACTAGGCTACCCTTTCTCTTTCCATTTTGAAATATTTTATTAGATGCAGTTTCATATTTCAGTTTTGACACAATTCCATATATGTATACAAGGGGTGTTCAAATGAAAAGGTACGAAACGACACTGTGGGTATAAATGAAGACTTTATTCAAAGTATGCACCATAGGTCTGAGCACAACTATCCCATTGATTAACGAGCCGAAGGATTCCATGCTCCCAGAATTCCTGTGGCCGTGACGAGACCCAGTCCTTCACAGCGTCCTTGAGTTCGTCGTCCGAGTTGAAGCGCTGCCCTTTCAGATGTTTCTTCAGGGGACCAATCACATGGAAATCGCAGGGCGAGATGTCCGGGCTGTAGGGTGGATGGTCAAGCTGCTCCCACTTAAACTTGGCCAGTTCCGCGTGTGTGACCCTGGACACGTGTGGACGCACGTTATCATGGAGCAGAACCACACCCTCCGTGAGCAGCCCAGGTCTTTTGTTCTTGATGGACCTGCTTAGGCTTCGGAGTGTCTCACAGTACACATTGGAGTTGATGGTTCTTCTGTGCTGAAGGAATTCAACAAGTAGTGGACCTTGGACATCGAAAAAGACGGTGAGCAATACCTTGCCTGCTGACGCCACATGCTTCCACTGCATGCTGTCCTGCTTTGTCTCTGGCTCGTAGTGATGGCACCAGCTCTCATCACCTGTGACGATCCGCTCCAAGAAAGCGGGGTCTTCATGATACCGAAACAGATTTTGAAGTGCTATCCCCATACGCAGTTCCTTTTGCTGGTCAGTGAGTTGCTTCGGAACCCAATGCGCGCACACCTTCCGATAACGCAACTTGTCGTGGACTATTGTCCACACTGTTCCAACGCTGACATCCACCTTCACCGCCAACATTCGTAATGTGACACGGCGATCACTTCTCACTAGGTCGTCCACCTTGTCAATGAGACGGCCGTGATGACTGTGTTTGCCTGGCCTGGTCTCGGGTCATCAACCAAACTCTCACTGCCTGCACGAAAACGGGCACTCCATTTTCGCACTGACTTGTTGGACACACAGTCTTGCCCGTATACGGTCACCATCCGGCGATGAATAGCGGCCGGTTTAACACCTTCCGCTGTCAGAAATCGGATAACGCCTCGCTGCTCCTCAATCATCGAATTTTGCAACATGAACGCCATCCTGTCTTCTCACGCACTACCGCGTCAATTGGACGGCGCTCTTTATCAGAGCCTCTGCTCTCTCCTGCGCATGCGGGTGCCCGCGCATGCTCCGATCCACAACGGAGACTCCAATCACATCCTTACATGTCTGGCTACGTTCCTCCCATAGTGACATAGGCAAATATGCTAACAATTACGTTGTTTCGATGTTTCGTACCTTTTCATTTGAACACCCCTTGTACTATTTGCATTAATTCTCATAATACTGCATTATTATGCAAAATTTTGACTTATTTTCCTATGTTAAAAAAAATCTGAAATTTTAATATCTTATGAAATTTTCAATTAAAATATTCAGAGACAATGACTTTTATACCACTGTCATGAATTGTATTTTAAGACTAGTTTAATATCGTTATGATTAAGATATTCCTGATAATTCCTGTTTATGTGGATTTTTTTTTTTTTTTTCCGTGTTAAAAAAAAAAAAAAAAAAAAAAAAAATCATACATTACAAATAATTAATGAAGTTTTTGAAGTAGAATGTGTTCATAGTTATTAATTTCAGCATCAAACATGATTTAAAAAAAATTCAATATAACTGCTTGTTTTTTCTCAGATTCTTTATACTTCTCATTATTGAGCTTAATTTTTTACAGATGGATCCAAGACAAGTGTCTTGTTTGTGGCATTGCCTCTAGTAAAACTGTTTTCAGTTTTCAACTTCCTAGCTTTTTATATTTTCTCAGCGAAGTTTTTTTTTTTTTTTTTTTTTTTTTAACATTAAAGTTCCACTCAATTTTATTTCACCTCACCCCAATAGGAAATCTATCTTCAGAGACTCTGAGAATTCTGGTTTCATTTTAAACTCCGGAAATTTAATGGTGGGAAATCAAACCATAGCCCTTATATGATTACACAACTTGTTGCTAATAATGTCTTGAAAATTATCTAGAAAACTTGGAACATTTTCTGCTTACCACCGATCGGGCAAATGATTCTGCTAATTGAGATCAGGGAAGGGGCTGGCACCTGGGATAACAACAAAAACCCTGATCAGTGAAATTGAAGATGAAGCCTCCACGTGTCAAATAATGCCGGCAAAAGCCCAATTAAATAAGTATATATATATTATAATATTATCTGTATCTGTATATATATATAAATTACGTGTCACGATGTTTGTCCGGGGTAAACTCCTAAACTAAGGAACCAATTTTAATGAAATTTTGCACACTGTGTGCAGTTTGGTCCAACTTGAAAGATAGGATAGTTTTTATCTCAATTTATTGTCACAATATTGTTTTATTGCAATTATTTGTTAATTATAGACCTTTATTAAAGTTGCTCCAAAATATCTGTGAGTTCCATTAATTTAATTGTTGCCAAAAAAAAAAAAAAAAAAAAAAAAAAAATACGAGTTCATTTTCTTTCGACATAAAAATAAATATACATTTAATCAAACGTGAACGTTAAAAAATTATAAAAAGTTAAATTATGCATCTCACGAAAATTGACGTCATAATCAATTTAAAGATTTTATACACATTGATAAAGTGATAATGTAGTTCTATCTTAGATATAGTAATATATATAGATATCTCATCCCCATGTTATCGTACAAAGATTTTTGATGCCGAAAAAAAAAAAAACAGCCATTAAGTGGTATTGAAAAAAAAAAAAAAGAAAAGAAAGAAAGAAATATGAATTTGAAACTGTATCTGGAGTCTTCCATTCCCCTTTAGCAAATAAATTATTCATAAATTTTATTTGCTAAAATATTAGTATGTATTCCCGTGTGTATTCACTCAGGGAAAGACGGCCACATATTTTGGTAAAAACGTCGTCTTTTCCCAAATGAAAAGGAATAACTTTTTTCTCCCCAATGATCACTCTATTCTATATATGCTATACTATATCTATGAGTTCTATACGCAAGCGAAGTGTGACTCACTGACCATCTGTGCAGCCAAGAAAAAGATTTCCTATGTTAATTGCCCACTGGATTTTTTGTAAGAAATTATTAAAAATCGAGGAAATTTATTTCCCGATTTTAATCCTTATATTTGGGTATAGATATGTATTAGTTATCGCGGGTGTTAGATTGAATTATTTTGCTGTCAAATTGACAAAATTTTCATTTTAAATTTCAAAACTCTGTCGCCCTTGGCTTTATTATTATTATTATTATTATTATTTGGCGATCAAAAGCGTAACACGAAAATATACATGCCAGATGTATGCATTGTACGAAATGTAATATGTATTATTCATTGTACGTATGTATGACATGTAATATGTATTGTACGAAATATTGTTTCATATTATTCATTACTCTTTTAATATAAGTTGTTAAAATAACCATGATTTTTGAAAGGAATTAAATATTTTTGCCAGATAATTTGGCGATATTCTTTTTTTTTTCGCCAAGGATGACAGAAATGAAATCTATTCCGCTGCAAAATATTAGTATCTTACATCAGATATTTTATTTAGACATTTGAAAACAAATTTGACTTCAAACTATGATAGAATATTTATCATTTTCCTTTTAATTAGTATATTATTAGTATATTAAAATTTAAAAGCATGGTATATAAAAAGTTTTTTTTTTTTTTTTTTTTTAATCTTATAATTATTCTTATCTTAATCCTCAATGTTTCCCATCTTTATTAACTTGAATTTACTATTAAAATTTTAACATACTGAAAAACTTCTCATCACTTCGTTAAAATACACTAAACTTTTCCAAAATCTTTTTCTATTTAAAATGATACATGTATTTACTTTAAATGTCCAATATTTCATAAGATTTCCAATTTTAAAGTTTTAAAATATTTATCAAATTTACTTATTTTTCTGGTTTAGCCTTATTGTTTTCCTTTTTATAACTACAGCTGTTGCCCTCTTTAAAATATTTAAAATGATGAGGTCATTTTACAGTAAAATTATCCATTATAGCATATATTATATTTCACTCCTCCATAAAAATTGATTTTAAAATCGTCTGTTTCTTTTATACTTTTATTTTAATAGAATTTTAATAGAATTTAATTTATATATTAGTCATTTTAGCAATTTTATCCAAAGTAGCATTAGAAATAATATATATCACTTCTCCATTAAAATTTATAGGACCCTACAATAAAATTAATTTGTGCTTAATATCAACACTACGAAAATTTTTATCAATCGCTTCCAAATTTTGACCTAAGTTTCAAATCGCAACCCTGTGGGTTTTTACATCGGCTACAACGTTTTCGTCTTTGTTCGTAAATAATAATTTGACTGTACTAAATAGTTTACAGCCGTATAATTCAACGTATAACTTTGTCACAGCAACGCGTGGCCGGGTCTGCTAGTATATATATATAATATGTGTAAGAAAAAATTAAGACGATAATCCATTATTAAGAGCTTTCCATATAATCTGCAACATTAGATGATGTGTGATAGTGATATTCAAATTTTATTATATTTCTTTTCTCCTTAGACTCATGGTATATTAAATATTAATGGTGCTTGGCGTGGGATTATAAAAATAAGACAAACAACAACGCCAAATAAAAATAATAGTAGAGCAGACCGCTGTTTCGGTAGCGGTTTGCGAAGAGTCTTCATGCTAAATGCTACTGAAACAGCTTTCTACTAATATTTTTATTTGGTGTTTTAGACGTTGTTATTTGTCTTATTTTTATACTCATGGTATACTACTTTAACATAAATTACCAGAAATTTAGTGAAATATTTAAAAAATACTGGCTGAATAATATCGAAATATTAAGAGTGTAAAGAAAGCACTACATCTCCTATTGCAGTGAAAGTTTTGCCACGAAAGCAAAAACGAGACCAGTAAAAAAATAAAATTGTTTAGGATTATCCTGTTAAAATTTATACCTGAAGGCAAAAATATTAAATATCTAATCAGTGAAATAAGAGCATTTTTACTAAATATTTAACTATGCATGTGCAAACTTCAACAAAATTTCTTTTGTATAATTGAATAGCCCAATGTATTGAACTAGGTTCTAATATGAAAACCCCAAATAAAATATTGTGTAATTTCAAACAGTTAGTATTCAAAAGAATTAACTGACTTTCAATTCCTCAAAAAAAAAAAAAAAAAAAAAAAAAAAAGAAGGGAAAATGATGAGGGTGTTTTTATCAATATTTATTCACATTCGATGATCATTATATCACCATTAATTGCATCAAAATAAAAATGTGAGCAAACTACCCTACAATACATCGTTTATTTATTTATTTTTCAGAGGAACTGTATATGATTTTCGTATTATTGCACTTCTCTATAATAATGCAAAAGTTTTCAGACATAAACAATAATTTTTTTTGCAGTTAAGATGCACTTTATTTACGTTGTGAAAATTGTTAGCTCAGAAGACAAAATCTGATGTATTAATTTTTCTTTAAAAACTTAATTCAGAGGTTTTAAATGAAAAAGTTGCTAGTATTACAATAATTGTGAAAATTAGTAATAAAGTAAATTATTTGGTCCAGGTATACACAGGCTATATTTATAAAGTAAATTTAACAATGAAATTTAAAATCTTCCCAAATTCTTGAAGAATTTAAGCATACTCTATTTTGATATGTGTAAGAGATATTTGATGATGTTTATATTACTTTAAAGGCATGTTGAACATGATCTATAGTATGAAAAGCACCACAGAACTGACATTTAAAAGTAATAAATAAAACCCTTTGAATAAACACCATAAGATGCAAGTACTTGCAACAATTGTTTCAGGTTGAAAAAAGACATGACCCTTCATCAGGCAAACAAAGTAGGCACTAGTACTGCAAACAAAGCGTTCTTGCATTTTATGGTGTTTATTCAAAATTTTTTACTAATTATGATACATATAATGCAAAATTCTATATAACGCACAACCTCGTGTTTTTAGGTTTGCATTATAAAGTTATTCTACTGTATGTTAAATATTTCTTTCATTCTGATTGCTGTATGCTGTGGTGTAGTATGCTTTTCACGAGACCTGTGTAATTACTCAAATTAAAAGGCAAGGCACTATTACAGGCCTTGTGTGTGTTGTTAAACTGACATAAATGGGAATTATTACTGTTATAAAAAAGATATTTTTTTAGAGGGGTTCACAAACTATAGTACACAATGTTAAGTGTTAAAAATGTAATATAACAAAAAAATTTCTACAATTTTGACCCTCCCCCCTTCATCTGAAAATGGCTTTGGTTATGATGTGTTTTTAGACTAAAGTATTATTTGTTTTAAAGTATATAGTGTTAGAAGCAGATAATGTAAAAAATAAATACTGTTAGACTTCATCTTCTTTTGTCACAAACTATCTTTCATTTCACATTTTCATGTTCAAATGAGAACCACAAAATCTGCACAACTCAAATTTTGTTGATTTCAGTTCATAAAAGAAATATTATATTTAAGCCAGAAAGATTGGATAAATCTAACAAAATGAAGAAAGTGCACTACAGCAGCATTCTACTGTAGTAGTACATGTATGAAATCTGTGCTTCCCCCCTTTTTTTTTCGGGGGGGGGGACACTACTATTTTTAAGTACAATTTAATTTTTTTCCTACATTCTTATGCAACATTAAGACGTACATAAAAAAGGAATAAACTAAAACGAGTAGTAGTGATGTGAGGCTAAAAAATTTTCTGTGTTTTTCAGCAAAATTTCCAAAGCAAAAAAAGTAAAATTTTTACACACAAGTATTTTAGTAAAATTTTTACACCCCGTATTTAAACTTTTTTTTTTACACTAATCACAGCACAGTTAAGTTTCAGTAATGTTAGATATAGTATAAAAACAAAAGTTTTTTATTAGATATTTAAAATATTACCAGATATATGTTTTGAGAAACTTGCTCAAAGAGAAGGTTAATATAATACAAGTTATCTATAGTTGCTAATTAGAATTTTGAATGTCCGTTCAACATTTTTTTGTTAATGCAGTTATACAGCATTTGGCGACATAATAAAATATAATATTGAAATATTAGTTACTGCGGTACTGCTGAGCTTCTATTTTTTAAGATATTCATTTGATAAATGATGATGCAGCGATGCTTTTTAAACTATGGCAGCAATTCTGATTTAGGTCATTTCATGGTCTCTGCTTCTGAAAATGTCTCAGCCAGTTGAAATCTAGTTATGATCTTGGTCAAATATTCAATTAAAAAGAAAACTTGAAAAAAAAAAAAAAAATCCTTAATCACAAAATTGGCATGTTGAAGATTTTAGAGAAAAATCTCATATAAAATTACAAATTTCTTTTTTTTAAATCTCTTCTTAAAACTAATTTCTAAAATGGGAGAAAAAAATAAATAAGCATTTATGCTTTTTATGCAAGCAACATGAAATACAATTAATTGCCTAAATAAGGTAAAGACACCAGTGTTCACTATCCTTAAAATTTGTCCCAGAGTTTGCCACCCTTACAAGACATGTTGAAATAAGCATTTAGTAATAGCATCTATGAATTTGAATCTGCTTGCGCTAGATTCCCTAGAACAGGAGAATCTAGCTTGAGCTGATTCAAATTCTAGATGTTAATTAATGGTTATTTTAACATGTCTTTTGTGAGGGTGGTAACCATTGGTGTCTTTATCTTAAATAAAAAGGCTTGAGTTTAAATAAAATTTGGGTAAGTCTAATATATTAAATAAATGTCACCATAATTTATAACTAGAAATCTACCAGAAAGAAAGTAGCTCTTCATTTATTTAAAATACCTAAAATTGAGTAATACTTGAAAAAACTCATACTGAGTTTCACATTTAAAGGTTTTTAAAAATTAACAAAAAAAAAGGAACAAAATCTTCTTAAAACTTCCTTCCTTCCTTCTTTTTTTTTTTTTTTTTTTTTGAGGAGGGGGGGGGGAGATAGAGAATTAGATCCATTATCCAATACTAACAGAACTTGGATTTTGTGTTTGCAAGTTATGCTTAAAAATAAAACAAATAACTAAAAAATGAAAAGAATTTTGATGAAATGTACTATTACATGGTCTGAACTATCCCTTGCCAAACACCTTGTACAATTTCTCTGCAAATGGCAGCAAAAACCTATGATATTCTATGAAGAAATTCGTTATGAAAATTACTCATTATCCAATGATTTTTTATTTATTTTTATTTAAATTCAAAAAATTTATAGTTGTTATATTTTTTCTTGTTTTTCTAAAATAGTTTTTAGTTTTTTATGTTTCATTTTGAACTTATAAAGTGCAAAAAGGCATTTTGTTTCTTTGTTTTTTTTTTTTCCCACTTCATAGCTTCAAAATTAATTATTAAAAATCAAGCAAATTTTGGGAAAAGCAAAAACCAAATTCAATTATTCTGGAATTTTTAGCTTAAAACGGGGAAGCAAACCCCTCTGTAGAGGATCAAAATTGTGATAGCATGTCTACAGACCACTCTTAGGGGTGTCATTTGCAGATAGCATAGCACTAGTGTGACATGAATACTTCTCAGCCTCTAGATGTTTTTTTTTAATTATAAAAAAAGAATTAAAAAAAAAAAAACTAAATATTAATTGTAGTGTTAATGATTGTTTGGCGAAGGAAATTATTTTATACTTTTAGGCGCAATTTACAGTTCCATTTTTCTGCCAATTTTCTTCCATTTTTAGTTGTTTGAATAGTAGTTCCTTTTTGGAGTCCGTTCTATTTTTTTACAAAAAGATTTAACTTTTCTCTTTTCAGGGAAAACTTATTCATGTAGCAGAACATCAAAAGACATTCGACGGCAGTTTCACAAATCAAAACTGTTGTGATATTTAATCTCAGAACATTCTTTTATTAACTTTCGTTTTTCTTGTTCCGGACTTTCTCTTTTTGTTTTTTGTTTCCCGCCAATTGATTGTTCGGTGCACCTGCCGTATCACGTGACGATGTGTCGCGTCTCTCTACAAGTACATTGTAATACTTTTTTCAATCATGTAATTTTGCTATTCGGAACTGACGTTCCATTTTCTTATTCTATTTAATCATAATATTTTTTCTTTTTGTCTAAGATGAATAAATTAAAGTAAAAAACATCTAGGCATTCTTTCATTACGCAGCAACGAGTGAATTATCCTAAATAATAATTGATCTACATATTATATAAGAATTTCACAGTCTAATTAAGATTCATTATAGGAAAATAAGTCATATAAATATATATCCATGTATTTTTCATCTAATTCAAGTGTACAATCTGATGATAAATAGAGAGGATTTTTTCTTCACCAATGGAATATACAATTACCTGTGACAACCCAGGTAAGCTAAACTTTATTTAATTATATGACTGTTGTTTTAGCAAAGAATTATTAGTAAGAATTATTTGTTATAAATATATTTAAATAACTAATTTGAGGAAACTCCGAACTCATGCATTCATTTATAAAGTATTCTTCCAACAGATTATGATTTTTAGATTTTGAATTGAAAATTTAGATTTATTCTTGACAAATTTTTTTTCATTGCACATTGGAAGAAATTGCTACATTTAAAATAATAAAATAAAAAATGAAAATGTAAGCGAAAATATTTGTTTTTGTTTCTTCAAAACTGAAGTGACACTAAATCGAAAGTATTGAAAAGTGCTTATTTTTATGAAAACTATTTAATTTTATTTTCTTCTTCAAGTACTATTTATCCTAACTGTGTTGATTTAAAATATTAAATGAATATTTACGTAATGAACAAATATTAACAAAACTGTTACAAAAATTTTGTTTAAGTATGTCAGCAACAAAAGATATACAAATTGAACCGCTGAACTCCACAAATTATAATGTGTGGAAGTTTCGTATCGAGATGTACTTGCAAAAAGAGGATCTTTTTACAGTCATTACTGACGATCCTCCCAACCCAATAACCGATCAGTGGCGTTCAAAAAATAGAAAGGCCAGAGCCATTATAAATCTACTTATTGATAATGAACAGATAGTGTACGTTATGAATCTAGATACAGCACGAGAGTGCTGGAATGCTCTGCGCCAAGTCCACGAAAGATCATCCCTTACCAGTAAGCTTTTCTTACTTAGGAAACTTTATTCCATAAAATTAATGGAAGGTGGTGATGTAAACCAACATATAGCTGACATATATAAAACACGCGACAGACTCACCGCTATAGGTGAAGTCATAGATGAATCGCACCTAGCTGCATTAATGCTATGCTCACTCCCTCCTTCGTATGACGTTCTCATAACAAGTCTCGAATCGAGAGACGAAGCCCAACTGACGCCTGAATATATACGAAACAAATTGGCTGATGAATATGCCAAAAGGCTTGAAAACAAAGCTATTCAAAATTCAGCGTTAAAAGTCCAATACCATAACAAATCGGAAAAATTCTGCAAATACTGTAAGAAAAGCAATCATAATATAGAAGAATGCTATAAGTTAAAAAATAAAAATAATTCTGCTGTTAAAAGTCACAGTAAAAATTTCAACAAAAAACCCAACTTCAGATCCAACATATGCTCTCAGAACAATGAGAAGCCAGATAGCGCTCAAATTGCAGAGGGGAGCAATAAACCAAAAGCTGATAAATTGTATTCTTTTTATGTTGGAGATAAAACTGTAAATTGGGTGGTTGATTCAGGGTCGTCTTCACATATCTGCAATGATAAACTAAAATTTCGCGATCTTAAAAATAACGTTTCTAACGTCACTATCGCGAACGGCACGCAGCTAAAATCTTTGGGTTCCGGTACTGTGGATTTGTATACCGTAAATTCGGAAAACACACAGAACAAAATAACACTTAAAAATGTTCTTTATGTCCCTGAAATAGAAACTAATTTAATTTCTATAAAAAGAGCAACAGAGAATGGCTGTATCGCTGTATTTGATGATAAAACCTGTAAAATTGTAAATCAGGGTAATACATGCATTGAGGGATATGTGAAAAATAACTTATATGAATGTCAATTAAATTATTCTGAAAACAAACACACAGCGAACATTGTAATACAAACTTGTGATAACGAAAATTGCATAAACAAGTGGCATGTGAAACTTGGCCACAGAAATACTAACCACATTAAAGATTTAGTTAACAAGGACATGGCTGTGGGTATAAAATTAAATGATTGCAAACATAATACTGAATGTAAAACATGCATAATGTCAAAATTAACTGCTTCACCTTACCCCAAAGCTGCACAATTTAGAGCCTCCGTACCACTCGAACTGGTCCACACAGACTTATGTGGCCCTATGAAAACCCCCACCGTAGGTGGAAAATATTACTTTCTTACATTTATAGACGACTACAGTCGTTATACTATTATATATTTGCTAAGAAATAAGTTTGAGGTATTTTCTAAGTTAAAGGAATATGTGGCTATGACCGCAAACAAATTTGGCCGGAAAGTGCAAGCAATTCGCTCCGATAACGGGGGTGAATACACTAGTATGGAAGTAAATGAATTTTTGAATAAAGAAGGAATTGAGCACCAGTTTACCGTTCCTTACTCTAGTGCTCAGAACGGCGTGGCAGAACGTAAAAATCGTACGCTGACCGAAATGGCTCGCTGTCTGCTTAAAGACAGTAATTTACCGAATTCCTTTTGGGGGGAAGCCGTAAATACTGCAAATTACATACAAAATAGGCTCCCGACCTCCTCGTGCGACTCAACTCCTTACGAAAAATGGACCGGCCGTAAACCCGATTTATCAAATATAAAAACATTCGGATGTCGCGCATACGCATATGTACATAAAATACATAGGGGAAAACTGGATAGCACCGCTCAAGAAGGAATTTTTGTGGGATATGATAATCGTAGCAAAGGCTACAGAATTTGCACAAATAATAAAAATGTAATAATTAGCAGAACTGTAAAATTCTTGGAGGATGAATATAGAGAATCCCACAATAATGAAACATCACTATTCAAGAATGAAAATTCAAATGATGAAATTCCGGTGTCCAAATTACCAATATTAGATACTGATATAAATATAGATATAGCGGGCGATAACGATAGTCCGGATGACACGCAAACTCTGCCGCGACGATCACAACGATTAAATAAAGGTGTTCCGCCCGACAGATTTGCATTTGCAGTAAATGACAAAAGAATTGATGAGCCTAAGTGTTTTGATGATATACTAAAAATTCAAAACCCAGCTGAAAAAGAAAATTGGCTGAATGCCACACTCGACGAAATGAATTCACTCAGACAAAACAATACTTGGGAACTTGTTGACGCTCAACCAGGGACCAAAGTAGTAGGGTGTAAGTGGGCGTTCAAGGCCAAATACAATAGCCAAGGACAAGTCGAGAAATATAAAGCCATGCTTGTTGCCAAGGGTTTTTCTCAAAAATACGGGGTGGACTATGACGAAACTTTTGCACCAATTGCATCGCATACCACTCTAAGAAGTTTCTTGACCATGTCACTATATAAAAATTTGAATCTAAGGCATGTAGATATAAAAACTGCTTTCCTACATGGAAATTTGCAAGAAGATGTATACATGCATCAACCCGAGGGTTATGTTGTCCAGGGCGAAGAAAATAAAATATGTAAGTTAAAGAAAGCGATATATGGCTTGAAACAAGACGCTAGAGCGTGGAATTTGAAAATTAATGAAACATTGTGTAAATTAGGATTTAAACAAAGTCAACATGACAAGGTTTATATATCCGTAACAAAGATAACACAGAAACTTACATTCTTGTGTATGTTGATGATCTACTTGTAGCTGGTAAAAATCACAATATTGACATACTAATTAATCAACTTAGGGAAGAATATCCATTAACCGACCTTGGGGAAGCCAAATATTACCTCGGCATAAATATAGAAAGACCTTGTAAAGGGGTAATTACGCTTGATCAAAATAATAAAATACGAGACATTGTAACCAAATTTGGGCTAGATAACGCACGGCCCTCTGACACACCGATGGAACCAGGGTATATAAAATTAACTGATAATGACAATCTCTTACCAAACAACACAATGTACAGACAGGCTATAGGCGCGTTACTTTACATTTCTACAGTATCGCGACCTGATATAAGTGTTGCCGTTGGCATCTTAAGCCGTAGAAACGAAAATCCTAGAGCGAAAGACTGGGAGGCAGTTAAAAGGGTTATTAGATATTTGAAAAATACCCAAGATATTAAATTAAAACTTTGTAACTCTGGTGAACCTGTTCTTAGAGCATATTCGGATTCGGATTGGGCCAATGATCCAAGTGATAGAAAGTCTATCTCTGGAAATTTATTTAAGATAGGAAAAAATCCAATATTTTGGACTTCGAAGAAACAGTCCTGTGTGTCCATGTCTTCAGCAGAGGCTGAGTACGTCGCAGCTGCGAGTGCTGCACTTGAAATACAGTGGCTCAACAAACTGCTGGATGATTTAAATTTGCCGCAACAATGTCCTATAGTGTTGTACCAGGACAACCAATCTACCATCAAGATTGCTGAAAATGATAAGTTCCAGTCAAAAACAAAACACTTACAGCTGAGATATCATCTTCTGCGAAACTTAATACAAGAAGGCCTAATCAAGCTTCAATACAAACCTACCAAAGAAATGACCGCTGATACCCTAACAAAAGCTCTGCCAAAAACTGATTTTTATAGACATAGAAATGCATTAATGAACAATTGAAAAATTTCTGAGCTTAAGAGGGGGTGTTGTGATATTTAATCTCAGAACATTCTTTTATTAACTTTCGTTTTTCTTGTTCCGGACTTTCTCTTTTTGTTTTTTGTTTCCCGCCAATTGATTGTTCGGTGCACCTGCCGTATCACGTGACGATGTGTCGCGTCTCTCTACAAGTACATTGTAATACTTTTTTCAATCATGTAATTTTGCTATTCGGAACTGACGTTCCATTTTCTTATTCTATTTAATCATAATATTTTTTCTTTTTGTCTAAGATGAATAAATTAAAGTAAAAAACATCTAGGCATTCTTTCATTACGCAGCAACGAGTGAATTATCCTAAATAATAATTGATCTACATATTATATAAGAATTTCACAGTCTAATTAAGATTCATTATAGGAAAAGAAGTCATATAAATATATATCCATGTATTTTTCATCTAATTCAAGTGTACAATCTGATGATAAATAGAGAGGATTTTTTCTTCACCAATGGAATATACAATTACCTGTGACAACCCAGGTAAGCTAAACTTTATTTAATTATATGACTGTTGTTTTAGCAAAGAATTATTAGTAAGAATTATTTGTTATAAATATATTTAAATAACTAATTTGAGGAAACTCCGAACTCATGCATTCATTTATAAAGTATTCTTCCAACAAAAACTTCCAAGAAAAGTGACATAACTCAAAAAATGGTTTATGTCACTGAAAAATACATGAAATGCACACAATGTGAACAAAAATGTTACATCTCCATCTAGAAAGTTATCCACTAGAGAGACAGTTGTGCCAGTTTTATTTTAGTGAAGTTATTTTTCAGTTGTTTTTTCTCAAATGCTGCATTTTTAAGTTGTGTCACTTTTCTTGCCTTTATCGGATATGAGCTAAGAACTATCTATTGAATGAACATACTTTAAGTTAAAAAGTCTTTAGAAATGTCAAGATTGGATACGCTGTATTCGTAACTAAAAATTCTGTTAGGCATATTGTATATTGAACTTTACAATGAATACGTGTCACCCGCTGCGCTGGAAGTTGCGCAGCGTAAAATTCAAACAAAGAGCAAAATAAGCATTGCAGCTGAAGGACAGAAGTTTCAACATCGATACTTACATACTGCTTTTACCAGTGTAATGCGTTTAGCAGTTAGAGTGAGAACAGACTGCTGTGAGTATCCTGTAATTTGTTTATATCCTTATGAAATAATAATGAAACCTATTTTAGGCCAAGATCATTAAGACAAAAAAAAAAAAAAAAAAAAAAAAAAAAAAATATATATATATATATATTAAAATTAAATCATCTCTTACGAAGTTATAAGCTAACAAATTTCAACAACAACAATGAGAAACATGGTTTGTATTGAGAACCTCTTCCTTTATGAAGTCGGTTTAAAACGTCTATGCGTTAATAAATGTGACCTCTTACAATAACCATACTTTGAATTTTACATAGCATAAATGTCACCCGCTATGCTACAAAATATGCAATGTCGTTCAAGTGTGCACAAAATATGAAATTGTGAACAAACGCACCTTTTAAGCGTTCTGTTTTTAGCATTAATGTCTAAACTATCTTTTCGTACTATGATGCTCTGCAATTTTATAATTCACTTTTTTCTCCCTGTCTTGAACCGTTTCCGAGATAGGAACGCAAACTCCACTGTTTCCATCAGGTGGCGCATTAGGTGGTTGAATCGCGCAGCACATGTCCACTTTACTATACCTACATACCACTTTTATGACTATAGCTGCAGCTGTTCAACAGTTAAAAGAGTTGGGACTGACTTTTTGGGGCACCCTGTATTTTCTTTTGATCGTAAAGATATTACAATGGGACCTATTTCAGACCAAGACCTTTACAATAAAACAAAAAGTATCAAAATCGGATCATCCGTTCATAAGTTATGAGCTAACAAACAAACAAACAAAAAACAAACATACGCTTTGAATTGAAAACCTCCTCCTTTTTGAAGTGGGTTAATTAGAGCGTCTCTTACGAAGTTATAAGCTTACAAACACCAACAACAACACATAGCTCAAATTAAGAACACCCTCCTTTCTGAAGTTGGTAGAAAACGACATTGTGCTAATCGATGTGACCGCTTACAGTAACAGTACTTTGAACCACAGAGTATAAGTGTCATCCGCTACGCTACAAAGTGTGCAATGTAGTTCAAGTGTGCACAGTGTAGGAAATTGCGGACAAACAACTGCATGTTTTAAGCGTTCTATTTTTAGCAATAATGTCTAAAAACTGTCTTTTCGTAGTAAATGGATGATGCTTTACAACTTCGTAATTAACTTTTCTCCCATCTTGAACCGTTTTTGAGATAGGAGCGCTAATTCCGCTGTTTTTCACCAGATGGCGTTTTATTTTCTTTAGATTGTAAAGATATTACATGGGAGCTACTTCAGACCAAGAACTTTACAACAAAACAAAAAGTATCAAGTAACCGTATTTTGAACTATATAGCGTATGTCTCACCAGCTACGCTACAACGTGTGCAATGTAGTTCAAGTGTGCATAGTGTAAGAAATTGCGAACAAACAAATGCACGTTTTTAGCATTGTATTTTTAGCATCGATGTCTAAACCATCTTTTCGTACTAAATCGATGATGCTCTGCAATTTTATAATTCACTTTTCCCCCTGTCTTGAGACGTTTCTGAGATAGGAACGCTAGCATGAATGTCTAAACTATCTTTTTGTACTAAATCGATGATACTCTTCAACTTTGTAATTCACATTTTTCTCTAGAACCGTTTTCGAGATAGAAACACTAACTCCGCAATTTTCCACAAGGTGGCGCAGCAAGCGGTTTAACCTTGCACTGCATGGCCATTTTGCTATACTTACTTATCATTTTTATCACTATAGCTTCAGCCGTTTAGCAGTTAAAAGAGTTGGGACTGATTTTTTTGGGCACACTGTATTTTCTTTAGATCGTAAAGATATTACAATGGAACCTATTTCAGACCAAGAACTTTTCAACAAAACAAAAAGTATCAAAATCGGAGCATCCGTTCAGAAGTTTCGAGCTAACAAACATTAAAAAAAAAAAAACATACGTTTGAATTGAGAACCTTCCTTCCTTTTTGAAGTCGGTAACAAAAAAAAAAAAAAAAAAAAAAAAAAAAAAACATGTTGCTTAGATTACTCTATTTAATGAAATTTGCTTTCAATCGAACTTTTTTCAGCTTGATATTATGTTTAAAAAATTAATTAAAACGAGACATTTCCCCATTGAATAACATTGCGGAAGCTGGAGATAAAGCAGTATTGTCCGCTGGCGCCATCTGTAAACATTAGAAAATAACATCACAAAATTCCAGCGTTACCTTCTTCTCTTGTTATTATTACTCCGTGCTTCCCACGGATTAAGACTGTCTATAGGATGAAAAACAAGATAGGGCACCCAGCGAGGAAACCGGAGCTTTCTATTCCACATTAATTCAGCCGAGAGGAGGAAAATGATCCGATCGCCGCCTGGTGTAGTATCTTTGAAACTTATCGGAAGAAAGTGAAAGCCCTCCCCTTCGGCTTCTGTCATCATCCGATTTCCGAGAACGACCAATGAACAACTACAAATTTAAACAAACGCGCTGATTGGTAGATTGTCAAGATCTGTTCACCCTCTATCTGAAAGATGAAAATTACTACTTTTCCGTAGCATTAATACATCCTAAACTCTTAATCCGTGGTGCTTCCCTAAAATGGTCGCTCAGTGACATGAAGGTAGAAAGAAAAGAAGAAATGTCTCCTATGGCGTTTCAAAGTCAAATCCTGTCCTAAAATTCATTTTGCTGCATCGTGGCGCTAGTATCGCTACCTGCGTCCTTTTAACGTTGTTTGAATACGAAATCTTTATTATTTTGTTTATTAAATTAATATTTTTATGTAATATCAGCTTAAAAATACTAAAAAAGTATTCACAGAAGTTACGGTGCAGACAGACAAGTCATAAACACTTTTCAACTCCATTAAAAAAAAAAAAAAACTTTTCAACTTTTTATTAAGGGGAAAGAATTGTTTAACTGATTTTTTATTCACTGATTTTTTTTTATTTTGCTTGTGTGCATGTGTGTGGACATAAGTTTTAATAATTATTTAATTTTAATATATTATTTAATTTTAATATATTATTTAATTTTAAACATAGTTATTTTAATTTAATTTGATTTAAATCAATTTAAAACATATTTAATTTATATTAAGCAAAAGTAAACGATTTATTCTCTTATTTAAAAAACATATATACTCGTATATATATATATATATATATATATAAAAAAAAAAAAAAAAACTTAAAATGCTTTTTAAATTGCCACAAACTAATAATAATTATTATCAGAAAGCTATATGGATAAACAATGTAAATTTGAATAATTAAAATCATTTAGAATTGTTTTCCAGAACTAAGATTTTCTCTATTAAAATACCACTATGTGAAGGTCCAATACTTGAAGGTATATAGTTGGTGTCCTTTTTAGAAAGGTTTTGCTGTATTTTACTGCTTAGTGATATATTTTATATTAAAAAAAAAAAAGTTAACTTTACTTTCCACCAATAGCCGAGAAGTTTTGCTCTCAAAGCTAGAAGATGGGAAGTATCCCATGTAGCACTTGCCAGTCTAGCCGTTCGGAGTTTTTCGTCGTTTTCTCTGAAATTCACGGACTAGAACCACCTAGAAAGACCACCACCAGAATCCATCTTCCCTTATGCACAAGTCCTGAGTGCCGACAATAGGCCTTAACCTGAATACCATACCATACCTGTAATTTTTATCAAAATATTTTCACATTTAAATTAAACATAAATAAACGATTTATTCTCTTATTTTTGAATTTAAAAAAATCTTAAAAAGCTTTCAAAATTACCACACACTAATAATAATAATTATCAGAATGTTATGTAGATAAACAATGTGAATTGGAATAATTAAAATCATTTAGAATTTGTTTCCAGAATTTCGATTTTGTTTATTGAAAGATAACCTTTGTAAAGGTCCAATATTTGAAAGTACGGCTGCAGGCCTTCTTAGGCAGGTTTCGCTGTATTTTATTGTCTACCGATAATTTTTGTGATAAATTTAATTTTACCCGAGCGGTGCTGCTATCGAAGCTAGAAAACGGGAAGTACCGGACTCGATTCCATGTAGCACATGTCAACCTAGTCCTTGGGAGATTTCCGTGGTTTTCTTCGAAATTTGCATTAATACGAGCTAGAACCATACACAAAGACCCCAATTAGAAAGCCTCTTCCCTTATGTCCAGATCACTAGTGCAGACAATAGGCCTTGACCCGAATACCATATCTGTAATTTTTATGAAAATGTTTTTACATTTGAATAAAACATATGTTCTTCAAAAAGGAATATAAAAAATTTATATTATCAATAACTTATCACAAAAATAATACTGAAATGAAAATAAAACTGAATATAATATAGATAATATTGAAAGTTTAACAATTTGTTCTAGTACGAAAAATGTTTTTTGAAAAACAAAATTATTCCTTAAAAGCTTTCATGATTAAAACAAATTAATATTAATGATTGTCGGAAAGATAGATAGAAAAAATATGCAAATTTGAATAGTTAAAATCATTTGGAATTTGTTTTATGAATTAAGATTTTTTTGAACCTCTATTAAAAGGCCACCTCTGTATAGATACAATATTTAAAGGCATAGTGGATGGCCGTTTTAGAGAGATTTTATCGTATTCCATTTCTGATCAATAATTTTTGTGATAACTATAATTTTTGTACCCCACCAGTGGTCGAGAGGTTCTTCTGTTGAAGCTGGAAGACAGGAAGTACCGGGTTCGATCCCAAATAGCGCTCATCCATTTAGCTGTTCGGATTTTGTCGTGGTTTTCTCAGAAACTCGCATAAATACGTGCTATGACCCCAAAGAAAAGACCCCCCCCCCCGATGGCATCTCCCTTAAAAAGAATTCCCTATTATAGACAGCTGGTCTTAAGCCGAATACCATGCCATAACGTTTATTGATATATTTTCACATTTAAATAGAATATAAGTACATGAAAAAGAAATAATAATAATAATAATAAAACTCATTATGAATAACTCACGATAAAAATATTACTAAGCTAAAAATTGTGTTTTGTTTGGTATATTAAATATATTTTGAAAAACAAAATTATTTTTGAAAAGGTTTCAAAGTTAAAACAAACTAAAATTAATAATTATCAGAAAGCTGTATAGATAAATTATGCAAATAGGAATAGTTAAAATCATTATTTAAAGCTACAGTTTGTGGCCCTTTAGAGAGGTTTTACTGTATTTTGTTTCTAATCGATAATTTTTCATAACTGTAATTTTTATTAAAATATTTTCACATTCACATGACACATAAGTACTTAAGAAAAAAGAAAGAAAGTAAGGAAAAGAAAAGAAAAAAGAAAAAAATAGGAAAAATAACCAAAATTTTTTTTTTTTTTTTTTTTTTTTAGGACTGAGGGCCTATTAGACTCAGACGGCGATTTTTGCGTTGTCGTTTTCGATAGATGGACATTTGCCGAAATAATTTTTCGATAGTTGGACATTTATCGAAATCTAAAGTTTATCGAAAATATAATTGAATAATTTGAAAGCGATGCTATAATTGGGAAGAAAAAAAAAACTAATAGTCCTCCGTCCTAAACTAAATTCTGCTTTTGCCAGAATTTCATGAAAATCTTTTTTTTTTTTTTTTGAAAGAAAAAGAAAAGAAAATTAATAATAATCAGTATCGTTACAAGAGATATCGAAAACGTTTTTTTGTAATAATTTTGAATTAGGAAATAAATAGTGCGCGTGAAAAATGAAATAAAAATATGAATTTAATGATTTGATTTTTATATAAAACACGATCGCGTGCTATCTTAAAAAGTAGATGTAAAATTTAAAGTTTAATTTTCTTGGCAACAATTATAAATTAAAATAAATAATTTAATGAAAGTTTAGAAGTTAGAATTTCTAATTTTTTTAAGTTTTCTTTTTTTTTTTTTTTAATATGATCCACGTTGTCAGGGCCAATTTTAAGCTATTAAAATATACGATCTGATCAATCGAAACAAATTTATGGACATATATATATATGTATATATATATATATATATATATATATATATATATATATATATATATATATATGTTTATTTTGCGTGAGCTTTGTCTTAAAATTAATTCTTGAAATTTTCTTTTCTTTACCTTCACTTAAGTAAAGACAATGATTATTTAAATTTTATTATACTTATTTTTTTTTTACTTACGTTTTTGTTAAATAACTTTAAAATTAAAACCTCTTGACTAATATAGCATAATTTTTTTTTATTATCTAAGAATTATAATTTTTTAAAATTAATAACTTCACGCGAAAATACAGAATATCTTTATCCGCGATTGTAATGAAATGCTCGCCTTCTGGTGGGTTAAGGTGAAATTACAATTGACATGATAGCTTTCGGCTTTCGAATAGACGCCATTGCTTGCCGATGTTTAGTTTCACATATATTTATTGAATAAAAATGAATAAATCCGGTAAAAAAGATAACACTTACTGTTGTGTGCCACAGTGTAACTCCAAAAAATCAAGAAATCCAGAATTAAGCTTCCATTTATTTCCAAATGACAAATTTAAAATTTCAGTTGCTTCGGCTAATGGAAGTAAAGAATTAATCAGATGATTTGGAACTAATATTTGTTCAGCTTCAGTTAAATATCTACTTCCGATCGAACTTTGAATAAACTGAAATATTTGTTCCAAAAACATTCAATTTTCCATGATGTAATGGCGGAGAAATTATAGCACGAATATTAAGAAGTAACACATATAGAAAAAAAATAAATACACGTGGCTATAATATTTACAAACAAGAAAAGCTGAAAAAGCGCCATCTATCGATCATTACAAACGCGGATTCAACAAGATATTTCAATTTGTATTCTGTGTTAAAAACACAAATATTAATATATTATTCTTATTTAAGATATATAATAAACAGAACAATTAATAAGAAGTAAATATTTCTAACAAAATGTTTTCTCCTGATAACAACATAAGTTTAAAAATAAATAAATAAATGAAATAAAATAAAATAGGAGAATATTCAGTATCCGCGATTGTAATGAAATGCTCGCCCTCTGGTGGGCTAAGGTGAAATTACAATAAACATGGTTTAATTCGAATTCCATACAGCCGCCATTGCTTGCCGATATTTAGTTTCACATATATTTATTGAATAAAAATGAATAAATACGGTAAAAAAGATAACACATACTTTTGTGTGCCACAGTGTAACTCCAAAGGATCAAGAAATCCAGAATTGAGCTTCCATTTATTTCCAAATGACAAATTTAAAATTTCAGTTGCTTCGGCTAATGGAAGTAAAGAATTAATCAGATGATTTGAAATTAATATTTGTTCAACTTCAGTTAAAAATCTACTTCCGATCGAACTTTGAATAAACTGAAGTATTTTTTCCAAAAGCAATCAATTTTCCATAATGTAATGGCGGAGAAATTATAGTACGAATATTAAGTAGAATAACAAAAAGAACACTAATGGAACACACGTGCCTATGTTTACTAACAACTGCAGTGTTCACAAAGCGCCGTCTATCGATCATTACAAACGCGGATTGCTATTTATTTTTAAATGATAAAACGAAATAACTGCATGCGTAGTAGCATAGTGCGTGCATAAATCAAATTCATAATTACACTTTCTAGTTGTGACAACAGAGGGCGCTAGTCATGATACATGCATCCTGCAAAGATCGTTTTGGGACCGGATTTTACTCTATGCCGGAGCCGGTATCGTGCCATAGATATAGTAATAAGACATAGATTGATCATTGGGGTGGGGGGGGGCGGTGATTCCTTTTTACTCGGAGAAAAGTTCACAATATGGCCGTCTTTCCGAGTGAATAATATACACAGATAACTTAGAAAATAAAATTTATGAATAATTTATGTACTAAAGATGAATGAAAAACTGCAGATGCAATTAAAAATTCATTTTTCTTTCTTTCTTTTATATATTTATTAATTTAGTTAATATTTAAATTTAATCTCTTTTTATATACTAAAACTAATCTACGCCGCTGCTAACTATATTTAAAAGAATTTTGAAAATTCTATACTTACTAATGTAAAATCTTAAAAAGTATCAAACTTTAAAAAACGTATTCCATTAAAAATCAAACCAGTTTTTATTTCATAATAATACGAGTATCAAGGCAACTGATTATAAAAACTATATTTTTCATAATTTAGTCAAATGTAATTTACTTCTATGATGACTTATCCATTTCTTTTCATAAATTTATTAGAAGAATTAAAAGACGCAATATTTCAACATTTTGAAAATTCATCAATATTCTATTCTATACGCAAGCGAAGTGTGATGTCACTGACCGTCCGTGGATGCAAGAAAATGATTTCCTATGTTAATCACCCATTGGATTTTTTGTAAAAAATTATTAAAAATCGAGGAAAATTATTTCCCGATTTTAATCCCCATATTTGGGAAAAGATGTGTATTAGTTATCATGTGCATGTGCTAGATTGAGTTATTTTGCTGTCAAATTGACAAAATTTTAATTTTAAATTTCAAAACTCTGTTGTCCTTGGCGTTTTTGTATTTGGCGATCAAGAACGTAATACGAAAATATACATGCCATATGTGTATAGGTTTGCTAGGTGAAAATATTACGGTTAATATTATTTTGTAATTGCTACACAGGAATATAGAATTGCGATACCTTTCGCCTTCCCATCTCCCCCCCCCCCTCCCTTAAATCGTGACCTGTTTGCATTTCTTTCATTAGTCTGAAATATTTCAGACAGTCCAGTGACTATAAATGTCTTTAAATGACTATAAAAATATGAAGAATCATTTACGGTACGTCCAATTTCATCTTGTCCATTTCCTTCTCCCGTTTTACATTATAGTATTAAAAAGACTCAATAATATAAGCAGACAGTCTTTAAAATAAAATTGACATAGCTATTGTTTATACAAAAAGAATATATTTTCTTTTTCTTTTAATGTTTAACTAATGAGGCAAAAATCTATATCTCACATGTATTTTTACTTTTTCAGCTGAAGATTTTGAGGGGAAGGGGGGAGGAAGGCTTCGATCAACAAGTTCGTGGTCGCTAAGGGAACGCACCGCACAAACAAAACCACGTGATTTGGATTCTCAGCAGAGGCAGAGATATTCAAAACTCAGCTGTGACCGACAGCACATTGATTAGCCTGCATTACATAAAGATATAAAAGATTCAAACTTATTGGATATTGCAAAGCAACTTTAAATGGTGAGTGCGATTTTTTTTATTTTATTTATGTGGCATTTTAATGTGAAACAGCGTTATGATATACTCATAGCTATTAACTTTTACGCATTTTACTTTGAACATCACTATTTTAAAATAGTTTTCTTTATCTTATCTAATTAGAGAATTAAAAAAAAAAAGTTTTCTACAGAAATAGTGGTATTCAACAGAAATTGATTACTATGATACAAACAAATTGAGGTTTATACGGGCCCAGGCTTGAATAATTTTTCAGACTAGGAAATAAATATTCAGTCTTAAATTTTTTTAAATCGGCAATTATTTCCCTGTGGAGTCTAAATAAATATCAGCACTATCACTCAAAAGATCTTTACTTAGGATTTTCTCTTTGAGGGGGACAAGAGACGTTGGAATTAATTATTTTTGGTTTTATGTCCTATCACTTCTTAAGGGAATACTTCAACTAAAGTGGGTGGCAGTCTTGTCCCATGTTATTCTAGGGAGAAATTTGTTTTCAGAATTACTCATTACCTAATATATATTTTTTTAAATTCCGTTTCCAGATTTAGAAAATTCACAATCATTAAATTGATTACTATTTTTCAAAAATTGATTTTTAAAACCTTTAATGTTTATTTTAAAGCTCTAATGTGCGAAAAATTGACTAAATGAATTTTTTTTCCATTTTATTGCCTATGCCTCAAAATGAAATATTAAAAAAAAAGTAAAAAATAAATTTTTGAAAAACGAGAATCAGTCGAATAGTTGTGAATTTTCTAAATGGGAAAACAGAATTTTAAAAACTATATTACGTAATGAGTAATTTTTAAAACAATTCCTCTATGAAATAACATGGGACAAGGCTACCATCCACTTTAGATGAAGTGTTCCCTGTTCCCTTAAAAAATATTCTGCCATTAAATCTGCTATTTTCATGCATGTAGCACATTTTAAAGAATAAAAAATAATTTAATTCTAAAATAATTTTTTAAAATACTTCTAATAATTTTATACTTCTAAGTGAAAAAGCCTATTTCATTGGGAAAGTAATGCAAAGTAAAACCCTATTTCAAACTATTCCATGCGAATTCTAAATTATTTTAAATCTACAATTATTTTACTATGAATTTTGTGTATGTATAGCTGAACATATCTGCCCATTTATTATATATTTATTTTATTTTTTTATCTTAATTACAGCAATAGTTCAAAAGAAAATAGTGTATATTATGCAAATTTTCATAATTGTGTTTTTAACATGCGACAGAATTTAAGTGTTCATAATAAACGTCATAATTTATCAATTTCGAAACGAATGTCTAGTTTTGTGACGAATTAGTTGATTAAATTTTATTCAAAATTATAAAATAATTGGATGGGAAAGGATGTGCAAAGAACGTTATAAATAATTAACTATTCCCAAAATTTAATACCTACACACTGTAAAAAAATAACTATAACCAGCTGCAAGCAACTCTCTGTGATTGGAGAAAATAATTATTTTTTCCAACCACAGAGAGTTTCTTGCAGCTGGTAATAGTTATTTTTTTACAGTGTAAGAAAAGTAAATTTAAAGTTAAAAACTTTATAGAATTTTGCAAATGTTATTTGATGAACTATGGAATGTTATAATTTAAAAAAGTATTTGATATCTTTACTCATTTTATAATACAGTCTCTATAATTTTTAATGCATTGATTTTGATAATTTATGGTTTCTTGTCTTTTTAAATAACTTAGCCATTTCGACAATACTATGAATTTTGGATTAGTCGTTGTACGTGACATACCATGGTATAGATTATAGATTTTTTTTGAAATGTTAAAATATGTATTAACATAAGTTTTAAGAAAATATCTAGAAATTTTGAATAACTAGTTTAAAAGTAAGGCCTAAAAGGAACTGGAAGTGCCCAAACTATGAGTTGGGACCATGGACTCGGGTCGAGCCAGGATATAATTTTTTGTTCTGATAGTTTAGGTTCGGTAAGGTCAAGCTGATAAATCTTTCATACCAATTAATGGAGCTGGAGCTGGGAATTTTGTCAAACGCAGAGCTCTAAAGAGAATATATTTTATTACATGTTTATCATAATATATGCAGTTTTCCTGCAATTTTCATTCCTTTTTTTCCTTTAGTGTAGGGGGCACTAATATAAATATAAAGTTGTCATGCTAACCGATCCATACTTCCTTTCATCGATTTTACAATTATTCATTATGAAAAGATGTTGATTTTACCGGCATGTTATATTTATTTTAATGAAATTCCATAACACGCTGCATTAGTTTGTAAAATTATGTTCACAATGCACTCACACAGAACTCACAATACTAACACAATAAATTTTTTTATACATTTAGTGATTGTTTATGATATCCCTACATTTCCAAAAAAGTATTACTTGTCCTGAAAAAGTGTTTACAAACTTATTTTAGTTGTGACTCTTGGGTTCTTATCAGCTATTCCATATATTTATGCATTTACGTTATGTGTACACCCTGTATATGTACAAAAGTGTCCAAACACTAGCAAAAATTCCTATGTAAAAAAAGTACACTTCATACGGTTTTGTTAAATAAATCCTTGTCGAATCCTGTTCTTAGTCAGTCTAAAAACAGGATTCGACAAGGATATATTTAACAAAACTATATTAAGTGTACTTTTTTTACATAGGAATTTTTGCTAGTGTTCGGACACTTTTGTTACCAACTGTATATTACAGGAGGCTCTGATATTACTATATATAATTATGGGGAGCTTGAGTCTATATAAAAAAATGAAATTTTGTAATTTTTACAAAATTGATTTTGTAGACGTTTCATCAGCATGACACTGTTATTTATTACATTTAAAATAGTTTTACTATTTTCTATTTAAATAAGAAAAAGGTATTGGATTCGTGAAAATTTTCGATGGATTTACATTTTTTGAGATGTCTTAAACATTTGACTTTGACTATTAAAAAAAATGTCTGTCTGTGTGTGTGTCAAAAAATTTGTGGAACGTTGCATCTAACGAACCAATGGACGAAATTGAACCAAACTTGGTATTTAGATACACCTTAATTTAAACTGGTGCTGATTATATTTGGGAATCAATCGCTCAGCATGTCGCGCTGATAGTATCTCATTTTTTCATAATTTTTAATGTAGCAATAAAGGAAAAAATTTCGTATGAATGTTCATAATGCGAACTATTTTTAGCTTTTTAAATTAAAATTAAAAATAAAGTGAAATTAAATATATATATGTATATATATACTTGTATAACAACAATAGTCAACTAGGAATTTTTTTTTTTTTTTTTTTTTTTTTTTTTTTTTTTTGTCTATCTAGGTGCATTTCTCCCACCTGGGGAAAGTGGAGCGTAACATTTTAACACGGATATTTTTCGAAAGAATCTGTCAATACATTTAAAGCGAATAGTTGAACCATAAATCTGTGATATTTTAAAACAAATTTATCGACATTTTTTCATTCTTAGCAAAAATATCTTTGAAAAAAAAAAAATTGTCAAATGTCGGCACGAAATTAGCTTCCTTTCGTTATTTAGTGTTTTATTTGTCTCAGATGAAAATCGTCTGCAATCATCTCGAATAATTTTAATAAATGATTTATACTGCGTAAATTTATATAGGAAAATATAGAAGAATGTTTTGTGATAGCCATAGCATTTTAGTTTACAGTTAGAGTTAAGAATTTTTGATAAATGGTTTCTAAAATAAAGGTCACATAAAATGATAACATTTTGCATCTTTCATATATTTATTTTTAAAATATAGATTCCATGCATACAATCTCGTCTCGATCAACCCAACAAATGTGAAATTAAGTTGTAAACTTTAGGTGAACTAACAGATTTCGATTTTTACCGAACAAAGCATTAACACTTTAGTTTTATTGATTTATTGACAATTTTGACACATAATTTATATTTATATAAGATTATAATTGATTTCTTTTCTTTTCTCACAACCATTTGCTTTAATAACATAATAGTTTGCTTTTAAATGGAACTCTATTAGGAAAAAATAAACTGATTTTTTGTTATGAAATAGATTTATTTGTTTGTATTTTACAATTTATAAATATATCAAAAAAGTACAAGGCAGAATTATTATTATTTTTCTTTATCTATTGAAAGCAAATATAGTCAGAGACATATATTAAAGGTTGCTTTGTTACTCTAATACTATATGATTCTATCTTTTTTATTTTGAATTATTTGATTAAAATTTACCTTCAAAATAATTTCTTTTTTTTTTTCAGTTCTGAATAAACATAGTAATATATATATACATATATATATATATATATATAAATAAGTGACTGACATAGCAAAAAGTTTACAAAATTAATTTTAATTAACTATTCCAAATTAAAAATAAATTCTTAATTTAAGCAAATTCTATTTACACCAATATAATAAAGCATTGTAAAATGTAATAAACCAATCTGATTTATTTACGTTTAGGTAAAATAACAAACTTATAATAACAAGCTAGCTTTATTATTATTAAAAAAAAAAAAAAAAACTTTGAATTTAATTAAATATATATATATATATATATATTCTATAAAATTTGTATTTTGAAGTTCGAAGAATAGCAGCTCACAAATTATAAAATGGCGATGCAGGTCTGGCTTTGAATTTAATAAAATATTATTTTTCTTTAAAGAAAATTCTTATTCGCAACCGAATTTAGCGAATTTTTACTATGAACTTACTATCACTATTTTTAGCAAATTTTTAATTTTTCTTTAAAAGAAAATTCGGTTAAAAATTTGCATTTTTTTAAAAAGAAGCTTTTAAAGCCCTCCCTTAACATAATAATAATAATAATAATAATAAATGTAAAAATTAAAGTTAACATATGATTTATCAAGTAATGTGAGGTGTAAGTTCTAAGAAGGACAAATTGCAATTTTAAAATAGTAATGCAAAGTGGCTTTAAAAATAAATAAATAAATAAAATAAAATAATTTCTACAAAATCTCAAAATTTCAACAGAATTTAGAATTTTTGTGAACTATAAACTCCAAACCACTATTTATAGCCATTTTCTAATTGTTACCAAAATCGATTTAAAATTTACGATAAAAAAAAAAAAAAAAAAAAAAAAAAAAAAAAAAAGAAGAAGAAAACAACGTTTTCACATTCAAAAATATAAATAAAATAAACATGTGATTTATAATCGTAACACGATTAAAAAGTTAAGAAGAAAATGTTTCATTTGACAGATTGAGATATAATTTTACAGTAAACTTTTATAATTAAAAAAAAAAAAAAAAAAAACAGAAAATTTTTATGGGAAAATTGCAGAATTATTCTATTTTTAAACAGAATTTTTTTTAACAATAGATATGGAAAACGGTGGGTAAGGGAAAAAAGGAAAAAAATAATCTGGTGTGTCACTCACATGACTTTCTCTTACCCTGAAATTTAATACTATAAATATAGGTTGGAGATTAAGAGGTAAGATAACCATGTTATGTAAACCTATGTTAAACAAATCAAATTAGGCTTCGGAAGAGTTTCATATGATAATTAATTCTGTGTGAGGGGTGCTGCCGCCCCCTCAACCCCCCGTTTCATTAATGCGGTAGATTCCCAGAGACCACCCCGACCCCTCTCAAGGGTTGTGATTGCTTTTGTTGAAGCTGTCAGGGAAAAGAGCGATAAAGTCTAGCTATGGCAGTCTGCACTCCTCATTGGAACTCATTGAAACCTTTGGACAGCCCCTGCCCGCCTGTCCAGCATGTTCCCTCTTTCGTTCAAGGTTCAAGATAAACTGCTATCGGAGAATTATAGAGGGTGAAAGTGAAGAAGATAATATTTTTACAATCCTTATATAAGATTTATTGAAAGATAGAAAAAGAGCAGAATTTCTAACGCATTTAAAATTGTAAATTTTGTTTTCTCCATAATTATCTTTTACAAGTTTATAAAAATTAAATAAATAAACTAATTAATTAAATAATTCATAAATAAATTCATAAATATTAGAATCGCCCGGTGGTTGAATCTTTATTACTTTTTTAAAGTAAGCATTGAAATAAAAAATATAAAAATTCAAAATTTAAGTATAAAAAATGTTCTTAGAAATTACACTATCCATCAAAATAAATAAAAAATGAAATGAATGAATAAACAAATAAAATTAAAATTAATAAATATAAGTAAATATCATCATCTTTTTACTTTCCAAACACTATAGTGAGGAAAATATTGTAATCATGTCAAAAATCCGAAATTTTAAAATTGTAAATTTTGTTTTCTCCATAATTATCTTTTACAAGTTTATAAAAATTAAACAAATAAACTAATTAATTAAATAATTCATAAATAAATTCATAAATATTAGAATCGCCCGGTGGTTGAATCTTATTACTTTTTTAAAGTACGCATTGAAATAAAAAATATAAAAATTCAAAATTTAAGTATAAAAAATGTTCTAAGAAATTACACTATCCATCAAAATAAATAAAAAATGAAATGAATGAATAAACAAATAAAATTAAAATTAATAAATATAAGTAAATATCATCATCTTTTTACTTTCCGAACACTATAGTGAGGAAAGTATTGTAATCATGTCAAAAATCCGAAATTCAGATTTTGATGTTTCTATACGTTTCGAGGTCCTCTGAGTCCGTTTTCACTATTTTTACGATGATATATGTATGTGTGTATATATGTGTGTATGTATGTGTGTATGTATGTGTGTATATATGTGTGTGTGTGTATGTATGTGTGTCTGTGAGTGAACACGCTAGCATCTAAACACTTTGTTGCTGAAAGTTGGTACATATAATGCAAGTCACCAAAGTACGAACCCTATTGATTTTGGTGAATCTAGCACTTATAGTTTTTTTTACAGGGACACCAGGAAAAATTCTTTATCATTAAGGCCTATTGGGCCAAATTTTTAAAAGTGCGATAGCGTCTAAACGTCTTATTAATCTGAGCAAAAAATTTTTACACATGTTATAGGTCATAGTTGCACGATTTGTTTAGATTTTGGTGAATTTAGCACTTACAATTTTTTTACAGGGTCACAAAGAAAAATTCTTTATCATTATGGCCTATGGGGCCAAATTTTAAAAAGTGTGATAGCGTCTAAACACCCCTAATCAAATATTTCTGCAATCTGCATAAAGAAAATCAAGATAAAATGGCAATTATTTGTAGAAAAAGAGCAGAATTTCTAACGCATTTAAAATTGTAAATATTGTTTTCTCCAGAATTAACTTTTATAAGTTTATAAAAAGTCTGATGAGAATCGGGATCCCGATGGAAAAGTTTAACGGCAAACAACGAAGTTAGTAAAGGTTTTTAATGTATTAATTTAGTAATTTCACTTCGTTTTTTAATTAATATAGTTTAATGTTAGGTAAATAAGTTAATTAAGTAAATAAACTAATTAATTAAATAAATAATTAGAACATTGAATTCAAATGTGGAAAAAATGTTTATTGATTTATTATCTTTAAATATGAACAGATATTACAATTTTTTAAATAAATTTAAAAATAATACATCAGTTAATGCAACTAAATTATGTTGTTTAAGAAAATATGATAAACTGTCATTAATTCATTATAGAACTTTAAAAAATAAAAGGATCGAAGGAAAATTTTATAGTAAAAAATAGAACAAACCTCTTACCGATTTTAATGAAACTTTGTATAATCATGTACAATTTGTGAAAAAATTACAGTAAGTGTCAAACATACTTGGAGGAGGGGGGGGGACAGAGGAAAATATATTAAATTTTTAAATTACCATTTTAGCAATTTTAATAATATATTACCACTTAATTTTTATGAAGATTACAATGAGTGTATTATATACCTGGAGGGGCACAGGGGAGGGGGGGGTAGATGGAAATAAAATATATTTTCATTTAAAACACCCTATTATAGATTTAAGCAAAAACTTTGTATAATAACATACAATTTGTGAAAAAAATCACAATAAGTATCAGACATACTTGGGGGTGGGGGTGGAGTTAAAGAGAGGGGGGAGACAGAGGAAAATAAAATATTTTTTAATATCACCATTTTACCGATTTTACCTAATTTCTCCTTGTAAAATTGATGCTTAACATCAACGAGAGTGGAAGTGTTCTATTTCTACATAGGGCGGGGGAGGACAAAAGAGACAGATTAAAAGAAGAAAATTCATTTTTGATTAACTTTTTTACAGATTTAAATCATATATCGAATTTTTGCATAACTCACTATAATTATTCATTAATAGTAATCGATACACACAAAATATAAATAAACAATAAAACAAACGATAATAAGTGTTGTTTAAAAAGATTATTTTATTTTCCATCTGTCCCCCTACCCCCCTTATCAACTTTAGTTAACTTTCACTATAATTTTAATAAAATGAAAGTGATAGTCGTACAAAGTTTCATATAAATAGGTAGCATGGTGATATAAAAACAAACATTTTCTTCACTCTGTCCCCCCCCCTCCTTAGCAAATCGTCCAGATATGTGTACACTCACTGCGATTGCAATTTTTCATAAGCAGAAAGTTGCATAGATACAAAGTTTTTTTTTAATCGACAATGCGGTTGTTTAAGGAATAATATATTTTACTTCTATCTGCGTCCCCCTTGCCCCCCCCCCACAAATATATAATGCACTCATTTTGAGATCTTCATAAAAAGCAAGTGGTAGCTATAGAATATGTCTTTAAAATCGGTAAAATGGAGATATAAAAAATATTTTATTTTCCTCTGTCCTCCCCCCCCCTTCGTCTTTAACCCCCCCCCCCCTATCCATAAGTATGTCTAACCTTACTGTGATTTTTTTCACAAATTGTACGTTATTATGCAAAGTTTTTGTTTAGATCGATGATAGTGTAGTTTAAAGAAGAATACATTTTATTTCCATTGGTTCCCCTTGCCCCCCCCCAGGTATATAATACACTCATTGTAATATTCATGAAAATTAAGTGGTAGTTATAGAATATATCATTAAAATCTCTAAAATGGTGATATAAAGAGTCTTTATGGGAGTGAGCTATTTTCAAAACTATAACCATATTATTTAATATTTTAGAGAATATAACATTTTACATGCTGAAAAAATCATTAGTGAATCAATCATTAGTGAAGTTATAAAATGTTTCATAACTTCTATCGACAAAAAAAAAAAAAAAAAGCTAGATTCATTGTAGTAGTTCAGTCCATAAAACAACTCCTCTAGAGTATTTTGTCAAAGTTTTATAAGATTTATATAATAACTTTTGGAGTTATGATGTTTTGTGAAAAAGCAAAATGTTAAAAATCTCATTCTGAGAAAAAGCAAAAAACGTAATTAAAAACCAGATTTTACCTATTAAATAAAAAATAATTTTAATAACTTTCCTGATTTATTTCAAAGTTTTTTATTTCTTCTTATTATTTTTAAATTCATTTTATATTCAGTAACAAATTTTGATGCTTATACTGAGTAAAACTTTTATGAAAACAAACATTTCCGGTCACTTCTGGTTTCAAAAAGTTGCGAGAGACTAATATTTAGATGCCTGTAACTCAAATTCTAAGCAAGATAGAAACAAAATTCAAACTGATTTAGCAAGTTTAAATGTCAGGCTTTAATACTAAACCAAAAATAAAAAATCTTAGTTCTGACTGAAAATTGCATTTTAAAGGTAGGCAGGCGCCTTAAAAAGTATGTAGGAAAGAATTTAAAGCTGAAGCTGTAGGAGATTTGTCCACAATAAAACATTAATAGACTTTTACTTTTTTCCCCCAGATATTTTCGAGTGTGTAAAATTATTACCTCGCTTTATCTTAAAAATATATAGAGAGTATTATACAATGCTATAATTAACTGAAAAATTCCATAATAAAAAGTATAGACAAAAAAAAAAAAAAGTAATTTTCTTTCTTTCTTTTTTACAAGTAACTATGTATAACCAAAAAAAAAAAAAAAAAAAAAAATCGACAAATAATGACAAAAAATTAATAGTTTCCAAGTGGTCTGTAGAGCAAATGGTCTAGATATTACAAATTTCTTTCTATTATGGAAAATAAATTATACTGATTTTTAGCATAATATTTCATTTTAAGAAATGGGGTACTAATTGTTATGAATTTCAATTTAACATTAAATATGGGAATTTCTGTAACTTTTTTTTTTTTTTTTTTTTTTTTTTTTAAATCTTCTGTTATAGACTATTAACACGTTGAGCGCCACGCAAATTCTTAAAATCCATTAAAATTCCATAATGATACCTTCTATAAAAAATGAAAATTAAGCAAATTTTAATAATTTTTCAATCATTAAATGTTATATTTTTAGTCTTATATCCTATTTTATATGCGCACCGATGGCTGACAAGGCGCTCAATGTTTTAATTTTTAATTTTTACTGTTTTTACTTTAGGGGTAAAACTTTCACTGAAATGTTTGAAGTATAACAGGTTCTGCACACTCCTAAAGTTTCAAGATGATTCCTTCAGTACTTAAAGATATATGACAAAATGTCTAGTATCTAGAATGGCTGACATGGCGCTCAACGTGTTAATATCGGTATTCAATAAATAGCGAATAGGCGGGCAGAGCTTTGCAGTGGTTCATAAGTAAAGCGAGTAGAGTGGAGTCGAATCCTCCTTCGGGGTTGCATAGCTTCATCGGCTAAATACTGAATTTTACAATACTAGGGAACAGAGTTCCCTAGTATAGTAAATCAAAAAGAGTTATATTACATTTTCAATATATTAGAAAATAACACAATACAAGCAATCAGTTTGTTTTTCTTTGAAATAAACTGTTAAAACCGAAAACGAATCACGTGGAACAATTTCTGGAAAACTTGCGAATGTTGGCAAATTTAATAATTTCTACGATTCAAGCAAACTATCGTGATTCAGAGTACTAAAAATCTACAGAAAGAAAATAAATGCTGATTGTTATTTAAATATTTTATTACTAATAATATTAATAGTTTTTGCATAATAAGAAAGTGCTAATGCTATGGACGACATTAAAGACGGTATATTCCATTTCTCAGCACATGATGTTTTCAGACAACCTGGACAATTTTATGTGGTTATATAACATACACATATACTTAAAAATAACATTAAAAGAAGTGATAAAAATCATACCATCAATGCATGACTTTATTACTAATTATATATATTATATATGTAGTATTGTGTTACATGTCTTGAATAATATATGAATGGGATGTTAGTATAAATTATATATACTAATTATTTTTAAATAATTAATATTCAAGATGCGTTCATATATCGCTTGAGGCATATTATGTATATAATTTTTATTTATGTATAATAAATCATTACAGTGATCAAACACCAGGAAGGAAGACTTCAGTTAATCAATAACCAACCACATGTTGAAGTAAAGCCTTATACATGATAAAAGACACTTAAAAAAATAAAAATAATAATAATACTATGAGTTCAAATAAATGAACCATGTCATAGGCCAATGTCATATATTAAAAAATAGTATATCTTGCTTAAGTTATAAAATCTATAATTTGATTTCAAATTATATAAATAAATATAAAACCAACAAGTTTCATGCACAGGAGAATTTCATAGTCCAGTTCCTAAAGACGACGCAGCTTGTGGTGTATGAAACTACTAATTTGTTTTATCTTTATTTAATTAATGTTTATATATATCACTTAAACAAGAAGATTTTATATTTAGTAAAATAATAATAACAATAATGATAAAATTTTGTATACTTTCTTTGATGAACAAAATTTATTTTATTACAGCAAGACTTATTTTCATTTATTCTAAGGCATGCCATGTTTCATTACCTAGCATCGTTTACTATATTCATTTCTTAATATTTCTTCGATATAGCATCAGCATAGGAACACATTGGTGGATTTTAAATTTTTTTTCAGATTTTGGCGATGAAGTAAAATGGCTGTCGCAATTGTAAATAAACATTTTCGTGAGAAACGTCATACCTATTTAGATGCCAAATCTCAAATTTAGTCAAGCGGTTCTATACTTAAGCAATTCTATTTATTTATTTATTTATTTTTATGTATTCATTTTTCCAGCGATTTTTCTAAATTACATTTTAATTATTTTTAATAAAAGTTTGCATTTTTTTTTCCCCACATGAAAAGAAAGATATTTATTTATTTATTTATTTATTTATTTATTTTTGGAATATGAATGTTAGAATCAGTATATAGCTTATGATAATTTTAATAAATTTTTAACAATCATATTTATGTTATAAAGTTTTTTTTTTTTTTTTTTTCTGAAATTTCCATTCTTTTTCTTTTTTAAAGAAAATGATAAAAATGCTAGGCCTTTTACGGATTTTTCTATTTATTTTAATTTATTAGAAATTGCCATCATTATTTTCGAAAATTTATCTTCATTTTCAGTGATTTTAAGATGTTAATTGAAAATATTTTAATATAAATTTTTTAGTGAACTAAACTCGCCATATCCTCACATACAAGTTCCCTCTTTTGTAATTTTTCCCCAACATCTTTAAATAATAATAATAATAATAATAATAATAATAATAATACCTTAGAACAGAAATATCAATATTTCCATAACGTTAAAAGCATCAATGTAAATTTTTTTTAATGACAGTACATTGTACGCTACCGAAACCGCAGTGTGCAATTAACAATCTTTTTTAAATCGCTGTTTTTAACATTGCTTATTGATATAATACATAACGTACATAATATATGCCTTTCTTTACTAAAGATATTCCATTTCTTAAGCATGAGTTTTCTAAATTTCACTTTAATTATTTAAAAAAAAAAAAAAAAGACATTTATTATAAATTTTCTTTTTCTCGAACAGAAGAAGAAAAAATATGACATAAAATTTAAGGTGTAGTTTACCAATAGTGTCTCAATAGTATCTCATAGACGCAGGTTAAAAGAAACAATACGAATGCCGTAGTTAAGAAAAGATTATGTACAGAACAAAATATTATCACATTATAATGAGAATAAAATATGGACGGCTCATTGTAAAAGTGCTGTTACTCCATGTTTTTTAAATATAGATATTTTTACTTAGTTGTAACACATTTTGCCGCACCTTTCATTATAAAAAAGAAAAAACTCCAATAATTTTTGCATTAAAGACACATAAATGGATAACATGTTTTTCTAAGAAAACTAAAACTTCGAATTTTTTTTTTTTTTTTTTTTTTTCTAAAAGGAAGTTTCTAAGTTATTTGAAATTATTTTTAATATAAAATATAAATTATTATAACTATCATTTGTATTTAACACAAAAATTGATAACACTTACTGAATCTTGACCTTTTTTCCCTATGCATAAATTCGAAAAAAGCTAGTTATTTCAAAATCAGTTTCTAAGGAGATTATTCACTTTTACAATGAACGAACCATATAATAGTAAACTAATAATACTAATATAACAATAAAAATAGAATAAGAATATGCCAACGAATAATGTGCAAAGGCAACACAAATCCATGTATATAATACAATAAAATAAGTTAATTTCTAAAATTTAGTATGAAATTGGATTATATTATTTATAACACCCAAAAAATTAGCATTACATTCAAGGTTTCGTTAAGAAAGATTTTCGAAGTGAATATAATTCACACACAGTTACGTAGATAAAGAATTTTCAAATTAATTGCGCAATAGCACTCTGTTTAATACGAATTCCATATACTATCATAATAATATTTCATTTGTAAATAATCAAACACAATAAAGGAAGACTTAATTTAATAATTAAACAGCCACATATAGAAGTGAAAACTTTCACAAGGAAGATATATTGAAAAAGTTAATGTGAGTTATTTCTGAAACATTTATAAATGAGATCATACATAGTATAGCAAATATGAATAAAGTAAAATAAAAAATAATAATTATTATTATTATTATTATACGAGGAGGCCATCAAGGCTTAAGATGGGTGAAGTGAGTTGTAACCTAAAAAGTATTAAAATTTGAAAAATAATTTTATTAACTTTTTAGTACATTTAAGTTAATATAACTGTTCAAATAAATTTAAAACACCAAACTTATTTAAGTTAACTACTTATCTAATCGGCTTCTGTGGGTTTCTGTGGTGAATTATTCAACTGTTTCCAGCCGTTCTCATTCTTTTCATTATTGTCATTAAAAATTATATATATATTTGTGTGTGTGTGGGGGGGGGGGGATTTTTTTTTTTACCTAAATTGTAATTTTTTTTTTTTTTTTTTTTTTTTTTACTAAACAGTTGTTCTGCGTAATACTGCTCAAATAAAGTGAGTTATATGTAATATTTAATTCCGTAGTTTAAGTAATTTTAAAAGATTTTTTTCCGTGCAATTATGTATTCAATAAAAAACAGCAAATTATCAGCTTCCTTTGGAAAAAAATCAATTAATCCTCCCTTGTCAATCTTCGGAACTCCCTTCTTTGAGGGACCATCTTTAACAAAATTACTCAAATGCAAAAAAGGTAACCCTACTCTGCACCAAGCGGAGATTATTATAGTGATTGATGATCATTTTCCCCCACAGTGGTGTCTGGGATATAATCCATTAATGCACCTAGATTTATATAAAATGTAATTCGGTTATTAAAAAATAATTTATTAAAATTATTATTTGAAAAAATTATCTTTTATGATAATGCAGACGATTTCCATATTAGAGAAGTAGTGTAACACTAAATATCCAAAAAAAGTCCATTTTATTCTCAATATTAAAAAAAAAAAAAAAAAAAAAAAAACGATTTTTTTTTCTAAGTTTTTTTTGGTTAAAAGTGAAAAAAATCGATAACTTTGTTTTAAATTATCGCAGATCGATGGTTCAACCATTAATTTTAAAGGTACTGACGAGCTCTTTTGAAAGATACCCATCATGAAAATTTACTCCCCTCGAGGGGGACTTCCCCCCCAGGGGGGGGGGAGGCGAGGCTCCTACATACACAATTTTTTTCCCCAGTTAACTATCTGTATTAAAAAAATATATATATTCGTTTCATTTGGTTTAGTGCAGTCTATAGACGTTAAACTCTACTTACCTGCAATTTCCCCCATAGACGTAATGTATTAGAATTCTCTTGATTGTCCTTGTACACGAACCATTTGCTTGATCTTAACGAAAAGCTTACTGTAGCATCCCTATATGATACACATTTAGAATACCAAGTTTGAAGTTTCTGCCATAATTTGTTTTTGAGATATGTTGATAACAGACAGACCACAGACACTCAGACAGACACACAGACATACACACAGACCATTTGCTAAAAACATGATTTTCGTATTCAGGGGACCTCAAAACGTGTAAATATAACAAAATCTCGCGTTCGAAAATTTGACCCAAAAACAATACTTTCTCTACCTTATGGGTAAGAGAAAGTAAAAAAGAAAGATGTATAGTAATAATATAAGAGATTAAATATAAAGGGTACAGGTATAGATGGAACTACAAGAATAAATAAGCAACGGCTTTGTAGTAATGGTTCAACATAAACTTTGAGGATTATTATAGTATCTTAATTTAGATGAATATATTTTTGAATTTATTTAAAAACGAGAGCTGAATTCGGTGATAAAATAAAATAAAATGACACGAACTTTTATGGATTAAGTTCTTCATTTCTGAGTCTTTAAAATTATAAAATGTTGGATATATTTTTCAAACATTGCTAGCAATTAAAATTTTGCTGGGAAAAAAAAAATAGTTAACATCATGTTTGACTTAAATTTTAGAATAACTTTTCTAATGAGGTTTATAATAATAATAACAACAAAATAATACATTAAAAAGAATGTCTGTTATAAGAAGATATAGTGTACTTAAACAACAACAACAACAACAAAAAAAGATGAAGGGGAGAGAAAAATAAATACTGTAGTTACAATAAAAATGGCCTGGCGTTGAAAAGTAATAAGTAAGAATCTTCGAATAAACACTATAAAATGCAAAAAATTTGCACAATTGTTTCGAAGCAAAATAAAACACGACCCTTCATCAGGCGAACAAAGTATGGCAAGTGTGCTGCAAAACAAAGCAGCGTGCGTTACCGCTTGTGAGGTTTTTTTCATTTTATGGTGTTTATTCAAATATTTTAATTTATTACTATAGTTATAGATCAGTTAACAAGGATAATTGCAGCAAAAAATCGTTAAAAAAGCAAAATGATTTTGTTTAGGGAAAAATTGGGTTAAGAAAATTAAAGCAGAGCTATTGTCTTCCGTTACTTTTAACTGCATAATTAGCAAAGAAATGCATGCTTATATCAGTATTACGTCACAACATTTGTCAACTTCTAAAGAAAATTACACATTTACAACTAATTAATTTTCAGTTCTATATCTTTGATTTTAACATTATAAGTTACATCACGTTTGCGATTCCAGGTGATACTTTTTTTGAAGTTCAAGTTTCAAGCATAAACAGCCTAATTATCAGAATTTGATTCCAACGAAAATTTCCGCAAGTCGTTCGAAATACTTCCCGGCGATAACTTAAATTCTCTTATGTGACATTTTGCTCTTTTTTTAGTGAGGGTACACATGCGACTTGAATTTATTTTATTCATGTCCAACATGCCTTTGTGCACGCAATTTCGCCATTAAAAGGGGCAATCATTTGTAGCATCCGGGTCGCAGTTAAAATGGAGAACTCTGATTATTATACACGCGTTTACGCGTTACTTAAATATTACGTTCAGTATGATATTTTAGAAACGTGCGATGAAAGTGATTAACATGTTATAAACATATTTAATGTCGCTTAGACTCTCTTTTTATTAAGGATTAAACGCTGAAACTCAAACAAGAAAAACACTGAATCGTAAGGGAACTAAAAGTTAATGGTTGAAAAATTGCTTTTTTCTTACAAGCCTTTCATTTTTACTTTCTCTTACCCATAAGGTAGAGAAAAAATTGTTTTTGGGTCAAATTTTCGAACGGGAGTTTTTGTTATATTTACATGTTCTGAGGTCCCCTGAATACGAAAATCATGTTTTTAGCAAGTGGTCTGTGTGTCTGTCTGTGTGTATGTTATCAGCATATCTCAAGAACAAATAGTAGCAGAAATTCCAAACTCGGTATTCTAAATGTGTATCATATAGGGATGCTACAGTAAGGTTATCGTTAAGATCAAGCAAATGGTTCGTGTACAGGGACAATCAAGAGAATTCTAATACATTACGTCTAGGGGAAAATTGCAGGTAAGTAGAGTTTAACGTCTGTAGACTGCACTAAACGAAATGAAACGAATATATATTTTTAGTTATAGAGATAGTCAACTGGGGAAAGAAAATTGTGAATGTAGGAGCCTCGCCTCCCCCCTCGAGGGGATTAAATTTTCATGATGGGTATCTTTCAAAAGAGCTCACCAATACCTTTAAAACGAATGGTTGAACCATCGATCTGCGATAATTTAAAACAAAGTTATCGATTTTTTTTTTTTTTTTTTTTTTTTTACTTTTAACCAAAAAAAAAAAAAAAAAAAAAAAACCTTAGATTTTTTTTTTTTTTTTTAAATATTGAGAATAAAATGAACCTTTTTTTTTATATTTGGTGTTATACTACTTGTCTAATATGGAAATCGTCTGCATTTTCATAAAATATAATTTTTTTTTAAATAATAATTTTAATAAATTAATTTTTAAAAACAGAATTATTTTTTAATAACCGAATTAAATTCTATATAAATGTAGGTACAGTAATGAAACGGGGGGTTGAGGGGGGCGGCAGCACCCCTCACACAGAACTAATTATCATATAAAACTCTCCCGAAGCCTAATTTGAATTGTTTAACATAGGTTTACATAACATCGTTATCTTACCTCTTAATCTCCAACCTGTATTTATAGTATTAAATTTCAGAGTAAGAGAAAGTCGTGTGAGTGACACACCAGATTATTACTTATGAATTTATTCGTCTTTTTCTTTTTAGGGGGAAGGAGAGGGGGGGGGTCTAATTTTCGGATGCCTTTTTAGAATTCTTTGAAACTGATATACGATATCTAAATGTTCCTTAAAGCATGTTTCCTACTTAAATTATAAATAGTACAACTGGTTTGTTACTTACAAAAGAATTCGGATTCATAAAGGTCCCCGTGAAGAATTTTCTTAACACGTATTTTAATATATTTAGACTCCACAAAACATAACGAAAGTATCAAACATTACTTAGATGCACAAAAGCATGTTTCCAATAGAATATGGCAAATCTCGGTTATAAGAAGAAGAAAAAAAAAAAAAAAAAAAAAAAAAAAATAACCTACACTGTAAAAAAAAAATTTAAAAAAAAAAAAAAAAAAAAAAAAAAAAAAACGGAAGCTTTTACAGCAAAATATGCTGTCATGTCATCCATATTGCCAGCACATTCTGCTGTTAAATAAGGCAGTTTACAGCGGAAACATCTGTAAAGAAAGACTCTTTTACGGTTGTTTTTGCTGTAAATTACTTCTTTCTAACTTCCCTCCCTCCATGCACCCATATTGCCAGCATTTTATGCTGTAAATCTACCTTTTTTTTTTTTTTTTTTTTTTTTTTTACAGTGTAGAAATTTTTTCCAATTTTTTGGTAAATCAATAAAATTAATAAAATTGACAAATTATACTTAAATTTCGAAATACACTTTATTTGGTAGTATGTTTTTTACATAAATTTTTATACATATGTATAATACATATAAGGTAAATTGGAAAAAGACGCCATGTATAAGGATGTTTTGGTTATTACAGCCAAAAATTAAAATGATATGATAATGAAAAAATACACCATGCTCTACAATGTTTAATTATGTATGATCATTAATTACTTTCTCAGTCTGCATGTATATACAATTGAAACATTTTATGTTAAATAAACTTGTGTAATTGTGGCATCTTCCCCCATATATATGGGAAAGATGCCACCACTTATGATGTAAGATGACACGTCACAGAGAGTAAGAAAAATAATATGAACATTGGAAAATTACCCTTGAATTAAGAATAACTATGCCGGAACAAACAAACATGTAAACTGAAATAAATTTTTGGAAATTTACTTTGCTAAAACTAATAAGGGTACATATTTGAACGTGAGCCTGCACAATATTTAATTTAGTGCAAATGATCAGAATTGCAATCTTCGTGCTATCATTTCTTGCATTTAATGTGCAAAGTTGGTGGAGGCAATGGCTTTTTTGTGCTGGTGAAAGCAACTGTTTGTAACAGCCGACTGTCTCTAGCCGTAACCCTCGACATCATCGGCCAAATAACTGGTTTCGTCTAGGGCGGTGACGTCAGCAAACTTGGATTCAACTAGGATCCTTCTGACGACGTGACCTTCGAACCGACTAGTGTAGCAAGATTTCAGTTCAAGTTCATATTCCATCTTACTCTTTCTCTTGTAAGTGTGAGTGCGAAAAACGTGTTTTATACGTGCTAAAAAAGTATTTTATACATTAAAATGATGTTATTTCCATTATAAATTGTATAATTTCTTTCTCAAGCATGCCTAGTACATTCATAGTATATAACTGCAATAGTAATCAAAGAATTTGTCAAAAAAAGGGAAGAATAGCGGAGAAAATGGACAGCAGATCTAGAAAATTTCGAACCTACCATGTACAGCAAGGTAAGAAAACATTTTATTTTTATTACTTAATAATACTATTATTTTATTTGTTAAAACTTTTTATTTATTCAGTGCTATCGATTTTATTAATAATTCCATAAAGTTTTTTGACATCATTCAAAAGACCTTGCGAAAAGATATTTTCTATGTTGTATAATAACTTTACATAAATTTAATAAGTGCAAATAATATTATCGGGTATTAATATTTCTAAGTATTTATTTTAATTTTGCAGTCTGTGAAAGATTTGAAATACATTAAATAATTAGTATTTTTAGCGTAACTTCTTAATTTTTTTAATTAAATATATACATACACACACACATATATATGTATTATTGACATTCTAATAGACACTTAAAAAAAAGAAAAAAAACTTAATGTATCTATTACTTACTAGTAAAAATGTAAAATTCTGAATCATGATATTATGGAGAATAGCTGTTATTAATCTTTTAAATGATTCCATAAGCACATAGCTAGAAAGGTTTTATTTATCAAAAAATATTTTTAACCAAAAAAAAAAAAAAAAAAAAAAAAAAATCGTATTAGTATTTTTCCAAACCACATCATAATAATTTTTAAATTCTTAATGGAAGAGAAAATGTTTATTAATGTGAAAGTAAATAAATTAATTAAATTCTAAAATGCTTAATTGTTTCTTAAGATATTTATTTTTTTAAAACTATATAATAAATCTAACGCACAATCCAGGGAATAATTTTTAATCAAAAGTTGGGGGGGGGGAATGCATAAATTGTTTTTGTTTATTTATTTATTCTTTCCCATACATATTTATAAATTTTTTCACTAATATCTTTTTTTTTTTTTTAATAGGCTACATCCAGATGCTGTGCTTCAAACCTAATCCAGTTCGAAGGGAAAGCCCTGCAAACAAAAAATCTAAAAATGAAGCTGATTTGCTCTGTAAAGCATGGAAGCAAGTCTTCGATCTTACAGCTTATTAATCAAGATTATTGGATTATTGTACCATGTGAAACGCAAATAATGTTTTTAAACATTATTACAAATCCTGCTCCAAAAACAGAGAAATCTCTTTTGATTAAATGAAAAATTAGAAGTAACATGTTACAATAAAGGCTTAACGTTGGGGAAAATATGTAAGTTTTCTTTTTCTTGTACTATTACATTACATTATCAATAAATAATACAAATGAATTTAATGAGGTATTATATGCATTGAAACAGGTTGATGAGAACACAACTGAAAATCCAACTTCTATTATCTTAAGTGTAATTGAGGCATTAAATCCAATAGAAAATGATGATAATGAAAACATGATAAAATTTATAATAGGACAAATTTCCTTTCTTATTTGCAAAAAGTATAAATACAGGTATTCGAGTGATACTACAATATTTTGCGCATTTTTTTACACAATATCTTCCCAAGCATATAGATTTGTAAGAGAAAGTAAAATTACAGCGGCTATGTACTCTGTATAATTTAGATCCTAATTCTGAGCAATATGATATAATTTTTTTGCATTACATTAAAACTAAATATTCATTGCTTGAAGATCAAGATAAGTTAATTATATTAATGATTGACGAAATACATCTCAAATAATTTATGGAGTATAAAGTGGTAATATAGGAGGTGCTTCCTATAGTTCAGATTCTTGTGCTTTCAAGTGCCTATGCATTTATGATAAAAAGTGTTTTATCAAAATACAAAGATGTTGTGCAGTTAAAAAAATTATCTGCTAAGGATCTATATCAATACTTAAAAAAAAAAAACAATAATAATAATAATAATCGTAGGTCTAGAAAATATTGGGTTTGATGTTTTATGTATCATATCTGCAATTAATAGAAATACTATATCTCACTTTTTATCAAAAAATGCTTGTGCTAATTTCCATCCCATTAGTAGCATTATTAAAAATTTTTTGTTAGCATCTACGAATATATTTTTAAATAATTTTTGTAAAATGCGTAACGATGGTGTTTCAAAATCTCGTTTTAAAAAACTAATAAAAAAAAAAAAAAGATTAAAGTAATTATCCCGAGCAAAGAAATCTTCTGAAGTTTACATAATCGATATTTATTCATTAGCAGAGGTATTAATGAACTATTTTCAATCAATGTTTCAACTGTCTAATACTCTCAGTATTTAATAACAACGAAACTTTTTAAATAATTATTTAAAAGGAGTCATTAGTTTTAAAGTGCATTCTGTTTCATCAACTTGGTTGTTAATTTAATAAAAAATTTAGTAAATGTCCTTTTATGTATTTATCACATTAAAAATAAAATAAATAATAAAATGAAAGTTAATATTTGATAATTTTAAAGAGACATTGTAAAACAATCCTGTCAGTTATTACAACATATCTTATACTAAATTTCATTTAATGCGTAATATTGAAAAAAGTCTTTTCCATTGAATTTTAGTAAATAAATATAACGTAAAAGTAATAATTAAATATATTTATTAGATTGAAATTACGTAATATTTCCCCATACATAAATATTTTAAAATATATACATAATGAATAGCTGCTCTTAAATTAATTTTATTTAAAAAAAAAAAAAGAAAAGAAAAGAAAGAAAGAAAGAAAAGAAAATATATTTTCCCAACTTTAGGACGTATTTACTATTGAAATATATTATTCCCCATTATCTTGCCTAAATTTGTTTGAAATTTGTATTTGTGTTTCAAATTATGTTATACTATTGATCTAAGCTGTCATATTTTGAAATAAAAATATTTTTCAAATTTTCACTTGTTTGTTTCATTGACTCACTTTTCTTTGATTGTCCAGTTTTCCTTTTCAGTATTTCAGTAAATAAAGAAAAAAAATAATAATAAAATATGACTGACATTTAATCAGTTTGTTTTAATAATCAGCCAAGAAAAAGAAGTGAAAAAATATTATTTATTATTATTTTATTATGATGTGCTATAAGAAGCATGCACTAGATAAAATGTTGTTTTGGATATTGTTATTATTATTTTAACTTTTCTGTACAATGAACTCTAAACAAAAAATTTCTAAAAGGAGAAAAATGCTGTAAACTTAAATTTTTACAAATTGAAGTGGAATTTTCACAGCAATATTATAAGGAAAGTAAATTATTATAATTAATAATTTTTGTCTGACAAATCTGTTTACTATTATTATAAATATAGTATTAATATATCCTACATAAAAAAATAAATAAAAATAAGATAGAGAAATATGATAATAAATTAAAGATTTATAATGATAATAACAATAAAGACCAAATCTTAAAAAAAAAAAAAAGAATTTTTTTCACAGTTATATAAACGTTATATAAACACATAGTTATATAAACGTTTGGAAGAGAGGAATGAATAGAATATTATGGATATATATATTCAAAATTTGCAATACTGAAATATATAAATTAACAAAACTTATTATAGCAAATGTTGAATGTGACACAAAAGAGTTGACATAATAAAGGTGTATTAACTTATTAGTACATTTTTTTACATTCAAATATTTAATTATTGCATGGCATAAGAATCAATTTCTAGACAAAATAATGACTTGTGATTAGTTATTACTTCTGAAAATTTCTTATAAAATTTACTTCTCATTTTACAGTGCAATAATAATTATTGTATAGTAAAATTTATTACAGTACAAGATTTTATGATATTGTTAAAGAAATTCTAAATAGTGATACTGCTGAATTTTCCTAAGGAAAAAGAAAAAAAAAAACATTGAAATATTGTAAATTAATTACTTATTTTCAATTTTCGAAAAGTTTAAAATGGCATTTTTGAGAAAAATCTTAGACATTACATAAAAAATAAAATAAATTCGTTATATTTTTGCTGCAGATATTTCATTATATTCTGTTTGTAAACATAAAAATAAAAAAAACAAAAACAAAAAAAGAGAGAGAGAGAGAGAAAGAAAGAAAGGAAAGTAATTTAAATGGAGAATATTATAAATAAAAAAGATTTTAAACTTTTTCATATTTTTTCTTATACTTTTACACATAATATTGATAACAATAAAGACAAATATTAACCAAAAGCTATTGTGATTTATGTGCATATATATTAAAAATATTTAAACGATTGATTCAAGATTAAATTGAAGTTTTTTATAACAAATCTTGAATAATAATTTATACTTTAAAACTTCTTTACACATCATTACAGTGATGTGTTAATAAGTTTAAAAAAAATATTTACTGTACACTAGTTTATTAAATCTATATTTAGATTATTTAAAGATTTATTAAATTATTTACACAAATATTTTAAAACCTTCTTTAACATATTTCTCAATTATTTAATTGTTATACTGTATTAAAATTAATTTCGGGTGTTTCAACTGAAAACGAAAATATTATTTTAAGAAACAAATTATAAAATAGTATTGATATTTTATAACGTAATATTATATATATATATATAATTTTTAAAATAGTGCGGTTTTAATATATTATTGAATTTCTAATAGCAAATTAATATTATCGTTTTAGGAATAATCAATTAATTTCGATATAATTTTTCTTGACTAATCTAATTAAAAATATCTGGAGAGATTTTATTTTTATTTATTTATTTTTTTTAATCACTCATTATTGCGGGAAAAATAGGGAGAGAAATACGAAAAAAGAAAGGAAAGAATGAAATATTTGAACAGAAAAAAGAAAAAAAGTTTCATATAATAATAACAGTTATAAACCTTCTCTATTTATCCATAGTTATCCCGAAGCAATAAATAATAATAATTTTTCTAATTAATCCAGCTATTCATTTTATTTTATTTTATTATTTGTTCGTATCTTTTTTTATGAATATAGTGTGCTAAAAATGCCTAAAATAAAGACTGGACATTATGTAATATATACATAATAAAACTGAAAATCATAAAATGCGCAAATCTTTTTCTCTGGTTAAATTACCTTGGGAAAAAAAAAAAAAAAAAAAAAAAAAAAAAAAATCATCATGCGACGGCACTTCTGAATCCCAGTAGAGTGACGTCATGAACCAGTTATTCGGCCGATGATGTCGAGGGTTACGCTCTAGCTCTGTTGGTGCAAGCAACTGCTGGTGTAGGCCTATTGTCAATTGCGTCGTTTCTGAAAGCTACAGCTATATCATTGCTGGAACCAACAGAGATAGCATAAGTGTGACTTGGGATTTCTTGTGGGTTATATGGATAATTTCTAGTAGCTGGAAACCCAGAAGTTCCATTTCCTACTGTGGCTGCCTTGCTCCAATCTGTATTCAGGAGAGATCCTCACTAAAGTCTTGAAAATTTATTAAAATAATATTATAAAAATGATAATTATTGTAATATTATAACTATAATTATTAATTCTATTTATATTTTACACTATATAATACAGTATATAAAACAGAACATAAAATTTAAAGGTCGTTTAATTTATTGCGGAACTAGTTGCGTCTTCCCCCAAGTGTGGGTTGAAGATGCCCCACACGTTTCTTTTTTTTTTTTTCGTACTTGTCTTGTGTGTGCAATAAAATGAGAAACTCACTTCTATTGATAATATCGGATTTAAAATAAAACACCCGTTTATGAACTTTAAATATGTATGAGTAACCGAATATTATAAGGGCTTTACTCATAAGGTTCAATGCTCATGAGATCCAAAATAACGGCGATTAAAGGCAATAAATTAAGATAAGTTCGCAATCCACATGCTCATTGGGACAAGACTCATCACAGATGCTGGTCAGTATTACCATCTGTTGACATACAAAAGTGCTAGGAGCAAACTTGCGCTTTCCCCCTACTTGCATCTTCCCCCGAATTACCTTATCTAATTAAAGCGTAAATAATTTTCATAATTTTTACATTTAGGTAGCCCATAAATCCAACGTGTTACTTAACTGACAACCCTAATTCAAGAATCATATTGAATTTTTTTTTTTTTTTTAAAAGATCCGCGAGCATTTTACCACATTTTAAAGGTTTTTTTCTAGAAAACTTTTCTGTTTCTACGCACATTGCATTCACTACCCTTCTTTTCCCATTTTTCTTAAATGCGACGAAAATTCCAGAAATAACGATTTTAATTGTGTTCTTTTCACTTTTAAGGTCAAGTAAAATCTTTTATATGTCATCTTGTCTTATTGGGGCAGGGAGGGGAGAGCATCAGAAATTATTTAGAAGTGCTCAAGCACAATGTAATTATGTACAATCACGCATATTCAAATGAATGTCAGGATTATTAATTATAACAGAATTAGAAATTTAACGCATAAATTTATAATGACATAGCATTACATAGCATTATAGGGCTTATTAAATGTCAATTAAGATATTAGAAACTATCATCCAATTAGCCTGCTCTTAATTTTGTATAAAATTTTGATGAAAGTTCTGACAAATCGCTTACAGAAACAAATAGATACAGCGAAACCTAAAGGACAGACAGGATTTCGAAGTGGTTTTAGTACCACCACCACATTCATACAAATGCAAAAAATCATTGATAAAAATAATGAATACAAACTCGCTCTTTATGTGGCTTTTGTAGGCAATGAAAAAGCTTTTTACTCTATATTATCAGCAGCAGTTATATAATACTAATATTAGTTCAGGATATATTCACTTTATCGAAAACATTTATAAAGAAGTAACAGCCAAATTAAAACTCAACAAAACGAGTAATGCATTCAAAATCAGAAAGGGTTTAAGACAAGGGGACACGATTTTACCTAAACTCGTCCATGCAATACTTCAAGAACTTTAAAATAATAATAATAAATTGGGAAGAGAAAGGCATAAAAATTGATGGAGAGTTTACTATAAATCATTTGAGATGTGCGGATGATATTGTACTGCTTGCCAGTGGCGGCTCGTGCACCGAAAACAGGTGAAGAGGCACGCTGTATTTTACACTGTATTCATTTATAGAATATAAATTTACATTTGAATAAGCATTTTTAGTTAATTTTAGTTAAGACCTTGCTTAATAAAATTTATGGATTAAAAATACTTCAATATTATTTTTGAGCTCTTCATCTATTTTCGGTACACGAGCCACCACTGATGCTTGCTTCCTCATTTGAGGATTTGCAAGAAATGCTTCAGGAATTAAAAAAAGAAAGCAAGCTCGTGGAATAGATTACTCGCAGGCTAGATTGAAAATGATCCTCATGAGACAAAAATTATATCAAATTCTTTTGTTTCTCCACTGAAATATGGACACTGTTGATATGGATGAATTAGAAACGGTATGCAGTTATACTTATTTGGGACAAGTCTTTATGATGAACGGGAACATTATGGAAGAAATCAACAACCGAGTTAAACTTGCACGGAGAGCATTCGGAATAGCGCTATATTCAAAAGTGACCTCCCAATTTGTTTGAAAAGAAAGGTTTTTGATCAGCGCAGTTTGTCTGTTTTAACTTATGCTTCAGAAACTTGGACATTAACGTGTAAAACTATACAAAAACTTCAAACAACCCAGAGAAGCATAGAGAGATGTATCTTAGGATTCACTAAAAGAGACAGAAAGCGAAACACTTGGATTAGGAAGCAAGCCGAAGTTATTGATGCTATTTCTAGAGTTACGAAGTTAAAATGGAGCTGAGCTCGGCTCATTTTCGAAAGGAGCCCCTTTCGAAAATTAATGATGATGGACCACCAAAGTCATATTTTGGATACCGAGAGATAAGAAAAGACCGAGGTAGAGAACACTGTGTCGTTGGAGAGATGAAATTGTGAAGTTTGAGCGAGCAGAATGGAGAAGAATTGCAGTAAACAGGGCAGATTGGAATCGCCTAGGAGATGCCTTCATCATTTAGTGGATTGAAAAAGGCTGAAATTTGTGATGATGATGATGATTTCTAATTACAAACAAATAAAAATTTCGAGTAACATTTTAAAAATGATAGTATAATAACTGACTGAATATATTTGCAATTTTAATAATCAAAACAAAAATAATGAATTTTTATTTGAGTTGAATTGGTGTATATATATATATATATATATATATATATATATATATGAATTTGAAAATATTTATGGAGAGGACCATTCCAAGCAGATATTTTTTGAGCGGGAGAGGGGAAGAACATCACCCGAAATCTTCCCAACAGGCACATTCGTGCCTGTTAAGATAATAGCAGATATATCTTCGCAAAGAATGAAAAAATGTGATCAATGAGTTATTAAAAATTTTAATGTTTCAGATCTTAATATTCTTCTGTAGGTAATTAAATAAGTATTTTATAAGCACTGAAATTTTAATTAAAATAAATTAAGAAGTATTACACTATTACTTTAATGTAATGATTATGTTTAAAAGAGTTCTTTTTTAATACTTGAGGCACAAAAATTACATGTCACATTAAAAGAACATATCAGGGTACCGTAAAAATAGAGTGAGGCAATAAAATGACACTGTGCTAATAATTATGACAGTAGCAGAAAAAAAGTTCTCTTTAGTGCTATAAAAAGTTTCAAACTAAGAAAGAAGAGTCAGATCGTGAAAGGGGTGGTGTCGGTGATGGTTAAGGACAATGGACAATATTCCTGTGATGTCACAGTAGACAAAATCGCCAAACACGTGGCCGATATTTTGTAAACAAATTAGATTCAAGATGCCATTTTATTGTTACGCATAACATTTTCCTAAATATTTCTCCAGTGAAACTTAATAATCAGATATCTGTTCAAACAAGAACAAAAGAGAAATGTAAACAACTGAATCGAATGGTAAAGTTAAGACTATTCTATATCGTAAAATTGCAGAACATTTTATGTATACACACACACATATATATAATGAATAAAAGATTAATAAGAACATTTTATACACATACATATATATATAGACATCAAAGCTTAAATAATTAGAATTTCAATCACTTTAATAAAGGAATTTATTAAATGGAACATCCATTTAAATTTGTTAACATCGCCACAGTTCACATGGAAGCTTTTAATATTACATATGTTGATTAATATTAAAGTATATTACTAAAACTGGATTAAAAACAAATCAAAGGTATCACTATATCACTCTTACTTCAATTTCATATAATCTGTAACTCTTATAAATAATATTGCAAGATAAAAATTTGCAGGCCACAATGCTTTGCTATAGTAGAGTTGAGGATTGTTTGCCTAACCAGCTGATATTCTTGTAGCCTCGAACCCAAAGTGGGAATATGGTCCATTGACACCGCTAGAGTCCCAGGCCTGGGGGCGAAATGCACTGTGTGTGTGTGTGTGTGTGGGGGGGTCTTTCTAAAGATTCTAGTCCGTATTTAAGTCAGTTTCTGAGATAACCATGGAAATTTTCGAACCACTAGATTGACGAGCATGACTTGGCTCCAAACCAGGCATCTACCAGCTTCAAGAGCAGAACCTCGAGAAAAGGGGATAAATGCTTCTTGTTAGCAGGTATCCATTAACGATAATAACATCAATATAACTGCAATGAGATTATAGATATCGACGATGAGCTACAAAGATACAATTCTTCCTGAAATCAAGTTAATTAAAAATTATCATCCAATAAACGGAGAAAATATTCCTCCTGAATCAGTAATTAATGATTTGATAATGACTAATGACTAACTTCCTAATGATACAATGATGACCAGTGAAGACTTATTTACCAATTCTGTGAATTCTGATAATCACATAATTCAGTAATGACTAATGAGGATTTATCTACTAATTCTAGCTGTCCTGAGAGCGCAAAAGTTAAAAGTTAGTAGATTAAAGGCTGTAATATGCAATGTCCAGCAATACGTGATGCATCTGTTCAGACATACCTAATATTAGATAAAAATATTAACGATAAAAATTTTACATTTATGAAAACTATGAATTGATGTTTTAAAAGATTCCTCTTTTAACCCTTATACCGGAACATCGGTCTCTGAGACCGCTACGGGTTAGGCTTAGTGCAGGAATTGCAGATGCAGATTCCTAGAATAAGGTACCCGCACGTTTGGCGATAAACGTCGAAGACGCCAAGTCTATTTAACTGCAGCACTAGTGCGACGCAAAATACACTCAACCTGTAGAGGATGGCATATCTCAGAACAACCCTATAATGAGTCCCGGACCGTTGCCAATTGTCCACAGCGTGGCACTAGTACAACGTAAAATCTGTTCAAACAAGGAAACTACCCTTTGGGATTGGAAGAGTGAGCAGGGCCCGGAGCCGCTTAGTGTTGACGGTTGTTTGGTTGTTTGGATGAGTTTTACGTCGCACTAGTGCTGCGCAATGGGCAATCCCCTTAATGTTGAAAAAAAAAAACATGTAAAATGTTATGAGGATATTAGGAATCTCAATTTTTGAGCGCTAACAGCACATTACATAGATATGCCAATAATTGCAACTTCTTTCTAAAAGTTTTGTTTTTTAAGTTTGATTGCTTTTCTTAGTACAGTCGGTAACAAAAGTCTCCGAACACTAGCAAAAATTTCTATGTAAAAAATGTACACTTAATACAGTTTTGTTAAATAAATCGTTGTCGAATCCTCTTCTTAGTCAGTCTAAAAACAGGATTCATTTAACAAAACTGTTTTAAGTGTACTTTTTTTTATATAGAAATTTTTGCTAGTGTTCGGAGACTTTTGTTGCCGACTGTATAATACCAAACTTCACCGACAGGTGATGTTATTCAGTGGGGAAATATGCTTCCACAATTGATGATTATTTAAATTCCATTTTCACATTTAGAAAATTTCACAACCGTTAAATTTGCACTCATTTTCTAAAAAAGTTTAATTATTTTTATTTTTTACATTTTATTTTTGAATAAAAAATAATAATACAAATAAAAAATAAAAAAATAAACTGCATTTTTTTTTGGGGGGGGGGGGGGGGAAGGGGGCTAGAAAATAAAATGCAAAAAACCAATTTTCGGAAAAAGAATATTAGGTAATGGGTATTGTGGAAACAGATATCCTCACAGAATGACATTGCTTTTCACTACTGGCAAGAGTACGGTCGGAAACAAAAGTGTCCGAACACTAGCAAAAATTCCTATATAAAAAAAGTACGCTTAATACAGTTTTGTTAAATAAATCCTTGTCGATTCCTGTTCATAGTGACAAACTGCCAAAAGTGGTGACTGTCCCCAATAAATTGAGACGTACAGTCACTTTAGTTAACCCCCTAATTTCAGGACATTTGGTCACCCTAGTTTAAATATCACATGATACCTACGTAATGAGCAATTTGTGGAAGTCTAGAGTCCACCCTAACAAGTGGTCCAGGACGAGGCATGTCATTACCATTGTGTGTACCAGCAAAAGTATCCGAGCACTAGCAATAATCCCTCTAAAAAAAAGTACACTTAATACTGCTTTGTTAAATAAACCCTGTCGAGTCATGTTCTTAGTCTAACAACATGATTCAACAAGGATTTATTTAACAAAACAGTGTTAAGTGTAATTGTTTGGCATCAGAATTATTTTCTAGTGCTCGGATACTTTTGCTGCCGGTTGTACAAGAAAGCTCAGCAATCACTTACACACACGAATGTACTCTTTGCACACATGAAAAAAAAAAAATGACTGTGTAACCCTCATTGAGCAGATATACTAGTAGAGTACGGATTCCCTATATTGTCCATGGAGAAAAATTCCCGGAACATCACTACGGTTTTTGCGCCTTCTTTTGGTAATAATCGCTGTCTTGGCAACTGGTTCTTGGGATTTTGCATGTTTTAAATGGTTTGTTCCTCTTACCACCAAAACTCTAAACAAAAGTCACTCTGGGGGTCACCGAAACGGGAGAGGATCACTTCCGTGGAGGATCAAAATTGTGATGGCATGTCTCCGGACCACCTCTAGAGGTGTGTCCCAGACCGTCGGCAATTGCCCATCTGAGCAGCACTAGTGCGACGTAAAACCCAACCATTCATTCATCCAAACAAAATTCAAACGGAACAGCTTTTAAACAATAACAAGGATTAGGTTACTTGCTTTCCATTTCAGCTAGTGTAGGTTTTGGTATATGTTTAATTTACACCCAATCGAAATATAAAACAGCGATAACAAAGGTGGAGGAAACTTGCCTTGGTGGAATTTTCATGTCGGTTTGGTGGATGATTTATTTGACTTAATGGTAGAGATCTGATGTTGGATAGCAAAAAGGTTACTAGTCCGGGGTGTACTCTAATATCTTGTCGATGGTACCGCTTGTGAATGCATCTCTAAGTGCACGAAATTCCGTAACTCAATTGTCGAAACAGGGTGACGAAATTTCTTCCAATCCGAGCGCAGACTCATTTCCTCTAGTTCGAAAAATAATAAGAAATCGTTTATTTATAACTTTTTATTAGTGTGGTTATTTAGAATTAAAAAATCAACGCCGTAATTACATTCTTTTAATAATTTTAATGCTTCGTATTTATAAAAATACTCTAAACTGGTCACTATAAACATATTAAAAAAGAATAATTTCAGAAACCAGATGATTCAATCATACAATATACCAAATTATAGCTCTGGGGGTCACCTAATTGGGCAGGATCAAAATTGTGATGGCACGTCTCCAGACCATCCTTAGGGGTGCGTCCCAGACCGTCGCCAATTACCCGTTGCGCAGCACTAATGCGGCATTAAATCCAATCAACCATATGATATCCTATCGTCCCTATAATACGTCATGATTGAGAAAGTAAAGTTATGGCTGCAAGAATTCATAATTTATCGCCACGAAATTTCACTAAATACATTCAGTACCTTTTTCTAAAAATAGCGGTCTGTGAGACCGGTGTTCCCGGTAAGCATGATGAAAACATGTTCCGGGCAAAGGGTTAAAAAATGTGTGGCATTCAAGAACAGTCTACTCCCTACACAGAATCTTCTCCTATTCCTATAACAATTTCAACTAAATCATTTGAAAACTGCTTATTAAAAACCATATATATCAAATCATAATACACTCAAGCCACGTAAATTTCGTGGGTAAACCTTGAAGAATGCTTAACTGGTGTGCCTAAATGAGCTGTATCGCATTTAGACGCTTTGAACGCCGCATTTAGGTTTAAGGTACTGTAAACGAGACAAAAATGTTCTAAATGCGACGCAGGTCTATTTTTGCTTGTATCACAAATAATAATTCAATTTCTTGAGAGAGAAAAAGAAAAAGAATCAGTTTACAAGTTTAGAATTAAAAGTATAATGTTGAACCATTTTCTCTTAGTTTTTTCTTTTATTTATATACGAAAATTTCAAATATATCCTAAATGCAATAAACTTACAGAAACCACTTCGAAATTAGTCAAAATGATCTGAAAAGGCAGTGAAACTTTTTTGAAAAATTCGGTACGTCGACCTTCAAGTAGCGCTGCTATTGCTCTACCTTCTGTGATTTTCCAAATGGCTGTATTCCAACATCTATTTGTTAAAATTGGATCAAACTTCAAATGTAATTTTTTTTTTTTTTTTTTTTTGTAAAATGCCAGTATTAAATATTTGTTCTTGTTAAGCAGGTGTCGCTGTTATTTAGAATAAGAAAACTATGATGACCATAAAAATCTATTTTTTTTTTTTTTTTTTTTTTTTTTTTTTTTAAATAAATATTATAGTTTTTTCTCAGATTTTAAAGCATAGAAAGGTAGAAATGTGTATCTAATATCTGCAATACCTAAAATAACATAACTATGCGATTATTTTCATTTTCCGAACATACATATGTAAGGAAAGTATTGTAATCATGTCAAAAATCTGAATTCGAGATTTTGGTATTTCTATACGTTTTGAGGTGCCCTGAGTCCGTTTTCACTATTTTTACGTTGGTGTATGTATGTGTGTATGTATGTGTGTGAGTGAACAAGCTAGCATCTAAACGCTTTGCTCAAATGAGCTGTAAGTTGGTATGCATCTTGCAAGTCACAGTAGCACGAACCCAATTGATTTTAGTGAATCCGGTACTTATAGTTTTTTACAGGGACACAAAGAAAAATTCTTTACCATTATGGTCTATGGGACCAAAATCTTAAAAGTGCGACAGCATCTAAACGCCTTATTCAATTGAGCAAAAAATCTATACGCATATTATAGGTCCCAGTTACTCACTCTGTATAGATTTTGGAGAATCTGGCATTTACAGTTTTTTTACAGGGACACAAAGAAAATTTCTTTATCATTATGGTCTATGGCATCAAATTTCAAAACGTTCGATAGCGTCTGAACGCCTTATTAAACTGAGCAAACAATTTATACACATATTATAGGTAATAGTTGCATGAAACGCATAGATTTTGGTGAATCTAGCACTTATAGTTATTTTACAGAGACACAAAGAAAAATTCTTTATCATTATAGCCTATGGGACCAAATTTTAAAAAATGCGATAGCATCTAAACGCCTTATTCAATTGCACAAAAAAATTATATAAATATTATAGGTCACGTTTTCAGGATCTGTATAGGTTTTGGTCAATCGAACACTTTTAGTTTTTTTTTACAGGGACACAACAAATAATTCTGTATCATTATGGCCTATGGGGTGAAATTATTTAAAGTGCGATAGCATCTAAATACCTTATCCGTTTGAGTGAATAATTTATATACGAGTTATAGGCCACCATCACACAAACTGTATAGAATTTGGTGACTCTAGCACTTAACTAGTTTTACAGGGACACAAATGAAAATTGTTCATCATTAAGACCTATAGGCTCAAATTATTTAAAGTGCGAAAACGACTAAACGCCTTACTCAAACGAACTGAAAATTTATAAACATGTTATACGTCACCGTCACACGAACTTTATGAACTTCAGAGAATCTAGCACTTATGGGTCTTTTTACAGGGACAAAATGCAAATTTCTTTATCATTGTGGCATAGGGGCTCAAACTTCAAAAATCGATAGCGTCTAAATGCCTTATCTGATGGAGCTGAAAATTTGTATAAATAGTATAAATCACTGGTTGCACTAACTATAAGCATTTTGGTGAATAGCATTTGTAGGTTTTTACAGGGACACAGCGAAATATTTTTTATCATTATGATCTACGTGTTCGGTAAAATAGCGTTAAGCTAAACATCGTGTACTATATAAAGAAAAATACTCAAACACCCTATTATAATTTTCTCTTTTGTTTATTTAACAACTCCTCTTACTTTACTTTATCTACAAAACCGTTAATTACTCAATGTTCGGAAAGTCGAGTGGAGTCGCTCCAGATTTTTTATTATAATGATGAAGAGTAACTACAATGGGACATTAAGGCTTCTCATTCTCTCTTACGATTACCCCGTTTCAGGTCATCAAATCCCATGTAAATCTGTGGTGAAATTTTTTTATAGAACTATTTATTACGTAATTGATATATTTAAATGCCGTTTTCACATTAAGAAAATTTACAACCGTCAAATTAGCACCGGTATTCCAAAAATTGAGTTATTATTCTTTCTTTAAATTTTAATATTTCAATTTAAAGCTAAAAAATGAGAAAAATGCGCTTAGTTAGTTTTTCACATTTTTAAACTTAAAATTCAAACTTAAAAAATTTTAAAAATAAAGAAAACGAGTACTAATTTAACGGTTGTGAATTTTCAGAATGTGAAAACGGAATTTAAAAATGACAATTAGGTAATGTGCAATTCTATAAATGTTGTCACCTGTAGAGTAACATGAACTTTAGCTGTGATAAAAAATAAATTTCTGTAGAAGCGACAGTATAATAGCTATGATTAGTTACGTCTATTATTCAATTCCTACTAGTTCACACTCTCCCTATATATATCTTGTGCAAATCTTGCAATTGATTTTTAACTAACTTCCCGACTAGCTAAAAATTTGAAACTTTCAGGGTTCTCAGAACCCGGTGACAACACAATACTTCGAAGTCCAATTTTCGAATTTTTTTATTAGTTTTCTTATAATTAATTAAAATATGAAAATAATAACATCCTAATAGTGTTAATATAGCCATTAAAATATAAGGTAAAATGAAGCTTAAAGGATAAATTACTTACTAACAAGTTAAAAAAAAAAAAAAAAAAAAATCATTCACTTATAAAAACTAGTATGTTGTGGCCACCACAAGACTTTCTTCTATATTTTCCTACACAAATTCCCTCAGTATCAATAAATAATAATAACAATAAAAAAAAAAATACGATTTTTTTTGCAAGTTTTTTTTCGTTAAAAGTAAAGAAAAATCGATAACTTTGTTTTAAATTATCACATATTAATAGTTCAACCATTCGTTTTAAAGGTATTGACGAGACCTTTCGAAATATACCCATCTTGAAAATTTACTCCCCTCGAGGGGGGGGCTTCCCCCCGGGAGGGGGGGGGGGTGGCGAGACTTCTACACATACAAAAATTTTTTCCCAGTTGACTATCTCTATTATAAATAATTATTGTAAATTTCATAATGATTACTGAAAAATGATTCTCTTTATGCACATTTATACAAAATTTTGTCCTATATCACCATGTTAAAAATTTAGAAAAAGCAGGATGGCAACGCAACCTGTCAGACAATTTTTACCAAAAGTTGATAGGCACTAATTTATGTCAAGGTGCAACTACATACCTATTTGTATGAAATTCTGTGCAGTAGTTCCTGAGATACAAATGCCACAAAATTTTGTCACACACACACAGACTGACTGACAGACATTTTCTAAAAAGGGTCGAATCGTGTTCTACAGCTCTCAAAACGTGTAAATCCATCAAAAACCAGAGGTCGAAAATTTTTACGAATCCAATACTTTCTTCTATTGAATATAGAAGAAAGTAATAAATGAGCTAAGATCTCTTAGCATAACAATTTTAAAATATTTCTTCAGTGGAAGTAGAAGTTAAAATTAATTCAATTTAATTTCTGAATGGTTTGAAATTTTTTCTTGTAAATAGGAGAATTTTATTATGATAGTAAAATACACCGCAAGTGAAAGTTTGAACGAAATCCAGCAAATACTTTTTGAGTTATCCTGAACGAAAGAGTTACTTTCATCGTAGCTATGTGAGTAGTTAATATTCATCATTATTGTAGCTATGGTAAAAACGTGTATTAGTCTTTTGATTCGTTCAGACAATTAAACACAAAATTTTAAGATATATTATATTGATTTTTATATTTATTTTAAGTACCACAATGTTGCATATTTCAAATTGTCAAAATCACATCTTTTATGGATTAGATTTTATAAGATACGCATGTATAAATATTCCCCTAAAATTTCTAACGTATTTTTTCTTCCAATACCCAACTACCGTAGGTAATGGAAGTATTGTATTCGGTTCAAAAATTTTATATCGAGTTTTCACATGATTTACACGTTTTAAGGTTTTCTGTGTCCAAAAAAGTAGTTTTTGGCAATCGGCCAGTGTGTGTGTGTGTGTGTGCGCGTATGCATGAATGTGCGGAATTTTCTGACTATCATATCTCCGAAACTGATAAAGATAGAACTACGAAACTTCAGAATTGAAATAGGCGTGGTGTACAGATGAATTTTCCGAATTTTAGTGAAAATTAGAATACCAGAAGTGGGACCGTAAGTCCATATCTCAAAAAGGACTCTAACGATTTTCTTGAAAGTTGCTATATAAACAATCTATTAGATGTCCTTTCGAATGGTACAGTTGGTTAGCTCAGGAAAAGTTTTCATCTGATTTACATATTTTAAGGTCTCCTGAGTCCAAAAATGTAGTTTTTGACAATTGGTCAGTGTGTGTATGTGTGTGTGCGTGTATGTGTATGTGTGTATATACGTGGGGAATCTTCTGTCTACCACATCTCCGAAACTACAGATATAACTACGAAATTTCTGAATCGAGACAGACCTTGTGTAGATGATTTTTCCAACTTTTAGTGAAAATTGGAAAACCGTAAGTGGGACTGTAAATCCGTAACTCAAAAACGGGAGAATTTGTTCCAACATCTTGTTTCCAAGTTGCAGCCACTTCAATTCACACTGCCACTTGAAAATATGCCATCACGATAACTTTTAAAGTACTAAACTGATTCAAATAAAAGTTGGATAGTGAACTTATGGTACAAATATCTTGAATAAGTTCACTTGGTGACTTAATCCGCAATTTTATTTCCAACTGAAAATTTGTCAATATGGTAACTTTAGTAATACTGAGTCAATTCGCATCAAATTTGGATAGTGGATTTATCATTCAAATATCTCAGATAAGTTCGCTGGGCATCTCACTCCGCTTTTTTTTCAAGTGGTGCCACCTGAAAATTTCTTATGATTATAATTTTTGAAATACTGATTTAATTTAAACTAGAATTGGACAATGAACTTATAAAAATATATTGGATGATTTTGCTGGGCAAGTTGTTTCGCCATTTTGTTTCCAAGTCGCAGCCACTTAGACTGCCACTTGAAAATTTGCCATAATAATAAATAACTTTTAAAACACGGCACTGATTTGAACCACGGTTGGACAGTGAACCTATGCTTCAAATATCTTGGATGTGTTTGTTGGACAACTTGCTCCTCTGTATTGTTTCCAATTGGCGGCTTCTAGAAAATTTGTTATCACGGTAACTTTTGAAATACTTAATCAATTCAAATCAAAGTTAAAAATTGGATTTATCATTCAAACAACAAAAATCTAGAAATTTCGCGTAACTCGTGAACCAATCACGTTATTGCGTCTATTTTAGGTATATCGATAATAAGTATTTTCTCGCCAAAAAACGCCAAAATAGTCGCCATGAGGATAAAGTTGCCAAATTTGGCGTCAAACCCATTACCTGCTGTATTGGATATTTTTAATGCGTTTTTAAGAGGAAATTAGTCTATTTTAATGTTAAAACAAACTAAAAATGCAGAAAACTAACATTTTATCAACTTACTAAGCCTTTTTGAAAGAATTTCTAAAAAAAAAAAAAAAAAAAAAATATTTTCAAATTTACGCAACTTTTTCTCTGCCATTTTGATCCAAGTGGTAGCCACTTAATTTTTCAACACGATGACTTTTGAGATTTTGAATATATTCGAACTATTGTGTACAGTAAACATATCTCACAAATGCATTTGATATATTTGTCAACTTAACCCACCATTTTATTTCCAAGCGCCGGTCACTTGAAAATTTTAAATTCACATAAAAAGGTATTTATTAACCGATTTGCTTAAAACTCCATATGTGCATAGCCTACATCAATATTTCTACCAAGTCCATTAATAATTTGTAGCCGCCATTTTGAAACAAAATGACGGGTACTTGATAAGGAAAAAGAAATCAACCTACCCTTCCGAAAAAGCCGGAAGGACTTGTTTTTTTCATTCTTTGTTTGTGCATTTGCAAATCTATCTATCTATATACATAAAAGAGTACTTCCACTCACTCACTGACTGACTCATCAACGCACAGCAAAATCTACTCGAGCCATTGACTCGAAACTGGGTCAGATTACAGAACATGTAGTATAAGCACCCCCTAAGAAGCGATTTTGCGAAATTTGACCCCCAAGGGGAGTGTGTGTGTGTGTGGGGGGGGGGGGGGGCAAGACGTGATTTCACAAAAAACCGTCATATCTCAAAGGAAAAAAAAACAGATATCTGTAAAATTTTTGTATTAAAACATAGCTAACATAAATGCATAAAAATTAATTTCTGGAATTTTAGAAATTCGGTCCACAAGAGGCGATGCGGGGCAAAATGGGATCTCACATGCGCAAGAAGCGATTTCTTTAAAACCTTCATATCTCAAAGAAAAAAAACAGATATATGTGTGATTTTTGTTTCAAAATATAGCTAACATAAATACCTAAAAACCAATTTCTGGAATTTTAGAAATTCTGCCCCTAAGGAGGAGGGCAGGGGGCAAAATGTGATTTCACAAAAAACTTAGCTTTTGAGCTTTTTTTTTTTTTTTTTTTTTTTTTTTAAAGTTTAACATCTATGCAGTATCTTTTAAAAAAAATTCATCCGTTTTTACTAAAAAAAAAAAAAAAAAAAAAAAAAAAAAAAAAAAATTGGCCAACTTTCATCACCCAAGTAGTTTAGACTAATCAAAAATACTAGTGGTCCACCCGGTTGTGTTACCGACAAACTCTTTGCTTTATTTATATAGATTGCTAGCACAGGAAAAAAAAAATTAAGACACGATCAAAAAAAAAAAAAAAAAAAAAAAAAAATTAATTAAATAAATAATAATAATAAATAAAATAAATAAATAAAAACATATCTAAGAAATATTAATATAAGAGTAGACACACCACAATACTTGGCCATAGTTTTTTATTTTCTCTGGTGGAAACCGCTTTTCACCTAAAAATCCTCTAAAAGTCAATTTATTTTTGTCGTATAAATCTTTACCATAGTTCACCATCATTGGGTTGGGTTGATGGAATTAAGTCTGACTGACTGCACTAGGGACTTAGGCCTGAGGGGGAGTGCCCTCTGTAGGGATCTTTCTAAGGGATCCTAGGCCGTATTTACGCAAGTTTCAGAGAAAACCACGGAAAACTCCGAACGGCTAGGTCGACGAGCGCGACCTGGGATCGAATCCGGTACCTCACGTCTACTAGCTTTGAGCGCAGAACCGCTCGGTCGCTAGTAGGCTCAGTATTTTAAGGCAAAAATTTAACCGTGTGATATGTAAAAATAATCGCTAAAAAATTTATGTTGTAATACAATAATTGTTATTAAGTATCATAACTAAAATTTCCACTACCAGTCGTAGTAAATTCAATTTTCTTTATCGTTTAAGTGTCTTAACACACAGAATATTTTTGCGCAACTGCCAATTCCAAAACAAAAATCTATATCAATAAAATATGACTACAAATTAACAAAATTCGCCTCAGCAATTACGATGCTGAGATAAACGTTTGTTATCAGACAGTTTTATGTATGAGAGATTCTAAGCGTAGTCTCCCTTGACTACTGCACTATAATTGCATTTAATTTGCGTTTCCTGGGCATGAAAAATAATGATAGTTAAATTATGCATACCAGCCTAACATACATGATTGACGGTAGCCGAAGTTGTGAAGCCCTGAAAGTATTTTATAAATTATCGCTGAATCTGTAGTAATAATAGCAATAAGCTGAGAATGCAAAATGATAAAATTTATGTTAGTGATACATTCGGACTGAAATTTAACCTGGAAGTTTTGTACAGAAATTTTATTGACCGGATAGCTTGTATATAAAACACAGATGAATTGATTTTACTATTTATCATCTTTATTACGTATATATTTGTACTAGCAGGCTTTGCCCGCTTCGCTGGTCATTATATTGAAATGAATTCTCAAAATACCATATCATTAATAATAATAAAAAAAAATCATTGAAATCAGTCAAAATCTAAGTTAAAGTTCTCGCTATCTTCGGTAGCGTTTTCCCACTCGCCACATTTCACAAAATCCCTTTATAGTGCATGTTGCATACACATACCTAACCGACACATTAAAAAAATCGAGATCCTGAGATTATTTGAAGCAGAGTTATGTTTTGAAACGTGTTTTTTACCCCCCCCCGCCCGCTCTTAAAGCAAAGAAGGAGGAGGGAATTTAGCAAAATCTCTTTATGAGTTAGATACATATAACTGGCCCACACATCAAAAACCTCCTTCCTAAGATAATTTACTGCAGAGTTACGCAATTGAAATTTCACAAAATCACTTTGTAGTGTGTGTTGAATACGCACACATCAAAAATTGCCATTCAAAGATAATTTGGAGCAGAGTTACGCTTGGAAACATGTTTTTTATAGCCGCCCAACCTTAGAGGGGGGGGATAGCACGGAATTTCATATAATCCCTTTGTAGTTTGTGTGTGTTGAGTACGCATAACCAACCGACTTTAAAAAAAACGCTTTCCTGAGATACTTCGGAGCAGAGTTTCTCTTATAAGCGTGTTCCCCCCCCTCCCCCTTAATACTTTGACTGCCAAGCCAAAATTGCAAATGTTTACCACGGTGCCAGAAAATTCTTTTGTGTAATTTGCATTTTTTCAACATAACATTATATATAAAAAAATATTTTTCAATCTGATTCATTTTTGAATACATGGGGAGATTCTCATCCTCCAACAATCAAACTCCAGAATGATTTTCATGTGACTGATATGGTTTTTAGAGCCAAGTACAAGATGTTGTACCAAGTGACATACCAAGGACAAGTGTTGAAAAACAGGCTGTCATATCTGATAGCTAGTGCCCCCAACGGAAACATCACTGGCTATCACATATGATAGCCATGGCAGTCAAAGGGTTAAAGGGGGGAAAGGGGAAAATTCACAAAATCCCTTTATAGTGTGTGTTGGGAGCCCATAACCAACCCGTACATAAAAAATCGCCTAAGATAGTTCGGAGCAGAGTTGCGCATGGATACATTATTTTGCCCTCCTTCCCACCCACAAGGAGGATAAGGTAGAATTTTTCAAAATCCCTTTGTAGTGTGTGTCTTGAGCACGCATAATAATCAATCGACATGTAAAAAAAAATCGCTATCCTGAGATAATTTGAAGCAGAGTTACTCTTATAAGCGTGTTTTTGCCTCCCCCTGCGCTTAAAAGGGAGGAGGGAGAAATTTCATAAAATCCCTTTACCCCCACACATAAAAATTAATCTTGCTGAGATAATTTGTAGCAAAGTTATGCTTGGAAACAAGTTTTTTGCCCCCTCCACCCCAAAGGGAGATAGGGGAGACTTTCGCAAAATACCGTTACATTGGGTGTTGGACACACGTAAATATAAGCCACACACTAAAATTTGTGACCTCAGCTCCTATAGATTTTCCCGGGCGAATTTAGCGCAAAAAAGGGGGCTCGAATTTGCCACCTTGTAACTGCCCCCTGCAAAAATCGAAAATCTCAAAAAAAACAAAAATTAGTTTTTGGAAATATCCTCAAGAAGACACTTGATGATTTTCTATATCTTTGTACTAAAGTTTTACTCGAAAATCCGTATTTTGCTAAATTTGCATCCGAAAATTGTTTTTACCCCCCCCCCTTAAAAATCCAAAATTCTAATATCGCAGAAAATGATTTTTTTGTACTCAAGTCTAGTCTCTCCCTCTGCAATTTCTTCACCGCGAAGCAATTTGGAGCCGAGTTATGCTTATAAAGGTGTTTTTGCCTTCTGTCCCCCCAGGGGGGAACGGGAAGGTATTTCACAAAAGCCCGTCTTAGTGGGCGTCAGGATCCTAAAACCAACCTACTCACTAAATTTTGCGACTCTGTCTCCCGTAGAATCGCCACGGCTGTGTTGAGTCAGTGAATCAGTGAGTTTTACTCTTATATTTATATATATATTGTATATATATATATATATATATATATATATATATATATATATATATATATATATATATATGCATCAAGGAAAAGTATTCAATTAATTCACTATAACTCATTAATATTTGAAGCAAAGTTATGCTTAGAAACATATTTTTTGCCCCACCCCCACCTCTAAGAGGGAGATAGGATGGAATTTTACAAAATCCCTTTGTAGTATGTGTCTTGAGTACGCATAACCAATCGACGTATCAAAAAATCACTATCCTGAGATAATTTGGAGCAAAGTTACTCTTATAAGCGTGTTTTTGCATCCCTCCCGCCCTTAAAAGGGGGGGGGGGAGGAAGAAATTTCTTAAAATCCCTTTGCCTCCTTAGTGCGTGATGGGAAGGCATAAACAACCCACACATAAAAATTAATTTTCTGAGATAATTTGAAGCAAAGTTATGCTTGGAAACAATTTTTTTGTCTCCACCACCCCCAAGGAAGAAAAGCGGGGACTTTCGCAAAATCCCGTTATAATGGGTGTTGGACACACGTAAGTAAGCCACACACTAAAATTTGTGACCTCAGCTCCTATGGATTTCCCCGAACGAATTTAGCGCTAAAAGGGGGGTCTCGAATTTGCCCCCTCGTCGCACCCCCTCCCCTAAAAAAAAAAAAAAAAAAAAAAAAAAAAATCGAAAATCGCAAAAAACCGAAAATGAGTTTTTGGAAATATTCTCAAGAAGACTCTTGGCAGTTTTCTATATCTTTGTGCTATTATTGGTAGAGTTCTACTCGAAAATCCGTATTTTGCTAAATTTACCTCCAAAAATTGTTTTTACCCTCTTCCCTCCTTAAAAATCCAAAATTTCAAAGTGGCAGAAAATGATTTTTTTGTACTCAAGTCTAGTCTCTCCCTCTGCAATTTCTTCACCGTGAAGCAATTTAGAGCGAGTTATGCTTATAAAGGTGTTTTTGCCTTTTGTTCCCCCCCACCAGGGGGAGCGGGAGTATTTTGCAAAATCACCTCTTAGTGGGCGTCAGGGTCCTAGAACCAACGTGCTCACCAAAATTGGCGACACTATCTTCTATAGAATCGCCACGGCTGTGTTGAGTCTGAATCAGTGAGTTTACTCTTTTAAAAATAATTTAATCATCATTAGAATTTGAAATACGCGTTTTAGAATAAAATTTAATTTGCAATTAAAATGTAAATTTTTTGCTTTAAAAACATAGGGGGAGTTGCATACCCAATCGCGAATGTGCTATCACCTTAACCTGAAAAACAAAACAATTGAAATCACACTAATAAGATATCGAAAATATTTTGGTGTATTACCTCAAATACAGTACTGCCAAATTTAAGGACTTTTTTATTCAAGAATCACCAGTAATGTTGAGGAGATAAATTCGATATATATAATAGACGATCAATCTTCAAAGTGATTAGGTAACTGTTACAATTAAAATTTAGTGATAGATATTGAATGAAATAGTCTCTAAATTTGGCAACACTGTTTACATAGAATTATTTTCCGGCTGTTTTCAGAACAGTGTTCAATGAAACTTTTGCTGTCGATATCTGTTACGTGATAGAAGAAATCGGTTGTCAGGTTTAAAACCAGCATACTACAAATCTACATAAGAAAATGTAAACATCATGCTAGATATCTACAGCTTATTATCAGTATAATCGTAAAAATAATTTTTTATTTTTTTTAAATCGCTAATTGATAAAATATGATTTTCTTTAAAACTGTTTCCCAAAATAAATGATTGTTTTGTCGCAAATCAAAGAAATTTCTGCTATTTAGATGCCATATTTCAGAAATACAGGGGTCATACTCTCCGCCCTTTCTTCAGGACACCTTCAAGTTAAGAAATTTCAGCCTTTTTTGCCATTGCCTCCAGAAATTTTATGCAGAAATACTTCTGGATATATTTTTAGTATTGTGTCATGATGATGATGATTATATAGGATAGAGATTATAACATAAAAATAGTGGTAGCAAGAAATTAAAAATTTTTTTATTCCTGAGAATGTCCTGAAAAAAGGGAGGAGAGTACAACCCCTGGAAATATGAAATATTTTAGCAGGCTAATTATAAAATACTGGACCATTTCGTCGCCAATTACTTCATCTATTTTTAAATTTAGAAATATGCGGTTTTTACATGATTAGTTAATGATATTCAATCTTATGATAGTCAAGGAATTAAAAAGGAAAAGTGGCGAATTGTTTAATTATTTAAGTAGCCTCTTTATTTTGTTTAGACGCCGCGTGGCGAGTAGATTTTTCAAGTCTAGGCTCCCTAATGCAGGGGTGTCTGCGTTTTTTGTTTTATTTTCCACCAGTAATTAGGAATTATATTTTTGGTTATATTTAATTGCTAAACTATACTAGAAAACTATCAATAATATCACAGTTAAGAAATTTTGGTAGCTAATTCCGGGGACACAAACACCCCTGCTGATAAGTGTAATTTTATTGCAATTTATAAGAAAATGATGTCTGTAAAACCGAGTCACCTATACTTAAGTTTAAAACCAACTCATTGAATATGGTTGCGTGCTTTACTATAATATTACGTGGCATTAATTTTAGATTACAGTAATTTATCACCGAACTTGATCAGCAATTAAAGATACAAAATATAAATATACGCTGCTAATGAAGTAAGGGCGTGTCAGCTTTGGTAGTTAATGCCTCGTACATTGTAAAAGGGAAAATAAAAATTAGTGAATTTAAATACGACACATTTGTATTTCGACTCTCTTTCTTTAATGTATTTTAAACATTTCGTAAACAAAGTGATTAAGCTGTCACAAATATGTTATTTGTTAGTATGATTTAAATATGTAAAAATTGAAAAAAAAGGAAAGTGAAATTACCAGAAAAAGTATATTGAGATGTTTTGAAAAAGTAAACGTTTGCATTGTATAAAATTGTTCCTAGCTTTCTGTTCATATCCATATACATGCATAAATTCTTAAGCATTTATTTCTAAACCTCTGTTTTATATATTAAAAATTAATTTTACTTTAGTATTATAAAGATTCAAGAAGCAAATACCACTAATTAGAGATTCTATAACAAGTCCGAGAATAAATAAACATTCAATATTTTGAAAATTATTTACTACATAGGTGTATAAAGTACGTCATCATATTAAATCAGTAATCATAAGATAATTTTCAAAATGTCGGCTAAAAGAACATTTAAATGTACAGTCGGGGAAAAAAAAAACGCAACACTCAACGTAACTTCGTTGCTAATCAATGTAGAAAAATGTAATAGGTATCATTCGACGGGGAATTGTAAGTAGTTTCAGAAAATTAATTGAAATTTTGAATTGGGGGTCGTCTACATATTAAAACGCGCACCAACTTTGATTTTTTCAATGGTAATGCCCCATTTTTATTTTATATTTGAATTCCTGGGATCGTGACAACGCGAAAAAGTATATTGGTTGTATATTTTACTTATTTTTTCACAGAGTTATCAGCGTTCAAAGTTTGAAGGTGCTAATGTTAAATTCATATTTCAAACTTTTATTAATATCTTCACAAAAAATAACTTGATCGGTATAATTTTTTTTTTACGAGATACAGTGAAGAAACCCAAACATAATCCATCATTACTTTTGATTCTGGAACATATTTTTAATTATGAAAAATATTAATAAATTCATATTCATAAAAATTATGAATTATGACCTATATAAATTTTTACATAAAATGAATCCTTATGCTGAAAAATATGGGTGTGCAAATTTGCAGCTCATTCCAGATATTAGTTTTCGAGATATAAATAAATCTTTCTTTTGGAGGGGTTTAGGGGGCCGTCTCTTATAATGTTTTGCAGGAGATAACGAATCAAATCCTAAAAAATAACAAAGAAAATTAAACAAAATATTTTCATTTTTTATTTACGAGTCAAATTGTATACCAACAACGTCAACCGCAAAGAAATGAAACAAAAATGATGATTTTTTGACATAGCATCAAATATTCCTGTTTTCTAAAGAAGACAAGCCCCCGCCTTCATCGTTCTTCAAAACAAAACAATATAGAAAAGAAAAGTAAATGTGACATTGAGTATTCCTTTTAAACCCCTTATTTTATGTTGACAAAAATATGCACAAGTGGTATTTACTTCATGGATTAATTGGCGATAAATTTTGAACCTTTTAAACGAACACTAGAAGTAAAAAAATTAACTAATAAGGCGGGGTTTACTGTTTTAAATAGAAAAATAGGTTTAATGTGAAATTGTCAAATATAAAAAACGAATGGAATTGCAGTGCAAGACAGACTTGTAAAATCGTTTCTTAAATACCGTTAAAATTAAAAAAGGCTTAATCATTTGCTTCATATATCGCTTTATTTTATTTTATTTATTTACTTACTTATTTATTTTGTAGGGGGGAGGGTTATTATTTTAAGGACACTTTAGTCTTTAAAAGTTTATTAATATATTTTAACTTTATACATTTTTAAAAACATATTTTAACTTTTATAAATATATTTTAACACTTTTTGCGACCGCAGGATTTTGTCTTTTTGACAGTAAGACCCGCCTACGGGCATATTATAATCTCAAAATAAAATATTTCAGAACAAATTTTCAGTATTCACAATTATATTACAAATGGATATACTTTATAATTACATTCTTTCTAATCAATATATTTCTATCCATAGTATATTTTATTGCAAAAATATGAACACTGAGTACACACTTAAAAAGTATGTAACACACAAATTACGACAGAAACGCCCACTCACGCAGTTACAGATTTTCAAATGGCGTGAATCTACGTCAGCAGTCGCGAAACGGTTATTTAAGAAATTATATTTTCATAGAAATTATAAAACCAATCGTACAGTTTCAAAGAGTTTAACTGACCCAAGTAAGTGCAATTTGGTAAGTGCGATTTTGGTAAGTGCGATTAAAATTGTTTAATATTTACTTCCTGAACCCTTACAGTAATTTATCCGAAAAGATTTAGTTTATGCGTTGTTGTATATATATCTATATTATTTCCTTTCGTATATTATGTTACCTACCTACGAAAGAAAGTTTAAGCTTTAATGGTGATCAGTATAGCCATAATAGACACTTTTACTTGAAAAATATTGCACTTTTTTCAAAGGGTGCTGTATGGACTAATCGCAAGTGTAATGTATTTAAATAGACCTAAAATTATCTAAAGAAGTACTGAAGTATATACAAATCTAAAAATTGAATTCAAGTTAATTAAAAAACTGGAAAAAAAGCAACGTTTTATTAATTTTTATTATTATTTTTCTCTTGAAAGATTTCCGGTGTGAAACATTAAAAATTTTGTCTATTTCTTATAGGATCTTAATTTTATTTTTCTACATTTACAGATAACCCCCTAACACATTTTTGTTTATAACTCTATAAATACTAAAGATAAAGTATATAAACAGTATACTTTTCCGCACTGCCAGACTCTCAGAAATTCAAAAATGAAGTCAAAATTGGGTATTGCTATTGAAAAAATCAAAGTTTGCGCTCATTTTAATATGTAGATGACCCCTAATTCAAAATTTGACAACATATTCAGAAAGTGCTTTTAATTTCCTGTTGAATTATGTCTATTAGATGTTCCTGCGTCAATTAATAACGAAATTACAGCGGGTGTTGCGTTTTTTTTTTCCCCGACTGTACTATACGCATTTTATTATTTTCGTCCCTATTCATAGTAGAAAGTATTGCATTCATATAACTTCTGATTTTCCGTTTTCGATGGATTTATACTTTTTGAGGATGCCTGAACATGATTTGACCATTTTTAGAAAATGACTGTCTGACTATCTTAGCATCTATGTCTCTGTCCGCAATTGAAAACAATTATGAGAGCTTTACATCAAGTATTAATGACCAGAATTTCATAAAAATATATATTTAGTTGTATCTTGATATAGATGCCAACATTTTAGTTTATTCCGGAATATTTTTAACCCCGCCTTTATTTCGCACTATTTTATTTATAGAAAATTTTTCTTCAATATATAACTTCGATAAAATAAGAAAAAACTACTCCCCAAAAAAAGTGGTATGAAATGAAGGTGGGGCTAAAAATACTCCAGAATAAATTAAAATGTTGACATCTATGTTGATATAAGGTTCAACCAACAGATGGCGCTGCTACGCTGCGATGTCCCCCATTTACAATAAGACTAAATCTCGAATTCTATTATGTATAATTGAAAAAAAAAAATGACAGGGTAATTATGAAAACTACGCTGATTAAATTTAGATGCATGACAGCCGTCAGGTGGAGCTGCTATTTCTCACTTCATGCGATTTTTCATATGGCCCATCTCAGTTTTTTTTTTTTTTTTCTTTTGTTAAAACTACACCAAACTACATGCATAAAATCTTTATTATGAGAAGCTATGATTAAATTTTTGTGCCTGTTAAGTAGTACGTAGCGCTGTTATATAGGATAATATAGAAGAAAGTTTCATGATGGCTACAACATTTTTTATTGTATTTACAGGGTGGTGTCAGGCCACACACCCCCTCCCTCTCCCCGATTCTTTCATCAGTTAATAGTAAGTTTGCAAGATTAAATGAGTTCATTTCTGTCCATTACGTAATTTTTTTTTCTTTTTTAAAATAATAAGGGTTCGCAACAAAAAATCTCCAATTTTATTACATTAAACTAAACATATTCTTTCTCATGATTAAACAAACAGTGTCTTTATGATATATTTAATCACTACAAAAAACCCTTCACGGGTTAAATGTTTGAGACACAGTTACTTTATGGCTATAAGAATTTTAAATATGTGTTTTAAAAATAATGATATTAAATTTTGAGTGAAGCTTTGCTATTAATTAAAATATACATAGGTTTTCTAACTTGAATTTGCCCTTTTCTTCTATTTATGTTCACAGTGTAAACATTATTTCCATCATAAAAATATATATAATATTTATTCGATGATGAATTTTCATTTACATATTAGGTCGTTGCAAAAGTTCGTGCGGACGCGGATCATTTTATTGCCTCCAAAGACGAGAGCTTCTATCGCCGTGGTATACATTTGTTGCCCGAAAAATGGGCAAAGGTTGTAGAAAGTAATGGAGAGTATTTTGATTAAAAATTGTCATTTGATTTGATGTATTTTTATGAAATGAAGCAATAAAACACCGCACGAATTTATGCAAAGACCTAATATTTTATAATATCAAAATGTGTAATTTAAAATGAATGATATCGAAGTTCAGTAACGCAGTGGTGTTACATTAAATGACTTGTTTTTAAATTCTGTTGCAATTATTTTGTTTTCCGTAATAAAGTACATTTGCACATTGCTTTTAATTTTCATATACGCTGTCAAATATATCACTTTCATGAAGCTTATATATTATATATTGACATGTATTTATTTCAATGAATTATTTTATTTTTTGCGTCCAGCCATCCAAAACTAGAAATAAAAATTTCACAAATGTTTTTCTTGCAGCACACTATCTATTTGCACACGTTTCCAATTAATTTGGATAATATGACACAAAGTAAACATTTACATACATTTTATTTACAGTTTTGACAAGCGTGACGCAAAAGATAATATAATTCATTGAAATAAATACATTTCAATACATAATATTACTTTAATGAAAGTGATATATTTGACAGCGTATTTGAAAATTAAAAGCAATGTGCAAATGCACTTTATTATGCTAAACAAGATGATTACAATGGAATTAAAAAAAAAATTATTTAATGTAACACCACTGCGTTACTGGAATTTCGATATCATCTTTTAAAACGCACGTTTTGATATTATCAGAGATGTAAAGGAAAAATTATCACTGCGTTACTGGAATTTCGATATCATTTCTTTTAAAACGCACATTTTGATATTATAAGAGATGTAAATGAAAAATTATCAGTGAGTAATTTATATTATATCATTTTTACTTTCTTCTATATTCAATAGAAGAAAGTATTGGATTCGTAAAATTTTCGACCTCGGGTTTTTGATAGATTCACACGTTTTGAGAGCTGTAGAACACGATTTGAGCCTTTTTAGAAAATGTCTGTCTGTCCGTCTGTCTGTCCGTCTGTCTGTCTGTCTGTGTGTGTATGTGACAAAATTTTGTGGCAACTGTATCTCAGGAACTACTGCACAGAATTTCATACAAATTGGTATGTAATTGCACCTTGACATGAATTAGTGCCTATCAACTTTTGGTAAAAATTGTCTTACAGGTTGCATTGCTATCCCGCTTTTTCTAAATTTTTAACATGGTGGTATAGGACAAAATTTTGTATAAATGGGCATAAAGAGCATTATTTTTTAGTAATCATTATGAAATTTACAGGAATTATTTATAATAGAGATAGTCAACTGGGAACATTTTTTTGCATGTGTATGAGCCTCCCCCCTCTGGGGGGGAAGTCCCCCCTCGAGAGGAGTAAATTTTCAAGATGGGTATCTTTCGAAAGGTCTCGTCAATACCTTTAAAACGAATGGTTGAACTATAAATCTGTGTTAATTTAAAACAAAGTTATCGATTTTTTTTTTTTTTACTTTTAACGAAAACAAACTTAGAAAAAAAAACCTTTTTTTTTTTTAACGAAATTTAACCAAACTTGGTATTTAGTTGGTCCCTGACATAAACTGGTGCTGATTAGATTTGGGGATCAGTCGCTCAATAGGTGGCGCTGTGATCGTATTTTTTCTAAATTTTTAACATGGCAGTATAGGAGAAAGTTTCGTATAAATGTACATAATGAGAGTTTTTCTTAACTTGTGATTGTAAAATTAATATGAATTATTGATAATAGTAGTAGTTAATTAGGAAAAAAATGTTGTGCATGTGGGGGCATCGCTTCCCCTCCCCCTAGGGGAAGTACCCCCGGGAGGAGGGGAAATTAATTTCCAAGATGGATATCTTTCGAAAGGTCTCGTCAATACCTTTAAAACGAATGTTTGAACTATAAATATGTGATGATTTAAAACAAAGTTATTGATTTTTTTTTTACTTTTAACAAAAAAAAAAAAAAAAAAAAAAAAAAAAGGGGGAAAAATCGTTTTTTTTTTTTTTTTTTTTTTTTTTTAATATTGTTATTGAGTGAATTTGTATAGGAAAATATAGAAGAAAGTCTTGTGGTGGCCACAACATACTAGTTTATGTTTAAAATAATGTTTACAATGCGAACATAAATAGAAGAAACAAGCAAATTCAAATAAGAAAACGATGTATATTTTAATTAATAGCAAAGCGTCACTCAAAATTTAATATAACTATTGCTAAGACACGTATTTAAAATTTTTATAGCCAATAAAGTAGCTGCGTCACAAACTTTTAACCCGTTCAGGGTTTTTGTATTGATATCATTATTTTTTAAGGTTAATGATCAAAATGTTAAAATTAAAAGGCCGTGGCAATGAATTTATAATACTGTATAAAAAGGGCACTTTCATAGGTCATATTACATTAAATTTTACTTCGAAAAAAATAACAAACTAAATGAAATTTGAAAATTTTATGAAAAATGATAAAATGAAAAACTTTAAAAAAGAATATTCTTTAACGGGTTGAAACACGCAACATTACAAAGACATATTAAAGTACATTTTAAAAATGACAAACAATTTCTACAAATACAAAAAAAAAAAAAAAAAGGAATTTTTTTTTACGCAGTATTCAATTTCTTAAATAGTTCAACGGTTGGACAGAACATTCAAAACAAATATTTAAAAAATAATCTGTGTGTGACAGTTTTTGTAAAAAAGAGTTATGAATGAGTTTCTAAAGAGCTCGATTCGCCGCATAGCTCATTCATTATAGTTAGATAAGCAAAATTAAACACACAAATTCTGAAATGGTCAATCGATTGAACAAAACATTAAAATTTTGTTATTTTTAAATTGGAAATAAAATTTTGTAAGACCTGATAGTAATTTTTCAAAATATCTAGCACCATGGAGGGAGGGTTGTCAGATCCTTCTGGGCGGGAAGGTGGAGAGCATCCATTTAGATCACTTCGAAATTATAATAATTTTAATTGGGAAGGAGTTCTTTGTTAACCCCTAACAAAGGTCTTCTCAAAACAAACATTTTTCAGAAAATGTTTTTTTGCAACTATTTTTATTACATCTGATTAAATATTTTGTATATAGTTCCCACAGTCTTCCTTGTATTTTGGAATCGCGTTAGAATTTCTGAAAATTTTTATAAAACGTAATGAAGGGATTTAAGATTGGACTTTGCTCCATTTTATAAAATTGGGTTGGGGGGGGGGGGGGGGGTAAACATTAGGATTTTTAGCATTTTGAGAAATCTTTTAGATCCGAGAGAGATCTTCTAGATTGAGGAATCTTTTAAAAAATTTTCCTATGATATTTTTAAAGGAGCTTATGAATAATACATTTTTTTTTCTAAAAGTCTATCTTTTAGAAAAGAAGAGTTTTCTAATAGATAGAATGATAAAATTCTATCTCTTAGAAAGATTCTCTATAGAATGATAGAACACGCTTTTCGTAGTTTTAAGAAATTCCGACGTCATCCCGAAATTGGAACATAGTGAAGACTATTTACAGTATATTTAATCAAATAATAATTAGCAAAAAAAAAAAAAAAAAAAAAAAAAAAAAAAGCAAGACAAAACAAATTAAAAAAAAAAATTGTAATTAGAAGACGTTTCTGACGAGCTAACAAAGAACACCATTTGTTTGAAATTTCAAAGTTGCTCTATTTCATTATTAATAAGTTATATAGGGTGGTGTTTTAATCAAAGATGACGAATGAAAGAATAATTTCAAGATTTATATTTCACATAACAAATTTTAAGATACAGTAGAACTTGGATAATTCGAAGTTGAAGGGGGCCAGAGAAAAATTCGAAATATCCAAAAATTCGAATTACATATACTATTTTGTCAAAAAGAAGAGATAAATTAAAAAATTAAAACTCTACGATCAAAGATTTAACACAGAAACTTTATATCTAAGGAAACTGCTACATCCCCCCCCCTTAAATCAATATTTTTTATGAGCTGAATTATTCAACACTTTTTAAAATATAGTCAGATATTTTTGATTTCTTCTTTATATACAAGCTTTGTGTCATAGCATATGACTTCAACCTATCAATTGATACAGAAGTAGAACCTTCTACATTAGACATGACTTTCAATTAAAAAAAAAATCATTGAAGTTCATGTACATGCACCATACCTTCTGATGCACTAGGTAGGGGCTTATCTTTTATTACCTTTTGATTCTTTTGAAAGACTGTTAAAATAAGTAATGCACTTTAGCTGAGAAAAATCTCGGGAACAAATTTTACTGTAATATTTTAAAAGTAATCGTATGAAAATTTCGAATTATCCAAAATAAAATTCGAATTATCCACGATTTTTTAACATTATTTTAATACAAAATTCAAGGGACCGAGTAAAAAATTCGAATTATCCAGAATTTCGAATTAAACAAGTTCGAATTATTCAAGTTTCACTGTATTATATAAATACCATAAACACTGACTGATGTGCCCTTATTTTTGACTGTGAAACCTTTTCTTCTGTTTTTGAGACTTCCCCGAAAACGCTTTCAGTTTCAACCCTTCTACTGCCTTCCTCCCCGCTTCCCTCAAAATTACTTCTACTTTTAATTTTGTATTTTTTTTTAGCTTTACTTTAATAAATATTGTTTTCAAGTAAGAAATAATTACATTGAACATATATATATATATATTAAATAGCAATAGGATACCAGGTTTCATGATTTCGAATTATCTAATCAGCAAAATTCAACTAAAAATATGCATTTTGCAAAAATCTTAACGTGATGGAACTTTTTTACTGTAGTCGTTGGTTCCAGTGAGTAAAAATATTTAAGAAACAGTTAAATCATCTTAATCAGTTTTTTGGACGCAGACCCGTGTTTATCTTTGCTCATAATATAAATTATCATCGCTCCCTTTAAAATTATAACAGTAAAATTTTTAAGGAAATTGTAGTACCGTAATTTCTGTCGTATAGTCCGAAAGTAAGAGTTTTATTTAATAGAAAAACCTTTATTTCATCGAAGAAACAGTTCAAACAAATATAAATTTATATTTTTAATAAAGTTTCTGGTGCAGAACAGACTTATCTAACCTGCGGACTATACACCAGAAATTACTGTATTCATCCAATAAAAATAATCGCCTTAATATTGGTACTTTCTTTCGAGTGAAAAATCAAAACGTTCGGTCACTAGTCTTTACCATGTTAGTGTTCGAAGTAGATGTTAATTAAATTCTACAAATATGAAGTACGAGTATATTAAATCCGATTTTTATATTATATATATATCTAATAGCTTTTGTATCATGTATACATGTTAGTTAAATTAAATGTTTACTATAAACAGCATCTTGCTATTAAAATGGGCATACGGATGGTCATCAAATTCGGTATCCGAATGATTCCAAAGTGCTCTTAAGGAATAGAAAAACGATTAATTCAAAAATGTTTACTAGGTGGAGCTATAATTAAATCGGAACATATAACAAAATGAATAACTCATATGGAATTTGAACATTAGTAAATTCTTTGAATAAACACCATAAAATGCCGTGCGTTGCTGCTTTGTTTTGCAGTACTTTGTTCGCCTGTGGAAGGATTGTATGCAGAGCTGCCAACTTAATCCGGCTAATTGTTAATACCGCCCCTTTTTCTACACCACTTAATTTTTAGAGTATTTTACTTCTTAATTCATCGAAGATACATTTGAAGAGAATTTCTCTAAAAATTAAATGGTGTAGAAAAAGGGGCGGTACTAACAATTTGCCGGATTAGGTTGGCAGCTCTGATTGTGTTTTATTCCTACCCGAAACAATTGTTGCGAGTTTTTATTATTATTATTATTTTATAGTGTTTTACCAAAGAGTTTTACTTATTTCTTTTCAACGCCTGTCCTCTGAAGCATCTTTATTACATTTGAACATGCATTGATTAGGTTTTGAACCTGCGTGGTTCATTACATTTATTAAATTTGCTAATTTCCATGTAAAGCGCCATCTAATAGAAATTTTTGAACTATTTGCTTTTTTAATTCCTTGATCACATCTCACGAATCATCTAATGCCAAAACTGGTAGCATTTCACCCATCCATTTTAGCTGCAAGACGCTGTTTATAGCGGCGTTGTTAAAGTAAGCGACGTTGCCGAAGTTAGAGGTCACGTGGGTTCCATGGCTAAAGAATAATTTATCTTTCTCTCTATATATATATTTTTAAATATTAAATATTAAATTAAATTATTAAATTTTAAACATTTAAGCAACATTTTATACAGTTTTTACTAAAAAAATTGGAAAATTCAGCTGGTAGGATTTGGTTTTTGCTGAGACCCTCTAGAAAAGCAGCGGGCGCAATTTCTCACAAACTAATGCACCAATTTTACTGAAATTTTACGCACTTTTAAACAATAGTATTAACTAGTGTTTTAACGAAGGATTTATCCTTATTTCTACTTTTTTTTTTTTTTTAAGTCTACTAATTTTACAAGGCTATTTGGGGGACAAGGGGTAAAATGTACTCTGCCAAAAATTCAAATTTTAATTTGTCTTAAAATCCTTCGTTCAAGGATTAGTCAATTCTGCATTATAGAAAAGTAGAATTTCTACATTGAACAGAATTTCTACATTCTACAGAACTTCTGCATTGTAGATATGCATTTTCAACAAGATCGGTTCATTAATTTTTCAGTCCACCGCTTTTCTGAAGGACTTACAGGCTGAGTTTTCCAAAATTTTTAATGAAAGTTTAAATGTTGTTGTTTTATATTCTCAAAAATTTGAATACTTATATAAAAAAATAAAATTTATTTTTCTTTTGAAAGCCAATAGCTCCTTAATTATAACCATCCTGCATATTCAGGGTATCATTTTTTTTTTTTTTTTTTTTTTTTTTTTTTCTGCTTACTCATGTTCTGAAAAAGCTGAAATCGTGATAATACATTATTTTTATTAATATTATTATTATTTTTAAATCAACAAACCAATGTAATTTTTAGTTCCCTATCATACAGGTATGGGGAACAGGTAATCGTGAAAATTTTCGACCTCGGTTTTTTGACTTTTTTACACGCTTTCAGGTGTGAGGAATCCGAAAATGACAAAATTTGTATGGTGTCCGTCTGTAGGGTGTCTGTTAGTTTGTTAGTCCATTAGTGTGTTAGTCCGTTAGTGTGTTAGTATGTTCATCTGTGTACACGACAGCTCAAGAACAAATTGTCGCAGAGAACTCAGATCAGTTTTAAAATATTACTTTCGACACTGGGAAGAACTCTATTTATTTGCTACATTCGAATTAAAAAAACTTCGTAAGTTATTATAAATTTACGATTTTCTTAACATGGAGAATAGGGCGAAATTTCACTTAAACGTGCATTAAATGGAAAATTTTACTGTAAAAATGTCAGACAAGTATTAAAATATCAGTTTTGATGCCGGAATGAACACCAGTAACTATAAACATGCTAATTTGAAAATTTCGCAAGTTATTGGAAATTTACGAATTTCTTAACATGGCAGAATAGGGCAAAATTTCACATAAACGTCAATTTTGAGGGATATTTTCATCGTAAAAATGTCAGACTACTTTTGGAAATATTATTTAGGATACTGCCATGAATATCATTGACTATGAATTTCCAAATATAAAAATTTCTTAAGTTATCTGGAATTTACGATTTACTTAAAATGGCAGAATAGGGCAAAATTGAGCATAAACGTCTATTTTGAGGATCATAAATATATAAGCAAACTTCAAAATAACATTTATGATACATGTTTGAACATGATTGACTACAAATATTCTAATAGGAAAATTTCGTAAGTAATTCGTAATTTAAGATTTTATCAACATAGTAAAACTGAAATTTTCCAAATAAATATGCAGTTTGAGGATTATTGTATTGGAAATAGTAGCATGAAAAGTAAACTACGAGATTGACCCCAATAAAATAAATTAATAGATTAGAATAAGATAAATATATTGAAGTGAACGGTGGATAGCCTATTAGGCGGGGATTTCATTCTGTCACTGTGTCAAACGTTTGGTCAAATTCATTTATCTTAATATGAATGTAATATGTCCTGCACTAGAAATTTATGAGAAAATATATATGGTGGGAAACTGAGCAGAGTGCACCTATGCCAACTAGTTAATCTATAAAATAATTCCTACTACCTTCACATTGAATGAAATTAACGAGAGAGAAGATAGGTCATAGGAAAAGTTTCTAAGCCCTTAGCCTCTTTTTTATATGAAGAAACTAGGTTAAGGGTGTGTTCATTAACTTTTATGTTGGATGAAAGATGATTATCTTATATGAATAATTTTTCCCTGCGTTAAAGCTGCACGCTGAAAATAGTTAATAATATATATGCTAAAAGAACGAAAAGGTATAGAATTTAAAATAGAAAAAAGTGCAAGTTTAACATTTTATTTCAAATTCCATTAATCAATGCAGATTTACTACATGTTAAGATAATTTGTTAAAATATCTTAAAATTTGTCAATAAAATAAAATAAAATAAAAATAAATAAACATATATATATATATATATATATATATATATATATATATGTATATAGTATAATAAATAAATAAAATAAAAGATGAAATAAAAAAATAAAAAATAATAATATTTACGCGTTTTACAGGGATGAAAGAGTTCTGCTTTTCTGTCACCAGTATTTATATAGAGAAATTTTTTTATATTTTTACTGTTATTTTTGTTATTTTATAGATTAGAAATTTTTGTAAGAAAATACTGGTCGAAAAAAAAAAAAAAAAAAAAAAAAAAAAAAAAAAAAAAAGCGGAATTCTTTTATCCCTGGTTTTAGAGAAATGAATCGCTATTATAGAGTTTAAAGCACACGTTATGTTGTAACTTTAGCCAGCTGAAAAAAAGTTGAAAGAAACAAAAGACGACTAACTAAACTGTATACAGACCAGCAATATTAAAACGCGTATGTTGTGGCCATCACAAAACTTTCTTCTATATTTCCTACACAAAATCACATAATATAGAACAAAATAGAGTAGCCAAGTGTTACGCCTTCACTGTGGGTTTAATTATCAGTAATAATAATGATAATGATAGTAATAGTAATAATAAAAGAACGGATTTTTCTTTTGTTAAAAATGAAAAAAAAAAAAAAAAAAAATCGTTAATTTTTGAATTATCACAGATTTATGGTTAAATCGCTCATTGTTTAAAGATAATGACAAATTCTTTTGAACAATACTCATTAAAAATTTATACCCTCGAGTGGGGGTATTTTCTCCCACGAAAAGCGATGACCATACTTGCCAACCATCTCTTTAATAACCGTACAATTGTTAACGCCCCCTGAAAAAACGCCCCTTTTCTCACACCACTATATTTTTAGAGCTATTCTCTCCAAATGTTGTTACGATTAAATAAGATTAAAATTACTCTAAAAAATTATTGGTGTGTAAAAAAAGGCGGGTACTAAAAATTGTACGGTTCATAATGAGATGGTTGGTAAGTATGGATGACGGAAAGCAATGCTTCTATTACATTAATTTTATTCTGGTTGACTATTACTATGGTAAATTAATTGTTTTAATTTCACAGTGATTGGCTAAAAATAATCTTTATTATGCACATTTATACGAAATTTTATCCGTGCTGCCATATCACAGTTGCCAACTCTTTTCGGCTACCAAAAAATCTTAATAGAAATTTTTATTTTGTTTTATTCGATGAAAAATACTACAAAACATATATAAATACTTTCTATTGTAACTTTTTGGGTAGCCGAAAAGCGTAAAAATAGACAGCTATACCATATTAGAAATTAGGAAATGGTGGGAAGGGAAGAGAGTGCCGCCTGTTCAGCGATATGCACCATAAAGGATAGATGCTATTTATGTCAAGTTGAAATGAAATATAAAATTTCACGAAATTCTGCGACTCTGTTCTAAATTCAAAATTGCTGCAAAATGTTTATCGCAAGACCTCTTAAGTTGTATAAAATCGTCAAAAACCGAAAAATTAAGAAATTTTATGAGATTTTTTTTTATGACTATAGTAGAAAGCAATAAGAAAAATCAAATAATAATAATAATAATAATAATAAAGAAATAAGACAGAAAAATCACACAACTCCATATTATAAAACTCTTCCTTAGATTGAAGTCATATATATATATAATCATAGCTTCCTAAACTAAATGCCATCTGCGTGGCTCGGAAACTTGGCAACAGTTCAAGCGGCAGACAGCGCCACCTGGTACAGATTGCGCGACTTTTTTATTCAATTGTCACCAATAATTTTAAGATGTGATATATATAATCAACGTTTCTTCGATTCTATTCGCCTTTTATGTATATCAAATCCCACGTTTAAAACTTTTTGGTGGCTGTTGAATAAAAAAGTTCTGCAATCTGTACCAGGTGGCGCTGTCTACCGTAAAGTTTCCGTGCCACGCCAAAGGCTAGTTTAGGAGGCTATGATATAATAATTTATTTTATTTTATTTTTTTGTTCAGACAAAACGATTCATTCAATGAACACCTGAATGTAAAAACAACAAGCTGGACTTTTAAACAGCCAAATATAAGGACTTTTTTATTCGATATATAGGGGAGCGTGGGGCTAGTTGTCACAGGGGTAAAAAGTAACACGCAATTTACGAAATAGTTTGTAACATTTGTGATTAAATATTTTTATAAACATAATCCTTATGATGCGCTTTATAATATAAGCACAATCGGTGCTCCTCAAAAATGGTTAAAGAGAGGTTCTGGACACGTGCTTTATTTTAGCTAGTTAGTAGGAAAAAAAAATATTTCGTAAATTTTGATTAAAGGTGCGTGAATTTATACTTTAAAGAAATATTTATAGCTATTTATTTAGTCTGTGTGTTAAGTTATAAAATGCATATTTAATTTTTTGTATAAATCGTTATATATTTTTATAAATAAACAAAATATCCAAAATTATACGATGGGGCAAGTTGAAACAAAATTTTGAGGCAAGTTGTAACATGTTAGAGGAGTGGCTTGTGGAGATGCCTACAGCCAGATCTTGAAGTCTCCGCACATTCTCAGAAAACTTTCTGAAATGAAATATTTTTGGCTTCTTTAAAACTACTACGTTCATACAGAAATATTTTCTGTGTTTTTATATGACAGTGCCGTGATTATTTAATCCCGAATTATAATCACGATTTAATCACCAATTAGAGAATATTGCATAAAAATAGTGGTAGAAAAAAAGCAGGAATTTCTCATTAATGACAGTGTCCTGAAAAAAGGGCGGAGAATTCGAGCTCTGCTAAACCCATTCTGTGGCAGAAGAATGGGTATATATAATGCTTTCAGGGACCGATTTACACACTTGGAGGCCCAGGGCACTCATGTTCAATGGGCCCCTTTTCATCGTACTTTAATATTACAACAAACAAAACAAACCACTTTTGATTCACGCACCTAAAAATTCTCTTCATTTTCATTTTATTGGTAAGAGTAAGGCTTAACTAAATCCAATGCTTGTCTGTCGGATCAATATACATATACAGTATCTGCTCTGCGATGTGTGCTTCGGATTTAGTTAGCCTTAGTAAGAGTCATTATAACAAATTTGGAAATTTTTCATTTTGACAATTTTTTTAAATGTATGAGGAATTTTTAGGAGGCCCCCTCAGTGTGAGGGCCCAGGGCACATGCCCCGAATGCCCTGCCTTAAATCAGGCACTGAATGCTTTATTTGCAAAATGTAAGCACACATTAAAGGCATGAGAAGGAACAAAATATCATTTGCTTGAATAAATTTAAATTCTGACTAAGTTATACTTCTATGTTGATTTTATCTTTAATTTTATCTTTATTTTACTATAATCCATTTGATATAATTCATTGTTATTATACCAAGAAGGTTATAATTTAATATTAGTTATTAATTGCCTTTCTTTATAAATTAATAAATGATTGATGACAAAAAACATTTTGAAATATTGTCGTTTTTATTGCTAGGGTTCCCTTTGTATCCGTTACAATTTGCCCCACGTGTGTTACAATTTGTCCCAAACCCGGGGCAAATTGTAGGGCGGAGAATTCGAGCTGTGCTAAACCCACTCTGTGGCAGAAGAATGGGTATAATGCTTAATTTGCAAAATGTAAGCACACATTAAAGGCATGAGAAGGAACAAAATATCATTTGCTTGAATAAATTTCAGTTCTGACTAAGATATACTTCTATGTTGATTTTATCTTTAATTTTATCTTTATTTTACTATAATCCATTTGATATAATTCATTGTTATTATACCAAGAAGGTTATAATTTAATATTAGTTATTAATTGCCTTTCTTAATAAATTAATAAATGCTTGATGACAAAAAACATTTTGAAATATTGTCGTTTTTATTGCTAGGGTTCCCTTTGTATCCGTTACAATTTGCCCCACGTGTGTTACAATTTGTCCCAAATCCGGGACAAATTGTAACAGGTAAATAACTTTGCAAAAATATTTTTTGTGCTAAAATTAGCAAAATTAACGAATTTTTTTTTTTTTTTTTTTTTTTATGAATATGATAGATAAACTATGTATGCTATAGAAAACAGCAATTGGAAACAGGAAAACGTAAACACATTTCAAAATATACTTAATTTTCCAAAAACTGTTACAACCCGCCCCACGCTCCCCTACAACTGAATTTTAATTGCAACTGTTTTCTAATCACTTCGAAGTTTAATCTGTTGTGTATATTAAACGTCCCTCCTTAAAATTATTGATGATTATTAACACTTTCGCGACCGCTGACGTAGATTCACGTCACTTGAAAACTATGACTCCGCCAGTGGGCGTTCTTTCGCAATTCATATGTTATTTATTTCTTAAGAATATACCCAGTATTCATATTTATCTAATAGATACACTATGGTTGTAAATAATTTGATTAGAAAGAGTATAATTATAATGTTTATTCATTTGAAATATAAATGTGAATATAGAATTTTTTTTTCTGAATTATTGTAACTTGAAAGAATAATGCCCACAGCCGGATCTTACTGTCAAAAAGACAAAAACATGCGGTCGCGAAAGTGTTAAAATAAAAAAGGTCTGGCAACATTGCTTTTAATAAAGTGACTATATATAATTGCAAATGCCATTCAAAATTGTTTTACATCAACAAAATTATATGTGCATGGCAGCAGTTTATTTTTTATTTAATTTCACATAAAATAAATAAATAAATAAATAAATAAATACATATATAAAATCATTCGGAAGTATTTTCAGAAACTATTGCTCATAAATTATAATAATGTATCTGAATTCTTTTGCGTTAATCTATATAATTTATTATATAAACCAAGTAGCGTATACTCAAATATTCTTTGCTGCAAAATGTATAACAAAACTTAAAAGACACTTTTAGCGATTACATCCAGTTGAAGATGATATATTTAAATTCTTTTGAGATGTTTTGTATAAGATTTATATACTTTAGTTTTTTTTTTTTTTTTTTTACTTTGCTTTACATTACTTTAGTAGTATAATTTATTACAATTATGTAATCTTAAAACTTCGTAACAAAATTAAAAATTTCCTTCTCTTCATTATCATCCACAGACTTTAATGTATCAGATTTCTTTTATATATTCCTATAAATAAGCTATAAATGCTACTTATGAGATTTTCAATAGGTAATATGTTAAAGAGATAACGTAAGTTCCTCGATAACGTAAACCAATTCTGCAATAATACAAGCGTATTGAGGAGGATAAAAGTTTGGTCAGATACTCAGACAGAAAAAAATAAATGGACAGAGAGACAAATTGAAATTAAACATATTTTTCAATGTTGTTAGAAAGTTTTATAAAATGCTATAAATTTTCACTCAGAATAAAAGAGAATGCGCACAAAGAAAATTAAGTTTAAACAACAAAAGAGTAAGAAAAGTAAAATATAAAATTAAAAACAAAACAAAATAAAACAATGAAATAACAGATAAACAAAAAATATAAAACCAACTAACACTTAACGAACGCATTGATATGTTTGTAACTTTTTAGTCTGAAAAGCTTTATATTTATAGATATATTGTATTTATTAAAACTTTTAATAAAAACCTATTGTAATAATGTATTTTAATAGCATAATTTTAATATTCTCAGTATTGTGGATATTAGCATAGTAGCTAACATTTAAATTTATTCCGGAGCATTTTTAGCCCCACCTTTATTGCATACCATTTTTTTATTAAGAGTATTTTTTCTTGTTTTATCGTAGTTATATATTAGAGAAAATCAAAGTATATTCAAGAAAATCATTCAAAGAAAATCATTCTAAAAATAAAGTGGTCCGAAATAAAGTTTGGGATAAAAATACTCGAGATTAAATTAAAGTGTTGGCAATTATGATATTAGACATACTTGTAAACATTTATAATTTATTCCGAAGTACAATTAGACTCGCCCTTTTTTTCCACACTAGTATATTTTAAAAGCATTTTTCTTCGTATTTCATCGTAGTTACATATTGGACCAGGGCTGACACAGACAACTTTTTTATATTCTTTTTGTACCACTATTTCCAAAAAATAAAATTAATATATTTTCTCAGGTAAGGTAAATCTCTTTTTTGCCCGCATAAATTTATTATAAATTTTATGTCATGAATGTAGTGGTACGAAAATAATAATAATAAAAATAATAAAACCGCTTGAGGCAACACTGAGAAGAAAAGTTCCATAAAAATGAAAGGATTGGGGAAAATGGGCCGAACTAACAGTATTCCAGAATAAATTGAAAATGTTACCAGTTAAAATAACATAAAAAAAAGTCTACTTCCTCTCCAGAGAATTTTCAAAAGAAATATAATAATCGCAAAAAGCATAGCGTAGAAACGCCCTTCGTTCAGTGATTCAATTAAAAATTAAATCAGCGGAAAATTTCTCAATAATCATCTTGCCAATGTCAAATTTTCCGCAATTCTTATACCCAGGGATGGAACACGGGCGCAGAATTCATACCTCTATGAAAGTAAGAAAATTTTCTACCTCTTAAATCAACGATATTATAGGTATCGAAATTTCTTAAACAGATTCCGGCATGAATTCTGCGCCCGTGTTCCATCCCTGTATACCTTTAAAGAGGCTGAGATATAGAACTAACATAAGAAAAAAGAACTGCGTAGCAGTGCCATATATTAGACGGCATACCTTAAATCTGAAATAGTATAATTTCGTGTACCTATTGCAATAGCTAAACTGTAATAAATAAAATAAGATATTCAGCTGAAGTATAAAGCAAAAGTTAAAATTCAAGTGACCCGTTCATTAAAATTTATTAATATGAAAGACGAAACTTATGCATGTAAAAAATGAAATATCAAAAAAGAAATAAAAATAAAATAATCTCGAAAGTTAAATAATAATAATGATTACTATATTAATATTATATTTAATAATATAGTAAAGAGAAAATGTTAAAATAAGATAAACAGAGAAATTTAATATTTATATATTTTATTTCAAATCATTCAAATCAAAGCATAGTTCACGTTTTGAATATTTTCTATTTCAGTTGCAATGTTTTGATGTTTATTCATATCCGGAAGATTTTGATAACCGGCCCCTTTTTCTACACCACTTTATTTTTAGAGAAATTCTCTTCAAATATAATTACGATTAAATAAGAAGAAAAAGACTCAAAAAATAGACTAGTGTGAAAAAAAAAAAAAAAAAAGATCCGGTATTGACAATGTTTATTTAAAACTAAAATGTAGGTAAAGAAAAGACCTTTTTTTTTTTAAAAAAAATTATTTGGTCTAAATTTATTATTCAAAAAATTTCTTATATCTACATTTTTCTAACTTATTAACTAGACATTCTTATGTTGCTAGTTTGCTTTTGATTTTTTTTTCTTTTCTTTTAGAATAATTGGAATTAATTTAGAATAATATATATATATATATATATATATATATATATATATATATATATATATATATATATATATTCCAGTATAGAACTATCACGCAGTCAAAATGACTGGATTGACAATTTCATCATGAAATTCCTACTTCATGTTATATTTTCTTTTCGAAATGATGTTATGACTTTTGCAGGTGTTATATAATGGGCAGGGATGGAACACGGGAGCAGAACTCATACTATTATCAATGCAACAAAATTTTCTACTTCATAAATGAACGATAGTATAGGTAGAGACATTTCTTAAACAAATACCGGTATGAGTTCTGCTCCCGTATTCCATCCCTGAATGGACTTATTATCTTTTTACTTTTACAGAGCTAAAATAAATTTATATCGTGGTTATTTACAACAAAAATGTCCGCCAATTTGAAACAAATTGCTCGACCAAGATGCTCAACGAATTCATTCAAGACATTTTAAAGGCAATTCCACTGTTCAAATTTGGTTCGAATTGTTCGGAAGTTATAGAGATGACAATTTTTCCATTTTATATAGTTATACAGTCGGTAACAAAAGTGTCCGAACACTAGCAAAAATTCTTATGTTAAAAAAGTACACTTCATACGGTTTTGTTAAATAAATCCTTATCGAATCATGTTCTTACACTGACTAAGAACAAGATTCGACAAGGATTTATTTAACAAAATCGTATTATCTTTACTTTTTTTACATAGGAATTTTTGCTAGTGTTCGGACACTTTTGTTACCGACTATACATACAGATAAACTTAGTGATTGCTACAATCCAATTTTTAAAGTAATCAACCTAATTGGAAGTTTAAAGCTCATGATATAACTCCATCAGAGTTTTATTATTATTTTATACACATACATTTGTTTAAATATGAACAGAAACGATTGACTTGACATTAAAACTTTTTAACTTGGATACTCTGATTCTTCCTCATTAACTCTAGAGAGAAATCTTTGCACTAACTTTTAGCGCATTGATTTAGAAATGAACTCATAATGACTCACTTTCTTAAAAACTAATTATGCGTTCTTTAAAGGGTGTGGTCGAGTGCTCTTGTGCCTTTGTTTTACTTTCTCATAATGGGGAACAACTTATGAATGCTGAATATTTTCCGGAGTTCTGTAAATGTCACCCTCACATGCTGATGAATTTCAAAAGAAGGAAAAATGAAGGAAATTTATAAGGAAGATTTTGCGGTCGAGGTTATTGGGATGAAATAAGAATATTAGCAACATACTTTTTAAGAAAAGGTAAGAAGTACTTTTTCAAGAATTAGATAGTTAGTTGTAATTTTTTTTGTATTAAACAGCCGAAGGAAAGATTCGAAAAATGAGAAATGATAAATTCGAGCTTATAATTTAACAACTTTTTAATATCTTATCAAATATGACAGTATGATATAAGTCAATGAAAATCTCAAAAAAATTTAGTAATGCACATTAATGTTAGTTCAAGCAAAATATAATTGTGGTATGAAAAATGACTTATTTCTCTGAGAATATTTATTTTAGTATACTTTTAAAATATCAAATGAAATACTTTAACACATATTTAACCCTCGCTTTCCCAAGATGGGGTCATTTTGACCCCATTTTGTAGTTGGAATTTAGTTAAGACCGCCTCATTCAAAAAATGCGCTAATTCGCCAGAGATAGCAAACGTAACTATAGTGGAATGTTGCACGACGATTTTTTCGAAACGATACAAAAAGGCGCGGTGCAGGTGATTTTCGCCAAACGTGACAAGAGGCACCTGAAATCCTGAAAGCAATTTTTCTGCAGTAACGCCTTGATCTTGGGAAAGCGAGGGTTAATATGCGTGGTAGCCTTTTTCAGACTTGCCAAACTACCGATTTTTTTTTTTTTTTTTTTTTTTTTTTTTAATACCGGAAAATTTTTATAGAAATATCCACTTTATACTTTAGTAATAATTATTCTGTGATTAAATAAGCCGGTGAAAACTTTGAAAGAATAGTGGTATGAGTTCATCCGGAGGGTTGGCAGCAGAGTTCCTAGATGTTTCTGATTTTTTATTCAATAATCGCCAATAATTTTTAATTGTAACGTTTGTAAGGTTCGAAATTGAGCCTATTATTGTATATCAAATGTCACATCTCAAAATTATTGGTGATTATTGTATAAAATATCCGCCAGATCTGGCAACAGTAGTAGGCAGCTCTCTTTCTTTGACATGTATTATCATTCACAGAACATTATTGTTATTATTTTTTTTTTCTGTGACCCGAGCATTTTCCGATATGTAAACTGTTAAAAATGCTTTAATATGATTTTCACTGCTTTGTCTTTTTAACAGGAGTGTAAAAATTTCTGTTTGCTTATTCCATAACAGATATTTAATTTATTTTTAACCCCGAGATAAAAAAGATAAAAAGAAAGGTTTTATAAGTTTGACGGTTCTTCCCTTTTTTCTATGCGTGTGTAGTGTATATGTTTATCTGTGTCACTGCAGCTGCCAAACGAATAGACCGATGTCAGTACGGCTTTGTTTTATTTTGTTTTATTATAAGAATGCTGATTTAATTGGAAATAGTTGTTAGCTATGTTCCACGAAGATTTGTTTGACGAAATTTTTTTAAATTGATTAAAATGTGATTTCTTTTCTTTTCTTCTTCTTCTTCTTTTTTTTTTTTTTTTTTTTTTTTACCACTTTCTACTGATATTTTAAAATTTGTGAGCTTTCAATCTTTCAATGTTAGATGATAAGTTACATGATGTGATGGATTGGAGTATAAAAATGCCTCTTCGTTTTCTTCTTTTTTTCTTTATTTAATCACGAATTTTTAACCGTGACAAAAATTAAAATATTGGCTATAAATGGTGATAATGAATTCACAGTCCAAAAATCACTATATTAGGTTGAAAATTCGAGATTTAAAAATAAAATATAATTTAATTAAATTCAAGTTTTGTCTCTTTTCTCTTTCCTTTTCTTTTCTTTTTTCTTAACTAGCTTTATATTTGCTCTCTATTTTGTTCAAATAATTATTAATGAATTAAATCAGATATTCTGCAAATCTTGATTTTAATTTTAAGTTATATACTACAGTGTTACAAAATAAAATAAAAACAAAAATAAATAATAAAAGAAGTGCTTCATAACTTTAAAATCGAATATTTCTTTGCAAAACAGTGCCGCTAAATAAAAGTGAAAAATAAATAAAGAACTTACTGAATTAGTTTTAATATTTGTTTGCAATTTTACGTATGAATAGCAGTATAAAAATGCTCATGAACTGCGTGGACCGGACACACACGAGATTTCGTTTTAATGAAGCTTATGATGACACGCAATAGTCTTCGAAACTGTTATTTCCGTAAAAATACAGAATATACATTATTTCAACATCAATGTAGAAGATTAAATACTTTGTGAATTTCAATCATTCATTGTGATTTTTATTACTTCTTTTATACTTTTGTTTTATGAGTCATTTTTCGTCTTCTTTAACAACTTATGACAGGTGTTTTACTGTACTTTCTTTTGTAAAACTTAAAGCTTTTATTGTTACATGCAAGCCTGCCGTAAATTTATGTGTCTCTGTTGCAGAACCCTTAAGAACTAAAAAGGCGCATTTATTTTATATTTAGTAAATTTGAATGTGTTTTACTCATTCATTTTTAAAATTTTACTAAAATATTATGACATTTATTTTTTTATAATGAAACACACAAATACAGAAATTTATCATAACATTTAACATTTAAATACTAATATTTCATTTTCACCCCAAATTGAAACGATTTTTTTTTTTTTTTTTTTTAATTAAATAGGAAAAAAAAAAAAAAAAAAAAGAAGAAAAAAAAAAAAAAAGTTTTCCAAATTATCTAAAAAGGCGTTTTTTTTTTTTTCATGTGTGGGTTAGTTATGCGTAACCGTAAAAAGATTTTGAGAAAATTTCCCCTTTCTCCCTCTTTTAAGGGCGGATGAGGGGAGGGCGAAGAACACGTTTCCAAGCATAACCCTGCTCCAAATTATCTTAAGAAGGCGATTTTTTTATGTGTCGGTTGGTTATGTGTACCCAACACGTGTTATTAAGCGATTTTGCGAATTGACCCACTTCTTCCTCTTAAGCGGGGTAGCAAAAACACGTTTTCAACTTTAACTCTGCTCGAAATCTTCTCAGGATAACAGATTTTGGTGCGTGGGTGTTGGTTAAGTGCATATGCACTTAAACGGGATTTTGCAAAATTCCCCACTTCACTCGCAGGAGAGGGGGAGGGGATAAAAAGCGGATAAAGCGCTATCGCAAGCTGTGGGAACCCGGACTCATCATGTTGCGCGTGGAAAAGCCATTGCGGAAAGCAACGGAAACCTGATCCAATGATTTTTTTCTTTAAGATTTTTATATTAATGAGAAGAAGATAATTTTAGTCCGTATTAACGTCCGTAAATATTTTCAGAATTTTTAAAAAATGATATATGTTATTTAAGTTCACTATGAAGTATTCTCTCTTTAAAGTGGCATTAATGGGTCCTGTACAACCTCTTTGTGTACAGGGACACCCAAAAATGCCAATGAATTGCATTTTATGGGAGACATTTTTATAAATTACATTTAAATAACTTTCTACTATAAAACCATAAAGAAAGTGAAATTTATTGTTAATATGCTAAAATAATGTTTTGCATAGAGTTTGATATGGTTAACCTTCAGATTTACTGTGTTATACTAAAATATTCAGATGCATTAAGGGTTACAATTAAAATTTAAGGGCTGCATTTTCTTTTGTTTTAAGCATTCTTAACACTTTCCAACAACGTTTAAGAGAGATTATGAATTCAGTTAGTCTGTCCGGTATGCCTTTCAGTGCTTCTGTCTGTCCGATGTGCTATAATGTAGGCAAAAAACTTAGTTATACGATACAAAAAGTACGCACAGTTGGAAAGTATTAATAACCAATGCATACCGCATGATTTTTCGTTCTTGTTATTATCATTAATCAATTGTAAGTACATAGATTAGAACTTTTGTAAAATTATGATAGTTTATTTCCATTTATAACCTTGAATGAAAATGTCGTGGAGTGTGTTCTTGTACGTTATTAATTCATCGATTTCAGGCTAACTATCGAAGATATTCAACTATGCTGTCTGTCATATTAAATCAAAATTCAGTAAACATCATACTTAAGTTTTTCCCTGTTTTATGCTTAAAAAAAAAGGGAGCGATTTAGTCTTGAAAAATGCTAAAATAACATGCGTTTCTTTAATTTTTTTTTTAATATATTATATTTACATTAATATTATATTAATATTTATATTAATATTATATGCAGCCTCAGTATGAGGCCTAAATATTGAAATTTTAAATTTTTGTATTTTTTCTCCGTTGTTTATACTGACGAAATAAATTTGGGGGGAACGTTAACATGCTTAAAAGGCATTTAGGAATTAATGTACTTTTTTTTTTTTTACTCATTTAATATTTTCAGCTTGTACATGCAGCTTAAATTTTGAGGAATTTTGTCTTTTTAACACTTTCCAACAAGGCTGAAAAATGTTAATGACTTCGGTTTGTCTGTCTGTCTGTGTCTCTGTCCGTGCTCTAACTCCCGTAAATATGCATTGAATTTCTTGAAATTGATATATGTTATTAAGTTCACTATCGCATGTTCCCTATTGAAAATGTAGCAAATACCTTTACTAGTTTGTTCACAGGGACACCCGAAATTATTCCAAAGCATCGTGTTCTATGAGAGGTATTTCTATAAACCATATTTTAATACAGTTACTTTACACAAATCTTAATGAAATTGAAATATGTTAATCAAGTCCACTATTGGATGTTCCTCAGTGAAAATACTTTCGGGGACTCCCGAAAGTATTCAAGAGCATTACGTTCTATGAGAGGTATTTCTGTAAACCAAATTTTAAGAACTTTACTTTGGATAAATCTTAATAAAATTAAAGTATATTATTCATTTGCACAAAAGAATGCTTTCCATAGAATACAGTATGATTAGCATTAGATTTACAGGGTCACACAAAAATATTCAGTTACATTAATTGGTATTATTGGAAATTTGCTGGAATTGCGTTTTCGTTTATATTAATCGTTTTTATCATTTTCTAAATGCTTTTAACACTTTCCAATAAGAATGAAAAATGTTAATGACTTCGGTTTGTCTGTCTGTCTATCTGTGTATCCGCACTCTAACTCCTGTGACTACTCATGGAATTTCTTGAAACTGATATAAGATATTCAAGTTCACTATCGGATGTTCCCTATTGAAAATGGAGTGAATACCTCTACTGGCTTGTGTACAGGGACACCCAAAAGTATTCCAAAGCATTTAAGCATTTTGTTCTATTAGAGGCATTTTTATGAACTATATTTTAATTCCTTTATTTTACACAAATTTCAATGAAATTGAAATATGTTATTTAAGTTCAATATCGGATGTTTGCTATAGAAAGGTAAATACCACCTCTGGATTATGTGCAGGGACACCCGAAAGTATTCCAAAGCATTCGTTTTGTGAGACGTATTTCTATAAATCAAATTTTAATAACTTTACTTTGAACAAAACTTAATAAAACTGAAATGTGTTATTCATATGCACAAAAGAATGCTTTCTGCGGAATGTAGTATGATTATAATTAGATTTACAGGGTCACAAAAAATATTCAGTTACATTGAGGGCTTATATTGGAAATTTGCTGGAATTGCATTCTCGTTTACATTAAGCGATTTAACACTTTCTAACTTTTTTGTAAGTGTGAATATGATTTCAATTTGTGTATCTGTCTGTCCGACTGTCCATTTGTCTGTCTGTCCGTCTGCCCACCCCCAGCGTCCGTAAATATTTTCAGAATTTTTATTAAGAAAATTATTTATGTTATTCAAATTCGCTATAGAATGTTCCTTATTTTAAATGGCATTAATAGGTCCTGTGTAACTGGTTTGTATACAGGGACACCCAAAAAACGTCAATGCATTACATTTTAGGACAAACATTTTTATAAATTAAATTTAAAGAACTTTCTATTGTAAAAATCCTTAAAAAATTGACATTTATTGTTAATATACTAAAATAATATTTTGTATAGAATAATATTTTGTTAATCTTCAGATTTACAAGGCTATACTAAAATATTCAGATACATTAAGGACTGCAATTAGAATGTAAGGTGTACGTTTTATTTGTGTTAAGCATCTTTAACACTTTCTAACAATGTTTAAGAATGATTATGAAATTCAATTAGTCTATCTGTATGCCTTTCAGAACTACTGTCTGTCCGTTGTGTGATTACGTAGGCAAAGAGCATACAGTTAGTATACAGCAAAGTTATACTATACAACAATTACATGCTTTTGGAAAGTGTTAATAAACAATGCGTACCGCATGATGTTTTATTCATGTTTAAGTTATTTTCAAGGGAAAAAAATTATTTTTCAAATTCATTTTAAATATGTTACCATTACTCTTTAATTTTCTTACTATAAAATGCGTAAAAGATAATAAAGACAAATCTCTTTAAAATTGCATATATTTCAGTATTTAGGCCTTGGCCTTTTGCTCGGGATGAAGACGATTTTAATAGAAAGAAAAATATATATATATAATTTTGTGCAAAAATGTTCTACAACCAGTGATAGGTAACATTTTCGACATTACGAATGTCGTTTATCAATCCACCTTACTCAGGGCTATCACAAAGAAAAATTTGCATACCACAAATTTACATAATGATATTTTTTTTAAAAATCGATTTCAACGGATATCAACAATTGGAACCCTATTGTATATTATCACACATGCTAACATTTTAATTTACTGCGAAACACTGTTAGTACCTGCTCTAATTTTCACACCATTTTATTTGAAGGGAAATTTTTTACAATATGTAATTGCGATTACCTGCCGAGGAAAATTTACAAGAATTGCTTTTCAGTGCCACTGTTTTCTCTCAATTCCGAAATAAGTTAATTTTTTGAACACAATGTCAAAATGACTTTCAAGGTGATTGTATATTATTACCAAAAAGTGTCAGTAGTTTCAATCATTGCAGCAAAATACAAAGGATTGTATTTCGGAAAAACGTATATATACGCCCGGGGCAGTTAAGGAGTTAATAAGAAAAAAGGTACCCTTCAAAAAATTGTTGGGAAAAAAGGGCGAGCATTAACAATGCTCCTGAATAAATTAAAATTCTGGCATGTCTCCATTACATTTAAAACAACGAGATATATAAAGTAGAGTGATAAATGGTAACCCTTGAGAAGGTCCAAGATGAGTCATGTGACATGCTTTCCTTGCACATGCGTATTCGGTGGTTTCCTTGGTAACAGCTCATTTTCAGTACATTTCTATGGCAACGGTTTCAATGTTTTTGTTTACTTTACGTAGATTAATATTCTTTTGTTCTAAACCAGTTTGATTTTTATTTTACTTCTTTTTTATTTCGTGTAGTTGAACTTTAACCTATAAAATGCTTAAAAATAGTTGAAAAATTATTATTTGTTGTTAAATTTAGCTCTTTAAAAGTTTAAATTTTGTTTTATAAACACTTTTAAAGTTTGTTGAGGAACGATGAAAAGAAAGGTATTTTATTATTTATTAAAATGTGAAATATGTGTAAAATTATTTTAAAAGCAATTTATTTCGGTCATAGGACTGTCATGTTACCTAATAATAATGATAATTTGTCGAACTGATATTTTAAATGCCAAAATAGCGATAAAAGGCCAAACACAGCAACCTATTCGAGCATATCACGTGATTCATCTTGAACCACGGAAAGTTAATCCTTCATCCATTGAATCAGCACTCTAATTTATATATCTCGTTGATTTAAAATACCTTTGAAATATCAATTAAAAAAAAAAATCCTTTCTTTAAGTTTATTAAATGTTTCTAAAAAATGTCAAAGGAATGAAAGAGTTAAGAAATAACTGAACCACTTGTTATTATTACAGTTAGAAACTTACAAATGGAAATTTTCTAGTTAACATGTAACATATTTTGTAATATGTTTAAGGGGTGACATGAGTTTCGAAGGTTAAATAAAGCATATTTTCTCTATTTTTGAAAATATAATAAATAAAATACACAGGGGATTTTCATATTTGTTACAAGGTTGTGAAGGATAATTCCATGAATAACGTAACGTCAATTACACGCAGAGATATTTTCGCTTACACCAATATTTTCTAACAGTAATCGGCACAGCTTTAGTATTGAACTCTCTTGGCGAGTTTAAATATTTGTTTGACATTTTGGCGATAAATTGAAATAGCTTTAGCAATTGCGTATATAAAGAACTTGGCTAGAAACGTCCGAGCTATTTTGGTGCCAAATTTTAAATTTCGTCAAGGGGGACTCATACTAGAGCTGTGCCCAATAATCCTTATTTTATTTGATCACAAAAACTACAGTAAATATGCCATAAATATTTCTGAATGGTAATAGTGGTAGAAAAAAAAAAAAAAGCAATCTTATCTTTTTGCGTGACTAATGTTACTTTCTGCCATGGAATCACCCTGAACGGTACCGGAGTAGTTCGGTTGTTTTTCGCCAAGGATTTCACTTTCGCGACTGCGATAGCCATTTTAACTCCAGCCGCATGTTGAAAACATAAATAAATTGTACAATACTTAATATATATATACATACTAGCAGGCTTTGCCCGCTTCGCTGGTCACTATATTTAAAGGAAACTCTTTTCTATATAGTTTTATGAAAAAAAAAGAGAAAATAATAATACTGAAATCGCTCAAAAGTTCGCTTTGGGTTCCCGCTACCTTCGGCAGCGCCTTGTTCGTCCTCGCATTCTGCGATACCTGTCCCTATTGCCTGCGATAATGACTTACCCGTGGGCTTCCATTTAGGTGCTTATCATATATGACAATTTCGATACGGACAGTATCGAAAATTTTGAAGTAGCCCTTTATATTTGAATCCTAGTTATATATGAGCAACATTATACGTGATGTACATAATATTTGCTTTCAAGTTATTCTCTATATTTATTTGATTTAATCGATCAACCATAGAATGACAGCAATTTCAAGCCAAATATAATATTACAATATGCTATGATCGGCTACTTCTATCGCATGAGACAATTATTATTATTTTGTGGTTATATATACTTCATGCTTAGTTAATACTTGTTGGTATATAGAAAAATAAATAAATTAATATGTAAACTTGATCATGGTACAGCCTTAATGCCCTTGGCGACTTTTAAATTTTTGTTGCCGTTTTAGACCAAAATATAATTTATGCGATTATTGTTCCTACGCAAGCGAAGTGTGACGTCATTGACCGTCCGTGGATGCAAGAAATGATTTCCTATGTTAAACGCCCATTGGATTTTTTTGTAAAAAATGATTAAAAATCGAAGAAAATTATTTCCCGATTTTAATCCCCATATTTGGGTACATATATGTTTTAGTTATCATGTGCATGTGTTAGATTGAGTTATTTTGCTGTCAAATTTACAAAATTTTAATTTTAAATTTCAAAACTCTGTCGTTCTTGGCGCTTATTGTATTTGGTGATCAAAAATGTAATACGAAAATATACATGCCAGATGTATATTTTCGTAATATGCATTGTACGAAATATTGTTTCATATTATTCATGGAACAACTATAGTATTTCCCCTCAGCTAGATTTGGCGATTTTTCGTTGGCGATTATGGCTAAATCATAAATCTAAAAATCATAAATCATATAGCATAAATGATAAAATCGTAAGCTAAATTATAAATCATAAATCATAAAATCATAAATCCAAAATAAATAGCATGCAGGCTGCCATATTATATCGCAAACAATCCAGAACGACATCGTTATCGTTCAAATAGGTGCCAAAGAAAAATCGCCAAATTCAGCTGAGGGGAAATACTATAGTTGTACTGGATTTTTCGTAAAAAAACTATTAAAAATCGAGGGAAATTATTTCCCGATTTTAATCCCCCTATTTAGGTATAGATATGTATTAGTTATCATGTCCATGCATTAGATTAAGTTATTTTTGTAGTAAAATTGACAAAATTTGAATTTTTAATTTCAAAACTCTAGAAAAAAAGGAACAACTATAGTATTTCCCCTCAGCTAGATTTGGCGATTATGGCTAAATCATAAATCTAAAAATCATAAATCATATAGCATAAATGATAAGATCGTAAGCTAAATTATAAATCATAAAATCATAAATCCAAAATAAATAGCATGTAGGCTGCCATATTATATCGCAAACAATCCAGAACGACATCGTTATCGTTCAAATCAGCGCCAAAAAAAATCGCCAAATCCAGCTGAGGGGAAATACTATAGTTGTTCCTTTTTTTCTAGAGTTTTGAAATTAAAAATTCAAATTTTGTCAATTTTACTACAAAAACAACTTAATCTAATGCATGGACATGATAACTAATACATATCTATACCTAAATATGGGGATTAAAATCGGGAAATAATTTCCCTCGATTTTTAATAGTTTTTTACGAAAAATCCAGTACAACTATAGTATTTCCCCTCAGCTGAATTTGGCGATTTTTCTTTGGCACCTATTTGAACGATAACGATGTCGTTCTGGATTGTTTGCGATATAATATGGCAGCCTGCATGCTATTTATTTTGGATTTATGATTTTATGATTTATGATTTATAATTTAGCTTACGATTTTATCATTTATGCTATATGATTTATGATTTTTAGATTTATGATTTAGCCATAATCGCCAACGAAAAATCGCCAAATCTAGCTGAGGGGAAATACTATAGTTGTTCCACGTCACTGGCCGTTCGTGGATGCAAGAAAAATATTTCCTATTTTAAACGCCCAGTGGATTTTTGGTACAACTATAGTATTTCCCCTCAGCTGAATTTGGCGATTTTTTTTGGCGCTGATTTGAACGATAACGATGTCGTTCTGGATTGTTTGCGATATAATATGGCAGCCTACATGCTATTTATTTTGGATTTATGATTTTATGATTTATAATTTAGCTTACGATCTTATCATTTATGCTATATGATTTATGATTTTTAGATTTATGATTTAGCCATAATCGCCAAATCTAGCTGAGGGGAAATACTATAGTTGTTCCAGTGACGTCATCACTTCGCTTGCGTATTTCTTTCTATCTTTTCCTTGGCGACAAATGTCCGATCTACTTCAGCATCAAAATTATAAAAAATTGTCAAGAATTATCAATAAGAAAATACCTTTAATATATTGCTGAATTAGCGTTTATGCCAAGCGTGTTTCATCCGCCATACTACAAAAAAAAAAAAAAAAAAAAAATATCTGAAGTTCAGGTATATAAAAAAATGCTGTGAAATAAAATTCAGAAAAAATATGTTAGATTTGTAATATTACTATTTTATTTTAAAATTATAAAGTGTCATTTTCTCATCGACCAATTTAACATTTAGTAATTTCTTATTTTTCGCGTGAAAGCATATTTCATTTTATGCTGAAAACAATAAATAAATACATCTCGTAAACTTTTTTTGGCAACAATTAAAAATTTAAATGGCTTATATTAAGTCAATATAAGTCAATAAGTTTATTATTTTCATATTTTAATTAATTTTAAAGATTTTTTCAATTTTTTTTTTCCTAAACCATCCCTGACCTATAAGGAAAAAGAAATCAAAAAAAGAATGATCGAAATCGGTCAAGCCGTTTACGATTTTATAAATAACATACAGACAAACATTCATTTTTATATATATAGATAAGATAAATTTTAGATATGAGATGGAATAAAACTTGAATTTTTAAATATAGATTTAGAACATAGTATTTATAAACTAATGCGCAAATGCAGCGAAAGGAAATATAAAACTATAATAAATATGCAAAATAACTAAGGTTAAATGAAAATTAATCCTAAACAACACGAGGGCTTTCATCAGAGGAGCTTCCCCCTGTAGGGACGGAAATATGAGAAGTTTCTGGCGAAACGTTGGCTTTTTTGCCAAAAAACACGTCTAACCCCCAACTTCTCACAGATGGAAGCAAGACCATACAGCAAACGATATATATAACGAACGAATAATATAATTTATATATATAATTACATTACAGGAATACTATATGTTACATTATTGTTATATATTAAATATATTACACACGCGCATAAATTATTATATACTAGTAGGTATCCGTCAAAATTTGACGGTTTTTTGCAAGAATCAAAAGTACAACTGAGATCATGTCACTGCATAGTGGCAGAGAATCATTGGAATATAGCTTAAAGCAAACTTTTTCAATGATAAATAAAAAAAATAAAAAAATAAATAATTCCTTTAGAGCTACATTGACGTCAATTTTACCCTGAAAGTTTAATTTTTCACAAAGTTTTATATCAATTTTAATATTTACGCGTGAATTTCTTTTCATTAAAAAAAAAAAAAAAAAAAAATTAAAACCAACTCGTAAACTTTTTGTCAATAATTAAAAATTAAAATAAGTTATATATTTTTGTCTAAAAAAGGGTTTCTTCCGCTTTTTAGATACTGATTATTATTAAATTTCTTTTCTTTTCTTTTTCTTTCAAAAAGAAAAAAAAAAAAGGAAAAAAAAGAAAGAAAAAAGAAAAAGAAAGATTTTGATGAAATTCTGGCAAAAACAAAATTTAGTTTATTACGGAGGACTATTAGTTTTTTTTTTTTTTTCAAATTATAACATCGCTTTAAAATTATTCAATTATATTTTCGATAAATTTTCGATTACGATAAATGTCCAACCATCGTAAAACTGGCGACAACGTTTTATCCGTAGATTGAGACTAATAGTCCTCCGTCCTAAAAAAACTTTTATTCAAACTTTGGAGCATATAAATGAGTAAAGTTTAAGCAATATTTTATAAAATTTTCATTACAAAATTTATAAATTTTAGTCGGTATGTGCTTGTTTCCGGAGGCCCTTCAGTGAACATTATTTCTCCAAAAACTAATGCACCTATCTTACTGAAATCTTGCACCCTTCTTTAAAATAGAATTGATTTGTGCTCGAACGAAAGATCTGAAAGAAAGAAAAAAGAAATTTGATTTTTTGGCTGAGATATACAGTAAAAAAATAAAATAAAATAAAATAAAATAAATAAATAAATAAATAAATAAAGGTACAATTTTAGATGCATTTTACCCCACGTATAGCCTTGTAAAGTTAGTTGTTCAAAAAAGAAAAACTCTTCATTCAGGAACTAGAAGTCTGCAAAATTTCGATAAGATCGGTGCAATAGATTTTGAAATATCATGTTCACCGCTTTTCTCTGGAAACCAGGGCTTCCGTAAACCAGGACACACCGGCTAAAATTTTCTAAAAATTTTAATGAAAGTTTTATAAAATACTGTTTAAATATTTTTCTTTTATAAGCTAAAAATTTTGAATAAAGAATTTGATTTATTATTTAAAAAAAAAATTTGGAAAACATGCTTTTTTTTTTTTTTTTTTTTTTTTTAAGACTTCGAAACCCATGTAATCGCTTAAGTTATCGACATTTTGGATAATTTTAAAGCTCAATTGCTCTTTCAGAAATATCGACTTTAGCAGCTTCAATTTTGCGACAAAGGAAGTAAATATACATTTTGTGAACCCGCTAGAATAAAATGTGTTCAATAGGATCAATAATTTACTTTACAAACTACTTTTACTTAGTTATTTTTCTTTCGTTCTTTCTTTTCAAACTCGAGGCGAATAATTTGTGATATGCTATATAAGCCATAATTTTATTTCTTTTTCGATTTAAAATCTATTTAGAATGATATAAATAGATTGTCATATATATTTAACAGATAAAGGTCATTTTAGCGTGACATGTTTTAACTTACTAAATTTATAAATGTCCGGTTCAATATTCTATGAAAATCAATAAACGTTTTTGACACTTTCCAACAAGGTTGAAAAGTGTTTATGACTTCGGTTTGTCTGTCTGTCTGTCTGTCCGCTCTCTAACTCCCGTAAATATTTGTGGAATTTCTTGAAACTGATTTATGATATTCAAGTTCACTATCGGATGTTTCCTATTGAAAATGAAGTTTATACCTTTACTGGTTTGTATACAGAGACACCTGAAAGTAGTTCAAAGCATTGTGTTCTATGAGAGGTATTTCTATAAATCGTATTTTCATACCTTTACTGTACACATATCTTAATGAAATTGAAATATGTTATTCCAGTTCACTATTGGATGTTCCTGTTGAAAATGGAGTTTATACCTCTACTGGTTTGTGTACAGGGACCCCCGAAAATATTTCAAAGCATTGTGTTCTATGAGAGGCATTTCTATAAACCATATTTCCATACCCTTACTGTACAAAAATCTTAATGAAATTGAAGTATGTTATACACATTCACTATCGGATGTTCCCTGTTGAAAATGGAGTTTATACCTCTACCGGTTTGTGTACAGGGACCCCCGAAAATATTTCAAAGCATTGTGTTCTATGAGAGGCATTTCTATAAACCATATTTTCATACCTTTACTGTGCAAAAATCTTAATGAAATTGAAATATGTTATACAAGTTCACTATCGGATGTACCCTGTTGAAAATGGAGTTTATACCTCTACTGGTTTGTGAACAGAGACCCCCGAAAGTATTTCAAAGCATTGTGTTCTATGAGAGGCATTTCTATAAATCATATTTTCATACCTTTACTGTACACATATCTTAATGAAATTGAAATAAGTTATTCAAGTTCACTATTGGATGTTTCCTGTATAAAAGGGATTAAATGCCATCATTGTTTTATATACAAGGGCACTCAAAAGTATTCTAAAGCACTGCGTTCTATGAGAGATATTTCTATAAACTAAATTTTAATAACTTTACTTTGCACAAAGATTTATGAAACTGAAATGTGTTATTTATAAGCACAAAAGAAAATGCTTTGCATAGAATATAGCATGATTAGCATTAGATTTACAGGGTGACACAAAAATATTTAGTTATATAAAGAGCTATTAATAAATATTTGCTAAAATTGTACTTTCGTTTACATTAAGCGTTTTTAACACTTTCTAATATTTTTTACACTCCCCAAAAAGGTTGAAAAGTGTTAATGACTTCGGTTTGTCTGTCTCTCTGTCCGTCTGTCCGCGCTCTAACTCCCGTAAATATTTGTGGAATTTCTTAAAACTGATATATGCTATTCAAGTTCACTATCGGATATTCCCTATTGAAAATGGACTTTATACCTTTACTGGTTTGTATACCGGGACACCCGAAGGTATTTCAAAGGTCTGTGTTCTATCAGAGGTATTTCTGTAAATCTAATTTTCATACCTTTAGTGTACACATATCTTAATGAAATTGAAATATGTTACTCAAGTTTACTATTGGATGTTTTCTATATAAAATAGATTACATACCACCACTAGTTTATGTACAGGGACACTCAAAAGTACTCCAAAGCATTGCGTTCTTTGTGAGATATTTCTATAAATCTAATTTTAATAACTTTACTTTCCACGAAGTTTTAGGAAATTGAAATATGTTATTTATATGCACAAAAGAATGTTTTGCATAGAATATAGCATTTTTACCATTAGATTTACAGGGTGACACAAAAATATTCAGTTATATTGAGCTATTAATAAAAAATTGCTAGAATTGTACTTTAGTTTACATTAAGCGTTTTTGACACTTTGTATCATTTTTTTAGTGTGAATATAATTTCAATTTGTGTATCTGTCTGACTGTTCTTCTGTCCGTCCTTCTGTCTGTCTGTCTGTTTTTCTGCGCTGTAATTCCTTTAAATTTTTATGGAATTTCTTTAAACCGATATATTTTATTAGTTCATTATCGAATGTTCCCTACTGAAAATGGAATGAATACCTCTTTTGGTTTGTGTACAGGGACACCTTAAAGTATTCGAAAGCATTGTGTTCTATGAGAGGAGTTTCTATAAACCATATTTTATTACCTTTAATGTATAGAAACTTTAAGGAAATTTAATATGTTATTCAATTCCCTATCGGATGTTTCCTATGTAAAATAGAGTACATTTCTAACTGGTTTGTGTACAGGGGCACTTGAAAGTATTCCAAAGCATTGTGTTGTATGAGAGTTATTTTTATAAACCAAATTTTAATAATTTTATTTTCCACTGTAATATATTATTCGTATGCACAAAAGAGTGCCTTCTATGTAATATAGTATGGTTAGCATTAGATTTTCAGGGCCACAGTAAAATAATCAGTTACATTAAGAGCTATTAAAAAAAATTTGCTGGAATTGCACTTTTGTTTACATGATCGTTTTAATACTTTCTTATAATTTTAGTGGGAATATGATTTCAATTTGTGCATCTGTCTGTCCGATTGTCTACCTTTCTATCTGTTTGTCTCCGGCTCCTATCATCCGTGAATATTTTGAGAATTTTTAAAAAATGATACACTCAAGTTCCCTATGGAATGTTCGCTATTTAAAATGTCATTAATAGGTCCTGTTCATCTTAGTTTGTTTACAGGGACAACAACAACAACAACAATAAAAAAAAAAAAGCCAATGTATTACGTTTTAGGACAGACTTTTTAAAAAGTTATATTTAAAAAACTTTCTACTATAAAAATCTTAAAAACATTGACATGTATTATTAATATTCTATAATATTGTTTTGTATAGAATATGATATGATTAACTTTCAAATTTACAGGGCTACAGTAAAATATGCAGAGAGATTAAAAGCTGTAATTATAATCTAATGGCTGCATTTTCTTTCGCGTTAAGCCTTTTTAATTTTTTCCAAAATGCCTAAGAGTAATTTTTAAATCAATTAGTCTATCTGTATGTTTTTCAGTCCTTCTGTCTGTTGTGAGATAACGTAGGCAAAGAATATTAAAAGTTATTCGATACAGCAATTGCGCACAGTTGGAAAGTGTTACTACTCAATGTGTACTGCCTGAATTTTCTTTCTTGTTTAAAAATATTTTTATACTTTGTCAATAATGTATATACCAAAAATAAATAATTATTGAGTGTTTTTAGTTTTAACGTTGAAAATAAATAAAAAATAAACAATTAAATAAGTAAATAAAACAGAGAATTTAAATAATAATAATAAATAAATAAATAAATAAATAAATGGAATAAATGAAATGAAGTAAATATCGAAATTTATTTCATAAAAATATTACTTTTTATAAAACACTATTAAGAAATTGTTGAAACTATTTTGAACTATATCAAACTATTTTAACTACATATAAATCAATTATTGGGTAAAATAAAGCAAAATAGTATAAAAATGAAAGAAAATATGATATACTGATTTTAAAGATGCATTTAAAATATTAAAATTGCATATATCAATATGATATTACATGCGCCATGTACTCTCTGTTTGTATGTTTTTATATACCGTGCGATAATCTCACTCGTAAAAAAAAAAAAAAAAAAACTATAAATGTGTCATATGAATTTTATGAATAAGAGAAGCATGTTGTTGGTAAAAATTCAGCACAATGATCTCTGGTCGAGGTAACTAAGCACGATCTTTCATAATGGTGTAATAAAGTTAGCACGAATTCGATAGAAAAGTAGCAAAACACTAGCATGTTACGCTGTACTCGTGACTAATTTGATTCATCTAAGGAAGTCATCGCTAAATTATTTACACCTGAATTACCTGTTGCATGTATTTAATTTGTTTGTAGAGGCCTAATTCTTCATTGTCAGTGGTCTGGCACAGCTTTCGCACTTGCCCTTAACAGCCATATATTTTCCCCTTTGTTCAATTGAAGAAACTTATCATAAAAAGAGATGATAATTTGGTAAATTACCATATAAAATATTGTTAAACAAAGATTTCCGGTGTCATTTTATTAATTTAAAGGGAGAGAACTTTCTGATAGATCTTGTTTATGTAAAGTGTATATTTTGAAAATAAATAAACCAGAAGACAACAATGAAACCAGACAGATAATATTAAAAAAAATTATAATAAAAGATAATATTAAAAAAAAAAAAAAAAAAAAAAAAAAAAAAAACTTTGTGGCCATTAACACAGAGACCCTTCAATGTAGGGTGGAAAAAACAGTAAGATGTTTCCAGAGTCATTATCAAAAACAAAAAGTAGCTTGGTCCCCTAAAAAAAAAAAAAAAAATATATATATATATATATCCACTGTAGTCCGAGATGAAAAATTATTTAAATACAAAGGAAAAATTACAAAATTGCACAATAACATATACAAACTAGAATGTTGTGGCCACCACATGACTTTCTTCTATATTAATTTCCTATGAAAATTCACTCAGTAAAAATAATTTATTAAAACCATTGTAATAAAATTATCTTCCATGATAGTGCAGTACGATTTCCATATTAGAGAAGTAGTATAACACTAAATATCTAAAAAAAAAAAGTTCATTTTATTCTCGATATTCCATTAATTATTATTATTATTATTATTATTATTATTATTTTTAAGGAAAAAAATGATAACTTTATTTTAAATTATCGCAGATCGATGGTTCAACCATTCGTTTTAAAGGTATTGGCGAGCTCTTTTGAAAGACACCCATCATGAAAATTTACTCCCCTCGAGAGGGGACTTCCCCCCCGGGGTTGGAGGCGATGCTCCTACATATACAAAAATGTTTTCGCAGTTCACTATCTCTATTATAAACAATTCTTGTAAATTTCATAGTGATTATTAAATAATAATTCTCTTTATGCACATTTATACATAATTTTGTTCTATACCACCATGTTAAAAATTTAGAAAAAGTTGGATGGCAACGCAACCCAACCTGTTAGACAATTTTTACCAAAGGTGATAGGCACTAATTTATGTCAAGGTTCAACTACATACCAATTTGTATGAAATTGTGCGCAGTAGTTCCTGAAATACACTTGCCACAAAATTTTGTCACACACACTCACACAGACAGACAGAAATTTTCTAAAAATGGTCAAATCGTGTTCTACAGTTCTCAAAGCGTGTAAATCTATCCAAAACCCGAGGCTAAAAATTTTTACGAATCCAAGACTTTCTTCTATTGAATATAGAAGAAAGTAATAAGAAAAAAAAACTTACAAAAAAAGTTGTAAAAAACACTCACCAAACGCGACAAAATTGAACGAATGCATAACACCAAGACACTTAAAAGGAAAAATATTTACGAAGTTTTTGCAGTTACAGATAGCAATGAAAATATAAGAAGGATATCCATTCGACCTCGCGGTGTCGGATAAATTGCGAAATGCAACTTCAGCATGAGATAATCTTAGATTTATTTATTTTCAAAATGTTTTACTGTTTACATTATATTTAAATTTACATATCTTATATCTGATGCATTTTATTGCGCTTTATGTATGTAAATTTCATTGTAATTTTTCTTATTTTATTGATTTTTGTTTTCTTAACATTTGATACTTTAGCTGTTTAATACATATACATACTATATAAAAGTAATTTCGTGCAATATTTTATAACTAATGAGATAATGTTTTATGAGGAAGACGAAAAACGAAAAAAAAAAAAAAAATCCCATAAAAAGAAAATTTTCGAATAAGTTAAAGCTCTAACACACTTTTAGTTTATAAAGTATTGTAAACGATGGTTTACTGGAATCATATATTGGATGATATACACAGATTCTCATAATTATAAGGACACCCGTTTTTATATATTAACTAAACACTGAACACTATTATTTAAACAAATATATTTTTTATTAATTTGAATTTCATTAATAGACGATATTTAAAAAGTTTTATCATTTTTCTATCTTAAAAAACTTTAAATACGGGCAAAAAAAATTATTTTTCTGGTGCTCACAATTATAAGAACAGGTCGAATCTTAGTAGATTTTTTTCAGTTATTCTTTAAATTAATATTTTACGGGGGTCTCTTTTTAAGGTAAAACAGTCAGACATTCTCTCTGATATATATATTAATATTCAGTTTCAATACCATTTCATACACCATAGATGATATTCTGAATACATTTAAACTATTTAAAATTGCTTTCCACTTGCATGCACTTTTCTAATATGATAAGTTAAGGTTTTTTCAACTTTTAGGCCACGGGAAAGGCAATAATACAGAAGTTTCTTTCTTCAAACTATTTTCTATTGCTCTAGAAGTAGATCAAAAATGTAAGTCTTGTTGAAAAAAAAAATTATTCCCCCACCCCACCCCTCTCTAAAATCTAACAAAAATCTGAGAATTCCGCTTTTAAAATTTTCGGATATTCTCTTGATGTTCATAATAATAGAAAATTTACTAAATTCATTCTGCCTTCAGTAGAAAAAGCTACAAAGAGCACTATAGATCCACCTTTAAAATGCCCGATTCATATCTGCCTTTAAAAAATCTGCTGTGTCTTTCGCTATCTTCAGATCGTGTCAGTAACTGTTAAAATCATTTGATTAATCAAGAATAAAATGTTTTTCATCCGAAAATGCAACATTTTACCTTTTACCATTTCATATTGTTTTTATTCAACTTTTACACAGACGTTCTTTCCTCCATTAAATGCTTATTGATTATCACAGGTTTTTTATTCATTTTAACATATTATTAATTATTTTAAACATGCATAAATGTGGACCCCGACCTTTCGTTAAAAATTACGAGCAAATTCAGCAGCAGTCATTTTGAGTAGAACAGTAAGAGGAATTATGAGTCTTCGATCTCTGTAAAATAACTCTGATTTTGCATCAGATCTCTCTCCTATCGAACCAGCAGTTCAACGTTTGATTACATCTCCTTCAGCAATTTTAGATCTTCGAATTTCATTGGAAATACGACGAATTGAAATTATCCTTTCACTTAAAAAACACATTTATCATACTTCACTACTTGAACGTTCTTTTTTTCGAAGAATTATCAGTAATGTCGGTCCGAGAAAAATTGAAGGCTTATATATGAATTAATCTAGCACAGTAGTTAACAAATTCGCATGTCAACTGTAATTTATCCGCTAGAATCTTGTTCACAATTATTTTTACATTAGTTATTTCAAAGTATAACGTGTCCTTATAAATATGAGAAGGAGTGTATAACTAAAAATGTAACTATAACCAGACATATAACTAAAAAAATGTCAGATCTAATTTGGAATGCCCAAAAATGTGAAACTGGAAGTAAAAACTTTTCAAAACATTACTAATTTTATCGTCTGTATCTAGACAAAGGTAAAAGAACTAGAACTGCTTAAACTGTGTTTAAGTGTCTTTTACGAAAACAATATTTTTAAATTAAACTTATTTTGTTCCTAAAGTAACTACTTTTTTCTTTTTTAACAAATCGATTTGTAATTCATTTATTCAGAAATCTATCAACAATATTGTGAACGATTATTGCTGTATCAAAATAGAACTTAACGTTTTCAGAGTCAACTTTTTTTCCTTTACCTTTTTATTCTTTTTTCTTACGTAAATCACTGATTGATTAAAATTTATAGCACTCTTTTGTCAACTTACTGGTTGACGCCCTTGATCTAAAATTGCCTTTGCAGCAACCTGTGAATAAGTACTAACCTATATTTATATCTTTTTATGTGTGATTAACCTTCGGTTAGATCCAATATTATGCGAGTTTAGTAAGAGAATGTTGTTGGGAACACATAAATCAATAGCCATAGAATGTTAAACGTAGGTGATTTTCCAGACTTAACCGAATATTCTAGTATTCTGAAAAAGGAAGCAATACATTTAAATTATCTCATTATTTAAACTTTTCGGAAATATACAGGGTGATTAAAAAAAACGGACAAAATGATATGGCAGATCCGTCATACAACAAGGATAAAAAATCACATAGGAACAAATGGTCGCAAACGCCTGTAGAGCGCGCTAGAGCCTCAAGAGGGCGTTGCGATACAAACACGAGCTGAGCAAACGGAGATTGTCTTCATTCGAGCCATGGATGCGTTGAGCGTAACATGGCTAGTTACAAGCACCGTGACATGGCTGACATGCATTTAATTTACGGCATGGCCAACTGCAATGGACGAAAAGCCTTGCGAATGTATCGTGAGAAATATCCTGGTAGAAAGGTGCCTAGCCGCTCATTCTTTGCCACTCTGCATCGACGATTGTGTGAAACCGGCTCGTTCGACGTGCACAAGCCGGATGCTGGTCGCCAACGAATAACTCGGACAGTTGATGCTGAAGAAAGAGTTGTCCAAGAACTCCAGCGTAATCCTTCAACGAGTACACGAGTTGTATCTCGTGTACTTGTTGAAGCTACCGTCCATATCCCCCAAGCTACCGTCTGGCTCATTGTACACGACGAAGGACTACATCTTTATCCTTTACAACGTGTCCAGGTACTGGAACCGGGAGACTACAACAATCGTATGGATTCTGCGAGGTGGTTTTTGCAAGAAAGTGCTGCAGACCGAAACTTCGCAGCAAGTGTTCTCTTCGTGGATGAGGCTGCGTTCTGAGTAGAGGGTGTGATGAACTTTCACAACCTGCATACGTGAGCGGATGAAAATCCGCATGCTACAATTCCGTACGGCGCACAACGAAAATATTCGTTAACGTGTCGGCTGGCATTGTAGGAGACTGTTTACTTGGTCCGTACATTCTCCCAGAAAGACTTAGCGGTCTCATTTATCTAACATTCTTGCAAGAGGTTCTGCCAGAAATGCTGAATGATGCCTATTCGTCAACGCGTTCGATTTCAACACGACAGAGCTCCTGCACATTTCAGCACAGACCTCAGAGCACAACTGCAGGTTACTTTTCCTGACGGATGGATTGGTCGCGGTGGACCAATTGCATGGCCACAACGATCACCAGACCTGTCTTCCTTGGATTTTTTCTTATGGGGATTTTTAAAAGGACTTGTGTATGAAACGCCTGTTGCAACGCCGGCCGGAAGACTTGGTAGGAAGAATCGTTGTGGCAGCAGGATGTGTTCAAGATACACCTGGTATCTTTGAGAAGATGCGGCGTTCTATGCAACGTAGATGCCAGGCTTGTCTCGATTCATCTGGCAAAAACTTTGAACATCTCCTGTAGGCTAGCATTACTCGCATGTGAGTGAGTAATTACCAATAAAATGATCTGTAATGGTTTTGTTTCTTCTCTTTGTGTTATGTATTATTTTAGACGCCCTGTAGCGGCTCCAGATCACAGTTGCGACCCTCTGTCCTTGTCTCTTTCTGATCCTTGTTGTATGACTGATCTACCATATCATTTTGTCCACGTTTTTTTGAATCACCCTGTATATGTGAATTCTACATGTGTTCGTGAGTCCGTCATTATTTTATGCAAAACACAGTTAGATTTTAAATAATTTTTATTGAATATTACGATTTTGCAGCCATCTTGGCCTTCAATTTTATTATATCATTATTTTCAAACAGAAATATATTTTCCCCGAGTGAATAAAACAAACTTTATTTCAGAAAAGAATTTCTAAGAATGTGCAGAAATTAAAAATACTAATTTAAAAATCATAATATACTGGAATGTTACTTAAGTAGATATTGCATTCGCATATATTGTATAAATAAATCACATTAAAGGAGATTTTAGTGTTCAATTATTTTGGAAACATTTTTAACTCGGTAGTGCAATCTAACCTCATTAAACAAAAATTGAAAAGCAATTATTTATTTCCAAAACGAAAGTATTGAAAAATTATGAGATTACCTTTTCTGTTCTGAAGACTCTGGCGTCTCATTGGTGCTATCTTCTTAATATTTTATTTTTATATATTTATTTTTCTCTCTGTAAAAATAATTTTATTAGTATGATGCAAATAAAATCATATCGAGACCTTTTTGTAGTTTAATTTGTACATTTAATAAAAAAGAAAATAAAAAAAAGTGAGATATAGTTTCTCACGTTACATAGTTAAAACGCAAACTGAATCAGTATCTTTCCTGATTGAAAACACAGGCAGATGTAAAATCACGTGACAGTTCTATAAATAGATCTTCACCCCTCAAATTGGAGGCAATGAAAAACTGGGAAGGGTGGAATAGATTCACTCTTGTTTTTATTATAATGTTCGTTTTTCACAGAACATATTTTAGAATAAAGGAGTCTTTTGAGTTTGTAGTTTTCTGTCACTTCTCCTCAAACGAGGAATACGATCTTAGTTCCACGTTATCACGGTGTTTCAGAAAGATTGGCTTAGGAGAAGTTTGGTTAACACGTCTGCAGCCATTAATTTACTCTGCAGATATTGTAGGGTAATTGTTCCTTTTTCGCACAGGTTCTTCACGCAGTGGAATCTAATATCAATATGCTTGGAGCGAGCTGTGTGTTTGGGTGATTCGATCATTTTGATTGTTGACTGGTTGTCATCGAATAATCTTATGGGCGATTCCTGTGGTAAGTCAAGGTCTTCTAGTACCCTGGTCAGCCACGAGATTTCTTGGCCAGCATATGCGGCTGCTATGAACTCTGCTTCTGCAGAAGACAAAGCTACACACGTTTGCTTTTTTGAAATCCAATGGATTGGTGTCTTTCCGGTCATCGATTTGCGATCGGATTTATCACCGGCCCAGTCGGCATCGGCGTAACAAGTTAGAATAGGTTTTTCCTTTCCACTTATGACCAAATTTAATTTTTCAGTCGTTTTCAGATAACATATAATCTTTTTCGCAGCATACCAGGCTTGCTACCTGGGCTTCTCATTGCGTCTACTAAGAATATTAACTGCTGCTGCAATGTCAGGGCTAGAGATAGTAGCTATATATAATAGGGATCCGATGGCTTGTCTGTATTTTGTATTATTATTTAGTAAATTATCATCGGATGAGGTCTAAGTAACCGGGATTCATTGGTATATTTGTGGACTTAGCAATTTGAAGACTGAATTTTTCTACAAGTTCTTTTATTTTAGTTCTTTGATTTATGAAGTATTCTTGTTTTGATTTTTGTCTGTTAATGCCGAGGTAGTAGCTTATTTCTCCGAGATTTTTGAGCTCGTATTTTGCGTTAAGTTTCTCGATAGTTTCTTCTATTTGTTGGTCCGATCCAGATATTAACAGGCCGTCTGTAAGGTGCGTCAAATCTGGCAAACCTGCGCCGCCACAAAGAAAAAGGGCAACCCAACTCTCGGAACGAGAAGAAATCTCGAGAGACGGAGTCGGGGGTTGAAGGAAGAAATAGGATGTGTGCTAGTGTAAGCGACTATAGTAGTTATGAACGAAATATTAGCCATAATTTATTCTTTGTACATATGGCATTGTAAATATCATCAAACTATGTAATTCATCTGTGATGTGTCCCATAATCGAAAATGTTAATAAATAACTTGGGACTAACTGTGATTTTCCTTCATTGTCTCTGACCACTCACAAAGAATTCCACTCCCGAAAATGTGTTCATTTTTACATTGGTGTCAGAAGAGTGGATTGTGATTGTGAACAGAGACGAAATGATCGTGTGGTCGCAGCAGCGGTCATCTTGTCATCAAAATAAGATGACGGAATTGGTGCATGATGTTCTTAAATTCTCCAGTGGTCAACGATTTGACCAAAGTTTACGTGCTAGCGAAAGTTTACCTGCTATTTTTTAATTCCTTAAAGTCTCAAGTATTCGACGGGCTAATTATAGCCTAACGTATAATGCTGGAGCAACAATATTTCGTGTAGAAGTGGTGCTACTTATTCTAAATCGAAAATATTCTTGTTCTCCTACAACTTTTAAGTGCCGTCTTACGATTTTTGAATATAGTGAAAACAACGAAGAAAGGAAAAAAAAAATCTTGTGTATACAGAGTGCAGTATGCACATACGATCAACGTTTATATGTTATAAATGTTCTTTTTGTGCAGCCCCGGACATCCGAACAAAATTTATCGGTGTCGTGAATTTTTTTACCCACACACTAAAGTACTGTAAGTACTATATATTTTTCTTCGATTAGAATTTTAATCGTTAGGGAATATCAGCAAATTTAAAAAGAGTGTATTAAATTTAGTTGATTATCGAATCATGTGAAATATTTTTTATATATTTTTTTTATTATGGTTATTTGATCTCTAATGTGAAATATATACGGTTAATAATTTTTAATTAGTACAATTATTATAACATTTTTTTTTTTATTTTCATAAAAAGGTAAAGAAAAAGGAATAGTATTTAGTCTATTAAACATATTTCAGTATATGTGAAATGTATAATAATCACATAGATTTGTTTCTTTTTACCCTGAAAACAAAAGTAAGGCAGGTGGCCAGACATGTATTGTTCTTGTTCTGAGTATCGCCAATTGAGTCATCTTCGGTAGATCGTAATGATATTTCTTTCTTTCTTTTTTTTTTTTTTTCTTTGGTTTGATCATCACTGTTGGAAAAAAGAGTTTTTTTTTTTTTTTTCTTATTTTATTATTGCTTAGTAAAAGTTAGAAAAATAAATCTATTTCCTGTCTCAGTATATATATAAATAAGATATATATTGCTGTGGGTTATGAAATACTTAAATGATAAATTTATTTATTTTATTTTGTTTTTGAGAAGACAGTTGAAAGTACTTTTTTTTTTCTCTAGTTCATTGAGACTGAATTATTAGAGATAGATTTATTGCATCATTATTTAATTCCTAAGTAATTATTATTATTTTAATAAAAGGAAGGATATAAAAGAAAAAGAAAAATGAATAGATAAATATATATATATATTATTTATTTATTTGGAGATAAATGCATGAGTATAATTAAATAGCTCTGGTTTATTTCTGATAACTGTTTTATATCTTTTTTTTTTTTTTGCTCTCACATAAAAAGAAGTTATCGTATAAAAAGAGTAATGTTTCTTTTGATATTTCTTGAATATTTTGGATATATTTTGCTTTTTATTTTCATTTTATTGTAAGGTAATTTGGCATTAGGGTAGCTCAGAAAAATAAATAAATAAAAAAATGTATTTTTTGATCAAGAGTAAAAAGGCAGATTTAATTTGTCTGGCACAAGATTATGGGGAAAAGGTTGATGAAAAGTTATCTAAATCGGAATTAAAGGAATTAATTTTAGCTAATAAGCGATATAAAGAGGAAGAGGCAAAGGAATATTTAGATGCTATCATAACTGAATGGGTAGAAAGGGAACAAAAACTGGAAAATGAAAATAAGTTAAAACTAGAGCGGGATTTTATGTTACAGACAGAGAGAGAGAGGGAGAAATTTGAATTGGAAAAACTTCGTTTAGAAGTAGAATTGTCTAAGAGTAATCAAAATTTGGTTCAAAATAGTGATCAAACCACGCGTATAAAATCTTTAGATTAAATAGTAAGGATGGTTAGACTCTTAACAGTTAAGGTTCCTAGTAAATCAGATGGATGGGACTATTTTTTCTCGAGTTTAAAGAAAGCGTTTGTAAATGAAAATGTTAACGACGAATTTAAACCTAAAGTTTTACTTTGCTTATTAGGGGATAAAGTAACTAATCTGTTAGCTAATATTGAAGAAAAGGAATTAAATAACTATGAATCGTTGAAAAATTAGTGTTGCAAGAGTATGACCTTCTCCAAAATTATGTTTAGAAAATTTTCGTAGGGCAAAACGTAATCCTGACGAGAATTTTTCTCAGTTCGCTTCCAGGTTAACCTCAATGTGGCTATATTACTGCAAGGCCAGGAAGGTAAGTGATTTTGAGTCGCTGAATCAGCTCATTGTATCGGATAAGATGTTTCAAACCTTGGATGCAGAAACTGCAACCCACATAGGAGTTCTTCAAGGAGAAGATTGGTTCAAGCCAAAGGATTTAGGTAAGCATTGTGATGTATTTTATGCATCTAAGGGTAAGTCCTATGATGGGTCAGTAAGAGCCAAAGGGATGGATTTTGATAAAAAGGGGTATCATTCTAATTTGGGTAAACCGCAGTTTAGTGAAAAAAGGTCCGATTTTAACAATTCTTTCCCAAAGAAAAATTTCGAAAAATCAAAGCTCGTAGAAATTAAGAAACCAACGTGCTTCACATGTGGGTCCGACAAACATTTCAGACGGGATTGTCCAAAAAAATAAAGGGTCAGATGCTAGGAGGCTTAACATTAATAAAGTTTCTGCAGAGGGTACAGACTCAAAGGAAAAAACTGTATCGGCTAGGGTAGACTTACTAGGGGAAGTCATCCCTAGGCGAGCTATTGAGGATAAATTAAGCAAACTAAAAAATACATCTATCAGTGTAGATGGTAAATTAGTTGACGCATTGGTGGATTCGGGAACAGAAATTACGGTTGTTAAAAAAGAACTAGTTCCGGGAATTTCGGTCGAAGGTGCTTCTACAATTTTCTTGAAGGGTATTTTTGGTCCGGCGGTGAAATGTCCATTAGATTATGTTCCGTTAGGTCTTGCTACTGGTGGCCAGGTTAATGTGGTGCATCAGCAAGTGTTGTGTGTTTTGGCAGATGTTTTGGTGGATGACGTGTTACTTCCACCGGATGTTTTGAACATGTTGGGAGGAGCCCGGAGTGAAGGAATTTCACTGGCTCAGAACTCTCAGGACCTGAGGGGGGACTCAGGAAATTTAGATGGAACGACGGAAGTTTCATCTGGGACACTGTCAGAAAAAGCACGGGACAATTCTATTTTTGAGGAATCTCAAAGGGAAATTTCTTCATGTGGGAATGAAGTAGGACGGTAAATACTAAGGATGATGAGGCAATCACTGAGCCAAATAAGGGAAGTATGGTAGCTGATACTTTTCGCTCTGAGCAAGAGCAGTGTACCGATTTAGCAGTAGCTTGGAAGCATGCTAAGGAAGGTAAGGGTAATTAATATGAGGTAGATGGTTACTTATTTCACAGGGACAAAATACTCGGGGAGAGCATTGGGCAACTTGTACTTCCAGAATGTAGGCGAAAGGAGGTACTAAAACTTGCTCATACCTCAGTGTTTAGCAGCCATATAGGTCCTAGAAAAACTCTAGAGAGGATCAAATACTCATTCTTCTGGGAAGGTATGAGGGCTGACATAAAAAAATATTGTAGATCATGTAAAGAGTGTCAACTCACTCAAGCAGTTAGAACGAATGACCGAACGCCAATCACGCCGATGACGAGACCGGAATTACCATTTCAGGTAGTAAATATAGATTTTATAGGTCCGATCGATCCCCCAAGTGCGAAGGGACATAAATATATATTGTGTATGGTCGACCAACATACTAGGTGGGGCGAAGCCATACCACTGACTTGTCTAAATGGAAAAACAACTTGTGAGGCGTTGCTAAGCATTTTTTCGAGGACCGGAATACCGAATTTTATCGCGTCTGATAACGGGACGAACTTCATAGCTGAACTGACTAAAGAGTTCGAGAAACGTATAGGGAGCAGTCCAAGATTCTCTACCCCAGGATATCCACAATCGAACGGATTGGTGGAGAGATGTAATAGAACACTGAAAAACATGTTACATAATGTAATCAGGGAAGAAAGTAGAGGGTGGCATTTGCAAATTCCTTATGTGTTGTGGACGTACAGAGAAATACCCCATTCAACCACGGGTGTGTCTCCATTTCAGTTACTGTATGGTAGGCAACCACAAGGTCCTTTGTCAATCTTAAAATCTACTTGGACCGGGAGACATAATAATATACAGTTAGATACTACTCCTGTAGCTAAATATTTAGAAGATTTACAATTAAATTTTGAGAAGGCTGCGGAGCAAGCTAAACTTGTTTCGGCAGTACAACAGGAAAAAACATCTTACTACCACAATTTGAGATCGTCTAACAAAGTATTCAAAGTTGGGGATCAGGTGATAGTTTTAATACCCGATTCAACAAATAAATTATTTGCCAGATGGCAGGGTCCCGCAACTATTGTTGAAAACGTAATCCTCATTCTTTTATAGTGAAATTACCAGATGGTGCGACCAAACATATTCATCAAAATAAATTAAAACATTATATAGCTAGTTCGAATTCTGTAAATGTTATTTTTGAGGAAGAAAAAGAATTCGGTCATGTTGAAACTTTACCTACCGCTACAAAGGAATCTAAATTCTTGGAAATTCTTGATAGTCTTAAAGTTGAACATTTAAATGCTTCTGAGTGGAAAACTTAGAAATTTAATTGTAAAATTTAAACATGTCTTTACTAAACCTGTTCAACCAACCTCGGTGGGCACTCATAAAATTGAATTATTACCAAATGCAATTCGGAAAAAACCCCATTGTTACAGTGTTCCCATGGCATATAGAAAGGAAGTTGAACGTCAGGTTCAAGAATTGTTAGATCTAGATTTAATAGAACCATCAGAATCTGAAATAGCTCATCCAATTGTTTGCGTTGCGAAAAAAGATTCTTCCGTAAGAATGTGTATCGATTTCAGGGCTTTAAATGCGGTAACTAAAATTCCGGTTTTTCCCATGAAAGATATGCAAGAGTTAATTTTCACTGCAGGATCAGCCCACTGGTTAACCAGTTTAGATCTTTTAAAGGGGTACTGGCAAATTAAAATGGATAAGGAAAGTAAACCATTAACAGCATTCACCACTCACAATGCCGTGTACCAGTGGAAGACAATGCCTTTTGGTCTAGCAGGGGCATCGGGTACTTTTCAACGAGAAATGAACCGTATCTTAAAAGCTCATTCAGATTATGCACAGGCATACATGGATGATGTGGTCATTTTCTCTAGGTCTTTTGAAGAACATTTGGCCCATTTAGAGTTGATTCTAACCGAGTTACATAAGTTAGGTTTCTCGGTGAGATTGTATAAATGTTCCTTTACTGTACGGAAAATAAAATATTTGGGTCACGTGATAGGGGGAGGTAGGCATGTTCCTGAAGAAGATAAGATATCAGCTATTAAAATGTTAGCTAAGCCGGTCACTAAAAAGGATGTCAGGTCTGTTTTGGGACTAATGGGTTTTTATCGCACTTATATACCAAATTATGCGGAAATATCTTCTCCACTCACGGAGCTGACCAAGAAAAATAAATCAAACATAGTCAGTTGGGGTGAGGCCGAACAAAAATCTTTTGACAAACTAAAAGAGTTATTGTGTGAGGTAACTAGCCTGGCTACCCCTGATGCCAACTTGCCATTCCAAGTTCATTGCAATGCATCTGACTATGGTGTAGGATGTTGTTTAACCCAACAAGATGCTGATGGCCCAATAGCGTTCGCAAGCCAAAAATTCAATACGACGCAGAAAAATTGGGCAAGCATCGAAAAAGAAGCATGGGCAGTTTTATTCGGACTGAACAAATTTGATAAGTGGATTTATGGGGCTAAGGTAGAGATCATTTCTGATCATAATCCACTTAAGTACTTAAATCATACTACTCCTAAGAGTCCCAAGTTAACCCGTTGGGCTCTAGCTCTTCAAAGATGGAATCATTCCATCACTCATAGACCAGGTGTCCAGCACAGAGGTGCAGACGCTCTGTCAAGGCTGGAATGATAGTTTTCTTGCATTATTTTAATTTTTTTTTTATATTCTATACATATTAAAATTGAAATTATATAGTGTATTGATTAATATTTTGAAAGTATATGTTTTGTAATAGCATTTATATATATGTAGTATTTTGAAAGTATATGTTTTGTAATAGCATTTATATATATGTGTGTTTTTTGTTTTTAAAAGTGATAAAATCAGCCACTGTGGGCTAATTTTATGTTTAGGTGGGGCGTGTAAGGTGCGCCAAATCTGGCAAACCTGCGCCGCCACAAAGAAAAAGGGCAACCCAACTCTCGGAACGAGAAGAAATCTCGAGAGACGGAGTCGGGGGTTGAAGGAAGAACTAGGATGTGTGCTGGTGTAAGCGACTATAGTAGTTATGAACGAAATATTAGCCATAATTTATTCTTTGTACATATGGCATTGTAAATATCATCAAACTATGTAATTCATCTGTGATGTGTCCCATAATCGAAAATGTTAATAAATAACTTGGGACTAACTGTGATTTTCCTTCATTGTCTCTGACCACTCACAAAGAATTCCACGCCCGAAAATTTGTTCATTTTTACACCGTCCACGTAAATAATGATATGTATGGGATTTGTTTCATCTTTCCTAAACAGGCAGGCATCTGCTGTGCTTTGTGCAAAACCTAATTCTTTAAAAGTTTCACCAATTTTCAAGTGCCATGATCTGTCGGCCTGCTTAAGGCCATAAAAGGCTTTCTCTAATTTCCATACTTTATGTGGTAGCACGAGCGCTGGTTGCGTTCGATCGGCGGCGAAAATGAAACGACGCCAAGTTTCCTGTAATTAAAAACTAAAAAATGGATAAGCGAAAGTAGATCTTCAATTAAAAAGAAAAATTAAAAATGGATAAACTACTCCCTTCAGTACCACTGTTAAATAGTACGAATTATCACACGTGATCATTAAAATTTGTTGGAGTAGCGAACGATTCATTTTAATAAATAAAACAGATGCGCCTTTAATTGCGCATGCGCGTGAGAGAGAGCTCTCCAAATGCTCCCGGCTGCGGGCGCGCCAGTTGAGTGTTGGAGTAGCGAACGATTCATTTTAATAAATAAAACAGATGCGCCTTTAATTGCGCATGCGCGTGAGAGAGAGCTCTCCAAATGGTCCCGGCTGCGGGCGCACCAGTTGAGAAAAGAAAATGTAGCTGTGTGCGCTGGCCTTGGTGGCTATCTATTATAACCTGTGTGGTTAAACAACTAAAAATGTACGAAGTCAATGTACACTTAATTTTTTTTTAATTCTACTTATTTTGAATGTGTGTAATGTAAATCGTCTTGTTTATCGTCTACAATAAATGTTAGCTATATATATATTCAAGAATTTCGATTTAATGGAACTCATATTACAACAATTGGTAGCAGACCGTGGTTGTGAAGGAAATTCTTGAAATAAAAATTGCTGAAATAATTATCCTAAAAGAAAAGAATGGATAGAATAAATATACCGGAGTTGAACGGTAATAATTATTTTATATGGGCCATGAAAATAAAAGCGGCTCTATCAATTAAGAGACTCGATTCTGTAATTACAACGGTGAAAACAGAAGGACTGAATGCAGCGGAATCTCAAGAATGGGATCTGAAAAACTCCGATGCAGTCGCCTATATGAAGCTTTCTCTATCCGACGAACACGCTCTTCAATTTTCTAATGAAGAAAATGCCAAAATCTTATGGGAAAATATAAAGAACACTTTTACTGGGCAATTAGAGGATAGAAGAATAGACGCCGAAAATGAACTGAAAAACTTACTGATGAAACAAAATGAACCTGTAAATGATTATATAGCACGTTCAAAAGGACTAGCTGTAAAATGTCAATCGTTAGGATTGGAAATTTCTACAAGAGAGCTGGTCTATTACACAGTAAGAGGACTATCGGGAAACTTTATCAAAATCAGAGATGTGTTGAAAACACAAAGGGAAAAATCTATGGAGGAAGTTTTAGAAATTTTAAGAGAGGAAGAAGCAAACTTGAATCCGCATAATGAACAAAATAAACCCGAAGCGTTCTTCGTAAAAAAGGACAAGAACAAAAAACTTTGTTATATCTGTAGAAGGAGTAATCATCTTGCCAAGGACTGTTTTCATAAAAACAATTCCCAAAAAACATTTAACTCTTATGGCTATAAAGGACAGAAAAATAGAAAAAACAATTCTCGCTTTGATAAGAAAGAAGAAAAAAATAATTCTGTTTTTAGTGCTTCTACTATTGATTCATTGTGTGATAATGTTTTCGTTTTAGATTCCGGGGCGAGCGACCACATGGTAAAAGATAAAATTTGGTTTGATAAATTTAAAACAGAAAATAAAGATATCTACTTGGCAGGTAAGGATGCAAAAATTAAGTGCCATGGCACCGGAAGCGTCAAAGCAAAAACCGTAAGTAAAAATCCTATTTATTTAACTATCGAAAATGTGTTATTTGTACCAGATCTTAGATATAATCTTTTGTCGGTAACCTCATTAATGGATAAGGGATGTAGCATAAAATCTACTAAAAATTCTGTACTTATTTTTGATAGTAATAATAAGTTGGTTACTAAAGCATATAGAAATAATAACAAACTTGAAATTAATTTAGAGCCAATTACTAGTAAAGAATGTAATATTGTGATGAATGATATTGATTATGAAATCTGGCATAGTAGATTATGCCACACAAATCCCAATTATATGCTTAAAATGAAAGACTATATAAATGTAGATATCATAAATGATTTTAATTGTGAAATTTGTGATATAAGTAAGGTAACTAGAAAAAATCATCCACCTGTTAATACGGAACAAAGTTCCGAAATTCTAGAATTGATTCATATAGATTTGTGTGGGCCTATTAATCCTGTGTCGTTAGGGGGTGCTAAATATTTTATGACTGTAGTGGATGATTTTTCTGGCATGTACTTTACTTATTTTTTGAAAAATAAAAGTGAAGTATATGAAACATTCTGTAACTTTAAGATTAAACATGAAAATTTAACTGGTAAAAGAATCAAAAGGCTCAGGTCAGATAATGGTCTGGAGTTTGTAAATGAAAAATTGGACAATTATTTAATTAATTCCGGTATATCTCACGAAAAAACGGTTCCTTATAATAGCGAATCGAACGGTAAAGCGGAACGTGGAAACAGAGTATTACTAGAAAGAACTAGGACTATATTATACGAAAGTCAGTTACCATTATATTTTTGGGCAGAAGGTATAAACTTTAGTACACGAGTTTCTAATGTAACACCACGTAAAGGAAAAAATAAAATACCCCTAGAAATTTGGACCGGTAAAAAACCTAAATTAAATTACTTAAGAAAATTTGGTTGTGTAGCATATTTTCATATCCCTAAAGTATTGAGAAATAAATTTGAAATTCCAGGGAAGAGGGGAATTTTTCTAGGGTATAGCCGTGAACGTAGGGCGTATAGAGTTTATGATCTAGAAAGTAAAAAAGTAATTGAGAAAAGATCGGTCAAATTCAACGAATCATTAAAAGGCAGTTCATTTTTTGAGAAAATTAATAATGTCCGGGATATTCAATCATTCTATGATTCATCCCCAAATGAAATCGAAACACAAACAACAGAGAACAAAATTCCGCATTTCCAACTCTCTGATGAGAAAACGAAAGAAAGTAGCATGTTAAAACCCTCTATATCTGGTGATGAACAAGGGAACACTAGTGAAACAGGGGGGAAGCAAATTGAGGAGAGCAGATTTGAAGCCGGAAGTAATTTGGAATTACGAAGAAGTGAAAGAATAAAAAATAAACAGATAGTGAGTAATTTTACGGAAAGTGTCCCAAATAATTATTTAGAAGCAAAAACTGATATTAATTGGCAAAACTGGGAAATTGCGATGCAAAATGAAATGGATTCATTAAATAAACATAATGTTTGGGAGATCGTTGATAAGCCAACTGACGCGAAATTAATAAAAAGCAAATGGGTTTATACTAAGAAACAAAATGATTCAGGTAACATAATTTTTAAGGCAAGGTTATGTGCAGCGGGCTACAATCAAATTAAAAACGTCGATTATTCGGAATCTTTCTCACCTGTTCTGTGCATGGAAACATTCCGTTTGCTAATTGCAATTGCCGCTAAATTAAATTTAATTGTAAAATTCTTTGATGTTAAAACCGCGTATTTATACAGTAATTTGAAGGAAAATGTATACATGCTACCACCGCAGTGTTTTGAAGGGTCTATAGGTACAGGAAAAGTATGTAAATTAAAGAAAAGCATCTATGGCTTAAAACAGAGTGGGAGAAACTGGTATTTGAAAATAAAATTTGAATTAGAAAAATTAGGATTAGTACAAACAGCTTCAGATAATTGCATATTCATTAAAACTGATAATGATAAATTTCTTATTTTGAGCATCTATGTGGACGATTTCTGTATTTTCAGTAATAATCAAGAAATGTATGAAGATATAATCTCCAAAATTAGAGTGATATTTGAATTACATGAAAGCAATAAATCGAAATTTCTAGGTATAGAAATATTACAAAATAATAATGGTATCTGTTTGTCACAGACTCAATACATTGAGTCATTACTAGCTAAGCACAATCTAAGTGATTGTAAAACAGTAAAACCCCAATTCTTAAAGAAGATAAAAGCTTACCACTTACAAATGAAACTATTGATGTAAACATGTATCAGGAAATTATAGGTGAATTATTATATTTATCTAATAGAACGCGTCCAGACATAGCTTTTGTAATTAGTTATTTGTCACAATTTAATCATAAGCCTGAAAAAGGCATTTTTTACTTGCAAAAAGGGTTTTAAGATATTTAAAGGGAACTAAAGATAAAAAATTATTCTATAGTACAGAATTTGGGTATTTAAATGCAAGTTCAGATGCAAGTTGGGGGAACGCAGAAAATGGAAAATCATTTTCTGGTGGTGTAATTTTGTTGGGTAATTCATTAATATCACGGAAGTGTCATAAACAAAAAAGTGTAAGTTTATTAACTTGTGAAGCCGAGTTTTTTGCTATTTCAGAAATCTCTAAGGACATAACATGGATAATAAATTTATTATCGGAATTAAACTTTAAAAATTTTATAAACAATACTGTGTCACTGAGTTCAGATAGTCAAGCAGCCATACAATGGGCTAATTGTACAAGATCATCAACCAAATGTAGACATATAAATCTTAGGTTACATTTTGTAAAGGACTTGATCAGAGACAGAATAATTGACCTCTATTATACTCCAAGTGAAGCCCTAATATCAGATTTCTTGACAAAGGCTGTAAACGAAGAAAAACTATTATATTCAATGGAAAATATTTCTTTAATTTCTTAATTTTATATATTTTTATTTTTATGTGTTCATCTTGTATTATGTTATATTTGTATTTATATTTTTTATTTTTGTGTAGATTAAAATGCGTCGCTCGCAGGGGGGGTGTTGGAGTAGCGAACGATTCATTTTAATAAATAAAACAGATGCGCCTTTAATTGCGCATGCGCGTGAGAGAGAGCTCTCCAAATGCTCCCGGCTGCGGGCGCGCCAGTTGAGAAAAGAAAATGTAGCTGTGTGCGCTGGCCTTTGTGGCTATCTATTATAACCTGTGTGGTTAAACAACTAAAAATGTACGAAGTCAATGTACACTTAAATATTTTTTAATTCTACTTATTTTGAATGTGTGTAATGTAAATCGTCTTGTTTATCGTCTACAATAAATGTTAGCTATATATATATTCAAGAATTTAGAATTAATGGAATTCATATTACAACAAAATTAAAAGCTGTTCTAACTATTAAAAAATTGTATGACATCGTGATTAAAGAAGCAGGCGACTTAAAAGATGAACAGCAGGCTGAATGGGATACTAAGAATACTGAAGCTGTTTCATACATCTTACTTTCGTTATCTGATGAACAAAGTCTCCAATTCGCAGACGAAGGAAACGCTAAGAATTTATGGGAGAAAATAAAATCAACATTCACAGGAAAACTGGAAGATCGAAAAATCGATGCAAGCAATGAAATAAAAAACATTGAAATTAATCCAGAAGAAACAGTAACGGATTATATTGCAAGAGCAAGAGGTTTAAGAACAAAATGTGCTTCACTAGGTCTGGAAATTACAGAAAGAGAAATCGTCTCCTATACTGTAAGAGGCCTTAGAGGAAAATTCTCGAAAATTAAAGAAATATTAAAAACTCAAAGAGAAAAAGATTTAGATGAAATACTAGAGATCTTACGCGAAGAAGAAAGAACAATCCTGAGATCACCTGACTACCAAAAGACTAGAAGAGTAGAAGCATTCCACGTTAAAAGTGAGAACAAAAACAGAGTGAAAAGTTGTTTCATATGTAAGAAAACAAATCATCTAGCTAAAAACTGCTATTTTAGGAATAGAGATAACTTACCTCAGAACACTAACGATAAAAGAACAATTGCTTATAATAACAACAAGAACAAAAACAAAGAACAGTTTAAAAACAGAAACTCGAACTATGCAAGTAAAAATGATAGTGATTTCGCACTTTCCGCGAATAGAGAACAATTTGATATTTCTGAAAATAATGTGTGGCTATTGGATTCAGGTTCCAGTTGCCATTTAACAAATAATTTGAATTATTTTTGTGATATTGCTAATGATAATGGATATATCAATTTAGCAGGTAAGAATTCTACTTTAAATTTTACTGATATAGGAACTGTTCGCGCTAAAACTTTGGTAAATAATTCTCAAAATATTTTAACTATGAACGAATGTATATATATTCCTGATTTGAGAAATAATTTAATTTCTGTAAGTAAATTAATGGATAGAGGTTATAAAATCAAATCAAGCAGAGATCATATCTTAGTTCTAAGTAAAAATGATAAAATTGTGCTAAAAGCTGTTAAAATAAATAATAGATTTGAAGTCATATTAGAACCTCACAATGATATGTCACCTGATTCTCTAGAATGTAGCTTAATAAATAAATCAGAATCTTATGATATTTGGCACAAAAGACTTTGCCATTTAAATCCACAATATATGATAAAAATGCAAAATATTATTGGCATAAAATTTCGAGATTCTGAAAATTTTAATTGTGAGTCATGTGACATTAGTAAGTTAACTCGGAAAAATCATCCAAAAGTAAATTTTGATCAAAGTAGTTCTATATTAGAATTGATTCATGCTGATTTAGCAGGACCTATAAATGTTAATTCCATAGGAAATTCTAAATATTTTTTAGTATTGGTTGATGATTTTTCTGGAATGTATTTCACTTATTTCTTGAAACACAAATATGAAGCATTGGATGCTTTTACTATTTTCAAAGAAAGGTATGAAAATCAGATGAATAATAAAATTAAACGTTTAAGAACCGATAACGGTTTAGAATTTGTAAATAATGAATTTGAAAATTTTCTAGAAAAATCTGGAATAATTCACGAGAAAACAGTACCATATAATCCTGAAAGCAAAGGTATTGCAGAAAAATGTGTAAGAGTACTGGTAGAACGCGCAAGAACATTGTTATATGATAGTAAACTGCCACTTAGATTTTGGGCGGAAGCCATAAATTGTAATACCCACATATCTAATAATACACCGCGAAAAGGTAAACAAAAAATCCTGATCGAAATATGGACAGGTAGAAAACCAAAACTAACTTATTTAAAAACTTTTGGTTGTGTAGCTTACTATCACATTCCTAAACAATTCAGAAATAAATTCGATGTTCCCGCTAAGAAAGGTATATTTGTTGGATATTCTAGAGATAGGCGCGCATACAGAATTTATGATATCGAAAAAAGAAAAATTATTGAAGAAAGATCTGTTAAATTTGATGAAACATCTAAAGGTAGTAAATTCTTAAAAAGTGAAACCGAAACTTATTTGTGGGATATCAAAGAATTTACCCAGTTTAATGAAAACGAAACTTCTTCCCTACCTGGAAACAATGATAATAATATATCAGATTTTTCGCCTGAACAACAAACGCTAGAACAAAATGAAATGCAGAATGAGTCAGAATCTATTTTTAGATCGCCACCCCAATTGCGACGATCAGAAAGATAAAAAAAAAATTCAGCTAATTTGGCTTTAAAGGACCTTGATGGGGAATCAGTACCGAGAAATTTTGAGGAAATAAAAAATAAAAGAAATTGTAAAAAATGGGAGATCGCTATGGAAAAAGAAATCGATTCCATGAATAAACACAATGTTTTTGAGATAGTTGAAAGGCCAAAAAATGAAAAAATAATTAAAAGTAAATGGATTTATTCAATTAAAAGGGTTAATAATGAGGAAATTTATAAAGCTAGATTAGTAGCAGCGGCCTTTAATCAAATAAAAACAGTCGATTATTCAGTCGATTTTCATATTCACCGGTAGTAAATATTGAATCATTTAGGTTATTAATGGCAATCGCTTCTAAGCTGAATTTATCTATAAGATTTTTTGATGTAAAAACGGCTTATTTATATGGTAACATTGAAGAAACTGTATACGGCTGAATATCACATAAGTGTGCATTTTGGATTTTTTTAAACTTTTTTTTCAAACTTTGTATTTTAATTTGAATTTTTGAAAATAAGTCCGTAAGTGCATCTTAAATAAATTCTGAGTTTGACAGAGATCGAACATAATTTTTTAAAATTTTATTGAAATTTTTCAATAAAAATTTATAATTTTAATTATCTTATAAAATCAAAATTACCATTTAAATTTTTTTTTTTTGTGGTTCAGATTCATTAAAAAATACAAGACTTAGGCTTTTCTAAAAAGTTCTTCCCATTTTAAAAAATAAAATATAATAAAAAACCCAAAAATTTTAAATTTAAAAAAATAAATAAATAAATAAATAAATTTAAATTTATTTTTTTATAAACATAAATTATATCAATGGGAAATATCATAGACTGCATACCTCTTGACTATAAACTGGAAATAATTAGTTTACTTGCATTAAATTTTTAATTATAGCATTTAAAGATGTCAAAAAATGATGTCACTGAAATGACTGGTTTGTCACTGAAATGACAATGTTTGTCACTGAAACGACTGTTTGTCACTGAAATGACAATATTTGTCAAAATGACTATTTTTCACTGAAATAACATTGTTTGTCAATGCAATAGGACCATATAATATTAAAAATGGAACATATTAGAACAATAGAGAAAAGATTGTGAAGGGAAAAGAAAGAGCAATAATGAGAATATCAAGCAATTTTATTGTATTAAAATCCTTATAGTTACAAGTTTAATGATTAACTGAATTAAATTCAGAAAAAGCATTTTGAACATTATTAAAATCTTCATCCTGAAGTTTAAAATATCTATTTGAAGCAGGTTCAGGAGAATTCCTAATTTTGCACAGAATATGTGGCACTTGAATTTCATGGACATCCTCTTTGTCAAGCCATGCAAATTATTTTTTCTGCATCTTGCCATAAATAACACAAGTAAAATATTTTGAGTAACATTCTCAATGACACCTTAAAGGGGGCAAAAAAAAAAAAAAAAAAATAAAAAAAAAAATAAAAAATAAATAAATAAAATTAAATAAATAAATAAAAGTTTGCTTTTTTAATTGTATCTTAATATTAATGCCGTATGTAATTTTTTTATATTTACCTGGATACCGGAAAGTACTTTAAATATTTAAATATAAAGCTTATCCTACACCAACAAATCTTTTAATTCAAAATAAAAAATTATTTAAATCCAGGGCTTACAAAATAGTAAATCTCCAACAAATGTCATTTTCGTGACGTCACAAAAATGACCGTCACGAAAATGACAAATCGTCAATAATTCGTTCTGTACTGAAAAACATGCTTTCACTAAGCCAATATCGTCACATTTTCTTCTTCTGGTCGTCATTCTATATTAAAATAAAACTTTGTTTTAAATTTTATAATAATATTTTTTTATTTTTTATGCATCTCGAAAATGACAAGCAATAAAAGTACGCACAGCATGTAAACAATAAAAATAATGCTAACTCTTACCTGTTTTCAATTTTCTTGAGATTTTTTTCCCCCACATATCGTCAATGTTGATTTCTGATCTTAAACTTTAAAAAAAGTGAATGGTGGCACCATCCCTTGATGATATATGAAGTTATTTTCATGTGTCACGAAAATGACGTGAAGACTTGCATACAAGCATTTTAATTACACATGCATGAAAATTAACGTAATTAAAAAGAAAAAAAAATTTCCTTTGAAAACAAATAGTATTTTTTACAAGAATTAACAATTATTATAATTATCATTTTATTTTTTTTAGTAAAAAACATACTTTGTATGTAAACATTTGGTCTTGGAGACAGTCACGAAAATGACGATTATAAGGTTTAAAATTTTCTAAAAAATACTGAAATTGCTATAAACTCACATTTTATGATTTGATGCTTTTTTAAAAAGGTACTTCTAAATAATAATAATAAAATTTTACAATTTATTTGCTTAAAATTAATAATAAAGACCTGAAACACTAAAATGCACATTTATGTGATATTCAGCCATACATGGAAATACCCCCTGGTTATGAAAATAGATTTGGTAAAAATAATGTATGTAAATTGAAACGTAGTATATATGGCTTGCCTCAAAGCGGGCGAAATTGGCATAATAAACTTAAACATGAACTGAAAGCGATTGGCTTCTCTCCACTTGCATCTGATAATTGTGTATTTACTTATAAAGATGATACGAATTTTCTAGCAATTTATGTGTACGTTGATGATTTAGCAATCTTTTCAAATAATTCTAAGTTATGCGATGAAAAAATAAGTAAACTTAAAGAAATTTTTGTTCTAAATGAAACAGCTAAAAATTCAAAATTTTTAGGCATGGAAGTAGTACAAAATCAAGACGGTATCAGTTTATCGCAAATTAACTATATTGAATATTTATTAGAAAAATATGGTATGCAAAATTTTAAAAAGTCTAATCTACCAATAGTTAAAGGCGAGGATAGATGTTTTACACCTACAGATAATTTAGTTAATCAAACTGAGTATCAAGAAATTATAGGCGAGATGCTATATTTAGCTAACCGAACTCGACCTGACCTTGCATTTGTTACTAGTTATTTATCACAATTTAATAAACGTCCTGAGAAAAGACATTATACATTAGCTAAAAAGGTTCTGAAATACTTAAATGGAACAAAAAATAAAGTTTTGTTTTATGAGAGAAAATTCGGTTTAATAAATTGTAGTGTAGATGCAAGCTGGGGAAATGGAGAGGGAGGCAGATCGTTTTCAGGTTGTGTAATTATGTTAGGAAATTCTCTTATTGTATGGAAAAGTAAAAAGCAAAGATGTGTAGGACTATCGACATGTGAATCAGAGCTGTTAGCCACTGCAGATACTGCAAGAGAATTAACATGGACTTTAAATATGTTACAAGAACTTAAATGTGAACAATTTGTTGAAAGACCTGTGACGATTTATTCTGATAGTCAAGCAGCAATAGATTGGCTAAATACAGCAAAGTAATCAAATAAAACAAGACATGTAAATCTCAAATTTCATTTTGTTAGAGACTTAATTGAAGAAAAGATTGTGAAAGTTATGTATAATTGTACTAATGAAATGATTTCAGATTTTCTAATAAAGGCTGTTACAAAGGAAAAATTATCATTTACGTTAGAAAAAATATGTTTGATTTAAAAGTATATATTTGCATATTAATTATTGTTTATTATTGTTTGTACTTAAATATAAAACGCTTTTCGCAGGGGGAGAATGTTGGTATAATATAAGTAGTGATGATGCTCAAAGTGTTTTATAATACGCCAATAAATGGCGCTGTGTGTTCATTCCTTTTTCTCTGTAACTGTACATATGTAAATAAACGTTAGTTTAAGTCTAGCTCCCGTGTGGGTAACTTCACTTTATTTTCGCTTCCAGGTGAAATATAGCCTTTAGGCTGTTCCATGTATACTATTTCATCTAAATCTCCATGCAGGAAGGCAGTTTTAATATCAATATGGTGAACCTGTGTGTTTCTGTGAGCGGTACTGGCCAAAAAGGCTCTAATTGTGCTATGTGATACCACCGGGGCAAATGTTTCGTGAAAGTCTACACCATATTTTTGACTGAAGCCTTTTGCTACCAGTCTAACTTTATATTTGGCTATTTTGCCTGAGGAGTCATATTTGATCTTATAAGTCCATTTGGACCCAATAACTTTTCTTTCATGTGGAGGTTCAACCAATTTGAATGTTTTATTTTGTTTTAATTAATTCATTTCTTCCTGCATCGCGTTTAGCCAATTTTGTTTTTCTTGTGGGTTTGTGATGTTAAGAAAATTATTATAATCTTTGGGTTCATTGGCCTGAAAGTTTTCTGATAAGTAAATTAGCCTTTCAGGTGATACACCTTTATTGTGTCTAGTTGACCTTCTTAAGGTGTTATTTGTGTTGTCGTGTTCACCAGTGATATGTTGATCTGGTGAACTTATGTCAATTCTGACAATTTCGCGCCCTATATACGATTCTGTGTCGGGGTGTTCATTTGTGTTGTCTTCTGAGAGTAATTTTATTTTATTGTTTTCTCCTGAATTGTTTATAGTATTTTCAATAAATTTAACTGTTCTTACAAGTATTACGTAGCCATTTTTCAGGTAGATCCTATACGCTTCAGCGCTGTTGTCGTAGCCGACAAAAATGCCTTCTTGGGCTTTGTCATCTAATTTACCCCGTTTACTTTTATGAATGTATGCATAGACTTTACAGCCAAAAGTTTTTAAGTGACTTAAATTTGGTTTGCTACTATGCCATAATTCATAAGGAGTTTTTGTAGTGGCTTTTGTAGGTAGTCTGTTTTGGAGGTAATTGGCGGTGTTTACAGCTTCCCCCCACAATTTTTTGTCTAAGTTGGCTTCTGATAAAAGTGTACGTGTCATTTCGATTAATGTACGATTCTTTCTTTCCGCAATCCCATTTTGGGCTGGGCAATGTGGTACGATGAGCTGATGGTGAATACCATTTTCTTTAAGATACTCTTCTACATTTTTGTTTATATATTCACCGCCATTATCTGACCTTATTATTTCTGGTTTCTTTCCAAATTTGTTTGTGGTAAAGTTGACGTATTCTTTTAATTTCTCGATTACTTCGCTCTTTTTACTTAGAAAATAAATCATTGTATACCTAGAATAATCGTCAACAAAAGTTAAGATGTATGATTTAGCGCCTATTGTTGGTACTTGAATAGGTCCGCAAACATCGCTATCTACTAATTCTAGTATTTGTTTTCCCCTGTTTTCTGCAGTTTTTGGATACGAGGTGTCAGTCAGTTTTGTTTTGATGCAAGTCTCGCATGTTGTCTCGTGTTTGCAGTTTTTGATTTTTATTCCCAGAACTAAATGATTTTTGTTTAGTTCTTTAATAGAGTTGAAATTTTTATGCCCCATGCGTTTGTGCCATAGAGTAATACACTTAGGATTTTGGCATTCTTCAGTTAGGTATGTGTTATGTTTGTTTATTGGCATGGGCATGTTTAACTCATATGAGTTGTTATTTTTTGTACCCTCTAAAATGGTTTTATTTTTCATAGATATGTAACACTTTTGTTTAGTGAATGTGACCTTACAGCCATTTTGGGTGGCTTTGTGTACAGATATAAGATTTGCCTTTAATTCTGGAACATATAAAATTTTTCTTAGTGTTAGTTCCCTTTTTTGTTTATTTGAATCCAGGCATTCAATTTTTATTTCTCCTGAACCGAGTGAAGTGAGGGTGTTACCGTTTGCTATACATACTTGCGATTTTTGTGACTCATCTAAATTAACGAAAAGGTCTATATTGTTGCTTATGTGCGATGACGAACCACTGTCTGTTATAAAGCTGTTCGCCATTGCATTTTGAGTCGTGAAAGCCATTTGTTTTGCTTATGATGTTATTTGCTTCATTGTTTTGAATGGCTTTGTTGTTGTGTATGTGTGTGTAGCAACTCATCATTGTGTGTCACTAACTGTGAGGAATTGGTTGTTTTGAATTTATTTCTAAATTGTTTGTTTTTAGTGTTATCAGCATTTTATTCTTCAGATGGCCAGCACTCCGATTTATTATGGTTTCCTTTTTTGCAATAAGTGCAGTATTTATTTTCTTTTTTGAAATTACTATTATACTGCAGTTTTTTGTTTATGTGAAAAGCTTTAGAATAGTTTGTGTTGTTTTCGGTGGCTTTTTTTCGACGGTTGAATTCGTCAATTAATTTGCTGCTAACATAGTTAGATGTCAATTCATTTTCTGGGCGAGCTTCAAGGGCTATTATGAGAGTTTCGTAACTTTTTGGTACAGAACACAGTAATAGTGCAGAAATGTGCGCGAATTTGATTTCTTCCACAATGGACTTCAATTTATCGATAATTTCTAAAATTTTGTTTATGTGGGTTTGCATATCGCCACCTTCTTCTAGTTTTTTGCTATATAATTTTCTCAATAAATACAATTTGCTATTTAGATTTGTTCTTTCGTGGATAACATGCTACTTGTTCCACGTTTCTAGGGCTGTTTGGCATTGTTTGACGTGGATTATTTGGGAATCATCAATGAGCAAGTTTATTATGGCACGCACTTTATTGATAGGATTTGGCGGGTCGTCTGTTATTACATCATATAATTCATCCTTCATCAGATACATTGATGTTTTAAATTTCCATACTGAATAATTTTCGGAATTTAATTTTTCAATCATTGGACTTTCTTTAAAAGATGCCATTGTTGATTTCCTTTAATTTATAGCGAATACTTTATTTTTGAGAAGAATTTATTTTTGAAAGTTTTGTTTTCGCAAAAACGTTACTTTTGCTTTTGTGATATTTCTTTATACTAATCCTTCATTTTTCAAAAAACGAGTTTTAAAAACTTTCTTAATTCAAAAAATGTACGAATCCATTATTCTTATTTTTCATTTTCTTAATATAGGATTTCAAACATTGAATATTTATGCTTTATTAAATAATAATATTATTTAATTTTAGTGTTTCATTTTCATATTAATTTTATTTTACTTTTACTTTTGTTATCCGCGGGACAGCCAGATAATTTATAATATACTTAGAGGTAAGCTTTAATATGTTACTTAAGAACAATAACAACAATGATACATTTTCACTTTTCATTTGTTTAATATTATATCAGTCTCGTAATCTTTTGGAAATATTTTTAACTCGGTAGGGCAATCTAAGCTCATTAAACTAAAAACGAAAAGCAATTATTTATTTCCAAAACGAATGTATTGAAAAATTATGAGCTTACCTTTTCTGTTCTGAAGACTCTGGCGTCCCATTGGTGCTATCTTCTTAATATTTTATTTTTATATATTTATTTTTCTCTCTGTAAAAGTAATTTTATTAGTATGATGCAAAAAAATCATATCGAGACCCTTTTGTAGTTTAATTTGTACATTTAATGAAAACGAAAGTAAGAAGAAAATAAAAGAAGTGAGATACAGTCTCTCACGTTACATAGTTAAAACAAACTGAATCAGTATCTATCCTGATGAAAAAACAGGCAGATGTAAAATCACGTGACAGTTCTATAAATTGATCTTCACCCCTCAAATCGGAGGCAATGAAAAATTGGGGAGGGTGGAACAGATTCACTCTTGTTTTTATTATAATGTTCGTTTTTCACAGAACATATTTTAGAATAAAGGAGTCTTTTGAGTTTATAGTTATCTGTCAAATTATTCTTTTTTCAGTACAACAGGATTATTTTATTCAGGCAGCGATTTTACGTTGTCGCCATTTATTATATTACACATTGAATGAACGTGCAAACATTCTTGTTTTTATTAAAAGATATAAATTGAAAGTTTGTTATTGTGTCCGGATTATTAGATTTTATCAGAAATTGGTACATTTATTAATAAGGATAAAATCTAGATATTGCTATATTTTTAGCTCAATCGGATAATTGGTTCAAAAAATATTAAATAAAAAATCTATTTTAACTTAAAATTATTTAAAAGAAAAAAAAATGATGCCGAAAATAAATAAATAAATATATTTCTTTTTATGTCATAAAAAACGAACGAGCAAACATTTTTTAAAGAATTAAAATGAAATTGAGAAAAATGGTACTAAAGAAATAGAACAGCTTCAGTATAGAACCTCTTTGCAAAATTTGAAATTTGGCACCGAATTAGCTCGGTCGTTTCTCGCCAAAGTTTTTACTTACATAACTGAGATAGCCATTTTAATTCATCGTCGAAATGACAATAAACATTCAAAAGCCGCCAAGGGTCTCCAAAGCTTAAAGCTATACTAAAGAAATTTTAAGAAATGAATATAGTAACTGATGCTAGGGAAAGATTCACAGTTACTGTATGCCTTTATACGGAAGGATAGATTTAAATAAGTCCTATCCTACTAAATTACATAATTAAATTCTGCTTCGTGCAGAATTCTATATCTATTACTTAGAAAACAAAAATACGTTTATTTTATTTTATTTTTTAAATCTAGTACTTATTATTATTATTATTATTATTATTACCTTAACATGTCAAGAAAAGACTTAAGGGCCCTCTTCACTCACCGCCGCCGGAAGCCGAAACTAATGCTATTCTATGGGAAATTTTTCTTTACAAATAACTTATTAACTAATACATATTTTTAAATTCTGTTTTCACATTCAGAAAATTCCCGGCTGTAAAATTGACGCCCCTTTTCTAAAAAATTATTTTTTTATTTTTTTATATTTTATTTTGAAGCTGCAAAATACGAATTTTCAATATGTGAAATTTTTTCATTTTGCAATTTCGAAATAAAATATTAAAAATTAAAAAAATACATTTTTAAAAAAGGTCCGTCAATTTAACAGTTGGGAATTTTCTGAATGTGAAAACAGAATTTAAAAATATGTATTAGTTAGTAAGTTATTTGTAAAGAAAAATTTCCCATAGAATAGCATTAGTTTCGGCTTCCGGCGGCGGTGAGTGAAGAGGGCCCTTAAGCTTTCCGAATTGATTTGTAGGAGATAGGGTTAAGAAAAAGAGTGAAATTTAGATGGCGAATTACTATTATTATTACAAAGTGAAACTGAAGGTGAAGATAAAAACTAATTTCCTAGATATTTTTAGCATTAATACTAAAGTCATTGAAAGAAAATTATTATTATTTTTTTTTTTTAATTATATATTGTGTTTTAATAGTGTAAACATGTAAATGATGAAAATTTAAGTCTCAACTGTTCTGTTTCGATTCACTCTTGTTAAGAAACATTTAGTAATTGAAAAAAAAAAAAACAACATTTCTTTAACAGGAATAATATATATATATATATATATATAATGTCTAGAATTTGTTCGCAAAAATATTTTTATTCCACTTATAGTTTGAAGCGTTCATGACTAAACTTTAGAAAAAAATCGTCAATAACATTTAGACAATAGATGGATTGGCTGCCGCTTGTTACTATAATGGCGTCCTTTCCATTCGTGCAAAATAATAACTTTTTCCCCTTCGGGGCATAATCTATATAGTTCCTATAGCTATGAAAAATACGCTGAAATCTAGCCCAAATTCCAAATTAACAACAAAGAATTGAAGGTTTCAGCAGCAGAAAGTAAAAAAAAAAAAAAAAAAAACTGGAGTGATTTGATTTGATTTGCCAAACATTTAGATTTTACCAGGCATTTAAATAAATTTGAGTCAGTGAATAATTAAGTAAATAAACAAAAATGAAAAGTATCATAGGGTGCTTGAGCATTTTCCCCCATTTGTACATTTATGCAATGTACCGTAATGTATCGCTATTCTTTTGTGTGTCCCTGTGAAAGAGCTATGAAGGATAAGTACTCGATTTCCAGTACACTAAACAAAACAAAAGAAAATGAGTATACATTTTTGTATGCGCAAAAGCAAGTTTTGCATGGAATGTGCTAGGAAAAGCATATATTCTTCGTTTACAGGGACACATAAAAGAATTCGGATTTAGTAGGGTGGTGGTTGAAAATGACTGAAAGTGCATTTCAAATTGTCTTAAGACTTTGTTTGTAGTGCTAAATTTAAGTATACTATGTGTTGTGTAGATAATTACCAGTCAATATACACAGAGCTACCAAAAATTATTCGAATAAGTTTCAAAGAGCGGATATGGGTGAAAATTTTCTGAATAATTTGAATTTTTTTTTTTAAGGTTAATAACAATTTTAATTATTCTATGAATGTAGTTACGATATTGGAATGGTAAGAGGAGTGAAGTTTGTGGGAGGCGATGACATATTTCACACAGAAATGTAAGCTAAATAAAACTGTTTTTAAATACACTGGAAATGTTCAAACACAGTACCTATTATCTTACACATGGAACTATAATAATACATATTTATGTTATGTTTTACACTAAACATGTAGAGAAGAAGAAAGTTATATGAAATTCGCACCAGAATATTTTATATGCATTTTTCTGTTAATAATTTTTCCCTTTCTCTCCAAGTAATTGTTAATCATTGCTTTTGGTTTAAAGGATATTAATAGCATTGAATGGGAAGTAATTCGGACTATTAAACAGCATATATTCTTCAAACTCGGAGTAAATGACCTTTCTATTAATTCGTACAAGAAAATTTGCAGAAAACATGTTTGAGAATATCTTTTTTCTTATCGGAAGATTCAAGCAAAAGAATTTATTATTACGATTTTTTTCCCGAAGAAATAACTGGAGAAAATGAATTTATGAACGTTAATTAAACAATTTTAACAATTTAAAAATAAATTAAATCTGTTTGTACATATACATACAGCGGATGATCCATATATATATATATTAAAAAAGTATTGACTGTAGCTCTATACATTTTTCACTGAAAGCTGCAGAAGAGCATGGGATTTTTTTTTTTTTTTTTTTTTTTTTTTTTAATATATATGTGTAAGAAAAATATTAGTTACATTTTTCAAAAGTATATCGGGCTGTATTCGCAGTATCCTCACGCATTTTAAACAGATCCGACTGATCAAATGATGCCGTATTTCGATTGCTGAATCTTATTTAGAAGAATTTTCAATGCGTAACGTTTGACGGTCGTTCTAATAAATGACGGCTGGCACATTGAGCATTTATTGTCCTAGTTACGTTGTTAAATGTACTGCACGATTGTAAAAACTTTTACAAGTAAAGCGCGACCTGATGAAGAAAAATTGAACTAATTTGCTAATAAATCTTTTGTTACCTAAAAAATTCTGATGTCTTTCTGTGCATTTCTGTGAAAACTGCATCGTGCTACAGTCTATACTTTTTGAATAATACACTTTTTATTTTTTTCTGTGACTTTTGGATTATCCGGCATATTCTATTAGTACAGTCAAATTAGACCAAAAAACACCAAATAAGGGAAAAAATTTATAAAGTTTTGAAACTTTGGAAAAACATTCCTGGGGGCTCTAGTAATGCAAAACAAAAAAGTTCCCCCTTCCTGGGGGGGAGCTTCCCCCCCATCTCCCCCCTTTTCCTCTCTAGACCATATAGCTCTTTCATATTAGGAAAAACAGATATAATAATTTATGAGCACTTGAAATTTTAGGATAACATTCATGAAAAGTCTAGTAATGGACAAGAATTTTTTTTTCCTCCCTGTGGGTATGCTACCCCCCCCCTCCCTTTCCCCCCAAAATTGTTTAGTTCCTTCTTTTTTTTTTCTTTTTTTTAATGAGGGACTATAAAAGGATTATATTATAGGAATAAATATTTATAAAGTTATAAAATTTCGAATTAATACTCTTGTGGGTTCTCACCTCCCCCCCCCCCCAAAAAAAAAAAAAAAAAAAAAAAAAAAAAAAAACAGTGCAAGCTGTTTTAGATTTAAAAAAAAAAAAAAAAAAAAAAAAAACAGGAAATAATTTATAAGCATTTGAAACTTTGAAACATTGAGATAACACTCATGAATAGACTATTATTAAAAAAGAAGACATCCCCCTTCCCTGAATAAGCACTCCCCCTTTCTCCCCCAAACATACAGTTCCTTTAAATTATGAAAAATAAGAGACTCTAAAGGATTAAAGGAATTTATTACAGAGGTATATATTTATAATGTTCTGATATTTTGAAATAGTGCTCTCGAGAGCTCTAGCAATGGAAAAAAGAAAATTCCACAACCCTCTTCATCTGTGGGCGGAGGATAACTCTTTTCCTCCTGAACTTTTTCAGATTAAGAAAAACCGATAAAATAATTTACAATGTTTTAAAATTTTAGGATAGCCCTTATGAATTGACTAGCAATGGAAAATAGAATAGGTCTCCCTACTTGGGGCTAGGTTAACTGCGTCCCAAAATGACATTTTTATCTCCCCCATAGGTCAACTGCGACCCAAGAAATCTCCCCACCTATACCAAGTGCGACCCAGAAATGTTCCCCTGAAGTTTCCCGCCAAACAACGTTTTTCGCCAAAATCGCCAAAGAAATTTGGACATGGTTATAATTTAGTATGCGACTAGTAATTTTTAATTTATTACGTAATAAAATTTAACTTATAGCGTAAGTTGCTTTTCTCAGTAATGGTTTTAGAAATTTACATTTCCATTTAATTTTTACTGATTTATTTTTTTGGAGAAAGGATGGGGAGGCACATTAAATTACTATATAAGCATAGGAAAAAAAAAAAATAAAAATAACCCTTAAATGCATAGTGATGCATATTTGTATCATATATATATATATATATATATACATATATATATATATATAAATGGGTTTTTGTAATTCTTGGTGAAGTTTCCATTAACTAATCAATATATAATATACAAATTATCTTACATTTGAATACAATCTTTTGGATGAAATAAAAATCATGCATTTAAGGGTTAATGCAGTTACATAAATATGAAAAAATATAATTGAAAAATGCAACACGCATATAGTTAAAACTCTCTCTCTCTCTCTCTCTCTCTCTCTATATATATATATATATATATATATATATATATATATATATATATATTATATATATATATATATATATATATATATATATATATATATATATATATATATATATATATATATATATATATATATATACAGTCGGTAACAAAAGTGTCCGAACACTAGCAAAAATTCCTATGGAAAAAAAGTACACTTAATACAGTTTTGTTAAATAAATCCTTGTCGAATCCTGTTCTTAGTCTGTTTAAGAACACGATTCGATAAGGATTTATTTAACAAAACCGTATGAAGTATATTTTTTCGCATAGGAATTTTTGCTAGTGTTCGAACACTTTTGTTACCGACTGTACTCGTCGCTATTATTTAAATAGCGACCATTACAAATAAATAAATCAAATAAATAAAAAAAAAACTAATAGATTTTTTCACTGCTATTTAAAAAGGATAAATATTAAAAAAAAAAAAAAAACTTAAGTGATAGGTTTTAATGTGCTATACACACTAGTGTTCAAAATTAAAGGAAAAACCTCCTTTCCCATTTTCTTCTTTTGCGCATAACTTTTAAACAAGTCAACATATGAGCATAAAATTTGAATGGCATATTAGTTATCACATCATTAATCGAATTTTATATAACTTTAGCATATGTAATAATTTTTAAACTAATAGTTATTTAATTTTTCTCAAAAGTAAGCTTTGAAAAAAATTAAATTTTAACAATTTTAAAAAAGAAAAGAAATATAGTGGTAAGGATGTATTACAGTTAGGTGAAGACGCACAATGCACATGCCTCCAAATGTCAAACTTAATCCTGATTTTTCTTTCTCTTTCTTTCACTTAAAAAAAAAAAAATATATATATAATTACTAATTTGTAAACTATAAACTTCATCATGATAATAAAATGTCGATAAATATATATATATATATACATATATATATATATTTTTAACGAACCAGTTTTCATGTTTGTATGTATATTTTTGAAAAAGTTATTCACATACGAAAAAAAGAAGGAAAATCAGATAGAAAAATCTGGTTTAATTCAAACGCATGCACGTATATGAATCTTCACTGTGTTCATTTGTTTAAAAATTTACGCTCAAAAAAAGAAAACAAATTATTGCTTTAATTTTGTACACCCGTGTACAGTAGAAGAAATTATTAGGTATATTTATCTTTTAACCTGCAGTTTTTGGTGACATTAGCTATTTTTAGTGTTAAAAAAGAATAAAAATGTAACAAATATAATATTTTTTGCAAATTTTTACATAGACATGCATTAAAGATTTCAAATCTCTATAAATTTGATATAAAAGTTATTAAAGTACGAGATTTATCAAGTCTTTTATGCTGAAATATTACTAATACAATTTTATTATTCTTATTTGGCGATTCGTCGCACTTGGCAAAATTTTCAGCGGACGCACTTGACATAAGGGATTATAAAAGGCTGGTCGCAGTTGGTATAGGTGGGGGAAGAAGAAATTGAAACACCTGGTATGTCGGGTCGCAGTTGGACGACACCGCTTGTGTGTGTTTGGGGGGGGGGGGGCTCCCCTCCTTTTTCTCAAAATCCCGTTTTCCTCTTTTCGATCTAAGGAAATCCAACCATGACTTTTCAGTTTTTACACAAAATCGTTAAGTTTGCTATTACAAAAAAAAAAAAAAAAAAAAAAAAAAAAATCTTTTTTAAGACTTCATATATGATATATATATGATATATATATGATATATATATATATTATATATATATATATAAATACGATCAATCTTTTCAGAGTAATTGGCAACAAAAAAATTGAGTTCCTGATTTTGGTATGTTTTATATTAGTTATTATCTGAATTTCATTATTATTATTTCAATTTATTTTATATTTTAGAATTTAGTAGCTTTTAAAAACTTAAAGGAAAAATAATTTTTCGTTTATGCATAATGGAGAGGATAGAATTTTTTGTGCAGAATTTTTCAAGGCATACATATATATATTTTTAATTATTATAATAGTAGCTGTCTTTGAAAACCAAATAATTCTGTGTTAATTAAAAAAAAAAAAAAAGGAAAACTCACGAAAAATTTTGAAGTAGTTTTTATGGAGGGAAAGGGGAGTTGGAAGCACCTCCCTAAGAGGGGACTTTTCTGTTTCCCATTGAGATACCCCATATGATTAATTTCCCAAAGTTCTAACTGACTTTTTTTTTTTTTTTTTTAATTGAAAGAACTACAATATTTTTGAGGGGGGGTGGGGTCATCCTTTTTATTTTCATTGAAACCTTTTCAAACATATTAAAACAGGAATAAACTACTACGTCAGAAACGCCAAAGAAAAATTATTGAGGTGCATACAGCTGTTTCGGTAGCCTAAAGCGTACCGTCATCAGTGCAAAAAAAAGTCAGTTAGAACATTTTTTTTTTTTTTTTTTTTTTTTTTTTTGCACTGATGACGGTACGCTTTAGGCTACCGAAACAGCTGTATGCACCTCAATAATTTTTCTTTGGCGTTTCTGACGTAGTAGTTTATTCCTGTTTTAATATTCCAACGCCAAGTCTCCTGCTATTACTTTTCAAACATACTATCTAAAAAATTTCAAAATTATATAAATAATTTCTATTGTCTTACTTTCAATGGATTATACAATTATGGGGCGAAGGGACAGGGGGAGAAGCTCTCACTCAAGAAGAGGGTGAATTATTATTATTATTATTAGACCACTCAACAATTTTGTCCACAAATTTTTAATTCTACAAATTATTTCAACAAATTATACGTTTTTTTTTTTTTTTTTTTTTTTTTTTTCTGGGGGGGGAGGTGTCGGAGGGGGAAACCCAGAGAAGGGAACTTTTCTGTTTTCTATTATTAGACCCTTCAAGAGAACTTTCCCTAACACTAAAAACTCTTATATAACTTGCTTTCGTATTTTTCTTAAATTCAGCAAAATTGAATAATTTTTTTATTTGGGGGGGGGGGGGGGGGTGAAGGAGGAGAGTTCCCACTGCATGGTGGAATTCTTTTTAATTTTGTATCCCATTATTAAGCACCTCAAGAATATGCTATACCAAAATTTCAAAATTCTATTTAACCATTTTTCTTATTTTTAATAAGTTAAATAATTTTTTTTGACGGGGTGGGGAGGGGGAGAGGGAAGCTCTTACCCCAGGATGGGAAATTGTTTTGTTTTCAGTTATTAAATTACTCAGGAATGTTGTACCAAAATTTCAATGCTCTATAAATTAATTTTATATATTTTTGTTATATATCCCTATTTTTTTTCTTCATTTCAACGAATTATACGTTTTTTTTTTTTTTTTTTTTTTTTTTTTTTTTTTTTTTTTGGGGGGGGTGTAGGGGGGGAAGCTCCCCCCTCAGAGTGGGGAACTTTTTTGTTTTGAATTATTAGACCCTTCATAAGTATAATCCCAAAGTTTCAAAACTTTATAAATTTTTTCCCTTATTTTTCCTAATTTGACTGAACTATATAAAATACTACATAATATATCCCAAGAGGTGTTTATGTCGTTTTTAAATTTGTACGATTTGTACGTGTGTATATATATTTATATACAGTCGGTAACAAAAGTCTCCGAACACTAGCAAAAATTCCCGTATAAAAAGTACACTTAATACAGTTTTGTTAAATAAATCCTTCTCGAATCCTGTTTTTAGACTGAGTAAGAACAGGATTTGTCAAGGATTTATTTAACAAAACTGTATTAAGTGTACTTTTTTTACATAGGAATTTTTGCTAGTGTTCGGAGACTTTTGTTACCGACTGTACATAATATAGAACAGGTTCATTGACGAAATAAATAAAAGCGGTTTAGGAAAAAATGAATCCAAAATAAAATAAAAAGGAAATCCAAGCAGCAAGAAGTCAAAGCGTTTTCGGAAAACACCGGAGAATTTCAATTACATCTTTAATTCTCCAAATGCGCATACAAAAGTCGTATTTCGGCGTATATTTTGCGCCATCTTTACTACTAATATATATATATATATATATATATATATATATATTTCTTAATTTAATTATAAAAAAAAAATATTTTAAAATATTTCTTTATGAAAGATGTGGTGTAAGTACGGCGTCAGAGTGCAATCCCTCATGTTTGTGTAAACAGAGCATTTAGTAATCGCCTAACTGAATACCACTTTTTCTTGATAGAAAAATTCAGTAATCGTTTGCAATGATTTTCTTCTAAAATTACTGCAAGCGATTACTGAATTTTTCTATTTAAAAAAAGGTACCGCTTAAGGGAGTGTTAAATACCCAACGTGTATGCTACCATGGGCATTAGAAGTTTAATGTAAGAAAATGTCAGTGTAAACGTGCATTTCTATTCATAAAAGTGAATATTATTTTATTCCCGTTTTGCCTAAACGTAGTTAGTTTCACTAGCTTTTTATTCTATCAACAAGTTAGGTAATCTGTTATCTGTAATAGAAAGTAATGAAGAGAAACTACTGGGCTGTGGAATTTAATTCAACTCTTAAGTAATGTACCTAAATCGAAACTAATCTTATGTCTTTTTCTTGTCGTTAAAAAAATATGTTTAAATTCCTCTCAACAAAAATGGCATTATACTGCATAGGACACAATAGCCGTAACAATAAAAATAAAATTTAGAGAAAGCAAGTTTTCATTGCAATGTTAAACCAATCTTTTGTTAAATTAGCATTTTATTTCATTAATTTTAAAATTCACTATTTTCATTTTAAAAATATTCAAACATATATAAAATTCAGTTTCTAATGTGTGTAAATTTATTTAATTATTTATTTAATTATCATATTTCCACAATTATAATTAGTTTATCTAACAACAAAAAGCAAATTTCCAATAATATAATTTTTTTTTCATTTACCATTTATTACTATCATATTATTTTAACAAGGGTCGGTGGGATCACTTTTTTTTTTTAACAGATCATTTAATGATTGTTTGCAGCAGTTTTTTTTCTGTTGAATAATAAGACTTAACATTATAAAAATAATGTATGGTATTATAAAAATATTATAAAAATAGTGGTATTAAAAAAAGTGGCTGTGCCGACCCTTCTGTTAAGTACAGATAGATGTAAATTTCGTAATTTATCTTAGTTACTGGTAAATTACGTGATATATTTCTTAATTCTTTCTATTAACTATTTGATGCACGTAGCAACAACAAAGACAAATCCTCAAAAACTGTTTTTTGTTTATTTTCAGATTTGCTTAAGAACTGAAGATCGAACTTTCTTTACTGCTGGCAAAATGCTTCCTTGTCACAAATTCTTTAAAAACAGTTCAAGAAAGCAAAAGACATATTTTTCTGTATTCAAGCGAAAAATATCAGCATTCGAAACCGTACTATGTGGATTTTAAGACGGCTTTTCGAAATGGATTTAAAGTACAACACACTAACACCCAGCCTTTCTCCAGAAGATGCTACAAAAGGACTGACGTAGCTGTTAACTTGGCCGACGCATTTCAGAAATCTTTAGCGCACATTTCCCGTGTAAATTTATATTTCATTTAACCAATCATGTTGGCTCGCTTAAATACATCAGAGGTATCTTTGTTTCCAACAGGTCTGGGAAATCATTACACTTCTAACAATAAACATTTGATTCCACCAGGAAGACGTCGATTCCCATACAACAATGCACTGAGTAGTGCGTCAGATTGGCCTATTGGTAAGTTACTTTCATTTGTAACTTTACATAGTTAACTATTTTTACTTCCATTACCTCATGCTGTAGGTAATGGAAGTATTGTATTCAGTTCAAAAACTCGATATCAAGTCTTCATCTGATTTATATGTTTTAGGGTCTCCTGAGTCCAAAAAAGTAGTTTTTTGACAGTCGGTCAGTGTGTGTATGTGTGTATATGTTTGGGGAATTTTCGGACTACCATTTATCCGAAACTACAGATACAACTACGAAATTTTAGAATCGAGAAAGGTCTGGTGCACAGAGGATTTTTTAAACTTTTTTTGTGAAAACTGGAAAACCGGAAGTGGGACCGTAAGTAAGTATCTTAAAAACGGCAACGGTTCATATAGCAACGTTTTTCTTCAAATTTGCTATATGAACACTCTATTAGATGTCCTTTCGTATGATATAGTTAATTAATTCAGGAAAATTGATAGGCGCCTGTTTAAATAGCTCAATTTGAAGTCTCTCAAGTGCGTTTCTTCAAAAACGGCTATACGGATTTTTTTCAAACTCGCTATATTAACTTCTCTTTAGATTCCTTTTGTATGTTATTTTCCAGTCAACGATTGAGTATGCCAAGTTTTTGTAAAAGTCAGTATCTCAGAAACGTTTCGAACGATTTTCTTGAAATTTGTTATATAAATCTATTTAAGATATCCTTTCTCATGCATTACGTGGTTACGAGGGTTGCCTTTTATGTTTTTACAAACGACCAATAGAAAGCGTTACTGAAATTTGTAAAATCGACATTTTTTTTATCTTGGAATCAGTGGCATCTTAGAAATCGTCTGCGTATTTTGTTTAAAGTGAGTGTTTAAAAGAAGCAAATGAGTGAAAAAAAATGGAAGTAACTCGTGAAGGTTTCTGTTGGATGATGTTTTATGATTTTAAGAAAGGCCTCACTCAACAAGAATGCCTCGTATTGCTTCGTGAAACTGTTGGTAATGAAGCACCATCAGAAAAGACTTTTTACAATTGGTTTGCAGAATTTCGTCGTGGCCGTGCGTCCGTCAGTGATGAATCTCGTGAAGGACGACAAAAATCGGTAGTGATTCCAAACAACATCGCTGCTGTGCGCAAGATGATTGAAGAAGATCGGCATGTCACGTATCGTGAGATAGAAGCATCCCTTGGCATATCACAGACTGCAATACATTCGATTTTGCACGAACATTTAGCTGTTAAAAAGATTTGATCCAGATGGATTCCGCACAATTTGACAAAAGCTCAAAAAGAGGCTCGTGTAAATTGGTGTAAGGAAATGGTAAAAAAATTCAAATTGAGAACAGCAAAATCCATATACAACATCATTACAGGTGACGAAACTTGGACATATTCGTATGAGCTGGAAATAAACAACAATCCACTGTTTGGGTGTTTCCGGATGAACCGAATCCTACGAAAGTTGTTCGCTCACGAAGCACTTCCAAGAAAATGATTGCTTGTTTCTTTGGCCTCACAGGACATATCGCAACTATTCCTTTAGGGGATTGAAAACTGTTAACGCTAAATGGCATACAGAAATTTTTTGCCAAAAGTCATCAACGAAATCAGGAAAAACAACAAAAATCGCCACATCATTCTTCATCACGACAACGCCAGATCCGACACAGCACGTGAAACAATTGATTATTTGAAGGATAAAAATATCGAATTAATGTCTTATTGCCCATATTCTTCTGATTTGTCGCCTAACTACTTTTTCTTGTTCCCTTATGTCAAACAAAAAATGCGTGGGCAGCGATTTTCATCCCCTCAAGAAGTTATTGATGCCTTCCATAACCATGTTTCTGAGATATCAACTTCAGAGTGGAAAAACTGTTTCAAGAATTGGTTTGAACGGATGGAAAAGTGTATAAATCTTAAAGGCGAATATTTTAAAAAGCAATAAAACAGTTTGTTCCCAAAAAATTCTTTTTCTTACTACTTTTTGTAGAAACTTAAAAGGCAACCCTCTTATTACAAGAAAATTAAGAGTCATCCTGATTAAGTACGTCAGTTTAAGATCTCGGAAATTGGTGTTTCAAAAGATGGATTGTAATTTTTTTTTTCATATATTTTTACTCGCTATGTAAACTCTGTTTTATCTGTCTTTACATGTATATCAGCTTTCTCTTACCGGAAAATTATTAGATGCCTAACATTGTTAGGTTAATTTATGTGTTTTGATTACATTATCTCCAAAAAGTAAGTGCATATAATACGTGTAATAGAGGGTAATGGAAATCGTGCGGTTGTTTCACACCAGATTTTTATATTATGAATATAACCTTTGACCTTTCACTCAAAAGGTAATATAGTAGTTTTTAAACATACAAAACTTTCCATACATAAATGCTTGTAAAGTTACATCTTTTTTTCTATTTTAAAATCTTTATGAACGTAATAAAATAGCATATACAGTGTTAAAACTTTGAAAAATCGAATATTCTATTCCCTTGAGACATAAGAAATGAGGCACATCATATGTCAACATTGTAATCAGAGTGTTGTTAACATTCAGTGTTGTGCCTAACCAGTGGTAATTGGTCGATGTGAATGTCTACATTGTGCAAATAATCGATAGTAAAATAAACAGTACAGTATTTATATAAACATGGTCAAGCCCTATTCTTTATGCCATATCATATTTGAAACGCTCTGTTGATGCACTTAGAATGGAATAATAATGAGTGCAAAATCAACTACAACATAGAAATCTGAATACTCACAAAATTAACTCGAATTATTGAAAATTCACCAAAAGTCTTTTATATATATAATAAAAAAATTTAATACGTCAATATTCAGAATTGAATACCTCTGTCTTAAACATTATATGAAAATTAACTAAAAATAAAAATATTATCGGAACATAATATGGCGACGTTCCAGTGGTCAAATTTGCTATATTCCCCCCCCCCCCCCCCAGGATGTTTTATTAAAAATAGAAACATACAATGGTATAACAAAATCCAAACTTTTAGCTATTGTATGACGTAGTTGCTATTACAGTCGTATTGCAGTCGGCATTGATTTATCGTATTATAAAATCAGTTTCAAAAAGCCATCCTGGTAAAAATTATTGTCCAGCGATTTAAGAACATTTTGCATTTTTCATTGCTCCGGAAGTGACAAAGTCCACGTCAATCTCAAGAAGCATCCCAATTTCCCCTCAACGAAAAAATTCAACATTCCATTGTCCGCAGGAAGGTTATGCTGACAGTGTTCGGGAACGTGAAGGCTGTCATCAATGACTGTCTCGCTCACTGATTACGTCACTTTAACGACCATCAGCGCGGTAGGTTATTGCATTACTTTCATTAAACAGAAGAGCAACTTTCCACAGGTGACCAGGGTGCTTGAGACGAAGGGTTTTGTTCTCGAACGATAATCATGGCCCGACATAGCCTAACTGGGGCCCGGAGCAAAAACTTCTTAGGGGGGGCCCCTCTCTGCTTCATTTCTTCCGTAATGAAGAACCGAACTTTATGGAGGTATTTATATTTTTCACCTCAAAAGATATATAACAATAAAATTGACTAGAACCTAAAATAGCTATAAAGTCCCCCTCTAATGGTCAGACGAAATATCGTTCTATCCATTTTATCAAAACTAAATTAAAAAACTGGCGTACAATCAATAGAAAGATATTAAAACTTCTTCACACACCATAAATTTTAAGTCAGCACAACCGGTTTCGAAAGGACGTAGCCTTTCTTCATCAGGTGCAAACACGTGCTACTGCCTTGGAGGCAAAAGCAAGACTCAAGATGTCTTGCTTTTGCCTCCAAGGCACGTGTTTGCATTTGATGAAGAAAGGCAACGTCCTTTCGAAACCGGTTGTGCTGACTTAAAATTTATGGTGTGTGAAGAAGTTTTAATATCTTTCTACACATTTTATTTCTGATTTTTAACTTTGTCATCTAGCTGCGAAAAATTCATATCCTTGCTGACATTATGGAGAAATTCATCTAAATTTTCGCAACTACGATGGCTCAATTAATCAGGATTTTGCACTATACTGGAGATATTTTGTTTAAAAAAAGTTCATTAAAGAAGAAAACGTAAAATAAACTTTCCATTCGATTTTGAGGGCCCCCTTTGATGTGGGGGCCCGGGGCAACTGCCTCGTATGCCCCTGCCTTAGTCAGGCTCTGTTCTTTTGAGAAATAATGATGATGGACACTCCTCCGTCGTAATATGAGGCATTATTCGGTAATGAAGCAAACATTCGTTTAACTCAAATTATAGATTTCCTGGTTCTGCATTTAAGGACTTCAATCCTTTCTTTATTGTCTGTACGAATCTTTCTGCCTGACCATTGGTTGCGGTATGATATGGCGCACTTAAAATTTGTTTTATACCTTTACTCTGTAAATTTTTTTTGAAATGTTTTGATGTAAATTGGGGCCTATTATCAGACACAAGGGACACAGGATAGCCACATCTGGCACTGGCAAAAAGATAAGAAAGGAAGTTTATGGTATTATCTGAAGTTGTACTAGGAACGATGAAGACTTCAGGCCATTTGCTGTGGGCATCTACCACAATTAAAAACATTTTTCCCATGATTGTACCAAAATAATCTATGTGAATTTTTTGTTACGGTGTTGTTGGCCATTCCCAGTAATGTGTGTCAATTTTGGGAGGATTATTTTTCAATTTTATGCAAACAGAACAATTATTTGCTAGTTCTTCAATGTCTTTGTCGATACCTGGCCACCACACAAAACTACGTACCAATGCTTTCATTTTGACTATGCCAAAATGTAAATCTTGTAAAACTTTTTGCTTATGAACTGTTGGAATTGCAACACGATTTCCTTTTAATATACAGTTATTTAATAAAGAATAGTCTTCTCTTGTTTGTGACGAAAAAGTAAATAATTTAGCATCTCCGTGCCTGAGATTAAATACTGATACATTTCTTTCAATAATGGATCCCGCTTAGAACTTGCACATAAAATTTTTGTGTTTAAAGGTAAAGGTAACGTCTTCTGACCACAATATCTCCAAAAAGAGTACATATAATGTATAATATATGTGTAGTAGTGGGTAATGGAAGTCGAATGGGTGTTACAACTAGATTTGTTTTAATACCCTCTCTTTTTTTGTCTACCTTCCCTTCCCTTTCTATCTTTTTATATATAAAAATAAATAACTTTTCGATTGGTTTTAATGATTAGATAAATTTGACAATTTTATTAATTTAAAATAAAATAAATAAATACCATAAGAACCTATTTATAAAGAAATCAACCTAATGTTAAAACTGCGCCACTCACTTAATCTAGTTACTACCTTTTAACTTTCTAATTTATTCTTCTATTTAAAACTCTTTACAAGCGGGAATATTTTGCTCATGTCTGCCAACTTTTTAAATTATTCCGTAACGTTGTTAGTACTCAACCTTTTTCACATCATACCTTTGTGGAGTACTTATCTCAAATTTATAATTATAAATAAATGTGAAGAAAATTACTCTTCAAGAAAAGTGGTGTGAAAAAAGGGCGGGTCCTGACAACGTTACGAAGTAATTTAAACAAGTAAATTAACCCTTTCGCGGTATTAAATTAGGTGGGATATATTACATTCCACCTAATTTAATTCTCAACTGCAGAAACTCATCCTGGGAATTTTTGAAAGAATTTTATTGGAGAAAAACTACATTTATTCTAACACTAGCCTTCTAACAATGTTCGTAAATTACGATGGCTGTTTATTTTAAACGAGAAAAATTTCCTTGTCCCTGAAATGGTTAAACAAAAATCAATTAAAAAAAGTTATTAATTACGTGTTTAATTTATTTTTCAATATAATGTGAAAGATACATATCGAATGATTAATATTATCAAATCAATCATTTCTTCATAGGAATTTTAGCATGTATTTACTAAACAGCTACTAAAAAATGTGTTAGCTTTGCTTACTAAGTGGTGTTAGTTGCACTTAACTAAAAAGCTACTAAAATGGTGTTATGACCAAATATTATCTAATTGAAATATATGGGTTAAAGGAAATATTTCTCTCGTTATGAAATCTTTCTAAGGGGTTCTAACTCACATTTACGCAAGTTTAGGAATAAAAAACCTTCAAACTGAAGAATAATGATATACTGAAGATAAATGCATATAAATACATATTGTGTATGATCTATCAACATTTGTTATGTAAGCGACAAACAAAAGTAAACTAAGATAAAATTTAAAAATGTTTAATGTATGCATACTTACAACAGAATATTGAAATGAAAAATTGTAAATATGCCTTTAATAATTTCAAATTACCCCTTAAGAATTTAAAAAGTGCTAATGCTTTCTTGTACCAGCAGCCATGCAACTATTTCTTTTTTTTTTTTTTCTTTCTTCTTCTTCTTCTTTTTTTTTTCTTTTTTGCACAGGGAAATTTTGTAGAAATAATGGGAATTACTTTTATATTAACGCAGCATAAAATATTCAAAATAATTTTTTTTAAAGATAATTTAAAGAATCTATCGTTCTTAATAATGGATTTAAAAATATCTTAATTACTGATTTTGTTTTTTGCTTATTTTAACAGGTGATCCTAATGCCCCTGAGGCTAATATGAGCTTCCGCGAACACCAAGACTACTTTGGACCTGATGTTCTAGTCATTATTGGTCTTGTAATGGCTTGTGTCGGAGCCATTCTCACTCTCATCAGCTTCTATTGTGAATTCAAGCACCCTGCTATCCAAGCTACAATGGCAGGCATTGGACCTTCATTAGTAGGAATTGGCATGCTATTCTGCGTTCTCAGGTTGTTTTTCTGTACTTTTTGCATTAGCAAAACATGTTGTGAGTGCATTGCGGATGGACTAAGGTTCTTTATTTTAAGATGCCCATGCTTCAAATACTTTAGAAAGGTAAAGAAGCAGATCCATCCACTCCATGTGAAAGACATTCCCGCTCAAAAACCTATGATGAACGGACAAGCCGCAGCGAAGTCACTGAATAGTATACCAGTTGGAAAAGGAAAACAAGGGAACGGGGTTGTTAGAAAAAACAATAACAATAATACAATTACTAATCCTCCGACATCCATAGAAATGACTACTTTAAAAATGTATCCAATACAAGAAACTGACGAAAGAAAAAGTTCCTCATCAGAGGTCACAGAAGTACGTGTTGATTCAAAGTCTTCATTCGAAAAAATCGCAAAAGAAAATGATGACGACGAGATATTAAAAGATGAAATAGATTTATATTTATTAGATGAAATGAAATCGACAAAGTCGTTATCACCGGAGTCGACGAAAAGTTTACACGATAATATTAATGAATTGGTTCTTAAGACAACGACGCCGCGTTATTGAAATATTATTTTGAAGCCAAATTAGTCTACATTTTTAATTGATGAGTAATTTTATTTTAAATTTGTAAGTCGAAAATTAACAGTCATAAATGTCTAACCCTTTCAGGGGTGGTGGGATATGCTCAGGGGTCGCAGCCTGCCTATATTTTTACGATCTTTTTATTATACTATTACCAAAATTTTCTTTCTAAAAATTGTGGTGAAATTATAATAAAATGATCATACTGCGGCTGCTGGATTTGTTATTTCCATCTAATTTTCATTATCAACGGTGTTGCTAACTCATCTCATGTAAAAATCAGCAAAACATTTTTTAAAGGCAACCTTAAGGAAAACTGTAGGTATTTCGGACTTACCATATTAAAAGTTCAATACAGGCATTTTACGTAAACCTGTATAGAACCTTAAAAAAAAAAAAAAAAAACTGAATATTTTTTGAATGAAACATGCTGTTATTATTATTATTATTTTTAACTTTAAAATACTTGCAAAATGTTATAGGATATCTAAAATGCCACCATTTATGCTGATATTTTTTGTTTTACTTGGGGGGACTTTTATATTTAATAATCACAACAATTTTTGAAGAATTATATTATATGATAGTCGATTAGACAAACATGCAATTACACAAACATTGCAATTAAAATAATATTAATAATAATAATAATAAAAAACATTTTTTAACATTAGAATCTTTTTATTGTGGAGTCCTAAAAAGCATGAAATAAAAATGTATTCTGGAAAAGACATGCTTTTAAGAAATGAAAGTTTAAACACTCAGTAAGTTTTAGAGAAAAATACAGATATTTCCCTTTTGCAAGAGATGAAAATACAGTTGAACCTCGTTAACGTGAATCTCAAGGGGGTTAAAAATTTGTCCATGTTATCAATAGTTCATGCTACCAGTAACTAATCTTCATATAGCTAAACTAACCTTCATTTTGACCGGAATTGTGGAAACAGTTCACTTTAAAAGTAATTCAAGTTAACAATGTTCATGTTAACGAGGTTCAATTGCATTTTAAAAAGCATCCGAGACAAATATTCTTAGTTATTAGTTTTTGTATAATTATTTGTTAAACCACAAGTTTCAAAGGTCTCGAAAGCTTTTTAAAATATTTTGAATATTTAAAAATTTCGATCACTTGTAAAAGTGAAACATTTTTTTCTAAATTTTCTCTAAAATTTTCTTAGTGTTGAAACTGTCATTTCTTGTCTTTTCCCGAATAAATTTTTGTTTTATGCTTTTTAGGACTCCACAATAAAAAGCTTTTAATGCTAAAAAAATGTTTTTTACTTCAAATTTTATTTTGTGCTTTTTAGTTACAAAAAAAAAAAAAAAAAAAAAAAAGAAAAAGAAAAGCTTCTTAAAAACGCTAATCAAAATTTCTTAGGATATTGTGTAGACAACGAAAGGTTTTCTTTTATCAAGTGACATCTTTTCTAATAATTATCTGCAAAAGAGTAACACATCGGCCTTCGAGTATCGAACCATGACCCTCGAGTTATCAGCATGACGCTCTAACCAAAAATCAAACAGTCAAGAAAAGCCATAGAACATGTTAGAAAAATCTAACAAATACAAAAAGAATATTGTTCTCGAATGCTTTTTAAAATATTTTGAATATTTAAAAATTTTCATCCCTTGCAAAAGGGAAATATCTATATTTTTCTTTGAAATTTTCTTGTTGTTTAAACTTTTATGATTTTATAGCATGTTTCTGCAAGAATAAATTTTAATTTATGCTCACAACAAAAAGTTCCCAATGTTAATTTTTTTTGTGCGTTTTAGTAAATAATAATAATAAAAAAAAAAAGCTTCAAAAAAAAAAAAAAAAAAAAAAAAAAAATCAAAATTTCTTAGGATAATGTGTAGACAATAAAATATTTTCAAAAAAGTAACACATCGGCCAGCAAGTATCGAACTCACGATCATCGCGTTATCAACATGACGCTGTAACCAGCTGTGCTAACGAGTGACAAAAAAAAAAAAAAAAAAAAAAAAAAAAACTGCTTGCAATTACATTAAAGTGAAGGCGCCTTGTTTTTCAGCGTGACACAGACAGACAGACACGATGACAAAAATCCAATTTCAATTAAAAGCTTCTTAAAAAAAATATATATATATATTTTTACCTAACTTTTTATTTTGGGCTTTTTAGTAACTAGAATAAAAGCTTCCTAAAATACTCTATAGACAATGATTTTTTTTTTTAATCAATTGACTATTTTCTACTAATTAACACATCGGCCCTTCGGGGACCGAACTCATGACCATCGCGTTATAAACTCGTTGCTCCAACCAATTGAGCCAACGAACGACGAAAAGAATTGCTTACATTTACATTAAAGTGGAGGCGCCTTATTTATTAGCATGATACAAAGACATGATGACAAAATCCAATTTCAATAAAAAGCTTCTAATTAATAGTGATTATTGATTGTAAAAGTCCCTACAAGTTAGCAGCACTGATTCCCACCTGCAAAAATTCATTCCGGAAGTTTTCAACAGACTTTTATTTTCATAACTTATTGGAAAAAACTTATTTATATATTTTCTTCTAATTTTTCTCATAAATTCTGGTGACTTTCGATATTAAATGAGTCCCTGAAAAGGTTAACACATTGTCATCGGAGTATTTTCCTATTTTGTACGGTAAATCACCGCTTTTGTCGTTTCTTTCAAACGTTACGTTGATAGGATTTTACGTATTTGCGATTAGATTAATTAAATTTTATTCTCAGAATCGATGTGGTAAATGCATAGCTGCCAACATTTTAATTTATTCTGGAGTATCTTTAGCTCCACCTTCATTTCATACCATTTATTTTTTAAGAGTAATTTTCCCTTATTTCGTTTAAGCTATGTATTGGAGAAAAATTTTCTATAAATAAAATAATTGTGAAATAACGGCGGGGCTAAAAATACTGTGCAATGAATTAAAATGTTTGCAGCTATGTAAATGCCACTGGTATATGTATATATATATATGCGCCGGCGATACATAAAACAGAGTTGTCAACGTTTTAATTTATTCAGCAGCACTTTTAGCCTCGCCTTTATTTCCTACCACTTTTATTTTAAAAGTATTTTTTTCTTATATAATGGCAGTTATACACTGAAGAAAATTAATCTATAAGTAATGTGATGCGAAATAAAGATGGGGCTAAAAATGCTTTCAAATAAATTAAAATGTTAAGAACTATGCATAAAACAGGGGTCGTATTCTGCCCCCCCCCCTTTTTTTAAGGCGCTCTCAGGAATAAAAAAATTCTGCCTGTTTTGCTACCACTATATCTTTTTAGAGATTTTTTTTATGGTATTTCCATAGAAATGTGTTGTGATTAAATAGGATAGCTATTTTTTCTATAAAAATAGTGGTATTAAACAAGCCGAAAATTTCTCATTCCCAAAGTTGCCGTGAAAAAAGGCAGAGAATACGAACCCTGATAAAGTGATAACATAATAGCGCAAAATTCCCTCCCCCCCCCATTTTTTTAGAAATCAAATTTTGTTTTAGATGAACGCTTAAAGGCGGAGCTTTTTTTTTTTTTTTTTTTTTTAAGTTATTTTTACGTGACTCGCAAGCAAAGTGTTAAGAAAACTTTCCTGTCATAGTTGTTTAAAATTGTCATTTTATTTCATAAAAATATGTATATTTTTTCACTGTTTTAGCATTAATTAAACATATTTTTTCATAGATATGAAAAAGTATTGACTTAAAATACTTCTTACTATTTATTTAATACTATGGTAATATGAAACGTGTATTAAAATCGCATATATAGAAATTGCATATAAACGTAATTTCATAACGCATTGTTGACCGGAACGAGTATAATCTCGTCTATATAATTTAACACCATTGGATAATTTTAAAATAATTTAGAATCTTCAATTGTTTAAAATTGTTTTTGTGGCCAGTTAGACAGAAAAATATTATTAGAAAAAGTTATCTTTAAATATTGAAACAGTAAAAAAATTAATAATGTCAATGTGATAAAGAGAGAGTGTTCGATATTTCATGAAAAATTTCATAATTTCTTTCGAAGGATCTCAGGATTACATATTTCATGATGTCGAATTACAGATAAGTGTGCAGTCAAAAAAATTAAAATTAATTGTTATTATTATTATTTTTTAAATAAAATAAACTCCTTTCCAAGGTTCTCACAAACGAAAATTTGAATACCACTATTTTTATACAGTACTTTTAGACTTGACTAATCGTTCATATCCGTTGATATCTATTTTTAAAAAAATACTGCATAAAAATTGGGCTATCCGAATTTCCCCTTGTGAGGACCCTACCCTTTCGGACTAATTTTGACAGAAAGTTTAAAAGTATAAATTAAATGTAAGTATTGGAATCTATAATGGGATATTATCCTTGGTAAGACTTTTTATATCAGTCTTGCACATATAAATGAAATATACTGATTTTGTCATTACAGAATGCAACATTTTCCCATTCGAATTGTTGCATTATTTTCTCATGCTGAATGTTTTGACTTTTTCAGTATTGACGACGAAATTATTTCTCAATGTACTTTTATCATGTCACTTTAAAATTGCTTTAATTTAATCAGAAATACAGGTTGATTCAAAATTAGTGCGACCAATTTTAAAAGCACGTAACTATTTATGGTAAATTTTAATCGCTTTACCACCAGTTTTATTTTAAAAGATGAGACGTTTAAATTGCCATAGCTATATTTATTAGTGGGGGTATATTATGGCTCCAAAATTAGATCCTCAAACCCGAAGTGAAATTTTAAAGCTTTTTAAGGATAGTTGCTCAAATTCTGTTATAAATAAAACATTTAAAAATCAGAAAAGACATTTTTCTAATGGATTACTATCTGAACTTCGAAAAGAAATAAAATTTGGCTGGCAATCAAAAGGTCCAGGAAAAAAATGTGGACGAAAGGAAGTCCTTGGTGAAAAAGAAAAAAGAAACTGAAAAGACTTATTGCTGTAGAAAATCCTCTGCCTCAAAGAAACTACAGGTATCGCAATCGACAATTTGTCGTCAGATAAAGGTAATTGGCTATAAAAAAGTGAATAAACCAGTCTGTCATCAAATGTCTGCAAAGACCGTAGAAAAACGAAGAAAACGTTCTTGGCCTCTGTATTTAATGTTACGCTAAGTTAGATACAAAACATGGATAACTTCGGGTTAAGCACTGTTTCATCTGTCCTCCATAACTGGCAAAATGAAGATACAATATATTTCACGTGAAAAGTGTTGCAAAGAAGTAGCTGTTTTGCAAAAGGCAAGTTGGCCGTCAGGTGTTATGGTATGGATGGAAATGTCCTCTCAATGCTTAACAAAACCATTTTTTGTAGAACCAAAGGTTAAAATTGGTGCTAAATACTATCAGAATAAAGTTTTGAAGCACATGATCAAAGAAAGTAAACGTCTTTACCCTCAAGGAAAGTTTGTTTTTCACCAAGATTCTTCACCAAGTCACACTGCAAAATCAACTGTAAAATGGCAGAAAGATTAAAAAAAAATTTCTTCCTCCTGCGAAATGGCTACCATCATCCTCTGACTGTGATCCTTGTGATTATTTTTTATAGGGATATTTAAAAAAACAATTAAGTAGACGTAAAATAAGAACACTTCAAGGGTTTCAAAAAGCAATCAAAGAGGAAGTTAGAAAAATACCCCCAAAAATGGTCGAAAATGCTCTTTTGGCTTGCACTAAACGTTTACTTAAAGTGTACTATGTTAAAGGAAACCACATTGAAAATCTCATGTAAATAACTTAACCCAATAAAAATTTCTCTTGCTTTGAAACTGGTCACACTAATTTTGAATCAACTTGTAGAAACTTATATCATGAATTCGATAAAATTTTTATAATTACTAAAAATAGTCAGTTTAATATTCTGATTTAGAAGATTGCGCATAAAAATTAGAGTGGGTCAAAAAATTCCTGACACGACTTAAACTTTAAAATAAAATCAAGAAATCGTACTATGATGGTGTGTTATGTACTCTACTTTGCTTCTTATAATGAAAAGGTTGAGAAAAAAATGTTAGTTTCCAGTTTTGTTCATAAATAGCACTGTATCTTAACACTTTCTCGACCGCTGACGTAGATTCACGTCATTTGAAAATCTGTAACTCCACCAGTGGGCGTTTGTTTTGCAATTTGTGTGTATTTATTTCTTAAGAATATGCACAATATTCATATTTTTACAATCAAATATACTATGAATGCAAATATTTTGACTAGAAAGAATATAATTATAATGTATATCCATAGCCTCCTTAACTAGATGCCTGTCGCGTGGCTCTTAAACTTGGCAACAGGTCGAACGGTAGACAGCGCCACCTGGTACAGATTGCACGACTTTTATATTCAACTGTAACCAATAATTTTAAGAAGTGATATGTGATATATATAATCGACGTTTCTTCGATTCTATTCGCCTTTTTTGTATTTCAAATCCCACTTTTAAAAATTTTTGGTGACAGTTGAATAAAAAAGTCGAGCAATATGTACAAGGTGGCGCTGTCTACCGCTTGAGCTGTTGCCAAGCTTAAGAGCCACGCGACAGGCATCTACTTAAGAAGGCTATGGTATATCCATCTGTAATATAAATGTGAATAGAGAAAATATTGTTTTGAAATATTGTAACCCGGGAGAATAACCCCCACAGGCGGACCTTACCGGCAAAAAAACAAAAGCATGCGGTCGCGAAAGTGTTAAAAACATTAAGAAAAAACTCCAAAACGTAACGTTAGCCCGTTGGTAGGGTGCTGCCCTCTGGAACACTAGGCCCCTGGTTTGAATGTTGGAAAAGATATGGGTGCATGTGAAATCTTCATGTATATATAAGAAATTGTAATTTTGTTATTGTGAATTTATGTAATATGGATCATTCGAGACTAAAAGTAGTTTTAACTATAGACCTCAAAGCTGTCATATAAATATCAAATATCAATAAAAGATAAATTAAGGACCTTATCTGTGTTTTGGGATCGAAGATAAATCATTCATGATTTCTGACTCTTCATTTTCATGTGAATTTTCTCATAGGATACAAACATTTCCCTAAAGAACACAAACAATTCCACTTACAATACAAATATAAACATTATAATGTTGCAGCTTTCCTGTCGTGGTCACGTGTGAAGGGTCATATGACATAACATAGATAATAGTAAATACCTTTTTTATAGATCGAGCTACATTAAAATAATCCAATTCAAACCACTTGTTCACTAGCATTGAATGTGCAGGAGACTATATTAAATGCTATATATTCGTATTTTCAATACTTCATTGTTAGCTAGAGGGGAAACATACACGTTGTTCTCTACGTCAGGCCTGTCCAACCCAAAACTCTTCGCGGGCCGCATTAGAAATCTATTTTACACAGGCAGGCTGCATTTTATAAATGCATGAACCATATACATATAGTAATTCTTTTTCCGGTGTGCTCGTGAGAAATTAAAACAGAAAATATGGATATTAAATATATTTCTATTCATAAATAACTATGAAATAATCAAAATCTTATGATTATATATTCATAAGTATAATAGTAAGAATCAGTTATTGATCTCATAATATTTTATTAACATCAATGCGCGCGATCTTTGTTTCTTTAGCTGACTTAATCGGTATTTTCAATAAAAAAGTAAGAAGAAATTTATTAATTTCAGATGTTTTAACCGAAGATGTCAAATTAGAAATTTTCTGCCGCGGGCCACAGAACCTTACACGGCGGGCCACATGCGGCCTGTGGGCAACGGGTTGGCCAGCCCTGCTCTACATAATACTGCAAAAAGAAATGAGGAGGGGATCGTGGTGGACATAACAGAACTACAAGAAACGCTATATAAATAAAACATAGGGACAAGTAGCGAGAGCGACATCTGAGGGGTGATCATTTACGAGTAACTTTTTCTTTTCTTTTCTTTTCTTTTTTTGTTGGTTAAATCAAACATTTAACCGTAAGAAGTGTCCTAGTGCAAACCGCACACTTGAACGTCACTTATTTCAGTTTAAAGTTTTAAAGGTTTCCAGAACTAACTTTTGGCCCAACCTGTATTAGAAACGCCTTAATTAGAAACTATATGTTAGACAAAAATGTTTAAATTTTTTTTTAAAGCAATGAATGAACTTATTCAAATTCGCCGGTCAATAATGTGTTTTCTCTTAGTTTAAAAGAAATCAAATATTAAACGTCTATTTAAAAATATTATAAATTCTAAGTGATCGAACAGAAAACGAAATAATTTTTAATGTTTTATAATTTAAATAAAACAGTATAAAAAATTAATTTATAGAACAAAATTTAGGCATAAAGAACTTTGATTAACTTAAGAAAAATACCAAATAATTCTTTCTTAAAAATCATATTCTGTAAAACAATTATTTTGTATTTTCTACGCATGATTTTGCAAAAAGTATCCATATTTTTTATGAAATTTTAACTTGTTACGTTAAGCTCTATTATGCACGAAATGGTTTCGAAATTTTTTCTTTAGAGTATTTTTTAAGTCTACTTAATTATATTTTTAGAAAAGCTAAGTTCATGAATTTAAAATATCATTCAGTTATTAGTTAAAAATAATAAAAGTTCTTAATGATTTTAGAACTGGTTATTGTATTTCTAATTTATTAATGCGAACAAATTTTGATCATACGCACAATCTTACAATCAATTCTGATAAATTGTAAACGAACTGCTTGTTATTATCATGTTAAGTGAACAAAACAGTTTTGCATTTAATAAAATAGACTTCTCAAAAAAGTTAAGTGTGAAATGATCAACAACGTCATTGTTTCAACTTCTTTTTTTTTAAATACCTTTGTATTGCTAGAAGTAAAGATATCTTTGAAAATGTTAAATAGGAAATATTCTTGCAAATTTAACTATAAAAGGGTTCACACTGCCCTAAATTTCCTTGATATTTTTAACCACTAATCAATTTATTCATATAGTAATTCCGTTACAACAGAAGCATAAAAATTTAAAAAGAAATTTATTGTTAGAAAATACTGGTTGTAAAATCTTATTTTTAATATTATTATAAAAAAAAAAAAAAAAAAAAGCTTGTCCGTGCGAACCCTGCGTAATCACAGGTGTCGTTGCCTGTAACATTCCAAACCAATACTTTTGTAAAGTTATTATTTTCTTTATTGAAACGTGTGAACATTTTACAAAAAATTGCTATTTATAAATTGTGGTGGAGAAATATTACGTAACACAGCAACTCTGCGCATCTGTGCCAAATATTGCGACTTTTTAAAAATGCCCCACTTGCAACAGTAGCGCATTTTTATTATTCATTTATTTTAAACACTATTTCAGATTAGCAATATTTGGGTTTAATTTTTCGAATTTATTATTGAAAATTTTCTTTTAGAAATTAGTGATATTAAATTAAATAATTAGACCATTTGTAATAGGAATATTTTAGAAAATTATAAAACATGGTTCACATGAGTACATTTAAAAATAAAGTAATTTAAGTAATTAAATGATTTAAGTGAATTAAGTATTTTTTAAATTAATTTTTTTACTTTGATGCATTATATTTTCATAATTTCATTACTGCCATAGAAAATGTAAACAAAACTGTGCTATGTCTTTATTTGACGAAATGAAGAATGAATTTATTTTATTATATACAGGACATCGAATTAATGTGTTGCAAAAATTTATTTATATGGTTAAAAACTAACTATTCAAAATAAATTGTATTCAAATAATATTTATCCTTTCTATTATGTTATAGGGATGAAAGACTTTCGCTTTTCCTGAAACCAGTATGTTTATACAAATATTTTTATTATATTTTTGCAATTACTATTATGATTTTATAGATTAGAAACTCTCTCTTTTGTAGAAAAATACTGGTGGCAAAAAAAAAAAAAAAAAAAAAAAAAAAAAAACTCTTTCATCTTTAATTCTAATAACTTCTATTGTCATTTTTCATTGTTAGGAAAAAAAAGTTGAGAATAAGACGGCTTTAATACTAGATATGGAAGAATAAATCTATTTCATTGTAAACATTTAAAGATGTCGCTGAAGGAATATTCCTATGTATAAAAAATAATTATTCTAGATTCCAAGAAGTTCCAAACATTTGTAGTTTAGCATATGTACTTTGGAATTATGAAATGAATCCGTGAAATTCACGATATAGATAATATACGCCAAAGAACAATAATATGAAAACAAAAAGATGTTGGTACATTAAAATTATTAAATGAAACAACTATGTAGTGTTGTAAAATTCACCATAAAGGTTAAACTTGTATAAATAACTGTAAATAACATTTTTTATATTGTTCGTTATGCAAATCTTCATGTATTTTTCTTTCTTTTTTTTTTGTATCTTACAAAAGCAAAATAAAAAGTTATTTATATAAAAGCGAGTTCATTTTTTATTTAGTCATTAATTTTATAAGTATTTCATCCAAATATTAAACAGATGCTGTTAATTAACAATAAAAACTTTTTTAAAAGAGACATTTTCGAAGTTTAAAAGTGCATTTCGCTAAAATGCTTTAACAAAAAACGAGAAATCATGTATAATTTAGTATAATTTTCATCAATGCTTATGAAATGCAGTACGTTTGGTGTAAAAACTTATTTCAAAATAAAACTTAATTTATCAAAAATTATTATTTAACTTTGTATGTGGATAATTATTGTAATCAGTCATATATTATGCTTGCTTTAAAAATAAGGCTTTATTATCTGCAAAATTTTCTGTTAGGTTTAAGGCAAAATCACGTCTTGATATTTTTTTCTGAACAATTATTTTCTGTGAATGCCTTTATAAACATATTTTTGCTCCTTAAGTTACTTTACTTTAATTAAAAACTTTAATTAAAGTAAAAGTAATTTTACTTTAATTAAAATTACTTTTTTTTGTTGTTGTTGTTTGTTACATGCTGAGACAGTTCAATTAGCAATAAATCGCAAAAAATAAGATTTTAAGATATAGTGCATTTCAATCATATAAAGCAAGAAAAGAAGAAAATTGGAGTTATGTACTTTTTCTAATGCAATGTGCTGCAAGATATTAGGTGAACCATCGCTCCTTAAAATTGCTTAAAATTGTATTGGAAATAGTACGAAGAAAAATATGTACAAACACAAATGTGGCACGATACCAAAAAAAAAAAAAAAAAAAAAAAAAAAAGAAGCCACCAATAAATTTAACGAACAAATAAGTATAAGGTAAATGTGTAGAAGTTGAGTATTTCAACTTGCATTCGTGTGTGTTTGGTAATTAATCGAATTGATTGCTCGTTTTGTAACAGAAAATCTACACAATCAAAAGTTTCTAGAAATATAAGAAACTAAAACCAATAAAATTACACGGAAAATTAAGATAAGCTGAAATGTAAAGGGTAGTTAGCGTATGGGGAATATCAATTGTCGGATTGGGTTTGTAGCTTCCTGACCGTTAAAAAAAAAAAAAAAAAAAAAAAAAAAAAAAGGATAACACAGTAAAAAATGCCGTAAGTGCATTTTTCTGCTCTCAATCACTAAATACCAAAATTACAAGTTCTGCAAATGTACTATAATTTGTAGCACCCTCTTTTGATCATCGTATATTATGAAAACTGATTTATTCCTTAATCTTTGTAATAGTATTACTAGCAAGCTTTGCCCACTTCGCTGTACACTATACTTAAATGAGTTGTCAAAATTCCGTATCATTACTAAAGGAACCTTCACACACTGGCAACTGGAAAGCTTCAATTTCGGTTTCTTTTGATATTTCTTTGATGTGGTTTTTGAGAATCCAAGCTCGCTCGAACGCTCGCTCACAAAGCCCCAAGTGCGATAATTGCATGGGAACTGGTCTCTTTTGTAAAAGAGCAATAAAAAGTAATGTCCTTCATTGTAAATGTGTGCAAAATTTCAAGGGTCACTTTCGGACAATAGATAATTTATGAGTTTTGAAGCTCTGTATGTTGCCAGTGTCTGAAGGGTCCTTAATAACCAAAGTTCCCGCTGTGTTCGGTAGAGGTTTTTCTCGCTCGCAACGTGAGGAGTCCGGGTCAGTTTTGCGAAATCCCGCCAAGTATATAATGCGTACACTTAATCAACATCCACACACCAAAATTCACCATTCTAAGATAATTCAAAGCGAATTCAAACGGCAAAACGTGTTTTGACACGTGTTCATTGCCCCCTACCTCAAAAGGGGTAAGGGGGAATTTCGTAAAATTCCGTTACAATAAGTTACAATTTTACAATAATACATATAAACTATTTATGCACCAAATTTCGTAACCGCAGATCCCGCAGATTTCCCAAGACAGATTTAGCGCTAAAAGGGTGGGCTCGGATTTGCTCCTTCATACCCCCCCCCCCACACACACACACACACTCACACAAAAGAAAAAAAATTAAAAATCATTAATATATATATATATATATATATATATATATATATATGTAACGTAGCCCTTTCTTGTAGGCTGATGTATTCCAGTCACTCCATATTAAGAAAGTTCACTCAAAGAAATACTCCACAATTGATGATGCAGTCGTTTATTTGAAGACAGTCACATTACACTTTATTAAGTCACTTCATTTTGAGCACGCTGTACAGATCCGTAGCCGAGTCGGGCCGAAATTGTTCCATTAACGGCGGAACCGCGAATCAATTCCCCTCCTGGGACCGTTAACTTAAACTTATTATTGTCGTCGACTATTTAATCAAAAGCTTTCATGGAAAGAGACACCGATTTTCGTGTGCTCCCGTTTTTATATGGATATTTCGGCGGGAACCGAAACTATTCTTATTGGATAACCAGGTCAGCCAAAATCCAACCCACATCCTTTCATTGGCTGACCCGGATATCCAGGACTTCGTATTTCGCAATGCATTGCCGCTAATTTCAACTATTGCATAATTTTGATTATGAAACTTCTTCTAATCGCGATTCCCGCGCTACGATGTGTTTTGCTGAAAAACTAACTTTACTGGGGCGCTAAAATAGAATTCTCACAAAGTTGTTCTTAAAATTAAGATTTATTCTGAGCTAATAATATTAAGATATCATTTAATATTAATTTAAATATTAATTTAGAATCTTGCTTATTTTATCCTTTCATATCCCCCCCTCCAAGCCGACGCTCCCCCATAATTGCCTGCAAATTTGTGGGAAGTCCCTCAGAAGTAGAAGATACTCCAGGAGAAAGTTAAACTTAAAATGGAAAATTTGACAAATTATAAACAAATTATAAAACTTAAGTTTTTGAAAAATTTATTTAAAATGGAAAATTTTATTTTAAAAATGGAAAATTTTATTTTTTAGAAAATTTCGTCTGAAATATTTTGTTATGGAATCCTTTTTAAGTAGGAGTTTTGGCCTTTCCCTTTATTTATTAAAAATTACTTTTTCTTTTTTAATTTATTTACTTGTATGTTGGACTGGTCAACGTGCTCGCCTGATACATATAATGGTATTTACAACATTTGTTTACAAACATAAGAAAAGTTTAATAAAATAATGTATGAAAACGTATGACATACTGAAAAAAAAAAAAAAATATATATAACATAATATGTTTACCGGCATGACATTTTTGACAAGATAACTTTCTTATGTACAAACTAGTTTGTTGAGGAAAGTCTTTAAAATATAAAGTTCCTTTTGGCCAATAAAGTTTTTAAATGTCTTGAATAATAACGTTGATCGTTGACAATAAATAATTGTTGTAAAAAGTCTGATCTTGGTTATTGAGTCCATATTATATAGAATATGTATAACAATAATTATAACACTGTAATTTTAACAGTACATTGTAAACAAATGTTTTGTAAATTGTAAACAAACTTTTCTTTTCACAAAATCTGTGTTTTTCTTTGTGTATCTTTTTAATAATGCAAAGGTATTTTAATAAAACAAAAACATAAAGTATGTGAAAAACACTTATATCATAGTACATTTTTAACAATTTCTAGAAACTTTATTTACATACTAACACAAATAATTTTTTCATAAATATAACATTTAACAGACACATAAAATTATTTAATAAATACAATAGTGTTTAATACACTCTAATAATACTACTACTAATATTAAGAATACCAGTACTACTAGGTCTTTTCTTTTTACAACTTATTTACATAAAACCAACTTAATCACTTTATTTAGTAATTAATTGTTTTAAAATACCACATTGGTACCAGAGCTTGGTCAGCCATTGGCAAGCCAAAAAAAAAAAAAAATTGTTTTGTGGGTAACTTGACCCACAAAGTATTATTCTCAGTTAATACTGTTAATATTTGACTCAGTTCAGGGGTCAAGTCTTTCCAAAAAGGTGAGTTGGGATAAAGGTGGTAATTGGTGAATTTTTACAGAGGGCAAAAACAAATCATTTTTCCCGCACTCTCTGATCACTTTATAGTGGTGAAGATCAGAAGATCACGAGAATGATAAATAAATAAAAAAAAAAATACTTGGGGCATGGAGTTGATCCCTAACTAAAATTATTCATGACTTAATTTGAATTTTTGAGGGTTATTATAGTATCTTACTTAGATGAATGAACAATTTCTGACTTTCTTTTAAAATGGGGACTGGGTTTGTCTATTTCAAAATTAACTTCGGATATTTGTTTTAAGATTGTGTAAGGGCCTGAATAAGGTGGACTTAACTTACGTGTGTTGGGATATTGGAATTCTTCAGAAATAATTTCATCACCAACTTTAAATTTAACAGGGAGAAATCGAGCATCAAATCGGATTTTGTTTTTTTTATGACATTGTATTGTTTTTTCTTTTGCTATTTTTTTAGCTTCATCAACTGAAGGATAGTAACTATTGTTTACTAATAATGGATCATATGGTAATTCTCCTAATAATAAATAACTAGGTGGGAATTGAGTTACAGAGTGAGGTGTTAAGTTATATTGATGTAAAACTTCATCAATTAATTTAGTCCAGGGAATTTTATTTGAAGAAGAGTTAACCTTACATTTTAGACGCGTAACAATAGTCTGATTGAGGCGCTCGACTTTCCCGTTGCATTCGGGATGATGGCTACTTGTTAACAAATGTTTTGTATTATAATTTCGAAGGAATTTTTTGAAACGGGATGCCGTGAATGCTGCATTCCTATCTGTTAACAATTTTTTAGGTACTTGAATTTGAAAAAGTTGTTTTAAAAAGTTTGTATAAGTTTCAGTGGTAACGCTTTTTGATGGAAATCCCCACACATAACGGGTTGCATGGTCCACGACCAAATGCAAATATTTTTTTGTAGAATTATAGTAGTTAAACCCACCAACAGTGTCCAAAGACAAACATTCAAAAGGTTTATCTGTTGGCGGTACTTCCTGTAATGAACCAAACCGTTTTTGTCTGCATTTTTTATTTATTTGACAGGTATGACAATGTTTTACAAAATTTTCAATATCTTTATTAATATTAAGCCAATAATACTGTGGTGTAATTAAATTTATCATTTTATAAATTCCTGGGTGTCCAAATTGAGTGTGGGTTTTCTGTAGGAGGCGTAATCTTAATGACATCGGGACTATTACCTTATACAAACCTTTCTTTTTAATTACAATTACATCTTCAATTTCAAGAGTTTTCTTAATGTTAATACCTGTGTTTTCTTTTTTCTGGTTTTCTTTAATTTCATTTAAGTCTAGGAGGTGTACATGGTGTGACACATTTTCCAAAACAGGCAATCTAGATAGCATATCAGCTTCAATATTTGTTGATCCTTTTTGATATTTAATTTCATAGTCAAACATACTAAGTTTAAGGGACCAGCGGAATAATCTTCCTCTTAAATTTTTAACATTTTTTAACCAAGTGAGAGACGCATGATCCGTATGTATGACAAACTTTTGACCGTGTAAATAATGATAAAAGGTATCTAAGGCATCAATAATTGCTAAACATTCTAATTCTGTAATTGCATAATTTTTTTCATAATCATAAAATTGAAAATCATTAATATATATATATATATATATATATGTATTTGGAAATATCCTAAAGATGACACATGGCTGTTTTCAATACCTTTGTACCATTTTTAGCAGAGTTCTGCTCAAAAATCCGGAATTTCTGAAATTTTCCACCAAAAAACGATTTTTCCCTTCCCTCCTGTAAGAATCAAGAATTACAAAATCGTACATAATGTTTTATTCATACTCAAGTCTAGTCTCCTTTTGTGCAATTTCTTCACCGTGAAATAATTTGGGACCCAGTTATGCTTACAAACTTTTTTGCTTCCTGCCCCCCAGGGGGGGGGGAGAGAATTCCGATAAATCCTTTTACTTTAGTTGTCGAATACATATAAATAGTCCATGCACCAAACTTTGAGACCGCAGCTCTCATAAATTTCCCGGGACAAATTTAGCACTGAAAGGGTGTCTCAAATTTTACCTTCGTAACATACACCCCGCCCCCTCCCTCCCTTCCCCGCAGAAATAAAAAAAATCAAAAATATGTTTTGGAAATATTTTAAGAAGACGCATGGCTGTTTTCAACATGTTTGTTCTTTTTTTGGCAGAGTTCTACTAAAAAATCGGGAATTTGGAAAATTTCCAGCCAATAATCGATCTCCCCCCTTCCTTTTCCTTAAAATTCGAAATTTCCTAAATCGCAGATAGTATATTATTTGTACTCATGTGTAGTCTCCCCATGTGCAATTTCTCCACTGTGAAGTAATTTAGAGCTGAGTTATGCTTACAAAGGTGTTTTTGACTTTTGTTCCCCTTTCAAGGAAGGCAACTGGGGTAATTTCGATAAATTCCGTTACTTTAGGTGTCGGATACATATAAACAATCCAAGCATGAAAATTCGTGACCGCAGCTTCCATTCCATAGATTACTCAGGACAAATTTAGCGCTAAAAGGGGTGTCTCGATTTTGCCCCCTCGTTCCCCCCCCTCCCCCGCAAAAAAAAAAAAAAAAAAAGTATTTTTGGAAATACTCTAAAGAAGTCTCATAGCTTTTTTCAATATCTTTATTCCATTTTTCGTAGAGTTTTACTCAAAAATCTGGAATTTGGGAAATTTCCCGCCAAAAATCGATTTTTCCCCTCCCTCCCCTTAAAAATAGAAATTCCTAAATCGCAGATAACGTTTTATTTGTACTTATGTCTAGTCTCTCCATGTGCAATTTCTTTACTGTGAAGTAATTTGGAGCCGTGTTATGCTTGCCCCCAGGGGAGGGGAAGGGGAGGGAATTTCGAAAAACTTGATAGATATAATTTTATGCTGGGTAAAGACCTAAATTCCTGCCAAGTGCCGCTGAATTCCGTCTAGCCGTTCTTACGTGATACTCGGACAAATATAGCGTTACAGGCATACAGACGTGTCGACACACACCAGACAAAATTTTCTGAAGTCATTTTTAGCTTTCATGGTGAGTGAAACGTGAAGCTATCGCAATTTTTTTTAATTCCGACAAATTTACAGACAAAAGAATGATTTTATTAATATAGATAAGTCGTAGTCTTTATAAGTATTGTATTTAAAAAAAAAAAATAGTGGAGACGTTTGACATAGAAAAAATGAAAGTGCCAGAGTATAAAGTTATTTCTTAAATTTAATAAATATTTTCTGTACCATTAAAATGAAACTTTCTAAACACTGATATTTCAAATTAGTATTTAAAACAAAGAAAAGGAAGCTATATTAATAAAATCAGACAAAGAAAGTTGTTTGTCAGAATCAAAAATTTTGCGATATCTTCACCTTTTTGTGTACCATGAAAGCCGAAAATGACTTCAGAAAATTTTGTCTCTCTGTGTGTGTGTGTGTCATCGTGTCTGTATGTCTGTAGCGCTATTTTTCTCCACGTACGGAGTTCAACGGCGCTTAGCAGGAAATTCGATCTTTACCTAACTTAAAATTATATCTGTCAACTCTCTCGAAATTCCCCTCCATTCCCCTCCCCCCCTCCTTCCTCCCCCCTCTGGGGGAGGGGGAAAAAGCCAAAAACACCTTTGTAAGCATAACTCAGCTCCAAATTACTTCACAGTACAGAAATTGCACATGGGAGACTACACATGAACACAAATAAAACAATATCTGCGATTTAGGAAATTTCGATTTTTAAGGGAACGGAGGGGCGAAATCGATTTTTGGCTGGGAATTTTGAGTAGAACTCTACTAAAAATGGAACAAAGATGTTGAAAACAGCCATACGTCTTCTTTAGGATATTTTCAAAACACGTTTTTTGATTATTTGTGATCTGCCCTTCTTTTTTTTTTTTTTTTTTTTTTTTGGGGGGGGGGGGGGGATATGTGTTACGAAGGGAAAATTCGAGACATCAGTTTTAGCGATAAATTTGTCCGGGGAAACTTATGAGAGCTGTGGTGACAAAGTTTGGTACTTGGTTTTCTTATATGTATCCGATCCCTAAAGTAACGGGATTTATGAAATTCCACCCCTCCTTTCCCCCTGGGGGGCAAGAAGAAACAAAAATGTTTGTAAGCATAACTCGGCCCCAAATTACTTCACGGTGAAGAACATGAGGAGACTAGACTTGAGTATGAATTATAACATTATGTACGATTTTGGAATTCTTGATTCTTACAGGAGGGAAGGGAAAAATCGTTTTTTTGGTGAAAAATTTCAGAAATTCCGGATTTTTGAGTAGAGCTCTACTAAAAATGGTACAAAGGTATTGAAAACAGCCATGTGTCTTCTTTAGGATATTTCCAAAAACACATTTTCATTTTTATTGGGATTTTTGATTCCACCCCCCTTTTTTTTTGTGGGAAGGGCGTTACGACGGTCCAAATTCGAGACTTCCCTCCTTTTAGCGCTAAATTTGTCTTGGGAAATCTATGTATTCTGCGGTCACGAAATTTGCTGTGTAAATTGTTTTTATGTATACGACACTTACTGTAGCGGGATTTTACGAAATTCCCTTCTTACCCCCTCCGGGGTTGAGGGGAGGGGAGGAATAAACGCGTGTAAAAACACGTTTTGCCGTTTGAATTCGCTTTAAATTATTTTAGAATGGCGAATTTTGCTATGTGAATGAAAATTAAGGGTACAAATTATGTACTTTGGTAGGATTTTGCAAAACTTCGAACTTAACCGCTGGGGAAGGGGAGGTACGAAGCAGGTAAGTTTCTACCGAAAGCAGTGTGGACCCGGACTACTAACGTTGCGGGTGGGAAAAACTTCTACCATACACAGTGGGAACTTAAGTTATCAATAATGATATGGGAATTTGACAACTCATTTAAGTATAGTACCCAGCGAAGCGCGCAAAACCTGTTAGTATAAAATATAAAGGTATAGAACACTGCAGTTATTTAGCGTGAATTTATATTATAATCATTAAAACTTAACATGTAAAATAAAAGAAACGTCAGCTATAATATTTTATTAATGATTTCTCACTAGATTCCCCCCCCCCCCCCCCCCCCAAAAAAAAAAAAAAAAAAAAGTCATAAACTGTGTTTTTAATTGATAGTTGTTGAATAAATTCTATGCAGGTTTGATGCAAAATGTTAATTTTTTTTTTTTAAAACGTATTAATTTGTATAGAATTCAAATAAAGTTCTTTCAAATTCCTGCCTGTCACAGAGATGCTTTCTAATAGCTTTCATTTTAAAATAATTGAAATCTTGTAGTAATATCTATGTATTTATCTAAAAGTTAATCTTATAATATATTTATTGAATTTTTTTTATTTTTTCCGACTGAGTGAAAATAATACCCGGACCAGGAGTCGAACCCCGGATCTTTGACTTACAAGGTCAAGGCTCTACCAATTGAGCTATCCAGGCCGACAACCCGGTCAGCATTACTCACTCAGACAACCTTTAGGCAGAAACATCTCTGGCCTATCATGTAGATAGCTCGACAGAAATAAGCGGCAGGAAATGGAAAACACCATTAAACAATGGGAGAAAGACATTTTTTTAAATTAAAATCACACAATCAACTGTGGAAGAAAATCATATTTAACTCATATAAATATGATTTTCTTCCACAGTTGATTGTGTGATTTTAATAATAAAAAAAAAATAATAATAATCTCATAACGTTATTATTTTTTAGATAAATAAACAGAACTGGTAAATAATAAGATTCATCTCATTTAAAAATGGTTAAAGACATGTCATTATCAATCTACGGTTATCTAATACCGCTCTCACCGCGAAATCATTGCACGCGTTTGGTAGTGTGATGAGCCACCACTTGAGTCTTGCACGGGTCGAGTAAACTTGACCCGCACCCAGCCTGCAAAAAGACTTTCGACCCACAATCCGCAACCCGACCTGCGACCTACTAATGTTAAATTTATATTATAAGATACTGAATAAACTAGTTGGCATAGGTGGACTCTGCTCAGTTTCCCATCATATTTATGTTCTCATAAATTTCTAGTGCGGGACATATTATAATCATGTTAAAAGAAATGAATTTGACCAAAGCTTGATACAGTGACAGAATGAAATCCCCGCCTAATAGGCTATCCACCGTTCACTTCGATATATATATCTTATTCTAATCTATTAATTTATTTTATCTGGGTCAATTCCGTTGTTTAGTTTTCATGCTACTGTTTCCAATGCAATAATCCTCAAAATTCATATTTTTATGAAAATTTTACAATTTCGCTATGTTGATAAAATCGTAAATTACGAATAATTTACGAAATTTTCCTATTAGAATATTTGTATTCAATCATGTTCAAACAAATATCATAAATGTAGTTTTGAAGTTGTCTAATGTATTTATGATCCTCAAAATGGAAGTTTATGCTCAATTTTGCCTTATTCTGCCATTTTAAGTAAATCGTAAATTCCGAATAACTTACGAAATTTTTAAATTGGAAAAATCATAGTCTATGATATTCATGCCAGTATCCAAAATAATATTTAAAAAGTGGTTTGACATCTTTACGATGAAAATATCCCTCAAGATAGACGTTTATGTGAAATTTTGCTCTATACTGCCATGTTAAGAAATTCGTAATTTTCCAATAACTTACGAAATTTTTATTTTGGAAAATTAATAGTCATTAATATTCATGCCAGTGTTCTAAATAATATTTCAAAAGTAGTCTGACATCTTTACGATGAAAATATCTCTCAAAATTGACGTTTATGTGAAATTTTGCCCTATACTGCCATGTTAAGAAATTCGTAAATTTCCAATAACTTGCGAAATTTTCAAAGTAGCATATTTATAGTTACTGATGTTCATTCCGGCATCAAAACTGATATTTTAAAACTGGTCTGACATTTTTACAGTAAAAAGTTTCCATTAAATGCACGTTTAAGTGAATTTTTGTCCTATTCTCCCATGTTAAGAAAATCGTAAATTTCTAATAACTTACGAAGTTTTTAAATTCGAATGTTGCAAATGAATAGGGTTTTTGCCAGTGTCGAAAGTAATATTTTAAAACTGATCTGACCTCTCTGCGATCATTTGTTCGTGAGATATCGTGTTAACAGACTAACAAACTAACGGACTAACACACTAACGGACTGACATACTAACGGACTGACACACTGACACACTAACAGACACTCTACAGACAGACACCATAGAAATTTTGTCATTTTCGGATTCCTCAAACCTGAAAACGTGTAGAATAGTCAAAAAACCGAGGTCGAAAATTTTCACGATTACCTAAGTTCCCTATACCTATAGTATGATGGGGAACTAAAAATGAAATAAAAATAAATAAATAAAATAAAATAAACAAAGGAAGTATGTTTACATTGGAAATAAATAATTTTTGCGTATAATATTTTAAGTGTTAAGTATCAACATTTATGTAATTATAATTTAATTCATGTTATAAGTCACGCTGCTTTAAATTACGTTGGAAAAATAGTATGTTATACAAACTCTGCATTCAGAAAGTTTCATTCATAAAGTAACAGTAAAAAATTTCTACGAAAAAAATATTTTTTCGTGTGTACCCGTGGATCAAAAAATTAATGCAAATCTGACATTCACCATCTAGCTCCCACCTAGATGATATGGGTTCAATTTCAGCTGCGGGCAAGTCGTATTTTCTTTTCTTTCTTTCTTTTCTTTTTTTTTTTTTTTAGTTCCCCATCATTCTATAGGTATGGGGAACTTAGGTAATCGTAAAAAATTTTTAGTTCCCCATCATACTCTTGGTGTGGGGAACTTAGGTAATCGTGAAAAATTTCGACCTCGGTTTTTTGACTTTTTTATACGTTTTCAGGTGTGAAGAATCCGAAAATGACAAAATTTGTATCTGTCTGTAGGGTGTCTGTTAGTTTATCAGTCTGTTAGTGGGTCAGTCCGTTAGTGTGTTAGTCCGTTAGTTTGTTTTTCTGTTTACACGATATCTCACGAACAAATAATCGCAGAGAGGTCAGATCAGTTTTAAAATATTACTTTCGATACTGGCAAGAACCCTATTTATTTGGAACATTCGAATTAAAAAAATTCGCAAGTTATTAGAAATTTACGATTTTCTTAACATGGGAGAATAGGACAAAATTTCACTTAAATGTTCATTAAATGGAAACGTTTTACTGTAAAAATGTCAGACCAGTTTTAAAATATCAGTTTTGATGCCGGAATGAACATCAAACATCAGTAACTATAAAATGCTAATTTGAAAATTTCGCAAGTTATTGGAAGTTTACGAATTTCTTAACATGGCAGTATAGGGCAAAATTTCACATAAACGTCAGTATTGAGCGATATTTTCATGGTAAAAATGTCAGACTACTTTTGAAATGTTATTTAGGACACTGGCATGAATATTAATGACTATGAATTTTCCAATATAAAAATTTCGTAAGATATTGGAAATTTACGAATTTCTTAACATCGCAGAATTGAGCAAAATTTCACATAAACGTCAATCTTGAGGGATATTTTCTTCGTAAAGATGTCAAACCACTTTCGAAATATTATTTAGGATACTGGCATGAATATCATACACTATGGTTTTTCCAATTTAAAAAATTCGTAAGTTATTTGGAATTTACGATTTACTTAACGTGTCAGAATAAGGCAAAATTGAGCATAATCTTCCATTTTGAGGATCATAAATACATTAGACAACTTCAAAATTACATTTATGATATTTGTTTGAACATGATTAAATACAAATATTCTAATAATTTACGATTTTATCAACATAGCGAAATTGTAAATTTTTCATATAAATATGAATTTTGAGAATTATTCTATTGGAAACAGTAGCATGAAAACTAAACAATGGAATCGACCCTGATAAAATAAATTAATAGATTAGAATAAGATAAATATATTGAAGTGAACGGTGGATAGCCTATTAGGCGGGGATTTCATTCTGTCATTGTATCAAGCTTTGGTCAAATTCATTTCTTTTAACATGATTATAATATGTCTCGCACTGGAAATGTATGAGAACATATATATGATGGGGAACTGAGCAGAGTCCACCTATGCCAACTAGTTTTTTTTTTTTTTTTTTTTTGAGTCACAAAAAGTCTACAGCAGCGTCATAAAAATATAGTACAAGTAACTTACAAATGTGTTGAAAGTTTACAGCGAAAAGAGATGGCATCCAAATTGCCAGCACTTTTCGTTGTATACTTATATGACTTTTTTTTTTCTGAGTTGCAAAAGTTTACAGCAGTGTCATAAAATTATAGCACAAATAATTTACAAATATGCTGAATATTTACAGTGAAAAGTGATGGCACCCAAATTGCCAGAACTTTTCGTTGTATACTTATATGACTTATATGATTTTTTTTTCTGAGTTGCAAAAGTTTACAGCAGTGTCATAAAATTATAGCACAAATATACAAATGTGCTGAAAATTTAGAGCGAAAAGTGATGGCATCCAAATTGCCAGCACTTTTCGTTGTATACTTATATGACTTATATGATTTTTTTTGTTTTTGTTTTTGTTTTCTCAGTTGCAAAAGTTTACAGCAGTGTCATAAAATTATAGCACAAATAATTTACAAATGTGCTGAAAATTTACAGCGAAAAATGATGGCACCGAAATTGCCAGTACTTTTCGTTGTATACTTATATGATTTTGTTTTCTTTCATGGCTGTATTCATGCTGATTACAGACAGTTTGTACTAACTCTATCAGTAAAATATCCATGCACGAGTTTTGTTTAAACCTGTATTCGAGAAGAGGAGAGCAAATATACAGGAGATATGTTAGATATTATTTCATTCTAGCAATTCTCAGGTGGTTAGCTTCTATAAAGGTTGTCATATATTAAAAAAAAAAGAAAAAAAGAAAAGAAAATTCAGTTAATAACATTGCAAGAAGGAATCGCCTCGGAAAAGAGAGCCTTTCTACAGCATACTAACAATCACCAAGTTTATTTGGAATTAATTCTGGCAGTATATCATGGATTATGCCACAGATTCCTCCTTAAATAAGAGTCGCATATAATCCAAATCAATAATATATGGCGATGTTGGAGAGTTGATCTTTTTTTCTGTTTTGTGCAGTTTAATAAGTATCAAAAATGACTATTCTATTGCCAAATAGTCGCTGTATTTTTGACACAACAGCAATCCTGTATAATAAGTAAAGAAAAAATCGATTATTGTCTTAGCCATTGTAAAATAGTGTACTTGTGAGGAGCAATACAGCAGTGAACCAGAGTTCGTAATCATAATCATACGAATATATTATGAGTACTTTTTCTGAAAATGCATTTTATTAATGTCAATTTTATAATTAAGTTTTTCAAACAAAAATCCTCAAATGCTCCTAAAATTAAAAACTGATTCATCAAGGAATCGATATGTTTAAACGTGAAAGAACTATTTGCAGGATTTTAGAAATTGAGAAAAAGTGCAATTAATCAATAGATAACATAAGTATTCAAACTGCGGAATTTTGCAAAAAATCTAAACTTATTTCGTTTTTAGTTCGATTACAAAAATAGCTACTGCAGTTACTGTTAATTTTTTTCATTGTTTGATCGAACTTAAGTATACTTCAGTGCATGTTCTCTCTCTGCTCCAATGCTACCAAATTTAGGGATTTTTTTATTCAATAATCACCAATAATTTTGAGGAATGATGTTTGATATACATGGTAGACGATTTATTTTCTATGTGATTAAGCATACATTACAATTAAAAATTAATGGTAGATATTGAATAAAAAAAGTCCCTAAAATTTTCAACACTGTTCTCTTTTTATTAAAAGAATAACAAAGATATCACTTACTATGATATTTAAGGAATAATAACAAATATTATTATTATTATCAGGGGTCTGTCCAGACGAAAACCCGGGTCTGTTAAAGGACCCTTCACAAAATTATTTATCCTAAAAAAGGACCCTTCACAAAATAATTTATCCTAAAAAAGGACCCTTCACAAAATTGTTTGTCCCAAGAAAGGACTTTTTACAAAATTTTTCCTATTAAAAAAGACCTTTGATAAATCTGTTTTATTTTGAAAACTAACCTTTCATGGTATGAACACGAACAGACCACTTGAATAATCTGATGTGCTCTGCTGTATTTCCTCTGAAAAACTGATATTAAATTTCTAATTTATAAAAGATTTCTCTACATATGTGTGAGCTTAGCTCTATAAAAAAGAACAGTCATGAACTAAATGAAAACTTAATTGTAATCACAAAATTACATTTTTCACAATTTCACAAAAGGAGGACCCTAGCAGAAAAGCTCAGAAGAACTTGATTTTCACACTAAATTTAGATTCACAAAATTACGTGTAGATGTTTCACAATTTCACAAAAACAGGACCCTGTCTGAAAAGTCTGGACAGACCCCTGATTATTAAAAATAATAAAAAGAAGATTTTTGTGACACTCTCTGATTTGGTATTAGTTTACCATTTAAGTGTTTATACAAACCTATTTAAAAAACCTATTAAAAACTGATATTATTAACAGCAAATATGATATCATGATAACAAGTTATTTTAAAATATTAGCAAATTAATAATATTATTATAATATAATATAAATTTGCTAATAACTAATATAAATTATATTAGCAAATTAATATAAAATATTTAAAATTAGTGGTAGTAAATATACTATCTCATTTTTTACTTTCTTCTATATTCAATAGAAGAAAGTATTGGATTCGTAAAAATTTTCGACCTCGGGTCGGATGGATTTACACGTTTTGAGAGCTGTAGAACACGATTTGATCATTTTTAGAAAATGTCTGTCTGTCTGTTTGTGTGTGACAAAATGTTGTGGCAACTATATCTCAGGAACTACTACACAGAATTTCATACAGATTGGTATGTAGTTGCACCTTGACATAAATTAGTGCCTATCAACTTCTGGTAAAAATTGTTTTACAGGTTGCGTTGCCATCCCGCTTTTTCTAAATTTTTAACATGGTGATATAGGACAAAATTTTGTATAAATGTGCACAAATGTACATAATTATTTATAATGGAGAAAGTCAACTGGGAATTTTTTTTGTATGTGTAGGAGCCTCGCCCCCTCCCCCCCTGGGGGTGAAGTCCCCCCTCGAGGGGAGTTAAATTTTCATGATGGGTATCTTTTAAAAGAGCTCGCCAATACCTTTAAAACGAATGATTGAACCATCGATCTGTGATAATCTATAATAATAAAAGTTTAAAATAAAATTATCGATTTTCTTCATTTTTAACCAAAAAAAAAAAAAAAATTTTTTTTTTTTTTTAATGTAATATTGACAATAAAATTAACTTTTTTTTGGATATTTAGTTTTATACTACTTCTCTAATATAGAAATCGTCTGCATTATCATGGAAGATAGTTTTTTAAAATAATAATTTTAATAAATTATTTTTACTGAGTGAATTTGTATAGGAAAATATAGAAGAAAGTCATGTGGTGGCCACAACATACTAGTTTTTCTTTACTGTCATAAATTTCTTTAAATCGATAACCAAAATAAAAACAAATAATGAATGCCACTTTACGAAGAATTATGCATCTAAGAAGTTAAGTATCACAAAAATTACACCTTCAAAGAGTTCGTGACTGGCTTATTAGTTTGCAACCATCTCGTGTTTGGGAGTATTTCGTAGGAAAGGTTATTTCTCAAAATAACAACTTTACATAGTGGAATCAATATAAAAAAATATATTCTTTTTTTTTTCCGTTCGGAATAACCCAACAAATCAACAAGCGAAGCCATGACGACGGCCATGCAAAAACATGGATATCAGTCACGTGATACCTCTAAGGTCGTTGTTTCGCGCGCGAGAAAGAATTAATGACATGCGAGATAAATCATTCTAAAATGTTGATAGTGCATTTTGAAAACGTAGAAACATTACTGTCTTTATATAAAATTATTAAAAATGATCGAAAAATGTCATTAGAAATACATTAAAAATGCCACGATGAAATGCTTATGTAAAGAAACATTTTCAGCTCAAAACATAGTTCAAAATTCGGTTTGAAACTTCTGCTTTCTGCCTCTTGTGACAAGATTTGAAATAAGAATATCATTATTAGATATTTTTTGTTGTCCATGAAAATTTATTGAAAAACTGCAAACATGTGCTCATAATACTGACTAGTGAGTGTTCACCACTTTAAAAGTTCTGTTCAAATGGAACTATTGAAAAATAAATAAATAAATAAAATAAACTAAAATTATCACTAAGGGGTTAATACTATTACGATATTTAAGTAAATTACCCTTGAAGTTTGTGAGCTTCACTTGATGAAGTAAAAAATTAATTTATGCTGTATTTAAAAGCTAAGATATACTCGATAAAAATTGATAATTTTATGCAAAAATTGAAAAGTAAACTTCAAATCTTTGAAATTATAATTATACCAAATTTCAAAAGAAATCTTGCTTTGAAATGCTTTAATTCACTTTCTACCAAAGAACATCTTCACTCCAACTTTCATTTTCTATCCTAAAAAAAGAAAAAGAAATATCCTGTTAAAAACATAAACTTGTAAACAAACAAACAAACTTACAGCCTAAATTTATCTTATTATGTTCTATGCAATATTATAAGAAAATAACCAAATTTGTTAAAAAAAAATCAGCTGAATTAATTCTATTAAGTTACAAGTTTCAAAATATCCTCAACTTGATTTGGTTATATTTTGATAAAGCTTGATCATGTATGAGTCAAAATTTGCGAGATTTGTAGTTTAAATAGAAACTTTATACTATTTAGAGGAGTGAGTTTCGTCATAAAATAACGGGAATTAAGGCCAATCACTTAATAAGAGGAGCTTATATTTTGCTTATTTATGATTAGTTTAATAATTTTATTTCACCTTCTATTGCATGGAATCGTAAAAATCTTGATGAATAATATGTTTATAATACGAAATAACGCTAATCTGATTTTGGAATATATCACAGGTCACGTAACGCTGCTCTATCACACATTTTACGATTCATTGAATGACTATATTTCAACTTCAATGTCATTGAATCATACCAAACTTGATATGTGAGACACTGATTTCATTTTGTGTAAAGCATCCATGAAATAGAGCTGTTTTACCGCTGTTTTCAATATTTTTCATGATAGCTATGTTTCAATTTCTGTAGTTTGGAATTTCACTTTACTTGGTGTATGAAATGATAATCCTGAATTATTATGTTGCTTAAATTTTAGTTTAAATCTCTCAACAGGGAGCGTACCATAATATATATTTTTAATGAACATTAAAGCTATATCTCAAATTTTACAAGATAAAAGTGGGTCAAATTTATACTTAATCCTTTAACTTCCAGGATGTGCAGTCGGTAACAAAAGTGTCCGAAGACGAGCAAAAATTCCTATGTAAAAAAAGTACACTTCATACGGTTTTGTTAAATAAATCCTTGTCGAATTCTGTTCTTAGTCAGTCTAAGAACATGATTCGATAAGGATTTATTTAATAAAACATTATTAAGTGTACCTTTTTTACATAGGAATTTTTGTTAGTGTTCGGATACTTTTGTTACCGACTGTACCGCTCATTCCAGTAATCAGCATCCAGGACGTACTACTGACCTCTGAGCAATAGCATGTTATATCAGTTTTATATCACTTCCAATCCGGTTCAAATATGCATTCATTTTCATGCATCATGAACGATGTACGGAGAGTATGTCCTAGTCGCTAGCTACTGAAATGCGAGGACGTACGGTGGAAGTCAAGGGATTAATAATCCACAACACTGTGAATAATATGAATACTCCATTCAGATATATTAATATGATGTTACAGGACGTTTCATGATAATTATGGCAAATTAACATTGTTACAGAAAAGTTATAAAGCTGTTTGCATCAATAACATTCACGCACTGTGGCCAGAATTTTTTTTTATATATTGCTTTCTTATATAATAGAGCATCCGAATGACCTATACACTATGCAGATAGCTTTTACTTTCTTGTACATTTAAATAAAAATGAGTTAATAAATAAAAAAGAAGAAGCATCGAATCTGTGGATATTTTCGATTTTTTTTTCTTTTAATAAATTTACATGTTTTAAAATGTCTAGAAATTGATATAAATATAATTATGGAAATTGCCTGTAAATGATACAAGTGTTTTTGGTGTTGTAACTTAAGAATAGACCCACAAAACTTTTTGGAACTTCTTGATTAATTTAACCCTGACGTAAATTGCAGTTGGCGAAATTTTGGCATATTTTGCATATGAAATGAGGTGATTTTTTCCCCTACGATTATCGTAACAACTGTTTATTACAGGGATCACATGAAATTTATATATAAGATTTTTATTGATAAGAAAAACAGTGCTGATTTAGATTTGGTGCATGTTCGTTTATGAGTGATTCTAAGGTAAGATACGTTTTCATAGTGTGGTTAACAGCTGTATCCAATGCATTGGTCAGCGCCCAACTTTTTACTTCAGACTATATATCATTCATATTCAATCATTTTTTTTTTTAACCATGTAATCCTATGGGATTTTTGCTGCATCGTACTATAAGAATATCATATTCAAAAATGAAATTTTTTGAATTGTACTTTTTAAGCATGTCATTTTTTTTATCTTACTGAACATTTTAGTAATAATAATAATAATAATAATTACATAAATTTAAATATTTTAAAATTTATTAAATTAAATTTTAGTAAAATCAAGGCTCTAATTTTCATTATAGGAAAGAAATATTTATTTTTTTAAATTGTTCACTAGGATGAAAGGCGACATGTTTAAAGAATGGTATTAAAAAAAAAAAAAAAAAAAAAAAACTTCCCTTTTTTAATGAGATTTCCTAAAACCTCCATAGGATTACATAGGAAGAGAGAAAGACTGAATTTGACTGATGTTGATTTGCCTTAAGTTGTTTATTGTAAAAAACTGTGTTGATTAAATTTCAGTGTGTATCATATCCCACATATAGCCAGGGACCGATTTACTCACTTGGAGGCCCAGGGCACTCATGTTCAATGGGCCCCTTTTCCTCGTACTTTAATATTACAAAAAAAAAAAAAAAAATATTTTTGAACCACACGTCTAAAAATTCTCTTTACTTCACTTTTCATTTTATAGGTAAGAGTAAAGGCTTAACTAGATCTGATGCTTCTCTTTTGGACCAACGTACATCACGCACATGTATCTGCGCTGCGGTACGTGCCTCGGATTTAGTTAGCCTTAGTAAGAGTTTGGAATGCAGCATCGGTAGTATGCAGTTGTATTTGCGTTTAGCAAAAATATTGCAATTTTTTCGATGAGCTGATAGTTTTTTTGAAAGATCATACCTCCTATTTATAAAACAGTGCAATAATAGAATTAGTAGTATATATGCAGTAATACAGTGCAACATAAATTTTAATAATCCATTGACGAAAAAACAAAAAACAACGTTCATTATAGCAAATTTTGGAAATTTTTCATTTTAACTGTTTTTTTAAACGTATGATGGAATTTTATTGGAGGCCCCCTCAGTGTGAGGGCCCAGGGCACATGCCCCGAATGCCCTGCCTTAAATCGGACACTACTTGGTACACTTTTCATGACATTTTAAATCTACACTTTAGTTCCTATAAACATGCAATTATGGAGAACTTGATATTTAAGATGACTGTTATGAATAACTATGTGGGTTAAATTTTGGCATGAATGACTAAAAAGGAGGTACCATTGTACTATATGTTCTTCTGCTAGTGAAGTACGCCGAGAAGTGCTTCTTCAGTGTGTCTAAACACAAATGTATCAAACATTATATATCTTATATCCACATTAATGGGAGTAGCAGGTCTATGTTATTAAAATATATTAGATAGATTTCCAGCCACAACGTATTAGTTCCATTTCTTTTAAAGTGTTTTTACAATAGCTCATGAACTTACACTAACTTACGGAAATTATGCGTTTATACCTATTCAATTAAACCTGATAAACAGTCATTTTGGACCACTAAATTTTCTTTGCTGGTGTAAACCTTAATTATTTTATTATTATTATTATTATTAGTTTCCCTATATGCACATTTTGAGACTCCCAGAAATATCGTAGAAAAATCGTGAGTTATGAAGAATTCGAAGGACCCCTGCAACCTGGTCGGTAGAGCGCCAAACTCGTAATTGGAAGATTGCGGCTTCGATACGGAGAAAACCGATCGTTCGAAAACAGTCGTATACATTAATGGTGGCTGGTGCACGTAAAATTCCTAGTGGTCGTCGAAGCGGAGGAGCCATCCCTTCCGTGGATGGTATGTCTCCGGACCACCCTAAGAGATGAGTCCCAGATAAACGCCAATTGTCCATATCGTAGCACTAGTGCGACGCAAAACCCAATAAATTAACCGACCAACAGAACAATTCGAAGTGTTTTGAAGATTTTACTTCGATTTATAAAGGTACTCTGCGAAGGATAGCTAACTGTACTGTCAAGAGTTATGTCACATTTTCCGAATAAAATAATTTTTAGAATCGTGATTCTATTCCTTTGAACTGAGAAAAAAAGCATCGTTACCATTTAATGTAGACTACCTTGAATTGAATATGAGAAATAATCTAATACTGTGTGTAGCGAGCAGTTGATAAATAGTTCATAGTCAGTGTAAGAGCATAATTCGATAAGGATTTCTTTAACAAAACCGTATGAAGTGTACTTTTTATAGATAGGAATTTTTGCTAGTGTTTGGACACTTTTGTTACCGACTGTATATAAAATGGAAAAATCTGAGTCAAGAATAAAACTCGAGTATTAAATTAAATTTTGTTAAAAGATTTTTTTTTAATCTCTTCTTAAATAAATAAATAAATAATATATTGATGATTTTTTAAAAGTGCAAAGTCTTTGGAAAAATGAATATCTATAGTAAATAATCTCCCCTAGCAACAGCTCTCGTAATCTAAAAATCATTGATTACCTCATTTAGACAAAAGAGAAAGTTGTTTGTAAGTTTTACTTGAATTTTATATTTACTTTTCATTTATTTTCATCTTTCAATCTAGAATATAAAACCAAGAATCATTATTCTGAAAAAATAAAACCTATTTTGTTTGAAATAATTTAGTTTACTTAGATTTATTTTACACATTTTTGGTTCATAATAATAAATTTAATAATTATAATTTGAGCTGCAAAATTTGCTATCGCTTTATTTGCTAGCAAATAAAAAGCTGTGAAGAGGTGCCTGAATAAAGATCACTTGTAACAAAAAGGAAAAAAAGAAGTAAGATAATTTCTCTCGCTTTTTTCCCCCTGTTTTTTGGAGAGGTTTGAGGCCGATTGCCCATTTTATGCACTTAGGTCTGGATCCTTGGTGGGATGCCCTTACTTGGGAGTTTTTCTACGGGTCTTAGCCCGTATTCAAGCTAGCTTCAAAAAAAAAAAAAAAAAAAAAAAAAAGAGAGGAAAAGAAAAGGCTACTGGAAGAGCAAGCAAAAATTAAGACTTTTTAATAAAACACATGAAAGAAAAAATGTGATACATAAACTAATGAATGAACAAGCTTTATTATTATATCATCATTTTGGGTACTATTTACAATTATTTTAAATATTTTAAAATAAATAATAACTAAAAAACTTTTTTTTTTTATGTGTCTAAATCGATTAATGAAAGGAGTTATTAAAATGAATATTGTAAATCAGGAGCCATCTTTTACTTTTTGGAGAAAGTTGTTATGTAATTATTATCTTCAATGAATTTAATGTGTAGACTAAGGAATCGATTAACAAGTGTTTGCGTTTTACAAACAAAATGAATGTGATAATAAATAGAATACTGAATGATATTGTATGATTATATTAGAGTTATTATTTATTTTCTAGAAAAAGACTAATGCATTGTTTAAACAATGTTTAAACCTGCTGTTTATAATGGATTCATAGATTTGAATCGTTTAACAGTTTAAAAATAATATAAAAACTAGCATGTTGTGGCCGCCACAAGACTTTCTTCTATATTTTCCTATATACAAATTCACTCAGTAACAATATTAAAAAAAAAAAAAAAAAATACGATTTTTTAAAAAAGTTTTTTTTCGTTAAAAGTAAAAAAAATCGATAACTTTGTTTTAAATTATTACAGATTTATAGTTCAACCATTCGTTTTAAAGGTATTGACAAGACCTTTCGAAAGATACTAATCTTGAAAATTTGACCCCCCCCCCCGGGGGGGTACTTCCCCTCGGGGGGGGGGGGACAATGCTCCCACATGCACAATTCTTTTTGTCCCAGTTAACTACTACTATTATCAATAATTCATATTAATTTTACAATCACAAGTTAAGAATAACTCTCATTATGTACATTTATACGAAATTTTTTCATATACTGCCATGTTAAAAATTTAGAAAGAATACGATCACAGCGCCACCTGTTGAGCGATTGATCCCCAAATCTAATCAGTACCAGTTTATGTTAGGGGCCAACTAAATACTAAGTTTGGTTAAATTTTATTCATTGGTTCGTGAGATACAGTGGACACAAAATTCGTGATATACACACACACACACAGACAGACAGACATTTTGTAAAAAACTACCAATTCGTGTTCAGGATATCCCAAAACGTGTAAATCCATCAAAAAACGGAGGCCGAAAATTTTCACGAATCCAATACTTTCTCTGTATAGAAGAAAGTAATAAAATAGGACCAATTTCTAGCTTTGTTTGGAAACGAATGTCGCTAATAGAAGCATATATATAAATAATTTTGTATTCTAAAGAAAATTTGAAAATTCATTTATATGTTATGAAATTAAAGAAATAATAAAAACGTAAAGTGAGCTAAATAATAATAATAATAGAAATAATTTCATTTAAAAATTTATTTTTTCCCTCTTTTTATTTCCTTATACGATTAAAGATCATTACAAAATTTTCGAGTAGTGTCGCCATCTATTGACTTTTCTGTGAAAACTTGTTTTATATAAATCATATTTCTGCATTTCTATATTATTATTATTCTTTTAGCATAATTTATAAATAATTATAATAATAAGCATCTAATTGTGTGGTGTTTTTCCACTTTGTTTTAATTATAAAAATAAAATTCTAACTTGAATTTCTGTTTAAATTAAATCGCAATTTTTTCATATACGAGTATAAATGTATATAATGTTTTCTCTAAAATATTGAGTGAAAGAAAGTTAGAATTTATAATGTTAGAGAAGCAGATGTTATAAGCAGGCACTTGAAATCAATAATTCTCTTGCACAATGTATAATAAATTATTGCTGATATGTATAATAAATAATTATAAAAAATGTTCTTATGCTGTATTGGAATACAAGTAATACGAGTACAAGACCATAGAAAAGAGGATCCCCCTTCCCTGAAATTTAGCAGATTTGTGGAAAAATTTTAAGTTGCTCACAATTTTTTACACTCACTATTATGCATTAAAGCTTGACCATCTCCGAAATTTTTTCCAAGCTACGACTTTGTAAGACATAATTTGAAAAGTCCACTACATTACAGGAGCAAAAAATTTTTCATTCACATCTGAAAGTATAGATGTTCTGTTTTTTAACATAATCATCATGTACCATGTATCATACCGTTTTACCAACTTACAGATTCCTTTTGAATAAACTCATAACTCAGCCGCTTGCGAATTCAATCGACCTGTTACAGCGTTTTGAATTTCTTCATTGTCAGTGAAGAGCTGCGCCCACAGATAATTTCATGTGAGTGAAAAGATGATAATAAGAAGATGCAAAGTCCAGTTTGTAACAGGGTGATGATAATTTAAAATGGTGCGAAAAGTTTTGTGTTCGCGGAGCTCGATAATTTTTAGCATTTTCTTGCAGCAATACATTCCCAGATGTCTTTTTTTGATGGCTCTTCTCAATTTCCTGAAAATGTAACAATAAACTTTAGAAGTGATTTACGATTTCTCCACGAATTTGGCAAGCAGGATTTATTAGTATCCGAAAGCACATTGACCTTATTAGTTTTGGTCATATACAACCTATAGACAGTGAAGTTATACCTATAACTTCACTGTCAAAGTTCGGCCCACTTTCATTGCTTTCATCGGCCGATTTCGAGAACAGCCATGTTTCCATGCCATAATGTCTCGTTACCGATCACTATCTTGTTCAAAAACTCCTGCCCTTTCCTTTGTGCCGGAAAAGATAGTTCATACGCCAGCGCCCATTTGATAAATTGTGGGGATCTTCATCAGAATTTTCGGTACAGTCGGTAACAAAAGTGTCCGAAGCAAAAATTCCTATGTAAAAAAAGTGCACTTCATACGGTTCTGTTAAATAAATCCTTATCGAACCACATTCTTAGACTTACTAGGAACAGGATTCGACAAGGATTTATTTAACAAAACCGTATTAAGTGTACTTTTTTTACATAGGAATTTTTGCTAGTGTTCGGACACTTTTGTTACCGACTGTACTATTGAGAACAAAATTTCTAGTTGCCAAATTTTACGGCAAATACATCGCAAAAAACAGCCCGAAAATTACTCAGAAAATATAGTGAAAGTTCTGGAATTGTAAGTAGAAGTTTTTCTGAAACTGACACTTCTTTTCTCTCATCTGCGCGGGTCACGATAACAAGTTAGTAGAGTATCGAGTTCGTAATCGGAGGATTGTGATTTTAATACTCGAGCCGGCGAAAGACCATCGTGTACATTAATGGTGTCTAATGTACATAAAATTCATTGTGTCCACCATGTTTCGTAAAATGAATATCGTAAAATTAATCTGCGAACCAAAGCTGAGAATGATGGATCAAAATTGTGATGACATGTTTTGATGGCCAATTGACCATTGTGTAGCCCTAATACGACGTTAAACGTACTCAAATCACCTTTTAACTGTGTTTCGACCGTTACTGCTACCAGTGAGTCATAATTGTGGTTAATTTGCGATTCACCCCCTTAAATACTACAAATCCTTTACAATAAAGAAAAAGTTGCAAAGTCTAGAAAAAGAATCAGTTAGAAATAAGTTACTATTATTGATAAAAATGAAGGTTAAGGCGTTCTTTTATAGTGGCCAGTAAAATACTTACAATATGTATATGGAAAATGGTTGGATTTTTTTTTTTTTTAACACTAAATAGTAAAATTAAATTGGAACTTCAGTTACTGGATATTTAATTCAAAATGTACAAAGTTTTATATAAAATAATAAAAGGCACAAGTGCATAAAATTAAATGCGCAACATTTGTTTTTATGCCATTATTGCCATGAAATTTGCAAAGAGTTTTGCAGCACCCATAAAAGCAAACTTCTTTTAAATAGAAGGCAGTGCTACTTCGAATTTTCAATAACAAGACATCGCAGTTCACGGCAGATAACACTGTATGGAGATTCGCACAGTCATGAAAAATAAATAAATAAAAATAAATAAATAAAAATAAATAAATAGATAAATAAATAAATAATAATAATAATGATATCATTAAGGAGAATTAATGCTTCGTGCGAAATCGAGAGCAATAATGATAGAATTAGAAACTTTCCAGTGCACTTTACATGAAGAAAAGCAATTGGTATTTTGAAAAGGGTTCGTATTAATTCGTGCATGGAGATGTTTTTGAAGCATTGTTCAATTATTACAATCCCCAGAATAAACCGTACTTCTTCTTCATTTTAAATTTTAAAGAACATATCACCCCTGGAAAGAATTGTAACACAAGTTTAAAATGGCAATTTTGAATTTATGTCAATGAAAAATATGTATGACGTCCCCTAACGTGCACAAAAACCGTTACATCTCTATCTTGCAATTTAACCACACCCAAGAGTCAGTGGTGTCAGTTTTATTGTAGGCGAGTCAGTGCTTTATTTTTAAATTGGTTTTTCTTAAATACTGCATTTATGAGTTGTGTCACTTTTCTTGCCGGGTTGGAATGTAAGGAATACTTTAGAAAAAAGCTTTTCCACAAGCTTATATGCACTGATAAATTCAGAAAAAAAAAAAAAAAAGTACTCCGAAGAATAGATACATTTACTACCAAAAATTTCCAATACACATTTATTGAGTGTGCAATAACACTCTAGATAAGGATTATGTGTTTTTCCTTAATTATTTGCAGCCCTTAATGATACAAACAATTTTTCATATTTATCTTATCTCCTTTTCGCTACTGTGAAACATTTTTAACAATAAATATTTCTTTGAGCTATGACAATGGCGTAATTGTAAAAAAAAAAAAAAAAAAAGTACATAAATTTTCCACGCTCAATATATTTTTTCTATAGGGATTCCTGTAAATAACATTATCATGGACGATGCTAGTTCATTTTAGAAATGAGAAACGTTTAGCATTTGCTAAGAGAGATGTTGCTTCAAACAAAACGCAATCACAATTATGAACTTGCTAGCTAAGTGACAACAGCCAGAACTCATTTCGAAATGCATGTACACATCGATTTTCCATTACTAATTGTTTGCCAGGTTATTTGAAGGAATTCCAATATTGATTTACCAGTTTCCTTTTCATCGAGGCCAGTTATTTTAGAGACGTGTTGGAGTAATTAACAAAAACTGCTATTACTTAAATTGATCTTCAAAATGCGTCATAAAAAATGTAGTAATATAAGTTTGTTTTACTTATAGGCTATAATGCACAAAGTAAAGATTATTAATTACTGAAAATATTTTTGAAATAAATTTGAATGTTACACAAATTTTCTATGATACATCACAAATAACAAGTTAGGTGCAATAAAAAAATAAATACTAAATTTTTTTTTTTTTTTTTTTTTTTAATATTCGCAGGAACAAAACTTATTATTGAAATTGAACAATTTTGTTAGTTATGAAATGGAATTTCTTTTTAAATATCACAGTTAAAGAGTGATGAATGTATAAATTTCTGATACAGATTTGAACTTATTAGAAATTTAAATCTTAATTTTTAGTTTAAAAAAAAAACATTTGTTAGCATATAATCATACATTATAAAGAGATTTATATAATGTAATACGCAAATGACATAAAAAGGTAAATTTAGAAAGAAAATTTGATAAATATTTCGCAAAAGCGAAATGTTTTCTGGTTGTAGGATTTTAAGGTTGATTGACTCCTGATGTGTCCTAGGCCTAGGGGGGGAATGCCCTCCGTGGGGGTCTTTCTAAGGGGTCCTAGCCCGTATTTACGCAAGTTTCGGAGGAAACCACGGAAAACTCCGAACGGCTAGGTCGATGAGCGCGACCTGGGATCGAACCCGGCACCTCCCATCTACCAGCTTTGAGCGCAGAACCGCTCGGCCGCTGGTGGGCAACAAACTAACGGACTTACACACTAACAGACTAACAGACTAACAGACACCCTACAGACAGACACCATAGAAATTTTGTCATTTTCGGATTCCTCACACCTGAAAACGTGTAAAAAAGTCAAAAAACCGAGGTCGAAAATTTTCACGATTACCTAAGTTCCCCATACCTATAGTATGATGGGGAACTAAAAAGTTCTGAAAAACCTATGCATATTTACATACTTAAATAAATATAAAATTACCTTTTTTGGTATTTCTTCAAGGTTAATCATTTTCAATCTGGAGAAGAAAGTTTAGAATATTAAAATGACACGTAGTGAAACAAAATAATCTAAAACAATAATTAAAGCTACTTTTAGTTTTCCTTCCCAATTTTACGACATTAAAGAAATTCTGCACCTTCAATTATCCTAAGTACATATTAGTTCCCCATCATACTATAGGTATGGGGAACTTAGGTAATCGTGAAAATTTTCGACCTCGGTTTTTCGACTTTTCTACACGTTTTCAGGTGTGAGGAATCCGAAAATGACAAAATTTGTATGGTGTCTGTCTGTAGGGTGTCCGTTAGTTCGTTAGTTTGTTAGTCTGTGTACACGATATCTCAAGAACAAATTGTCGCAGAGAGGTCAGATCAGTTTTAAAATATTACTTTCGACACTGGCAAGAACCCTATTCATTTGCAACATTCGATTTTAAAAACTTCGTAAGTTATTAGAAATTTACGATTTTCTTAACATGGGAGAATAGGACAAAAATTCACTTAAACGTCCATTAAATGTAAACTTTTTACTCTAAAAATGTCAGACCAGTTTTAAAATATCCGTTTTGATGCCGGAATGAACATCAGTAACTATAAATATGCTACTTTGAAATTTTCGCAAGTTATTGGAAATTTACGAATTTCTTAACATGGCAGTATAGGGGAAAATTTCACATAAACGTCAATTTTGAGCGATATTTTCATCGTAAAGATGTCAGACTACTTTTGAAATATTATTTAGGACACTGGCAGGAATATTAATGACTATGAATTTTCAAATATAAAAATTTCGTAAGTTATTGGAAATTTACGAATTTCTTAACATGGCAGAATAGAGCAAATTTTAACATAAACGTCAATTTTGAGGGATATTTTCATCGTAAAGTTGTCAAACCACTTTCGAAATATTATTTAGGTTACTGGCATGAATATCATAGACTATGATTTTTCCAATGTAAAAAATTCGTAAGTTATTTGGAATTTACGATTTACTTAACATGTCAGAATAAGGCAAAATTGAGCATAAACTTCCATTTTGAGGATCATAAATACATTAGACAATTTCAAAATTACGTTTATGTTATTTTGTTGAACATGATTGAATTCAAATATTCTAATAGGAAAATTTCGTAAATTATTCGTAATTTACGATTTTATCAACATAGCGAAATTGTAATTTTTTCATATAAATATGAATTTTGAGGATTATTGCACTGGAAATGAAAACATTGGCGTGAAACATAAACAACGGAATTGACCCTGATAAAATAAATTAATAGATTAGAATAAGATAAATATATGGAAGTGAACGATGGATAGCCTATTAGGCGGGGATTTCTTTCTGTTCCTGTATCAAGCTTTGGTCAAATTGATTTTTTTAACATGATTATAATATGTCTCGCACTAGAAATTTATGAGACCATAAATATGGTGGGGAACTGAGCAGAGTCCACCTATGCCAACTAGTTTTTAAGATGTATTTGTAATTAAATTTAGAACTCTAAATATTTTATTTCAGAGACTATATGTTCTCAAGAGTATAAAATTCATTATTTAAATCGAATAATACAGTTTTATTTTATTATTATTGCTTATGGATGCAGTATGGTGGTTTTTAAAAATTAAAATAACACTAATAGTAAAAAGTTTAAATTGTGAGTACACATATAGGAAGAACGTATTAATCAATGTAATAAAAATTCGGTATACATTAAAATAAGTAAAATTTTCTAACATTAATTTTACAATTATATTTCATAACACAATATTATGAGACTTAACTCCCTGAATTAATTTTGTTTATGTCTCTCTAAATAGTTCTTTATGCAAACTTTCAGAATGTGTAATGCCTGGTTTTCAGCCTCCTGATTTTCTCCCATTGCAATGAATAGAAAACAGAATATCTTTATGATGCCATGAAGACAAGTCAGATACAAACTTAACTTCTTTATTTAAAAATTTAAATTAAGGGGCATGGTGGACTTTCACACGCAGGATTTAACTTTCACTTAATAGTACGTAAATACATCTTAAAGATTCTATAATTTATTACTTACCAAGGCTTTGCTATGTAAGCTGGTAACCTTAATTTCTAACTTGCAATGAGAAGTTAGACTTAATTCTTTCGCTTTTAAAAACGATTAAACGTCTAAAGATTTATATATCGTAGTTGAACTCACAAAATAAAGAACACAATCAAATAAGACGGTTCAAAGACTCGATCCAAAATGTACGCTCCCTTTATTTCGTATGTTTCTCGTAAAGTATAAATTGGAGAAAAACTTCCCTTCAATTACCTTCAAACATTAAACGTAAAAATAACGAAATAGAACTGAACATGAAAACATCACCACTTCCTCTGACACTTCACACTGTTCCATTGGAACCAAACGACGAGCTAAACTAAACCGACTGGCAGTCTTCTTCTACCCTACACTAATCCAACTCTTCTATGGACAATCTTAGACATTCTCTGAAATCAGTGTCATATATTAATAGATTCAACTGCTGACTTTATTTCTTCCAACATAACACTCCATGGACAGCTCAGTGTGATTTCGTCAACGTGAACGTAAGTGCTTCGGAGTACCTACATTTGGTTTTGGCCATAACCAATGCTTACTTTCATCGAAAGTGTAAACATAAAGATAATTTTTTAGAAAATAAAAAAAGCCAAAAGTATTTTTAATTTGGAATTTAGTTTTTGAAAAATTCTCCACGTGATCAGGGATTTTTCAGAGCAAAGCACCAAGAGTTCATATATATATATATAAATATATATATATATATGTGGTTTCAAGTCAATTGTGGGCGTTTAAGAACTTTAAGTACAATACTAATTCGATTAATTACTAATTACTTAAAATTTAATAAATAATTAATATGTACAAATATTTACATAAAAACGTTGGTAAATCAGGATGTTATTTAGGTAATGTCCGTCGACGTTGTACTGTTCGTGATATAAATTATTTATTTATTATTTCATTTTTAATTTCGTCGAAACACGAAAACAAAGTTATCAAACACAAGCATTGCATCCGTCAAGTATGCAAGCTTCATCAACTCTCCGTCGAAACTGAATTTCTATCCTCCAAACGCTCTTAGCAGCAGCCTGTTCAGGAAGTAGCGTCATTCACGTCATAAGCACGCACTTCCTTTCATATTCTGATACTCTGTCAATGATGAGCTAGCTAAGCTTCTGAGTACGGGAAACAGAAAATAAACTACGTAGCCTTGGATTCAGCAGTTGCGGGCAAGCAAGGTTAGGGGAAAAGAAGAACTTGTTACTAGAAGATCGGCCGTCCTGCATCCGGCTGGGTCCTCCAGGCGCTCACACTGAAAAATACAAAAAAAAAAAAAAAGAAAAAAAAGCAACACAAAATAATAACATACTTATTTACAGTTTTTTTTTTTTTTTTTTTACAAATTTTCATATTTTTGTTTTTAAGCTAAGTGATCCTATGTCTGAGGATCTTAGCTTGAGTAGATGTGCAATGGGAGCCTTCATGGCATCCATTTCTAACTTTTTCATCAATATTATCATTTTTCATTTTTATTGTTGCATAGTCACAGGAAAAAGTCAATTTTGGCTTTATGGCAACTTGGTTGCCTACGGTAACAGTTTTTGGTGGTTGTCTACTCAACTTGCATTTTGCTTTATTTTTCTTTTTAACTCTAGAAAATTATTTATTGATATGTATACTCAAAACTTTATTTTGTGACTCGGAATTATTTTGTGACTCGAACTCAAGACCCTCTAATCGATCATTTTCAGTTTTAATGTCTTTTAAGGCCTCTGTTGCATCATGTTCAGTCGAAAAGTCTATAGTTGCACTCTTATATGTAGGGAAAACTTCTAATTTTATTTGTACAGCTTTGGGAAATAATATGGCTATCTCGCTAATTGTGGTCGTCAATGGAAGTGATGGGATGAACAACTTTCTCGAATTTACACTGGCAGTCTCTTCTTTTGGCAAATTCTGTCTTTTACACTCAGTGGAATCTATTGTCGATGGCTTTTTTCTCGATTTCTTTCTTTTAAGGAGTTTCGAATTTTCGTCAACTTTTTCTTTTAACTCTTTCAACTCTTCGGCTAACTGTGAAATTTTTTCAAGTAGGACTCGTTTCTCGTCTTTCTTCAAATAAGTGTTTTCTGGATTTGGCGACTTCATTCGGTAAACATTCGTCTGACTTCGTCCCTTTCGGCGCGGCTCCTCCTCTTCATCACTATCATCATCTATCTGGAAAATACTCGTCTGATTTTGTTTCTGTCGTCGAGGCTCCTCTTCTTCCTCACTGTCATCATTTATACTATTTTCGTCCTTCAAAAGCATCTTATCGTCATCACTTTCGTCATTTTCGTCTTCATCGTCATTTTCACTTACGGCTTTTTCGGAGGATTCTAATATTTTTTTTGACAACATAATAGGTTGAGGGGTTACATTTTTACATTTTTTAACACTATTCACTATTTTATTTATTTCTGGGGATTTTTCAAAAATTTTGTTCTCAAAGTTAATGGGGTATCAATAACAACATTCGATTTAATTTCACTTTGATATGTATTTACTGGAAGTACTGTTACTAAATTTACCTCGAGAGAATTAGATTTATTTTTCACTAAGATACCTTTTTCATTAATTGTTGTTTCACCCAGCATTAATACATTCATACCGATAATTATATCATAGGGTATCACGTCATTTTCTACAACATAAATGTTAGTTTTGGTTTCAAAATCATCAACTTTAAGATCGACATCCAATGAGCCTAACGGCTTTATTGAACTTTTCCCGATCCCCTTCAAAGTAGTACTTATAAAATTTAATTTATTCATATTTAATTTATCGAAAGCATTTTTTCGCAACAATGTTGCTTCACTTCCTGTGTCTATTATACCGCTGAAATTTACATTATTAATCAAAATATTTTTGTTCAAATTATGATTTACACCAATATACAATGCATCAACTTCTTGTTTTGAACCTGGGCACTCCGAACTTTTATGCCCAAACTGTTTACATGAGAAACATTTCAAACCTTTCATTCTATGGGGGCAATCTCTAGATAGGTGGTTTTTATCACCACAATTATAGCACAGTTTATTATTTACTTCAATTTTTGGACTAAATTTTTCATATACATTATGTTGTACAGTTTTCAATTTTGCATTATCAATTCTATCAAATTTAAATTTACTTTTCTCATTATCTCTTTTATACATTTCATATAATTTTATTTTTTCTTTGAATTCGCGAAGATTTTTTGCACCATATAAAATGACTTTATTTTCAGTTTTATCATTAATTCCTTGGATCACGTAGTGCATTATTGCGGCATCATCAACGTGCCCGTTTTTTGACAATTCACGCATTTTAAAATAATATTCCGTAACTTATTCATTATTTTTCATTTTCTTTTTACTCAGCATTTCGTGTAAAGAGGCGGAATTTACCTCGATTTTAAACTCATTAATTAGTGCATTTTTTAATTTTTTATAAGTCAATAATCCTTTTTCGGATTTAATGAAGAGAAGAGCGTTTCCGCTCAACGATCTCTTACAGAAAACAATTTTTTGTAGTTCACTTAAATTAAACATTATTGACAATTCTTCAAAATCGGAAAAAACTTCAATAATATTTTCATGCGGTTCGCCGCTAAATTTAGACATGGAATTTTCAAAATCATTGAAAGAAACAGTTGCACCAAGTGATCCATTATTACAATTTCCACTTTTTTTTAATTTTGCCATCATCATAATCACAATTATTTTCATAGCACTTATTATCATTCATATGGCATTGCACAGAGGAGTCAATATTTTCGACGTCATTATCACTGTCAAATTCGTTTTCAGAATCATCATCTTCCGATTCATTGTCGGAGTTTTCCTCTTTTAGTAATTCGATATCATTTAATTTTAGTAATAACCTGTCACGTATTTCTTCTTTCGTGCCGATAAATGAAACACTCAATAAATTACTTATAATAATTAATTCATTCAACGAAAAATTTTCGTCGATGAATTTTTGTTTTTGAATATAATTGTTATCGTCAACGGTAAAATTAAATCCGGTAAATTTTCTTATTCTGCATCGGTTTTTCCTGTCACCTTCGTCATTAAATAAAAAGCGATGCAGAATTCTAATTTTACTGTATTTCTCAGTCCTCAGTGCAGCGCCAATTTTGGGAATATCCCCTAAGGAAACCATTGTATAACAAAATAAAATGTACGTACCTTTGTAGAGCAGAAACAGCTGTTGTTCTAAATTTTTATTTAAATCTTCATTCGGTCGATTCGTCGTTTTTTAATCCTTGCACTTTGTAGAACCAAAACTGCAGGTGTTCTGAATTTTTATCCAAATCTTTATCCAGTCGTTTTGCCGTTTTTTAATCCTTGAGAACCTTGAAGAGCATATTTCACACATCGTTGCTTAATATGACGAAAAACTTTATAATTCACCACTTATCACAGTTCAGCTGTTCAGCAACAGTTTTTTATTTTTAAATAAAAAGTTCAGTTTATAATTTAAAAGTTCAGTTTATAAACTTATATTTTATCAGTCCAGGTGCATCATCATTTCTAAGAATACCGTTCGCAAAAAGTTTTTTAAAAAAAGTTCACATTTACTTACGCGAATTTCAATTCGAAGTAGATCTCACGATTCATCAAAATTCACGATCAATCCTTTATCGCATTCAATCCGAAGTCCAAGTTAAACTAAAATTCACGATTTATTCTTGATCCCACATTCTTGATCCCACTTCTGATGTGGTTTCAAGTCAATTGTGGGCGTTTAAGAACTTTAAGAACAATACTAATTCGATTAATTACTAATTACTTAAAATTTAATAAAGAATTAATATGTACAAATATTTACATAAAAACGTTGGTAAATCAGGATGTTATTTAGGTAATGTCCGTCGACGTTGTACTGTTCGTGATATAAATTATTTATTTATTATTTCACTTTTAATTTCGTCGAAACACGAAAAACAAAGTTTTCAAATACAAGCATTGCATCCGTGAAGTATGCAAGCTTCATCAACTCTCCGTCGAAACTGAATTTCTATCCTCCAAATGCTCTTAACAGCAGCCTGTTCAGGAAGTAGCGTCATTCACGTCATAAGCACGCACTTCCTCTCATATTCTGATACTCCGTCAATGATCAGCTAGCTAGGCTTCTGAGTACGGGAAACAGAAACTAAACTGCGTAGCCTTGGATTCAGCAGTTGCGGGCAAGCAAGGTTAGGGGAAAAGAATAACTTGTTACTACATATATATATATATATAATATTTCTCTCTATATATATATATAAACCTCACGACTTTCGCGATGGAGCGTATCGCGCACCTACGTAGTTTCTCGTTGTATGATGATCCAGGTTCCCAATGGGAAACTTTTTCCGCTTGAGGATTTAATTACTGCCGTCAAGAAGGGCGAACTCTACTTCATCAAGAAGCATATGCTGGACTCCTTACCGGACGACCAATATGAGATTTTTATGGAAGCTGAACACACTTTCTACGAATCCGGAAAGAAATCAAGAGTTCGCCCATTAAAGAGCTTTACCATCACCCAGCTACAGTCGGTAACAAAAGTCTCCGAACACTACAAAAAATTCCTATATAAAAAAAGTACACTTAATACAGTTTTGTTAAATAAATCCTTGTCGAATCCTGTTTTTAGACTGACTAAGAACAGGATTCGACAAGGATTTATTTAACAAAACTGTATTAAGTGTACTTTTTTTATATAGGAATTTTTGATTGTGTTCGGAGACTTTTGTTACCGACTGTACGCATGTTTCCACCGGATTTCCCAGATTTCAGACCCGGCTATGGAACTGTGGAATCAACCGACTGGACCAGAACGGAGGAAGCGGTTGAAGATATGGATATGCAGGTAAACAATGGTTCAACTTCTTTCAATTTTCATGTAAATTTTTCTGTCCCTTCCCCGAGTATTAGTAATGAATTTAAACAGGTTAAACGTAAAGCTAGTAGAAATAGTCCTAATTCTAAAATGTCTAAAAGTAATGATTTTGCAATTCCTACTAAAAATAAATTTGAAAATCTTGAGGAAACTGTTTTAATGGATAATTCTGTTCCACAAACAAGCAATAGTACAGTCTATAACAAAAGTATCCGAACACTAGTAAAAATTCCTATATAAAAAAAGTAGAGTTAATACTGTTTTGTTAAATAAATCCTTGTCGAATCATGTTCTTAGACTGACTAAGAACATGATTCGACAAGGATTTATTTAACAAAACAGTATTAACTCTATTTTTTTCTTTACATACGAATTTTTTTCTAGTGATCGGATACTTTTGTTACCGACTGTAGTAACAATAAAAATAACAGTTCTAGGAAAATTAAGCCTCCTAAAGGCAATTTCATAACTGTTAAATGTGGAAATAAGGCTTAGGTTCTCAAAAACTTAGGAAAAAACCAGTGTAATTTTACTGCTGTCCCGGCGGAAGATTTTCTTAAAATCTACCCTGATTCTCTTATCAAAGCTACTGAAGTCTATCTTGTCAAAGCTAGCTGAAGTGAACGTCCAATGCTATTTAATGCACGGCAAGGTTTCCGCTCACCCTCTTAAGGCTGTTATTCGTGGACTTCCCGTTGATATCAATGTTCTGGATATTGAGCATGCTCTAACTTCTCTAAATTTTGATGTCAAGAAAATTACTCAAATGGTCAGTTATAAAACCTAGCGACCTATTTCAAACACGAGTGACCCTTATTCCAAATTCAACTGACCAATACCGAAAAAAGTAAAGAAATTTTCCAAATTGATAGGTTATTGTTTTTCAGGATACAGATCGAAAACTACAGGAGTCCATCCCGTACGTTTCAATGCTTTCGGTGTCAATTTTTCCATCATTCTGCAAATAATTGTAGAATGAGGCCAAGATGTGTTAAATGCTCAGGCGAACTCGAAACCAGACAGTGCGAGCTTGTCAAGGGAAAAATTGAAACACCGAAATGCTGCAATTGTGGTGGGGACCTGCCAGTTATCGAGGCTATCCATCCTTTCCCGAAAATAGGAAAAGAACTTTCATTTCTAAAAAAGTCTAACCCTAATAAACTGGTTCCTTTTATTTATTTTTATTTAATTAATTAATTATTTTTAATAATTTATTTAATAATTTATTTTATTTATTTGTTTTTAATTTAATTTAATTATTGTCACTATCCCTAAACTCTCTTCTTTATTTTAATATTGTTATATTTTTACTTTCTCTTACCCATAGGGTCGAGAAAGTATTGTTTTAGGGTCAAATTTTCGAACGTGAGTTATTGTTATATTTACATGTTCTGAGGTCCCCTGAATACGAAAATCATATTTTTAGCGAATGGTCTGTGTATCTGTCTGTGTGTCTGTTATCAGCACATCTCAAGAACAAATAGTAGCAGAAATTCCAAACTCGGTATTCTAAATGTGTATCATATAGGGATGCTACACTAAGCTTTTCGTTGAGATGAAGAAAATGGTTCGTGTACAGGGACACTCAAAAGTATTCAAATACATTACGTCTCTATGGGGGAAATTACAGGTAAGTAGAGTTTAACATCTATAGACTACAATAAACCGAATGAAACGAATATATATTTTGTGTAATAGAGATAATCAGCTGGGAAATTTTTTTTGTGTATGTAGGAGTCTAGCCTCCCCCTAGGTAGGAGTCCCCCTCGAGGGAAGTAAATTTTCATGATGAGTATCTTTCAAAAGAACTCGCCAATACCTTTAAAACGAATGGTTGAACCATCGATTTGCGATAATTTAAAACAAAGTTATCAATTTTTTTCATTTTTAACAGAAAAAAAAAATTATATATATATTTTTTTTATAAATGTAATATTGAGAATAAATTCAACCTTTTTTGGATATTTAGCGTTATACTAAACCGTGTGCATTATCATGGAAGATAATCTTTTTAAATATTAATTTTAATAAATTATTTTTACTGAGTGAATTTGTATGTAGGAAAATACAGAAGAAAGTCGTGTGGTGGCCACAACACACCAGTTATTTGTTGTTAGTGGATGTGCTTCACTAATAATATTTTACCATTTCCACTAAAGCTGTTCGGGAATTGAAATAAATTCCTCATAGAGATATGGTAAATAATGTATGTTTTAAGCTTAATATTCATCGCTTGTTTTTTGTACATTAATGAAACGAGGGGTTGAGGGGGGCGGTAGCCCCCTCACACAGAACTAATTATCATATAAAACTTTTCCGAAGCCTAATTTCAACTGTTTATCATCGGTTTACAAAGCAGTACTTGTTATCTTACCTCTTAATCTCCAACCTGTATTTATAGTATTAAATTTCAGGGCAAGAGAAAGTAGTGTGAGTGACACACCAGATTATTTAATTTTATTTTGTGTTAGGTTTGGCGAAAAGCATTCGTTCCAGAAAGGAGTCTTTTTCAAGACTATACTATCTCTGACAGACCGAGTGCTGGTGGATAAAGGCTGCTTGTGATTCCGCTCCCCCACCCCCATTAGGATCCCTTTCCCCTCCCCTCCCTTTTTACTTTCTCTTACCCATAAGGTAGAGAAAGTATTGTTTTTGGGTCAAATTTTCGAAAGCGAGATTTTGTTATATTTACACGTTTTGAGGTCCCCTGAATACGAAAATCATGTTTTTAGCAAATGGTCTGTGTGTGTGTGTGTGTCTGTGTGTCTGTCTGTTATCAGCATATCAAAAACAAATTATGGCAGAAAGTTCAAACTTGGTATTGCAAATGTGTATCATATAGGGATGCTACAGTAAGCTTTTCGTTAAGATCAAGCAAATGGTTCGTGTACAGGGACAATCAAGAAAATTCTAATACATTACGTCTATGGGGGAAATTGCAGGTAAGTAGAGTTTAACGTCCATAGACTGCACTAAACCAAATGAAACGAATATATATATATTGTAATAGAGAGAGTAAACTGGGAAAAATTTTTTGTGTACGTAGGAGCCTCGCCTCCCCCCCTGGGGGGGGGGGGAAGTCCCCTCTCGAGGGGAGTAAATTTTCATGATGGGTATCTTTCAAAAGAGCTCGCCAATAGCTTTAAAACGAATGGTTGAACCATCGATCTGCGATAATTTAAAACAAAGTTATCGATTTTTTTTACTTTTAACGAAAAAAAACTTTTAACGAAAAAATCGTATTTTTTGAAGTAAAAACTTCTTTATGCGCGTTGAGCACTTTTGGGTGAACAAAAATCATTGAACTCCCGTCATCGTCAGCAAACGCTTTCCATCCTTCTATGATACAAATAATGTATCATACAATTAACTTGCTAATGTGAAGTGTTAATAATTATATATAGTGTATATTGTTTTAAAATCTGGTGCGGCTCTACACGACTTCTCAAATCTCCGGGCACTGTCTCTATTGCAGTTAGACTTCACAGAACCATGAGAAAGACCAAAGCCGCCATTTTTCTCACGTTTTTAAAATCTGGTGCGGCTTGACACGACTTCTCTCATCTCCGGACACTGTCTCTTAAAGATTGCAGCCGGAAACGTTGCAGTTAGACCTCACAGAACCGTGACAAAGGTTAAAGCCTCCATTTTTCTCACGTTTTTACAGTCTGGTGTGGCTCTACACGACTTCTCTCATCTCCGGACACTGTCTCTATTGCAGTTAGACCTCACAAAACAGTGAGAAAGGCCAAAGCCACCATTTTTCTCATGTTTTTACAATCTGGTGCGGCTCTACACGACTTCTCTCATCTCCGGGCACTGTCTCTATTCCAGTTAGACCTCACAAAACCGTGAGAAAGGCCAATGCCGCCATTTTCCTCACGTTTTTACAATCTGGTGCGGCTTTACACGACTTCTCTCATCTCCGGCCACTGTCTCTTAAAGATTGCAGCCGGAAACGTTGCAGTTAGACCTCACAAAAGCGTGAGAAAAGCCAAAGCCGCCATTTTTCTCACGTTTTTACAATCTGGTGCGGCTCTACACGAATTCTCTCATCTCCGGACACTGTCTCTATTGCAGTTAGACCTCACAAAACCGTGAGAAGGGCCAAAGCCACCATTTTTCTCACGTTTTTACAATCGGGTGCGGCTCTACACGACTTCTCTCATCTCTGGGCACTGTCTCTATTGCAGTTAGCGCATTAAATAAAATTGTAATATAATTTTTGTAGTAGTAGTTTATATTAATGAATAAAAAAACACTTCATTTAAAAGTATTTCCTACACAATAAAATATTTCCTGACGATTCAAGAAATACACACGTAATTGTTCACGTTTTCACTTCTGTCGGCACTCCCGAAATGCAACTGTTTTTTTTTTTTTTTTTTTAATATTGAGAATAAAATGGACTTTTCTTGGATATTTAGTGTTATACTACTTCTCTAATATAGAAATCGTCTGCATTATCATAAAAGATAATTTTTTAAAATAATAATTTTAAGAAATTATTTTTTAAAAACAGAATTATTTTTAATAACCGAATAAAATTTTATATAAATCTAGGTGCATTAATGAAACGGGGGGTTGAGGGGGGCGGTAGCCCCCCTCACACAGAATTAATTATCACATAAAACTCTTCCAAAGCCTAATTTGAATCGTTTAACATAGATTTACATAACATCGTTATCTTACCTCTTAATCTCCAACCTGTATTTATAGTATTAAATTTCAGGGTAAGAGAAAGTCGTGTGAGTGACACACCAGATTATTTTTTAACCATTCTGCTTCCATATCCAAGCTGCTACGTTGCCTTCTCATCTCTTCTATGCCGTCATCAAATCATCACGCCGGAGTTCTGTGTGAACTCTCTTAGTTTATGGGTCCGATCTTCTTGATCATGCAAGCCCCATTTCTGTGTTTTTTCTCTTCTCTGGTGGAGGTAAGCGACGGTCTTGACCATTGTAAGTACTCCTACAAGTCCCGTGATGATGATGACGATGATGAACCTCTTTGAGAAATCCGAAGTGCACAGAGAATCTGTTGCGTGTGTTGACGAGACAAGTCTGGATAGCGAAAGAGAATTAAGACCTTGGGCAAGGCGTCCCAAGAAGCACAGAATAGTGCTAAGAGTTCCACAATTAGTAAAAAAAAAAGAAAAAAAAAAAAAAAGCCATATATTATAATAAAAATAATAGAAAAATTCTAAAGAAAACTAAACCCTGCGCTCCGACAGCATCCCGCAGAATTAACCTGAAACTAATTTCGAGAGAATTTCAGAGGACCAATCAGAAATCAGAATCTAAAATCGAAGTTTTTACAATCCGAAGAAATTAGCAACCCAAAACTAGAAAAGATTATGCCCGAATCGAGACGACCAATCAGAATGCAATATTCTGACCGATCAGAGTTCGAGTTCAGGAAATCTAACTTTTATGCTTACAAGTCTAAAAAATGAATAAAACTTAATAAAAATTGCCAAATAATAATTACAAAATATATCCTAGTAGTTAAAAAAAAAAAAAAAATCTCTGCAATAAAGAAAGTACTTCACCAGAGGGAAGGTCGACACTTGCGACTGAAATAAAAGTTCAGTAGTTAGGCCTGTTGCTAGGGTTAGCCAACTCTACAGGAACATTGTTTTCAGTCTAGGGGAAATTATAATTTAGAGAGGAAATTCTGAGTTAGCTAACTTTCGAAGACATAATTCTACTTTTCTTAGAGTGAATGGAACCTAACAGAGGATTTCTGGCATTGGGAATGCATCTGTGAAAATTCACCGTAAATGTTCGAATTTCAGCATAAGTTGGCTTAATTCGAAGATCCCGGTGAATAGCATCACTGCGGACAGAACGAGTAGCTTGAACAAACCCACGTAAAAGCTTATTTTGGGATAACTGAATTTTTATTAATGGAGTTTTCATAGCCGATCCGTAGATCATACAACCATAGGTGATAATCGGACGAATTATTCATTTATATAACAATAATTTATTTTTAAGTGACAGGCGGCTATTCCAAGTCAATAAAGAATGAAAAGCTTTCGCGCTTTGTTAGTTTTATTCAGAGACTCTGAAATGTGACGAGTCCACGTTAATTTTGAATCTGAATAAACTCCTTTGTATTTGTAGCATTGTTCCCAGGATATGGGCTGATTATTTAAAAGAAAGTTAGTGGATGTGTCATAGCGTATATTTGGGAAGTGCGGCGGCACTTCTGCAACTGTTCACCTTAATTCTCCATTTTCTTAACCAGATCAAATATTTATTTAAGTACACTCATGTCCATAAGTTAAGGATAATGCTAGCTGTGGCAAATAAAGGTTCAGAAGCAAAACAAACATGACTTATTGATAAAACCCAATTATTAAACAAAAGATCAAGAACAAAAATGGTGGTTTATGTAGAATACCATTCATAAAAACTACGATTTTTGCTCCCTGGAGCAATTACAAAAAATATCTCCCTCACAAAAATTTAACATTACATGGTTGGTATGATGGTTAATACATTGTATGTCTCCCAAATGATGAAATACAGCCCGTACAACGCCTAGGCATGCTAAGTATTAAATTATCGATCTGATCTTGGGGAAGATTACTCCACTCAGCAAGCAATATTCTCCGAAGTTCCGGTACATATGTAGGAGGTGGTTGACGGGCTGAAACTCATTGGCCAAGCATGTTCCACACATGCTCTATCGGATTCAAGTCAGGTAAGAATGCTAGCCGTTCCATACGGGTGATATCCTCAGATTGTAGGCATTCGTTTACAATGTTTGCATGGTGAGGATGGGCATTGTCATCCATAAACACAAATTCTGGGCCCATGGCACCCATAAAAAAACATACATGTTGTTACAGAATGATATCCAGGTAAATTTGACCTTTCATGGTTCCGATTTGAATATGCAGATCTGTTCTGGAAACAGTAGGATTCCATCCCAAACAAACACTCCTGCACCACCGTAACGGTGTCGTTCCATGATGTTGTCTTGGTGGTAACGGGTATCAGGCGTTCTACGTATGAAAGTCCAAAGTGAATCAGACTGCAAGCTAAACATGGACTCGTCGGAAAACATCACACAAGCCCACTGTGCCGCTGTCAACATTGCATGTTCTCTACTCCAAACTAACCGCTGGCGACAGTGCTTTGCCAAGAGCGGAACACATCTGACAGGTCTGCGAGCATATATAGACTAATATCTCCTAAACGTCAGTACATGGTCTGCCTTGAAACGGTGGTACCTGTAGCTGCAGATAGCTGAAGAGATAAGTCTGATGCTGTGCGCCGTCTGCTTCTTTTGGTAGTTATTTCCAAATACCAATCATCATTCGGTGTTGTAACTCTGGGCCGACCAGTACTGTAACTTCGACTAGCATTTCCATCGTTTCGGAATCGTTTCCAAAGCCTAGAGATGACACTTTGGGCGATTCCAAGTTCCTTCGATACTTCTATCTGAGTACGCTCACATTCCAGTCGGCCGAGAATTCTACCACGTAAAAAAATCATCCACATGTGTCCTCTGTGTCATGACTATTCGGTTGTGGCACTGAGCAACTTACAGAACATTTGTGAACAGTTTTCTCTCTTTGCTCTCATTCCTTATCAACCCTTCCACTTTTGTCATTGTGACGTCATATCTGCGTCATCTGGCGGCTTCCTATAATTTGCATACTATTCTTGAAGATGTGTGTGGTAATTCTACAGGTGAAATTTTTGCATTAAAGTTCAATTTCCGTGTAATTCTGAATTATCCTTAATTTATGGACATGAGTGTAGTATTGAAGTACTTGAAACATAGCGTCTGGCGTGCATTGTCTACAACAGATGGCATTATCGTCAGCGGAAGTCGTTAAAGTGACGTCAGAGTCTCGTGGCAGGTCATTTGCATAGATGTTGAAGAGAAAAGGCCCTTGAGGAGCCCTTGAAACCAAAAGACATTGCATGAGGCCTCACATCCTTGCAAATGATTAGGTTATTATTATTATATACATAAAATCTATTTAATATTAGACGTTTAAAAATTTGAACATGGATAATTTTAATTAAAAAAATTAGATTTTAATGAAATAAAGTTTAATATTTCAGCATAAACCTGAAATTAAAATGTGAATATTGTATTAACATAAGTGTTGGCGATGAACGTTCCGTAAAAGCATACAAGAATGGTATCAATTTTACATGACAATTTGTATCAAAATTAGAGGAAAGGGAAAGTATAATTTTTACTTTCTTTTATATTCAATAGAAGAAAGTATTGGATTCGTAAAAATTTTCGACCTCGGGTTTTTGGTGGATTTATACTTTTTGAGAACTGTAGAACACTATTTGACCATTTTCAGAAAATGTCTGTCTGTCCCTCTGTGTGTATGTGTGACAAAATTTTGTGGCGACTGTATCTCAGGTACTACTGAACAGAATTTCATACAAATTGGTATGTAGTTACATTTTGACATAAATTAGTGTCTATCAACGTTTGGTAAAAATTTTCCAACAGCTTGCGTTGCCATCCCGCTTTTTCTAAATATTTAACATGGTGGTATAGGACAAAATTTTGTATAAATGTGCATAAAGAGAATTATTTTTTAAAATTCATTATGAAATTTAAAAGAATTATTTGTAAGAGAGATAGTCAACTGGGAAAAAAAACTGTGCATGTATCCCCCCCTGGGGGGGGAAGTCCCCCCTCGAGGGGAGAAAATTTTCATGATGGGTATCTTTTAAAAGAGCTCGCCAATACCTTTAAAACGAATGGTTGAACCATTGATCTGCGATAATTTAAAATAAAGTTATCGAATTTTTTAATTAAAAAAAAAAAAGTAATATTGAGAATAAAATTGACTTTTTTTGGATATTTAGTGTTATACTACTTCTCTAATATGGAGATCGTCTGCATTATCATGGAAGATAAATTTTAAATAATAATTTTAATAAATTATTATTACTGAGTGAATTTGTATAGGAAAATATAGAAGAAAGTCATGTGGTGGCCACAACATACTTTTTTTTTTTTTGACAGCACTATAATAGTATACTTAGGGACAAAAATGAAAATAATAATAATAATAATAAATAAATAAAATAAATAAAAAGCCGCACTTGGATAATTTTATGTTTCCTTTCAAAAAGGGCAATTTAATCATTTAAAAATAGGGATGAAATTGATAGAAATTTTCCTGGTTATCGGATATCCGTGTCCAGCAAATATTAGAGCTCCGGATCTTCGATATATGGCAAAATCACTGTCTGTTTCATCCTTAAATTTGTATGATAAAATTGGTAGTTTTTGAGAGAAAAAGATAAAGTATCCAAATGCGTTTTTTTTTTTTTTTTTTTTTTTGTCCATTAGTGTATATTAAAATTTTTAATTTCGGATAACTTTGGATTTTTTAAAGAACACTCGCTCTAACTTATTATGAAGAATATTTATATTATCATTAAAAAACTCGTTAAACATTGTCTTTTAATAAGCTAATCTCTTTTAAGTTGATTCTTCTCTGTTTCATTTTCTTTATAGCAACAAAGACAAAAATCACAGCCTAATTGACCGAATTTTTCTGTTCTTTGGCTGTAGATAATTCTTTGCATAGATAATTCTTTTTTAAAAGATAACGCGCTCCCATTAAAATTTCACACAGCCCATTTATCACGCTTAACAAGAAAATTAACTGTAATTCAAAGAAAGGAGTTTTGATAAAGAAAGGGTATGAAAGATAAAGAACGTCAACCTAAGAATAGATGATCGTTAAATATTCATGAAGGACCTTATAATATCATGAAAAACGGCAGTTTTTCGAGTGACGCAAGCGGAAGCCCAAACTGAACGCTGCGAACTCATATATACGGCTAGTTTGACATCAGAGAGATTTGTAAAAGCCGACACTTAATATCTCAGAAAATATGCTATATTTTGTTCTGATCTTTTCAAAATAGTCTTTTTTCTTCGGTCTTAATCTATCCTGAAAATTTTACGTTTCTACATGCAGTATGTTTTGAGATCTGAATCTCAATTTAAAGCCAAAAAGGAAAAACGTGAGGTGTAAGGATGTAATGAACTAAATTCATGAAAAAATATCTCTAAAACCGCACGAACGATTTTAATTTAATTAATATATGTTGTTAATGGGATCTTTCTGAATCGAGTAACGTTTTTGTTTTTTTCAGGAAAACTCTTGTTTTTTATAAAAGTTGTTTTAAAAATAGAACTATATTACTCCGCCAATTGCATGCTTTTCTTCGGCGAAAATGGCCGTAAATCGGTTCTTACTTCTTGCTTCCAAGGCTTTGTTGGTTGGCTGACCAACGTGAATGCAGTCAATAACTTTTTGTTATGAAGAAAATATTTTTCATTTTAAAATTTCTCATTTCGTCAAAAAATTATTTAGATAATATTTAAAGTAAAAGAAGTATTTTGTAATCATAGATATTCTATTTCATCGTTATTTATAATGAATTAATTTCTTTTTAAAGCGAAAAAGTTTATCACTCATGCACACAAATTTATACCATGGTTCATGATCTTTGGAGCGCATGCGTACATCCAAAATTTTTGGCGCTCGCTGACTCGCTGTAGACAGGCGCTAATTGTTTACCATCGAGGTTTGCACTGTATTATTCCGCCCATTCCGCCAATCAAGCTTTCAGTTTCTTCATTACGTTTTTCTATTTTATTGTATCCTAATCCGTGATTACTTCGAAGTGCATTATTTAATTAGAAGATATTCTAGTTGAAAACCCTAAATTAATTAATATGGGAAGGTTTAAATAAATGATTTCAGAAAAGCAAAACTTAATATTATGTTTGCATCTAGAGGTACGTGTTTTATTATGGTTACATATTTTTTTTTCGATTAGTCAATAAATGTGTTTATATATCTTATCTTTGATCTGTTTGCACTGCCAAGCCTAAACAAATTATTACTCATAATCGCCTGTAATTTTCAAAATATGCCTGTTTTTTAGTTCCATGTTTATGTATTGCTCGGTAACCTGTTTCAATATTCAGACATTCCTACCCAAGAAATTTGTTTGAATAATAGAATAATTTCAATAAATAAATAAAATTTCAGAATAAAAATATAACTTTAAAAATAATTAAACATTAAAATTTAAAAACAAAGCAAAATATATATGTTATGTAACCTAAAAGTAAATTTCTTTCTTATTTTCAGCAGAGGTCAGTCTAGGTTTTTGAGAATGGTAACCCACTTATAATTTTTACAGTTTGTGAAAATAAAAAATGCTCTGAACAATTACCGACATGTACAAAATAATTTTGAAATACAATTACATATGATAAAAATAGAACAATTGTAAAATAACTATAGATGTGATTGGGTAAATACCAAAATTAAAGATTTTCAAATCACTCTGTAATATGATAATAATAAAATATAAGAAGGAGCTTTCTAGCAGCAAGCGCTGCAGATTATTCCGATAAACTTATTATGGACAGCAGTAAAGTATGCTTTTTGGATTACCAGTTTAATAGTTTAATCACAATTGCTTACATACTGTTATTTCGCTGCTTATCAATAAAATTTGCACTTTTTTTTTCTTTTTCAAGCTATTCCTGAAATATTTTTTGCTTACATTTCGCCATAATACACAATTATTTTTATTTTTTATCTATAAAGTCTGTGATTTTTTGAAAACTATTTTGAATTGAGCGATAATCAGGGCCCGATTAAGCTTTGAAGCTAGGCGAAGCTCAGTATCATTTCGGGGCCCTCTTTCATTGCAAAAAATCTTGTTTTCCTGTTACATATTGTTATATAAAAAAGCTATAGAGCAAAGATTAGTGTGTGTTTATAGTTTTTTTTCCATTCATATATCTGGATGGTTTCTACACACAACATTAAAATCGTATAACTTATTAATGTAGAACATTCAGATTTTTGAGCTTAAATAATAGATGTTTCTCGAAATAATGAGTATTTTATCTTGCTTTAGGCGAATTTTCTTCGAAAAATTCAATCTCAGTATGAAAATATAAAACTGAAAATTCAAGACCCTGTTTTTAGTCATTTTGGGGCCCCCTCTTAAATTTTAGAGGGGAAGCTTGTGCTTCCCAAGCCTTTTGGGTAATCAGGCCCTGGCGATAATTTCACAGCTTGTTAATAAAATATGGAATCATATTGCTGCTTATTGAGAAACTTTATTTTTCACAATACAAATAATTACTAAGAATAGAGTATTTTGTTGCAAATTGATAAAATTCTTTTTTTTTTTTTTTCCACCAAAGCTATTTCTCAAAATCCATGATAATTTTGTGGCCTGTTATTGAAATACAGAATCATTTGTATTTTCTGTATCTATCATCAAATTTTATGTTTAATAATATAAATAATTGCCAAAATTCATCATTATTTTGTTGCCTATCAATACATTTTTTTTTTTTTTTTTTGTTCAGTTCTGTTTACCAAAATATGCAATAATTTTGTAATCTGTTATTAAAATGCACAAGCATTTTGCCGCTAACAGTTCAAGGCAGGCATTATTTATGAAATCAAGCATAACAGAATTTTACCCCAAAATGCAGAACTAAATTTGCTTTTACAAAATAATTAGCTAGTTATTAGGAATGTACTGAATATTCAGTATATATATTCGATATTCGACCGTAATGCTGAATATGAAATTATTTGGCTAGATGAATCTAAAGATTGATTTTGAATTTTATACTATAAAATAAATAATGTAAAAAACTATCATCTATTCAGATACAGTCAACCGTCGAGCAAAAGGTGTGCTTATTTATCCTTTTAAGGACAAAAAAAATATGAAAAGAGGAGGGGCATTTAACTGAGTAAAGGATTTTATGGTATTTTACGGTATATATAAAATAGGTAAATACACTAAAACACATTTATTTGCATAATTAAATCTGCTATTTTGCCAATTATGGCCATTTCTACGATCTGAAGATTAATGTTTGAAATTATAAAATATTTTAATGTTTCCCTTTCATATGTAAATTTCATGTATCTTAAATTAAATCTTAGAGCATAATAACTTTTATATTCTCTAAGAATTATCTGAGGATGATAATTTCGCATCTAAAAAAGATGTTAAGAATAAAGTTATCAGTTTTGGTTTTAGTAATTCACTATGCTGTAAGTATCAAAATGTAGCAATGAACCTAATTATGTATATACACTACAAAAGTTCTGCATGAAAGCGTGCTGTTTACCATTTAACTAAATTTTTTGTTCAAAAGCTTTTTTTTTTGTAATTTTAAGATGTGCAAATTTTCATATATGCTTCAATTATTCTTTCTTGCAACTACTCGGTATTCGGTGCTCGTCCAAGCACTCAGCAACTACTCGGTCAAAGTGCTATTTGGTGTAGCACTAATATCTAACAAAAGTTGTTTTTGTTAACAACAGTACTTAAATAAAGATTATATCTTTAAAATCGAGTTAACAAGGAGTGCACGTATTTTAGATAATGTTGCCATCTAGGACATTTTAGGAGATCAAACAAATATTATGTCCACCCCCGTTAAAAAAGGTGATACATGATACAAGTAAAAAAATAGTGAATTTGAGTTTGTCATATGAAAAGCCCAGTGGCAGAAACGCCGCAACACGGCGACATAGTCACGGACACAGAAAAACGGCTTGCACTAGTTTTTGTCTGCACTAATAAAAAAAATTGACCCTAACTTTCAGACACTCTGTCTGTACTACTAAAAAAAAAAATTTCCCACAACTTTAAGACAGTTTTTGTCTGCAGTCATAAAAAATTGTCTGCAATTTAGATATTTTTGCCCACGACAATGCACTACTGATGTATGACGTCTTAGACGCTGTGTGGTAGGAACTCTAGAGCTCCCTATAGGTGCCTTGGCAGGAACACACAAAACAGTGCTTAACAAGGGCGACCTAGGAGCCTAGATCTCCCTTGATAGGCAGTGTTATGCATGTATTCTTTTTCTCCTGTTACCTGTTACTGAGATTCTACGGGAATGTAGGAAAGTGCTAATTTCATTTAAAACTGCTCCAAAAATTCTCCTCCACTTCAAAATTCACTTATAAAAATTTCTGTATCAAAACTAAAACTAATACTTTTATTATTTATAATTATTTATATTGTGTTATCTCAAACATTGCTATGAAATATTTAATTGAATGAGTTAAACTTATTATTTTATAATTGTTTATACTATATTATTTTGTAGTAAAATTGTATTGTGTATTGTTGCACGAGATCACCACGGTTGTTAACCCCCCCCCCCCTCCTCCCAGATTGCCGCTTTCAGGCTTTTTGAGTACAGATTACGAAATTTTAAAAACCTGTCGCAGACAGCTACAAAATTTTATGTCACTGGGATGAAAAGTGTCCCACCTAAGCTATATCATGCAGTTTATCCACCTGAGTGAGAGGCATTTTTGTTAGTTTTATTGTAAGCTAGTCAATGCTTTATTGTTATCTTTAAGTTGATTTTTCTCAAAGATTATTTTTTATTACTGGGGTGCAACATGATGTTGTCATCTAAGAAAGTTTAAGTATTTATTGAGGAATCTAACAGTTAATAACTTTCTTTGCTGTGAGCTCAGCATCATGCCACTGTGTATTGTAATATTTTCTAGTAATTTTCTACATTTAAATCAATCACCATTTCTGAAAAGGAATTTTTTATGTTAATTTCTCATAATTAAAAAAGTAAAATATTACTAAATGTAAATGGTACTATTTAAATAGTTCGAAAAAAATTAGGAAGTTGACAGCTGATTGTCAGTAATTAGCTGGCCAAATATTCGGCATTCGGCCAAAATCATTAAATAAACAGATTAACCATGAAAAGTGTCTAAAACTGATTATTTTCGTAGAGCTAAAGTTTTAATTAATACAGACATGGTACAATCTTACAGAAAAAAAGGCTGAACTTTTCCCGATCCCTCCCCCCCCTCAAAAGTGGTATCAGGCAACTGACACAATATAAATTTTTCAATAATAAAAATAATGTTAAATTTGATTGCATACATGCACACACAATAAACAAAATCAGAACAATAAATCTCATATTGAATATCATATTAATTATAATTAAAATAGTTCTAAGTGCTTAAAAAACAGACAAACTTATTACGTATACTTGAAAATAAGTTTATTCTGTAGAAGCATTGTTTGCTCGGGCAATTGATTAGCAGAATAATGTAGTTCTAGTTTATTAGGAAAATGCAGTTGAAGAGCTATTTCTTTTTCATTTTCTCAAAGTTTGAATTTGACATTTCTTGAAAGCCAATCACATAGAAATTGCTAATAATATATTGCACAAATTCAGGCTGACCCCCCCCCCCCCCTACACATGTCCAAAAAGTTTTAATGCAGATTTGCATTGATCCCAAGAATAATAATTTTCAAGCTTAAAAAGGCTGAAAAGTAACATGTCTGTTAATATCTTTACTTTTTCTTTTCCTCTTGAATTTCATTCTGAACACCACTGAAAACAGAAAACTCTCTTGCGGTAAACATTGCAAAAAGAGCCATTCTGCCACTTTTTTCTTTTTAACTGTGGTATGCTCATGCATGCAAGAACATAGCAGCGCCGGATCTAGGGGGAGGGGGGGGGCTAGGCTAAAAGTACTGACATTCATAATTGAATATTACAATTAGAAATTTTTCATTAATATGGAATAACATCTTGAAAAATCTTAGCCCCCCCCCCCCCCCCCAAAAAAAAAAAAAAAAAAAAAAAAAAAAAAAAAAGTTTTAGATCCGCCACTGGAACATAGTGCATGAATAAGTTGTCTGCATTTTCTTTTTTGTTTAGAAACAGAATTTACTATTAATTAAAGTGAATTAAATTACATTTAGTTTAATTAATATTTTGTATTTTAGAAGATTAATTTCTCAAGTAAATGTTTGAATATTGAAGTGTGGAACTTTAAAACAGGCATATTCGAAAAATAGAGGTTACAAGTGATTTGTTTATACTTGAAGATATTTTTGTTTTAGCCAACAGATCAACAGACATTTATTTACTTTTCGGAAATATGAATAACTACATTTTAGAAAATAAAACTATAAAACACTTGCCTCTAAATCATAGTAATGGAAGTGTACATTTGTAATTTATTTTCCTTGTAGCTGCAAATCTTATGCATTTCATGAATTGCTAATAGAATAGGGATAATTTTGGATTTGGGTATGAATTATATTTCATGAAATAAAATGAAAACTAATAATTTCATATGCCTACAAGAATTCACATTTATATACATCATCATTACCTATAATTATATACTGAAAATATATTAGCAACATTGAAATTGACACAAAAAATATTTTAGTTTTTGAAGATGGCAATTCAATCAAAACAAGTACTTTCAAACAGTGCAGCTAATTAACATGCTGCTATATATTTTCCAAATTTAGGTATATACTGCACATTATATATGTTTACTTTAACATTTTATCGAATTGAAACATTTGGGGAGCAAATGTTCAAATCAAGTTTTTTCTTAAAAAAGTAAAAAAAAAAAAAAAAAAAGTTATTTTTTTAATTTATTAGTTTTTTTTTTTTTTTTTTTTTTTTTTTTGTCTGAAAAATTGTATCTAAAGGTGAAAACATGGTTTGATTGCTCCTGGTTTATGTTTTAATGTAATTAATGATTTTAAAACATGGGGTACTTTGGGTCAGGGTTGTTCGGTTTTTTCCATAGTGGAAAAAACCTGGTTAAAATCGCCCCGGACAAAATACCGTTTTGTCCACTATTAATTATTTGCGAGTCCTAAATTAAAAATTACATTTATTCTTTCCATGTATATAAAACAATTCTTTATCATTATGTGTATGTGAGAGCTTGTGAAATACGGTCGCCATTGGCGACCAATATTTTTTAAAACTAGTAATAATGTTTTCAACTTTAAGGATTTTTTTTTTTTTTTTTTAATATATATATTTTGGTGAAAGAATTGGTCCCGAAATCAGGCTCCAATTCTACTTTCGCTGTTTTGCCCTCACCACTTTTTGAGACACTGTGTTGAATTAGGGAATTTACACATCTCCGTGCATGTTTCACAACTCTGTGTTAAATTATTGCACCGTTTTAGGGAATTGGTTTACACTGCCCCTGTCTGTGCATGCTATTGATCTGGTGCTGAATTTTTGTACCTGTGTAATGATGTACCATTGCCGATGGTGTATTAATTTAGAGAAAATAATAAAACCAGTTTCATGATGTTAAATTTAAACAAGTGTTTCCTGATGTAAAAAATAAATCATTCCAGCCTAATAAATAATTGATTTTTAGTTGGTATAATAATTGGTATATAGAATCTTAATTTCTATATTCCAGGGGTGCAGAAAATGTTCAGACCTCTGAAATTTCCCCAAAAATAACGCATCAACCTATTATCTGAAAGTTTCTTTTTTTTTTTTTTTTTTTTTTTTTTTGGGGGGGGGGGGGGGGGAAGATGTAACGGGTATTTAAAGGGAATACACTTGTTAAAGAAGAATACAGCTGTTAATTTGTAGTTTAATATTCAAAAATTTGTTTTTTCAGTAATTTTTTCTTACTTCCGTTTTCATTTTTATTTTATTCTAAGATAATAATTATTCAAAATTTCCCCAGACAGCCAGAATTTCCCCCGAACATCGTTCGCACATTCGGACATATTCTGCACCCCTGCTATATTCAAGTAAATTTTGAAACGGAATAAAAAGAAAAAAAAAAAGAAAGAAAGAAAATGTTGGAGAATATTTTTTTATGGGCTACCATAATTTTTTGTTGGCGACCATATTTTTTAATAAATTCCTGAACCCTGTGCAGGGTTTAAACTGCCATAAGTTTTTTTAGCATTTTGCTAAAACATGTTGGTCAGAATTTCACTAAAAAGCTAAAACTGGATAACTATATAAAATATCTCTATATAATAACTCAGATTTTTTTTTGTAATATTTGCAGGCAAAAACTACGAAAGAACTGAAATTTTTGGGAATCATTATTTGTATAGTAATATCTACCACTACACTTTATTTAATTTTTAAATTGCTTTTTCATTTTACATGTATGATATGAGTACCTCTTTTTCTATTGTTGAAATCAAAACATAGTTTTCCTGATTCATATTTTTAAAGTCACAAATATGGATGCTTGGTTAAAATCATCAATGAACAAAAGGAATAGAAAACAAAACTGAGGATAACAAAGCTAACAAGGAACACCGTGTCTGGCTGTGATTTTAATGAAACTTTAATTTCTGATAGAGGGCATGTACCAAATATTTTTTATCACAGAAATTTTTGCTATCATCCATGTTTTCTCTATTTATTGAATTTTTAAAATGTTAAAAACCACATCAGCCACATATCAACAGTAAGCTCCGCCTTTGGGTGTGACTTAAAAATACTAAATGATTTTGCGCTTTCATGTTTAAGTTACAAATGAAAATTTATAGTAGTACTGAAAATTATTTCAACTGAATTATTCATTTGAGTATTCACTTGCTGTATAAATACAAATTTTTCGCATATTTTTGAGTAAAATTTGATAGCATATCAAATATGAAAGAAACGCCTCTCTCTCATTGAAATCTGAGCCGGACGCTTGGGTGATGTTCCTTGAAAGTAAAAGAAATCAATGGTATCCAAAGAATTAATTAACTTTCGAAAAAGCTAAAATAGTGCTTGCCTATTTTCGCTAAAATGCTAAAGTAATTTTTTTGCCAGGTTAAACCTGTGTATGTAAATAAAATCAATTTAAATATTTCAAAATAGACATAAATGATTGAAATAGGCAGGCAAATTTAACAATATTTAATAAATAAATATATCTATTTCTAAGGGTGAATTGGGTGCAAAAGTATAGTTTATAGTTTCAATTTTAATTCCCCTCCTCCCCCCCCCTCCCCACTGCTTTCAACTACATTATCATCTCCTCCCTCATAGTCGTAAACACCTTTAAAAAATTTGTTATTAAGCATGATGAAATGAATGATTCACATATATTTCATGGAATTTTTTACTTTCTGAAAATACATAGGTAAGGAAAGTATTGTCATTATAACAAAAATTTGATGTGAAGTTGGTGTATCTACATGTTTGAAGTTCCATGAGTTCATTTTTGCTGTTTTACGATAATGTATGTACATATCTGAGTAGAGTGAACACAATATTGTCTAAATGCTTTGTTCAAATGAGCTAAAAGTTGGTGCATATGTTATAGGTTATCGTAGTACAAACTGTATGCATCTTGGAGAATCTAGCACAATTTTATTTATTTATTTTAACCAGGACACAAATATAAATTCTTTATCATTATAGTCTATGGGCTCAAATAATTTAAAGTGTGATAGCATCTGAATTCCTTATTCAGTTCAGCTGAAACTTTTATATACATGTTATCAGTCATTATTGAATGAATCGTATAGATATATTTTGCTGAATCTAGCATTTATAGTTTTTTTTTACAGGGAAATAACGAAAAATTCTGTAATATTATGGCCTATAGTCTGAATTTATTTAAAATGTGATGGCGTCTGAAGCCTCATTTGATTGAGCTTTGAATTCATATACAAATTATAAGTATATGTCACACAAACTATATACATTTTGGTGAATCTAACACTATTAGTTCTTTTACAGATATACACAAAATAATTTGGATGCATTCCATTCCATTAAACAATATATTATTTGTGAGCAAATAATCAAATAATTTTCTCGATTGTTTATTTAATGACTTCTCTTACGTTATTTTATTTAAACAACAGTGAATTACTTTCATGTTCAGAAAGTCGACTGGAGTCACTCAACATTTTTATTATTTCTCTTTAAGTTTCTGCATATTTATCAAATTGATTATATATATATATATATATATATATATATATACAGTTATACACGTCACATTTATATTATTAAAGACATTACTTTTGTGAAAAATAAATAAATAACTTTTCTATGTGGAAGTAAAATTTAATTTTGTGTTTTTTTCATCTGGAATTTCTATTACCAAGTAATAATTTTTTTTTACAAAATTAAAATAAGAAATATATTCAGAAAATTCAAAGTCGTTAAATTAGTACCCATTTTCCAAAAATTTATTTTTTAAATTTTTAGTATTTCATTTTGTGGTTAAAAAAAGCAATTTGTGTGAAAATTTGCATTTTTGAACGAAAAAAATATATAAAAATTTTTAAAAATCAATTTCTTCGAAAATGAGTACCAATTTAATAATTGTGAATTTTCTGAAAGTGAAAACGGAATTTAAAAACTACATTTGGTAATGAGTAATCTCTATATATAAAAAAAAAAATTACTGTCGCTGGCGTCAATTTTTTTTTGTCTGCGACAGCATCTTCTCGCGGAGGGCAGGGTCCCATCATGAGAGGTATCAGTGTGTTCCGAATACTTCAAGGAAGACATTTCAGCTGCTTAGAAATTTCTATCATTTTAATTGAAGAAGTTATTAGCTATAAACGACAAATTTATGAAAGTACTCTATTTGCCACCTTGAAAAAAGTTTCTCCCAGTGACGTTGGTCTTCTGTCATGAAGTCATTTTACACGGGAAAAATAAAATACGATCCATGGTTGTAGGTAGGTAGGTTGGATTTAACATCGCCCAAGTACTGCGCTATGGGTAATTGGTGACTGTCTGGGAAGCACTTCTAGGGATGTTCCAGAGACATCACAATTTTGATCCTCCATGGAGGAGATTCCCCAGACGTATATTTTTGATGGGAACATGGAGGACTTTGTGGCCACGACAGATTTTATGTGCACCAGACACCATTAGTGCACACGACGGTCTTTGACCGGCTCAAGTATCGAATCAGCAATCTTCCAATTATGAGCTCGGTGCTTTATGGACTGGCTATACCGCTGCTCGGAACCATGGTTGTAAAAAATAAATGTCAGTGTTGCTATTAATAACTTTTTTTCTCTACTTTTAGAAAGTAAATTTTCTTACATGGGAAAATTAAAATATCCATGGTTGTAGGTAGGTAGGTAGTTAGATAGGTTGGATATGACATTGGCCATTACTGCACTATGGATAATTGGCGACGATCTGGGGCATACCCCTAAGTATATTTCGGAGACATGCCATCACATTTTTTATCCTACACGGAAGAGATGGCTCCCCCGCTTCGGTGACCCAAAAAGGTATAGTTTTGATGGGAATATGGAGGATATTGTCGCCACAACAGATTTTACGTGCACCAGCCACCATTAGTGTACACAACGGTCTTTGGCCAGCTCGAGTACCGAACCCGCAATCTTCCAATTACGAGGTCGGCGTGCTATCGACTGGGGTGCCGCGGTCCTGATCTATAGTTAAAAAACAAAGGTGATATACTAAAGCTATAATAGAAAATAGTCTGGATATTACGGATTTCTTTCTATTAAAAAAAAAAAAAAAACTGATTTTAAGCATGATTTTTATAAAAATAAAATAATGTGCTATTAAATATTACATATTTCAATTTGACATTGAATATGGGGATTTATATAATAATTTTCTGCTTTTGTCTTGTGTTATGCGCTATTAACATTCCTATTCAGTGAAAGGAAAGCAGCGGATAGGCGGGCAGAGCTCTGCATGTGTTAACAAGTAAAGTGAGTCGGGGGAAGGCGAAGCCTCCCTCAGGGGTTGGTGAGCGGAGCGAGCAGGGGGCAGAGCCCCCTAGTTATGAAAATAGATCTTCCCATAAGATAGGCCATAGCTGTTGCCAAGATTAGGTATTGTCCTCTCTTAAGAATAACTTCTTCACATTCTACATCATTATCACTTAAATTAGCATCAGACAATTTGTTTTTAATTAGTTAATAGATTGTGAATAACTCCAAAGTCATGATATAATATCAAAGTTCACATACTCATCAAAATTTATATTTAGAATGGTAAAATAATGACCAGTCAAGAAATTTTGTGAATTTTAAAAAAGTTTAAAAGACATAACTAATATTGTGTGACTTATAAACAAAGAAATTTTTCATTCAAATGAATAGGAATGAATCAGGACTTCACTAAAAGGTCGTATAAATGTAAAAGATGTATAAATTGGGTTTTTTTTGTAATGGAAATTTTGTGATTACGATAACTTGACATAATACTCAAAATTGAATTGAACCAAAGTTATACAGCAAACTTATCGTACAAATATCTTAGATGAGTTCGTTAACTAAGTTGCTCTGCAGTTTGTTTTCAAGTGGCAGCTACGTGAAAATTTCAAATCCACATTTTGAATTTTGATGTTTACATTGACCACATAAAGGTCTCAACCAAGTATTTATTAATGAATTTTATCTGCCATCTTTAACAAAATGACCGATATCTTTAGTACGGCCATTTCAAATCAGGATACCACTTGTAAATTTATCATCAGAATACCTTTTGAAATACTGAATCAGTTCAAGTTGGACATTGAACTTATCACACCAATATCTTGGATGAATTTTGTACCAATATTTAGTTTCCAAGTTGCAGCCGCTTGAAATCAGGCTGCTACTTGAAAATGCGCCACCATAGTAACTTTTAGAATACTAAACTGGTTCAAATGAAAGTTGGGAAGTGAACTTACAATTCAAATATCTTGGATAAGTTTGCTAGGCAACTTGCTCCACCATTTTGTTTCCAAGTGGCGGCCACTTAAATTTTTTTTTATTACAATAACTTTTGTAATACTGAATCAGTTCGAATCACGTTTGCACAGTTGACATATCATTCAAGTACCTTTGATAAGTTCACTGGGCATCTCAGTCACTCTGTCCTTTTGTTTCAAAATGGTGGCCACTTGAAAATTATCACAATAACCCTTCAACCGATTTGCTTAAAACTCCATATATACATAGCCCTCATTAATAAATCCATCAAATTCATTAATAAAATGTAGCTGCCATTTTGAAAAAATGGTGGCAACTTCTTAAGAAAAGAAAAATCAACCTAACCTTCCTATGAGCCGGAAGGACTTGTTTTAATTTTTTGATCAATAACCTCTAAAAAGTAATGATATCAGTACAAAAACCCTTATCGGGTTAAAAGTTTGTGACGCAGCTACTTTATCGCTATAAAATTTTGAAATATGGGTCTTAAAAATAATGATATAAATTTTAAGTGACGCTTTACTATTAGTTAAAATATACGTAGATTTTCTTATTTGATCATTTGCTTTTTTCTTTTATTTATATTTACAATGCAAACATAATATTTTTAACTTCAAGATAAGACAAATATATTAAATATACTCACTGATACTTTTTCATTTGCACTTCAATTTCAAAATAACAGTTTTAAAAGGAATGATATAAAAATTCCAGTGACTCCTCGGTGTCATTTTAAAAGATTTGTTTTTAGATTCCATTAAAATTACCTTTGTTTTGTCTATTAAAGTATATTTACACATTGAAACAGTGCTTTTAATTTTCAAATATACTGTCAAATAATCACACTTTCACTGAGTTTGCATTATAAATTGAAATTATTTATTTCAATAAATTGATTTGTCTTTTGCGTCACGCTATCCAAAACTGTGAATAAAATTTATGTAAATATGTTACTTTGTATCATAGTATACAACTAAGTGAAAATTTGTGCAAAGAGATAGTGTGATGCAAAGAATACATTTGCACAAATTTTGTTTGCAGTTTTGGATAGCGTGACGCAAAAGACAAATCAATTTATTGAAATAAATAATTTCAATTTATAATGCAAACTCAGTGAAAGTGTGATTATTTGACAGTATATTTGAAAATTAAAAGCACTGTTTCAATGTGTAAATATACTTTAATAGACAAAACAAAGGTAATTTTAATGGAATCTAAAAACAAATCTTTTAAAATGACACCGAGGAGTCACTGGAACTTTTATATCATTCCTTTTAAAACTGTTATTTTGAAATTGAAGTGCAAATGAAAAAGTATCAGTGAGTATATTTAATATATTTGTCTTATCTTGAAGTTAAAAATATTATGTTTGCATTGTAAATATAAATAAAAGAAAAAAGCAAATGATCAAATAAGAAAATCTACGTATATTTTAACTAATAGTAAAGCGTCACTTAAAATTTATATCATTATTTTTAAGACCCATATTTCAAAATTTTATAGCGATAAAGTAGCTGCGTCACAAACTTTTAACCCGATAAGGGTTTTTGTACTGATTCAAACTACGTCTATTTTTTTTTTTTTTTTTTTTTTTTTTTTTTTTAAATCAATAATCGATAGCATTCTGATTCACATACTATCGATAAACTTGCTGAAGTGAATCTGTGGAAAGAGTATGAAATAGATTTATTTATGAGTAATTTTTGAACTCAACAAAATGCTGTTTCTGAATTGTTTTTAAAAGATTCTTGCTCGGATGGTCTCAATTTCTGAAAATTATTATAAATTTTGTAATAATAAGTAATAATCTCAAAGCTAATGTAAAATCAAAAGAAAATATTTAAACGGAAATTTTCTGAATTTTTTGAATGACTGAAAAATTGGAGATAATTTGCTTTGTCAATATATATACACCAGATTTTAAACGCATAATGAAAATTATTATTATTATTATTTGTGTCTAATTTGAAAATAAAAGAACATAAAATCAAGCAATTAGGTAAAAATTCTGTACTAAGCATTAATTTAACTGTTATAATGTGAATTTAATATTAAGAATGACTTATAAATAAATAACTGCATTTTCTAAAAAAAATTCATTTCTAGAAAAATAAGATATATTTTCAAAAAAAAAAAAAAAAAAAACCTTTTATAACCTTACATGGCAAAAAATATTTTTTATTTTTTATTTCTTATTTCTAAAAACTGTACTATAATATTATATTAAAAATTTTAAAATTTGAATAACATAGGAATAAAAAAAAAATATATATATATTCTTTTATTACCTTAAATATGATTTTTAGGAAAAATAGAAAAAATACTGCTTCAGTTTGTTATTATTTTGTTTTAACCTGAGTTTAATATGAAAAATCATTTACAAATAATTGCATATTTTACAAAAAATTCCTTGTTTGATAAACGAGAATCTTTTTAAAAGTGCTAATAGATGGGTAATAAGAACGAGATCCTGTTCGAGTTTTAATACACTGGCGGCAGGCGGCACTGATTTTTTATATTGCCAATTCAATAGTCGGGCGTAAAATAAGAAATTGTAAGTCTTGCATGGAGAAATCACTGTTTTAAAATATTTAGCAGTTTTAGAGGAGAACTTTAAACAACCACTTGTCTGCCAAGTTTGTTCCAAAGATAGAGAGCTGGCTATTTCCCTTGCTCAAAAAAATTATCCTCAAGATAGATACATAAAATCAATTCTAGCTCTGAAATTTGTTATTTAAGTATGAGTACAGAACTACGTTTCAATGAAGTTTTTTCCATGTCTAGGCGAAACTAATTTTATTTTTAAATCTAGTGAGAAATATTCCTCACAAATCTTTCTTATACAATTTTTAAATATATTTAAATAACAAGAGTAAAGATCTTAAACACTGTGAGTATTAATTATAAATTTGGTACAATTTTGTCAAGAAGAATCTGAATGGCCCACCTTTACCTTATGTACTTTGATACTAATATTTAAAATTTACACTCATAAATTTAATTCAAAGAGATTTGTGCCAAAACATAATTCCTTAATAATCCCATTTTTGACCGGGAGAACGACTTTTGATGACTTGTATAAAATCCCAGGTTAATAGTAGACAAAAAATAAAAGTTGTTTTGAACATCTATCACATGTGCCTATGAGGAACACAAGTATCAAATTTAACAAAAATAGTCGAGCAACACATTTCCTTGAATTTATATGGAATGATCCAATAGTAATGGAAATGCATAGAACACGAATGAGTTCAAAATTATTCAGCTTTAACATAGATGCCAACATTTTAATTTATTCCGGAGTGATTTTAGCCCCGCCTTTATTTCGCACCACTTTATTTAGAAAAACAATTTCTCTAACTTCCATCAAATAAGAAAAATCTACTTTTAAAAAATAAGTGGTATGGAATAAAAGCAGGGCTAAAAATACTATTGAATAAATTAAAATATTGGCACCTATGCTTTAACATACCTGTCAACATCCTAATTAATATTCCGTAGTATTATTAGCCCCGCCTTTTTTGCACATCAGTAATTTTTGAGAGTATTTTTCTTCTAGTTTAATCGAAATTGCATTTGGAGAATATTACTTTCCAAATTTACCGGTGTGAAAAAAGGCGGGTCTGACAACACTACGGAATATTAATTAAGATGTTGGCTGGTGTGGCGGTAGTTTAGCAAAAAATTTTTGGATTTTTTTTTTAATACCATTCTTTTGAATTGTGCGCAAACTCTCCTTTAACTTATAGTACAGTCGGTTACAAAAGTTTTCGAACACTAGCAAAAATTCCTATGTAAAAAAAAAGTAGAGTTAATACTGTTTTGTTAAATAAATCCTTGTCGAATCATGTTCTTAGACTGACTAAGAATATGATTCGACAAGGATTTATTTAACAAATCTGCATTAACTCTACATTTTTTATATAGGAATTTTTGCTAGTGTTCGAATACTTTTGTTACCGACTGTACTATTGCTTGGTTGTGGAGCAGAATTATCCATTAAAATAGTTTTCTCAAGATTATTAACACTCCTCATTACTAATACTCGGGGAAGGGACAGAAAAATTTACATCAAAATTGAAAGAAGTTGAACGATTGTTTACCTGCATATCCATATCTTCAACTGCTTCCTTCGTCCTGGTTCAGTCGGTCGATTCCACAGTTCCATAGCCGGGTCTGAAATCTGGGAAATCCGGTGCAAACATGCGTACAGTCGGTAACAAAAGTCACCGAACACTAGCAAAAATTCCTATATAAAAAAAGTACACTTCATACGGTTTTGTTAAACAAATCCTTATCGAATCATGTTCTTACACTGACTAAAAACAGGATTCGACAAGGATTTATTTAACAAAACCGTATGAAGTGTATTTTTTTTACATAGGAATTTTTGCTAATGTTCGGACACTTTTGTTACCGACTGTAACTAATGAAGCCGGAAAAGCCTCCTGATAAATAATTTAGCTTTGTTGACGTCTGTATTGTAGCTTTTCGGTTTATTATTATTATTTATTTTGTTTGATAACATTAAAATAACAACAACAAAAACAACAATAATAATAATAATAGACAGTCATTGAAATTTCATTCTGTCTAACTGATCCAACAACAAAATTATACCTAAAGTTTTATGATTAAAAAAAAAAAAAAAAAAAAATACTTCTAAAAAAAAAAAAAAAAAAAAAAAAAGGAAAGGAAAGAATTTGTAATTATTTTACACTTTTTTATTTATTGTAAGGAGTTCTTTGAGTAATATTAATGAAATGCCAATATGTCACAAGTTGATACAAAACAGAGGGATTTGCATTTTAAAAATGCGTAAAATATGTAATTAATGAAATAATTAAGGTTGTATTATTCATTAATCATTGCTAATAGATGTCTTTCACTTAATTAAATGCACTAAATTAATATTTTGTAAGTACATAAAAATTTCAAATAATTAATTATTCAGAAATCTGTCGTGAAATCTCTTTAATGATAGCAAAATAAGTTTTTAGAGGAAAAATATTCTTAAATATTTGTCATTTTATTTTTGACATGATGTTTATATGCGTGAGAAGTAATGTAGTTCGAATAAAAAGATATTAAAATATAAAATGTTTAAATTTCAAATCATGCCTATTACTTTTTTTAAATTAAAATCAGAAATTAATTAAAAAAATTATAATAAATAAGCTCTTCCTCTCTTGTTTTTTTGAAAGGCTAGTTTTACTTAATTTTGATTACTAGTATGCATTTTCAGGGGGAAAAAAAAGGTAATAAAAATACTTTACATTAAGTAATTCTGTTAAATTTATGTTGATGAAATAAACAATCTGGTGTGTCACTCACACGACTTTCTCTTACCTTTAAATGTAATACCATAAACACAGATTGGAGATTAAGGGGTAAAATAACAAGTATTGTAAAAGTAAATCTATGTTAAAACAATTCAAATCAGGCTTCGGAATAATTTTATTTGACACATATTTCTATGTGAGGGGGGCGACCGCCCCTCAACCCCCCGTTTCATTAATGAACCTACATTTATATAGAATTCAAATCTATTATTAAATTCAAATATTCATTTAAAATTACTCCAACAAATTTCACGCGCAACATTCCTTGAAATTTATCAATTTTCATCAAACTTTTCTAGTAACAAACGAATTAACATCAGAATACAATATTTGGATTGCCTAAAATTATTTGTTTTAATTTACTCTAAGCGACACGGACAAAGACCAAACGTTAAAAACTTGACTTCGGTATTCAGGAAACCTGAAAACGAGTAAAAAAAAAAAAAAAAAAAAAGATGAATATTTAGATTTAAAAAATACACACATTATTTACCATATGACTATGAGGAATTAATTTTAATTTCTGAACAGCTTTCCTGGACATGGTAAAATATTACAGTGAAGCAATTCCACTAACAATAAAAAGAATGTTATAGCTTAAATATTGGCATCCCTGTATATCTCCTGAAGGTTATGTACACACCACGTGGTGCAAATAAATATAATCCTATTTTAATAACACACGGCAAAACCTGAAGTACACTTCCATCAATTACAAGCATTGACGCACTATAGTCTAGTTCTTTTGTGTAGCACTGTAAACGAACAGTGAATGATTTCCATACCATATTCCACATGAAACATGTTTTTACGCATATAAAAAATATATATACGTTTCGTTCGGTTTAGTGCAGTCTATAGATGTTAAACTCTACTTACCTGCAATTTCTACCATAGATGTAATGTATTTGAATTTTTTTTGGTGTCCTTGTACACGAACCGTTTGCTTAATCTTAACAAAAAGTTCAGTGTAGCATCCCTATATGATACACATTTAAAATACCAATTTTGGATTTTCTGCTATTACTTGTTCTTGAGGTATGCTGTTAACAGACATACAAACACACACTTAAACCAACCGCTAAAAACATGGTTTTTGGATTCGGGGAACCTCAAAACATGTAAATATAACAAAAACTCGTTTTCTAAAATTTAACCCCAAAACAATACTTTCTCTGCCACTTCCTCTATGAGTAAGAGAAAGTAAAAATATAATTTCATAATGAAAGTTAATATCATATTTACTATAATAAAAATAAATAAGAACCAAACTTTTGTTTAAATAGAATACGGTGCGTGAAAAAAAAAATATTACTTTTTTAAACGACAACAAAATAATAATAATAATAATAATAATAAATCAGACAACCTTACTAGTTTTTAGACTGTAAAAGAAATTTTTACGATAACATTTCTGTTTGTATGCAAAGCTCTAAAATGTAAACTTAAGGTTTACTTATAGTAGAGGGATTTTCTCCCTCTCTCTCTCTCTCTCTCTTTTTTTTCTGTACATTTCTATCCAATGTTGTGTGTTTTGTAATTCAAGTTTTTATACTTTATTTTACTGCGTTTAATAATATTCTTTTTGAATTTGTGACATTAGCTTATTTTTTGTGTCTTTAGCGTTTTATAAACGCTAGCGAAGTTTTTATCATGCAGTTTTTAAAAAGGAATAAAATGACCGGAATTTACAAGATGAAAGTTTTTACACATAATTAGAATCATTTAAGTGATAAGGTTGATAAATATTATGACGAAGAAACTGGTACCTGAAAGTCTTTAATTTCATTTACTCAACCATGATATTGAATTAAAAAATCAAACAAGAATCTGTTTATCAAGTGTGCAATAATTTTAAAAGTTTATTGCTTGAAAAATTCCCTATTGGTTAATTATGTGCTTAGATCACGTGACTGAGCAGACGAAACTGGGAAAAGCCAATAAGCTTTTCGATTTAAGCAAAAAATTCGATCGCAGCGCCATCTGGGAAGCTTAAAATTTTTAGTAGAATTTTAAGCATTCCATTATAAGCGCTTGCCACACTGTATATTCTAGGCGCTGTACCACTGCTTAACTAGTAAACTTTTAAATAAAAATATAAAAAAAGGTGTGATCAAACTAAAGGTCATACTACTACGAGTATGAGGACATCACAGCATTAAGACATCGTGTTTCTTCTCTTTAGTAGTGTAACACACACATATAAAATAAAGAAAAATTTATTTAATTAAAAAAAGAAAAAAAAAAAAAAAAAACTTTTTATAATACACCATAACTTGAGAGTTAAAAAAAAAAAAAAAAAAAAAAAACTGTTAACTGTCTCGTGCTGTAAATTTTAAGTATAATGTAAATAAACCTATGTTTGAATATTTAAGAAGCACTAAAAAAACTCATTCAATATTGCAGCATAAGGTTATGTAATTTTGCTCAAAAAACATACACCTTAAGTAAAGACTTGGCAGACTGGGAATCGAACCATGGTCAGCCGCGTAGGTGGCGAGAAGGTTAGAAACGAATCATCGACCCACATGTTACCCTGCTATTTAGTAATTCTTTTTATAAAATAATTAACCTTGTTTAAGAATGCTTGTGAATTACTAAGTAACAATTTAACTAGTGAATACAGCCTCTTGCCTCCTAAACAATTGGATTTGGTACGGTTCCCAGTTGGTCAAACGCAGCTGTTTTTTTTTTTTTTTTTTTTTTTATGTTTTTTGAGCAAATTTTCTGAATTGTATGCTGTAAAATTGCATGATGTCTTTTTTTTTTTTTTTTTTTTTTTTTAAGTGCTACTCAAATATTGAATCATGGGTTTATTTACAAAACATGGTTAAAATTTCTCATAAAAAGATTTGACGGTAGATTTTCTCGAACATTGTGGTGTATTCTAGCATGGATTTTTTTTTCAGTGTGTTATGGCACAATGTCTCCTTTCACTATTTTAGCAAATTCTTTCTTTATTTTTTAAATACTTAAGAATAATAACAATAATAATAAAAAAATCTGGAGTGACTCCACTCGACTTTCCGAACATTGAGTAACTAACAGTTTTGTAGATAAAATAAAGAAAGAGGAATTGCTAAACAAACAAAAGAGAGAAAACCATAATAGAGTGTTTTTTTCTCCATATATCACACGAGGTTTTATTTAACGCTACTGAACTTTGAGCCCTTAGATCATAATGATAAAGAATTTTTCGTTTTGTCCCTGTAAAAATCTATAGATGCTAGATTCACCAAAATGCTTATAGTTAGTGCAACAGTGATTTATAATATTCATACAAATTTTCAGCTCAATTGAATAAGGCGTTTAGATGCTATCGCACTTTTAAAAATTTGGTCTCATAGGCCATAATGATAAAGAATTTTTCTTTGTGTCCCTGTAAAAAAACTGTAGTGCTAGATTCACCAAAATCTATACAGTTGGTGCAAATGCGACCTATAACATGTGTACAATTTTTTTGCTCAGATTAATAAGGCGTTTAGACGCTATCACACTTTTAAAAATTTGGCCCCATTGGCCTTAATGATAAAGAATTTTTCTTTGTGTCCCTGTAAAAAAACTATAAGTGCTAGATTCTCCAAAATCTATACAGATTGAGTATCTGTGACCTATAATATGGGTATAAAATTTTTGCTCAATTGAATAAGGCGTTTAGATGCTATCGCACTTTTAAGATTTTGGTCCCATAGGCCATAATGATAAAGAATTTTTCTTTGTGTCCCTGTAAAAAAACTATAAGTGCTAGATTCACCAAAATCTATAGGGTTCGTACTATGGTGACTTACAATATACGTACCAACTTTCAGGTTAATCGAACAAAGCCTTTAGACGCTAGCGTGTTCACAAACATACACACATACACACATACACACATACACACATACACACACACATACATACATCATCGTAAAAATAGTGAAAACGGACTCAGGGGACCTCAAAACGTATAGAAACATCAAAATCTCGAATTCGGATTTTTGACATGATTACAATACTTTCCTCACTATAGTGTTCGGAAAGTAAAAAATAAATAAATAACAACAGCAGCAGCAGCAACAACAATAGTAATAAAAACAATTATTTATTTGCGATGTTATTTAAGTGAAAATATTCTAAAACAATCAATAAAACATAACTCTTTTATTTTATTTTATTTATATTTATTTATTTATGTATGATGTGATTGATCTTGATTTTTATAAAAATTTAACTAAAATTCAGAAAAAATAAAAAAATAAAATAAAATAAAATAAAAACATATATTCCTTATCTTCAAAAATAATATTTCTAATCTAGTCGTCTCCTAAAAAGAAAATTGTATCCCGAAAATAATATATCACAGATTTTCTTTTTTTGTTGTATGATACAACTGTTCTATCGAGATACCTAAAAATATTATACTTACAAATCCATTCGAAAAATTTCATGTATCCGTAAGAGAAATGTTTTATGAGTTAGATATATGGCGTGAGAAATGGGTTTTGTTTATATTTCTGGACGTTTCCTTCAAACTTTTATCGCTTATATTCAGTGATCCAGCATAATGTTTCATCTTCTATAAAAAATACGTGTGGAGAAAAAGTTTTCTTTCCTTACTTATTTTAGAATGCCTTGCTAGACAAAAAGTCTTGTTTCATCTTTTCGATTTGAAATTCTTGAAATTTGAATTTAGTTAAAGAAATTGGAGAAAAGCTAGAGAGAAAAGTTCCATGTATTTTTAAAAAGTGTTGGCTGACATGTATCGCGGTTGCATTGCAGAATTCTCGGAAACAAACCTTTTCAACCAATGAAACCACAGTTGAAAGTTATAATGTAATAAAAAGAAAACTTTGTGAAAGACACATGTAGATACGATATTTCAGATTGTACATTAAGTAATACATATATGCAATAAATAAAACAGCAATTTCACCCGTTCCTGAAATATAACTCAAATCAGAAGCTAAAAATCATGCAGTTCGCACACATTATAAAAACATTCCAACTGTACATAGTCAATTAAACTTCAATGTACTTGCCTCCAATATCATATATTAAAAAAACATAAAGATGAAAGCTCTCGAAAATTATTACTTCCATTACCTTACGTAATGGAAGTACGTAATGGAAGCATTATATTCGGTCCAAAAATTCGATATAGAGTTTTCATCTGATTTACACGTTTTAAGGCCTCCTGAGTCAAAAAAAGTAGTTTTTTGACAATTGGTCAGTGTGTGTGTGTGTATGTATGTATGTGTGTATGCATAGACTCTTATGGATATCATATCTCCGAAACTAATAGAGATTGAACTACGAAACTTCAGCATTTATACAGGTCTGGTGTACAGATGAAGTTTCCAAATTTTGGTGAAAATTGGAAAACCGTATCTCAAAAATGGCTCTAACGATTTTCTTCAACTTTGCTATATAAACACTCTATTAGATGTCCTTTTGAATGATATAGTTGGTTAGTTCAGGAAAATTGATAGGCTTTCTGTATAAATAGCTCAATTTCAGGCCTCTCAAGTGCGTTCCTTTAAAAGCGGCTGTACGGATTTTTTTCAAGCTCGCCATATTAACTTCTTTTTAAATATCCTTTTGTATGTAATTATTATTTTCCTGTCAATAATGGAGTATGCTAAGTTTTGGTTAAAGTTGATATTTCAAAAACGGCTCTAACGATTTTCTTGAAAATTGTTACAAAAATCCATTTTAGATACCCTTTCTCATGTAATATGTGGTTATTACAGGAAAATTAACGGTCATTCTGATTAGATAGTTCAGTTTTAGATCTCATAAACCAGTGTTTAAAAAAAAAATAACTATCGTCATTTTTTTCTTATTTTTTAACTCGCTGTGTAAACTCTGTTTTATATGTCTTTACATATGTATCAAGTTTCTTTTACTAGAAAATTTCAAAAATGCATATAATATGTGGGTAATAGTCGTTAATTAAAGTCGTGTGGTTGTTTCACACCAGATTTTTTTTTTTTTTTTTTTTTTAAATACGATTTCTTTTTAAGAAAAAATTAATAAATTGCTTTTGCGTAGTCTTTACTTAGTGATTGTTTTTGTAATATACTGTCTAAAAGGAGTCAGCCAACAACAACAACAAAAAATTATTGCTTTAACTAATGCAGTAAAGACACGAGTCTCACAAAAGCATATATTTTTCTAAAGATTATTACATTGAATTAGTATATATTAATCTTATATATCTTAAAAGAAAGCATTTAAAATATTGCTTTTAATATAGTCCTATATATCATCTAAACCATCGATCGCCGAACTTTTCGTCTTCACTGACTGCCAAATTGACAATATAATATATCCCACGGACCACTAATACGATTGCTTAAGAAATATAAATATACACTAAGCGACAAAAAAAAAAAAAAAAAAAAAAAAAAACCGTATTGCAGAAAAATTGATTTAGACCTTTTGGGTTTGTAATAATTTAAAAACTAATGATTGCAACAAATAAAATTTTTATGTTTGTATAATACGGAAGTCATAACATGATACCTAGGTACATTTTCAATTTAATAATTCATTTTATTACACTCTACGAAGTATTTAATAAAAATCTACATAAAATTTTCTTTTTAAACGTAATATAATAAACATATACTTGTATTCTATCATGATTTATTATATGAAATAAACAAGTGCTATTTGAATGTATGAAATAAAACTATATATTTGTTAGATCTAAGCAATTATTTAATAAAAATATGTATTCTTGATTGGATAATTCAGCCTTTATATGGAATTACTGCTTTGATGCGCAATGACATAGTATTTTACAGTTTTTTTAACATGAAACTCAGAAATTTCACTGTGCCAAATACCGTAAATATTTTTTTTCTAGTTCTTTCAAAGTTGTAGGATACAAATTTCTAATCCCCACCCTCTTTCATAGACTAAACATTTTCAAGCGGATTGAGATTAGGACAATTTTCAGGTCTAATAAAGAAGAAATCCTGCGATATTCTTTGTGGGATTTAATTTTAAGTAAAAAAAAAGTTATGAAAACTTACAAAATTATAGATGATTATGAGAATGGATAAGAAATTTTAACAACTTGATTCAAGTACAAGTGTATCACAAGCACCATATAACAAGGTGCATTATCATCTTGAAATGCTGATTATGGAAGAGTCTGAAATACCCCCAAAGTAGTCGGTCAGGTATCAATTTTAAAGGCCAAGTTTTATTTTGGGTTAATTGATCCCTTGAACATGAAAATTTGCCAGACTCATCGAAAAATTTTGCATTTTCGTATCGTAGTGTGCATGTCATTGTTTTAAAAGGGCGATTTTCCTTAAGTCAGTCACATTTTCGTGATGAGATCTGCTTGTTTCCGTCAGTTCGAAATATGTTAAACTTGACTCATCAGAGAAAACAACTTCAGAATTGATCATTTTTTAATTTTTTAAACCCTCTAATGTCTTGGTTTTCTAATTATTTTCGTTAAGAATGAATTTTTTTTCAGATTTTCTGGCAATTAAACCTGCTTTGTTTAATTGTTATTTTACTGTATTTAGATAAATTACGTTGCTAAACACTTTTTCTGAACTATGTTCTAAATGTAATTCAAATTGATTTTTTAAGCGCTGGCTTTTTAACTTGCGGTCATCTCGACTGGATGAGTAACGTGGCCGCCTAAGGACAAATGGGCAGTTTAAACAGCCAAAAAATTATTAAATATAGTACGAAATATAAGCATTTTTACTAAAGAATTTTTAACTATGCATGCGCTAGCTTTTAAAAATTTCATCTGCATAATTTAATAGCCAAAAGTATTGAGCAACTTATATGAAAACCCCAAACAAATATCGTGTAAATTCAAACAGTTTTGAGAGATAGAATGAACACAATTTCAGCTCTCACAAAAATAAAAGTTAAACTACAAAGGATTTTACTCACATTTTTATTTTGATTCATCAATGCCCATTGGTAATATAGTGTTTTCGCTGATTGTAAATAAGTATGATAAAAACCCCTATCATCTTCTTTTTCTTTGAGAGGATCTGTAATTCTGTTCATTCTATCTTTCATAACTTTTGAATTTAAAAGATATTTTTGGGGGTTTTCATATAAGTAGCTCAATACTTTTGGCCGTAAAATTATGCAAATGAAATTTTTTAAAAACTAGCGCATGCGTAGTTAAAGATTATTTAATAAAAATGCTCATATTTCGCAAGATATTTATTAGTTTTACATTCGGATTACAGTATGCTGTGTCTAATGTAGTATACCAAATTTTCTAAAAATGGTTTTACACTGGGTCTAATACCCTACGTGTTATTAATTAAAAAAGTAATTTTTTTTTGAAAAAAAAAATCGTTATATCTCCATGAATATATGTGATAGCCTCATATAAATTTATACAAGTAAGGAGAAAAGTCCTCATAATCACATGCTACAGCCAAAACGCATTTAAAGCATTACTTTTTACAGAGTGATCCAAAACGTTTTGATTTTTGTTTAATTTTTTACTGATTCTCTTTTCCACTTCAAGACACAATTTTTACTGAAATACATGAGGTATAACATGTTCTTTACACTACCAAAGTTTCAAGATGATTCCTAAAGAACTTTTCTAAATATTTGACAAAACGTCTAAATTCGAAAGTGTCCAAATACTTATTTGTAGATAAGTGTATAATGCTTTGTAAACAGAAAATATTTTTATTATTCCTACAAAATAAAATAAATAAATAAATAAGTAAAATAAAATAAAATAAATAAGTAAGAGAAATTATGTGATACGTTCGAATGTTTCTAAAAGTTAGTAGAAAAGCTCTTTTTTTAGATTCTTTTTACAATGAGTCTGAAATAGAAATTTCATCAGAGGATGAATACGCAAAAGATTACTTTCTCGTTTCTCTTAGGGTTATAACGGCAAGAAAATAATAGCTTAGGGACTTCGTTCTCTGCAGTCCATGCTGAGGAAAGGTATTTCCTAGGCAAGAATATAATGAATTTCCATGATCTTTCTACATATAATGTTCTCTTGGAAATTGATAGTATAGAAACAGATGTAAGTCAGAGATATTAAATTTAATATACACTTTCTATTTTTTATTTTATTTTATTTTATTTTATTTTATTTTATTAATTTTCTTGTCATTTTCTTTCATATTTGGAAACATTTTTCTTATCAGTGAAATTTGTACGATATTTTCTGAGGAAAAAAAAAAAAAAAAAAAAAAAAAAAAAAAATACAGAAACAGCAGAAAATTTTCTTTCTTTTCTTTTCTTTTTCTTCTTAAATGACAATAAATGACGGTTCTTTTGTAATTCAAAATTATTTTCAAGAATAAATCCAAAAAGGAAGCAAAATGTATTATATACAATAAAAAATGCCTATTAATATTTATATATATATATATATAAGTGCACAATAATTAACTTTTAAGATATTGTAATACAACATTTTTTGTTATATTTTATTTACGTACACTGTAAAAAACAGGTTCTTAAAAATAAGTATATATTGTTTCGAAATAGCCTCGAAACAATATATACTTAAATTTGAAAAACCATGTACTCATTTTTGAGTATATTGACATGCTCAAAAATGGGATTGACCAATAAGAATCCCTGTCAATGTACTCAAAAATGAGTACATGGGTTTTCAAATTTAAGTATATATTGTTTCGGGGCTATTTTGAGACAATATATACTTATTTTTAAAAACCTATTTTTTACAGTGTAAAATGTTAACGAAATTGTATTAGTTATCATTTTTTTGAAGTGAAAACTTCTTTAGGCGCGTTGAGCACTTTTTGGTGAACAAAAATCATGAAACTCGCATCATGATCAGCGAAGGTTTTCCATTTGAAGTGAAAACTTCTTTAGGCGCGTTGAGCACTTTTGGGTGAACAAAAATCATGAAACTCGCTTCATCGTCAGCGAAGGCTTTCCATGAGAAGAAACATATTTTTTACCAATTGACATCACGTGGTTTTTCTACTAGGAATAAAAATTGCAAATTTCAAAATGCTTCAATTTTCTTCTAAATTCTTTCAAACTTTCTGTGCGCCATTAACAGCACAGGGGATAGTTGCAGTTCAAATTTCATCGATTTTGGAAAAAAATTACATTTTAATTGGAAATTAAAATTTATTCTAATACGCGTAATTCAAATTCTAATTATGATTAAATTATTTTTAATACATCATTCGAAAGATATTTTAAAGTACTTTTATATTATTGAAAGTGGAATTCGAGATTTCAGCTGATTTACACGTTTTGAGGTGTCCTGAATGGGTTTTCTTTTGTATCTCAGCTACTAATGAAAATAATTACATAAGTAATACATCATTTGAAAGTTTTGTTGAGTTGGAATCGAACAGCAGCTTACAGAAATTTCTACCGTCAGATGACGCTGTAATATTTTGAAATTTCAATATTTCAATTTCTAATTATGATTAAATTATTTTTAATACATCATTCGAAAGATATTTTAAAGTTCTTTTATATTATCGAAAGTGGAATTCGAGATTTCACCTGATTTACACGTTTTGAGGTATCCTGAATCGGTTTTCTTTTGTATCTCAGCTACTACTTAAAATAATTTTATAAGTAATCAATATTTTTACCTAATATAAGGCTTAGTTCATTTAATATGGGTAGCTACAAATATTGTGCGAATCATATAATACAGATCATAAACACTTCTTTACAAACCAAAAATAATTCGAAAAGAATAATCTAATAGCTCGACGATACAATTCACAAGTTACTTAATTTTCACTTCTATCGGCAGTCCCCAAAGACTGCTATGATTTTTTTTTTTTTTTTTTTTTTTTTTTTTTTTTAAGTGTGTGTGGGGGGAGCAAAATTTACAGTTTAATTCAAATTGAATTTTTATATATTTTCTTTCTTGTGAGCTTGAATCCTGAAACGTCATTGTACATCTGTATTGCAACATTAATAATGCTTAGGCATGAAAAAAAAAAAAAAAAAAAAAAAAAACCTATAATTCCAATAATAAAATTCCTTTGAAAATTTATTGACGTATTTCCATATCATTAAGAATTATTTTCTATATTTCACTAGAAAACAATTGTCAGATTAATGTTTTACAGTACTACAACTTGCTTTTTATTTTTTATTTACAAAAGTAAACGTATTTATACATTTATTACATTTTTTTTTCTCTCATCCATTCCTGCCTTATTTATTTAAATTTCAAATTTAGGAAAAATTGAAATTTTTACAAAAATCTGTGAAAAAGTCTGTAAATAAGATAGGAGTAACTACGAACCTTTCTTACTTGCGAATAAAGCTAATTCTCGATCGCTCTAACTTTATTCCTAATAAGAAATAGTACATACAGATATTACACGCCTTTAATTATCTTGTTTCTATATTCACTTTTTATTCTTAAATGTAATATGAATTTGAAACTTTGACCATTATATTATCTATTAATAATAATTGAGACATTATGAATTCTTGCATTTGGTATATAAGTCTAAGTATGGTTAATTATATATGACTGCGTCAAATGTTATAGACGATCTTTTTGCGCTTCAATAATAATCAGTCAGTTACTGAGATATACAAGTTCAATATTCCATGTAACTTTGTTACAGATATATTACAATATCAAATATCAAATATAATGAGAATTATCCAAATAATCAACATTGCAAATGATAATAATATTTGAACACCAGATGAAAGTGTTAAAATAGAAGACATGTTAAGATTAATAATTTTAAATGAAAAGTTGTTGCATTTCTTCGTCAAAAACATGTTACATAACAACTTGAAATATATTGCGAAGATTGTCAAAGGGATGGATGGTTTTATTAGTAATTTAAAATTTAAAATATCATTGAAGCAATAAACTTTCAAAGTTTTGCGACAATGCGTTTTTTATTTCGCAAAGTTGGCAAAGAGATTTTTTTTTTTTTTTCAATAAAGAGAAAGTTTGGTTTCAAACAGGCTGATTAATAAGAAATGCATATGTTACTTTTTCAAAGGAAGTCGTACGTGAAATTATTCCTGATTTGGTATACTATCTAAAACATAGAACTTTACCTTTCTAGTAAATTGTTTTTTTATCTGTTATACTAAATCGTAAGGACTTTATTATATTACCATAAAGGTTTTATTATCCGTTCATATTTATAAAATGTAATTACTATAAATATTTTTCAGATTAGGCCGCGGTAGCCTGGTCGGTAAGAGCAGCGAGTTCGTGATCGAAAGATTGCGGGTTCGGTCCTCGAGCCGGCCGAAGATCGTCGTGTACGCTAATGGCGACTGGTGCATGTTAAATTCCGTCGTGGTCGCAAAGTCCTCCAAGTTCCCATAAAAAATTATACCTCTGGGGTTACCGGAACATGGGTTTAACTCGCTCTGATCCGGATCAAAATTCGAGTTCCTGTTGTCTAGGGACCCTATATAGAGAGAGACTGGACATTGACCGAAAGTCGGCCATCTTAGTGCCAATTCGGAGCGATCACCGTAGAACGTAATGCTTTTTTCTTCGCGATTGACGCTTTACTATACAACATAAATGAAAGAAAACTGTACTAAATTTGTGCAGAAAGTAATGCAGAATATAAACATGTAATTTTTTCGTCTTAGAAAAAAAGAATTTTAAGAAAAACGAATTTTGTTTTAACCTTCGACATGATTACTTTTTCAACTCCGATCGGAAAACAGAGGAATTTTTGTTGTATATTTCCATATTAAGCAAAATACGTTGATTGTGAAAGTAATTCTACCTTAGTGAAAGTAATTCTACCTTATTTTTTCTGAGGACATACATTCTATATATAAAAAGTTAGAAATTTTTTTTAACAGATATATGGTAATCTTAGTTTTTGTCAAGTAATTCATGAGTAAATGTAAAACTAGAAACTAGAACAGAAATTAATTTTTATTATTTTATAAAAATATTTACGTAATATTTTTACAAGCTAAAAAAATACATATTTTATTTATTTCAATTACGCATTATTAATAATAATGACTTAATTAAATATTAAAAATAAAAATTTAATTAATAACAATTTGTAAAAATATTAACTAATATCTTTAGAAATTAAAAAATGTTTTTAATTATTTTATTTACATTTGCTTTTTTCATTGATTTTTTAATTTTTTTTTTTTTTTTTAAATATTATGTAAATAAAAATAATAACTTATTTAAATATTATTTATAAAATTTATTATGGCAATTATTATTTAAAACAAATTTATATTTCATATGCTAGCAAATAATATAAACGTTATTTTCTGTTTTTTTAACAATTTATTTAAGAAATCTGATACATTTTGCGTACTAGCAAATAATCAAAAAATTGCAAGCTAAAAATACATATTTTATTTATTTCAATTACGCATTATTAATAATAATGACTTAATTAAATATTAAAAATAAAAATTTAATTAATAATAATTTGTAAAAATATTAACTAATGTCTTTAGAAATTAAAAAAATGTTTTTATTTATTTTATTTACATTTGCTTATTTCATTGATTTTTATTTTTATTTTATTTTATTTTATTTTTTTAGTTTTTAAAAATATTATGTAAATAAAAATAATAACTTATTTAAATATTATTTATAAAATTTATTATGGCAATTATTATTTAAAAGAAATTTATATTTCATATGCTAACAAATAATATACACCTTATTTTCTTTATTTTTATCCATTTATTTTAAGAAATCTGATACATTTTGTGTACTAGCAAATAATTAAAAAATATCTTTTTATATAGTTATTTTAAATATGTATTTTAAAATATATCAGAAAAATAATTGAGATGTAACATATGATCTAACATTTTGCAATATATTTATTGCAAAACAGTACTTAAAAACTAATAGCTAGAAAATAAATAATGTAATTAATCTCATATTTTGGAAATAAATACGTAAAACAGCATACAATAAGAGAATTCAAAGTATTTAAAGCATGATATAAAATAAATAATTATGCATTTTTATCTTTTAAAAGTATTCTAAAATTGAAGCAATTTATCTTCCAACAAAGTAAAAATGTAATAAATAAGTTATTTTTCGATTATGACGTAAAATAATCGAAATTTCTTCTCAGCGTAATGATAAGCAATGGAGCAACTGGCACTAAAATGGAGAATTTCGTTAAAAAGCCGGCGCGCCAATGTCCAGTCTCTCTCTATATAGGGTCCCTACTGTTGTCTGGCTGGTGCTGCCATCTTTCACCAGCTTCTGAAGCTAAAGTCGTTCTTCCTCCCTATGAGGCGCTCTTAATAACGGAAGACGCACCCCTCATGCCTTAAAATATATCCGGATAGTTCCACTTCCGAGGCTCGGAAATTCCGAGTGGCACACGACAACAACAACATTTTTCAGATTATAACATTACTTCAATTACATTATTTATATACTGATTTTGGGACCAAATTAATTCATATAATAATGTTCATTCACGGCGTGATTTTTGTCTTTAAATTTGTCATTTGCAATAAAACTTTTTATCCTTCAATGAAAAATTTTAGCTTATTCAGTGATTTTTTTTTTTTTTTTTTTTTTTTTTTTTAATATATATGCGTTATAAAACATTATTAAAGAAATTTAGAAATGAAACACAAGGCCAATATGGTATTATATATTTAAATTAATTCATATTAATGGTATTTTATATTATAAAATGCCTCACTCTCTAATTATCAATCACACTATTTGATGTATTTATCACATTTTAATTCTCTGCGTACTACAGCATGGAATTGCATTACAGCTTTTATGAAAAGTTTCTTGCAACAACATATATATATTTAAATAATTAATTTCAAGTTATTTTCTAACTAAAGAAATGATCAAGTTTGTTCGAATTTAAATCCGCCTCCCTCTAAAATAATACACACACACACATATATATGATAAAATAAACTTTGTGTCAATGTCAGAAATTTCATTCAAATATTTAGTTTAAAACACTTTATATACATTTACATAATTAAACAAATTCATCTGTTAGCCAGTTAAGGTAAAAACACCAGTGTTCGTCACCCTCACAAAAGATATGTTAAAATAACCATTAATTAACATCTATGAATTTCAATCTGTTCGAGTTAAATTCTCCGGTTCTAAGTAAGTTAATGCAGGTGGATTCCAATTCATAGAAGTTATTAAATACCTATTTTAACATATCTTTTGTAAGGGCGACGAACACTAATGTAAATCTTAGGGGGCGGGGGGGGGGGGGAACACTGGTGTCTTTACCTCAATTGTCACTTAGTTAAAAATTACAATAAGACCGTATACGAGTTAAAAGAAAATAAAAATAAAAAAGGTTAAAAATCGCTTATTGATTTTACGTTTATATTGCTTAGGGCATACCATAATCTTTAGACAAATTAATATCAACAATAAATTTCTAGGTATGCACACCTCACTTTTAACCGTAGCCAAATAATTATTTAAAAATGCATTAAAAATAGTGGCATTATGTTATAATAGTCATTGTATATACTCTGAATTCTAAATTTGTCTAATATATATATATATATATTATTATTATTATTATTAACAAGCGTAATGCAATTGTAGTAATTATTCAAGGAAAATCGTATTTAAGTGCGCTGCACAGATTTCTTCTAGCACAGTAAGTTTATTTTGTCATTTGCCAAAAAATTGCGTGCGTTTTTAGCGTCACTGAACTAACTATTTTACAAGCAATGGAATCTCTATCTGAGATTCAAAAGGAGGTCTTCCAGACCTATTAAAGATTAATATTATTTGTAAAGTTCACAAAAAATAATTCATATACAGACTATCATTTAAATGCTCGAAAATACATTTTCAGCTGTATTATACGATTTTCTTTTTAAATTTACCAAAAGTTTAGTCCACCGTGTGTTGCGTATATAATATACAGACCGTATACACGGTTACTTGAAGTAATCAAGCCCACTGGTTTCTATTTGCTATGAGTGATAAGAATTCTTTAAAAATTATATTGTACGTGTCACTATAGATACACTACAGTCATGTTTTCTTAAGGACACTTTAAACTATTTATTTATTTGTTTATTATTATTATTATTTTTTTAAGTTTTACGGTAGAAATTTTTTGTTATACTTTAACATTAATTTATAAACCAAATTTTTTAAATGTCTCACTAATCTTCATGAGCCCTCCGTGGTTGAGTGGTTATGTCCATAGATATAGTAATAATATATAGATTGATCATTGGGAAGGAAAAAGTGATTTCTTTTCACTTGAGAAAAGACGGCGATTTTACTAAAATATGGCCGTCTTTCTCCGAGTGAATACACACGGGAGTACACACGAATATTTTAGCAAATAAAATTTATGAATAATTTATTTACTAAAGGTGAATGAAAAACTCCAGATACAGTTTCAAATTCATTTTTCTTTTTTTTTTTTCAATACCACTTAATGGCTGATTCCAAAGCTTTTTTTTTCGGCATCAAAAATTTTGCACGATAACATGGAGATGATAGATCTATATACATATTACTATATCTATGGTTATGTCACCACACTGCTAATCACCTTCGAGCGTAGGAGAGCGGGTTCGATTCCCGCGCTGGCTCTGGGTGTTTTTCCATTTCTTCGCATTGTAATTCTGCCATGTGCTATCTGTAATTATCTGACGAAGATTTACAAGTGGACTACGAGTCAAGCATACAAATCTGATGTACAGCCGGTAACAAAAGTGTCCGAACACTAGCAAAAATTCTATGTAAAAAAAGTACACTTCATACGGTTTTTTTAAATAAATCCTGATCGAATCCTGTTCTTACACTGACTAAGAACAGGATTCGACAAGAATTTATTTAACAAAACCGTATGAAGTGTACTTTTTTTAAATAGGAATTTTTGCTAGTGTTCGGACACTTTTGTTACCGACTGTATATGTTATCAATAAACTAATCTTCATTTTTAATTACAATTACATTAAAAAAAATATTTTGTTTTTCATAAATCGCTACATTAATTTTTTTTTAATATTTATGCTTCAATATTTTTATATATTTTTTAAAAATGCATTACATAAAATTGTGCATGGATTGTTAGATGCTTTTGTGTATTTTTTACTGCATGTATAAAGTAAAACGTGAAATATCTTAGCAATTCTGAATTTAAACGTTTCTTTAATAACAATAATTAATCATGAACAATTTTATAAAACGCAAAAATGAAAAACATGTACAAAAATTCAAAACCTCTATTTTAAGGAGTTAAGACAGAGGGAGAGAGAGAGAGAGAGAGAGAGAGAGAGAGAGCATTTTTATCTCATCAAAGTCGAACAAACACGTAGAAAAAACAATTTAAAGTTTCACTTATGAAAATAACAACTTAAAAGCATTTATTTGATTTAAATTCAATTCATAGTTACATTTAATATATAAATTAAAGTTTTTTTTTTCAAATATTTTATTTCAACATAAATAATCTATTCATTATAAAAATTTTCATTTTTAATATTAAATGAAAAATTATCACTGATAGTAATCTATTGATTTTTTGCAATGGAAAAACTTTAGTGATTTCTTTTGTAATGAATATACAGTTTTGAAATTCCGTCAATATACTTAGAAATGATATACAGAGTTTGTAGAGTTCTGATTTTTCGGCAACATTAAAATTTTACAGAATTTTTTGTCATAAAATAGGCTTATAATTTTAAGTAAATTTTATTATATAAAAATTGTATTATAAGAATCCTTAAAATAAGGTGGGTCGTACGAACCCTGGTATATAAATAATTTGACACTATAACTATAAAAACAATAGATTTTTTTATGATATTGTATCCCTTTAAGCACTCAAACTTTCACCACACACTTATTCATTTATTTTTTATTAAATTTAAAGACTTACATTTATTTCTAAAACGCTGCATTAAAAAAAAAAAAAAAAAGATTGATTTTGCCCTAAAAGCGACGTAGACACAAAGAAATGTTAAAAAAAAAAAAAAAGATTTCTCTAATAACAAAATTCTTTCTAAAACTCAAATAGAAAGTATCCTTCTTTTGAGATACTCCAATAGGGAAATCAAACATATGAATTTCAAAATAATCTCGGCCCAAGGAAATGGAAAGCTGTTTTTTTCACCAGAAAGAAAAGTAATGAACCCTTAATCAATAAAGATAAGTTTTCAAGGCCATTGCAAAAGAAAAAAAAATGGTTATAAAAAGTAAAAGTATTTGACAGAGAAGTAGAAAAAAGAGTATGTGTTTTTGAATTATTTTTAATTCTTCAGAATAAACTTAACAAATACGTCACATAGTGAAATATTAGTGGTATGATCGCTTAATAATTATATGCATGAAGTTACATTGCATATTTTTACTAATACAATATTTTCTTTTTATAAATCATGTACGAGCATGTGTATTATTGTACCTTCAGGGATGGAACACGGGCGCAGAATTCATACCACTATCAATGTAAGAAAATTTTCTACCTCTTAAATCGACGATACTATAGGTAGAGAAATTTCTTAAACACATTCCGGTATGAATTCTGCGCCCGTGTTCCACCCCTGTACCTTATATATTGTACTTGCTGTGATTTATAAGATTAATAACAATAATAAAATTCAAAATCAAGACCTTCTGCAAAATTGCTATCAATTATAAAACGATTTATAATGTCATATTAAACGACAAATAAATAAATAAATAAATAAATAATAATAATAATAATAATAAAAAGAATAAGGAGAAATAAAATAAAAAAAAATCTGGTGTGAAACAACCACACGACTTCCATTCGTCTTCCCACATGTCCGTGAGTAAGTTGAATATATAAATTTTATTTAGAGGAAATTTCCTTATTTTTCCTAATTTCCTCCGTTCCCGGCTCTAAATGAGAAGTTCTTAATCGGAGCTATTATAAGAAATGAAACTTCTCAAAAATGATAAGATTCTGCTTACTTTTGAGTAGTGTGTTTTAACAGTGTACGCTATTCAAACGATTTATAAAGCAAATTAAAAGAATATATCGTAACGCCTTCCAGGAAATTAAGTTATTAGTAATTATACTTTGTTTTTCTACTATTATTCCCATTTTTGAGAGACCAACGACTCCCGCATTTACAGTCGGCAGCAAAATTATTGAAGCACACATTCACACTTTTCATATATATATATATATATATATTGTTGCGTACTTGGGGGTTCGTGAGTTGTCTGAGAATGAAATTCCAAACGTGCAAAAATTCAGTAATTTATTCACAGAAAGTTCCAGAAAAATACAGGTCTATAAACCAAGTATCAGCTTCAATTCAAACAGTAAACACAGCTTAAACAACAACTGTCAATAGCAAATCCACAGTACAAACTGTATAGCAATAACACTTGAAGCAAGTCTCTCTCAAAGAGGCTTAAGAGCAATGCAAACACTAGCGAAGCTGGCTGAGATCTGAACTGAACTGACTGCCTTGGCGAGGAAGCGCTCCTTATATGCTGTTCCATGGAACCCAGATTTTTCGAGAAAACTCTAGAAAGTGGTCAACCAATCAACTTACAGCTTGCATATTTGGTATATCCCATATAAGGATTTTCTCGCCAAGGTCGCCAAAAAAAATCGCCAAGGTGGGAAAAAGTCGCCAAATTTGGGCCAAATCCATTACCTGCATTACTGGGGCTTTTTAATGCGTTTTTAAGGGAAATTAAGGCTATTTCAACGCTAAAACGACTAGAAATGCACAAAATTAGCACTTTATCAACTTACTAAGCCTCTTTGAAAGAATTTATACAAAAATAAACACAATTATTTACAATTTCGTAACAATATATATATATTAGTTTGATCGCTAATTTTTATCATAAACTTATTTTTTTATGAACAGTATAAGACTAAGATCATGACTCGGCAAAACATTTACTTAACAAAACAGTATTAGATGCCTACCTTTTAAGTAGGAATTATTGCCATGCTTCAATAATTTTACTGCCGACTGTAAGTATGCATCTCTTCAGTTTTGAGAAATATCCTCTAAAAAAAAATATGAGGAGGCTCATTTTCTTATTTTTAAGTAGTTCATTTTATAACAGTATTCTTACTTATGAAAGAGAATATTTTTACTATTCCTTTATACAATATACAGTCGGCAGCAAAATTATTAAAGCACTAGCAATAATTCCTGCTTAAAAGATGGGCACCTAATACTGTTTTGTTAAGTAAATATTTGTCGAGTCAGGATCTTAGTCTTATACTGTTAAGTATGTTGATGATAAAAATTAGCGATAAAAAAAAAAAAAAAACATGAAAAGTGTGAATATGTGCTTCAATAACTTTGCTTCCTACTGAAAATAGTCTTTTTTTTATTTATACATAATATTGTTAATAATCAAAGTATTAATCTGAATCTTTAAAAAAAATTAAAACTTTGGAATGTGAGCAGGTCTTTTTATTTTGTTACAAATGCGTTCAATCACATTGAATTAGAAATTAACCAGTTTAAGTTACGGTGTATTAAACTTAATTTTTATTCCTATTAGATTAAATATTAAAAACAACATTAGGTATAAATACAGTAATTTTTTAATTTTTTAATCTATAATTGTAGAAATTTATTTAAATCAGAAATCTAATTATACACACACATCCGGACTTCCAACCACATACTGAATGTTTTATTTGTACTCGTGATAGCTCAAACTACTCCACCTAAAACTTTGTCTCAATAATTTTGGAACTACCCCTTTATCCAGTAAATTCTACTCTGTAATTAGAACGTAATACTTAAATTTGAATTCTTGTTGCGTATATACGTATATAAATTATTTTTCTCATGAAAGTTTTGAAAGAGATAATTGTATGCATTTTATAACTGACTCTTAAATTTTCTAAATGTTTAAACAATTAATAACTTGCTGGAATCGGTAAATTTGGTTCAATTTCCCATCGTATATTTTTTCTCATAAATTTGTACCATTGCTTTTACTATATTCATAATAAGTGTAATAAATTTGACAATCTCTCAGCATAGTCGAGTATTTTAATTTCCTACCCCCATGGCTATTCTTACTCTTATGCACACATTTTCTCTCATCTTAATTTGCTATGCAATTTTACTGGTGTCAGTTTCATGTTTTAGTATTCACGTAATTCAACACCATTTTACGAGCAAAGTTTCCAAAATTTTAATTTCGAATAACTTCCGATGTTTCAAAAGTAGAATGTTGATACACATTAACGCCCCATGTCATTAATAATATTTTGAAATTAGCGAGGAAATTAGCGACTTCTTTACGAGGAAAATAATCCTCATAAGGCAAAATTTCGGCCTATTCTAACACGTTAGGAAAAGCTTAAATATTTTCAAAGAAGAACTTGATTCTCAAAGAAGAAGAACTTAATTTTCAAAGAAGAGCTTAAATGTTTTCAAAAAAGAATGGAACGTAACAGGTTCCTAGCAAATACCATAAATAAAATAATAAAAAATGGTTCGACTTCTTTATAAGGATTCATACATGAGAAAATGTCTACACAAATTGATAAAATAACTATGAAACTGACTAACCTACAGACGGACACTATAACAATTTTCTGAATGATTTTCCCCCCTTCAAAATGTGAAAAAACCAAAGTCGAGAAATTTTTCGAATTCCTGAATTCCCCATAGCTATAGCATTATGAGGACAAAAAACTGGAAAAAATAAAAATAAAATGCGTAGTCAAAATGTAATTACTTACATTTACTATTAAATGGCATACATTTAAATTCCTGCACCTGTAATCAGTTTAAAACAGTTTAAAAAATTTTAATTTAATTTCTCAAATTATTTAATATAAATAAAATTAGATAATTAGAAAGCTTTTTCTTTGCTCATGAGTAATGATTCCAAATATGATTAGCATTGAAGTGAATTTAGCTTTCTGCTTCCCCAGTTTTGAAGGGTAATGAAATTATATGGATATTACTATATTTTTGCATATAAAGAGAAATTTTGATTTCTTTTTTCGGAAAGAAAAAATAGCTCTTGGATTAATTTACGGACAGTTACGCATAATATAAACAAGATAAAAAAATATCCATTTTTTTTCGCCATTTTTTTTTCTTATTATTATTTTTTTAATACCCTTAAGTAACAAATGTCATTGTCGTCCTAATTTTCTGAATAAAAGAATATTTCTAGCATGAAATCGTACTTTCTGGAAAATATCAGAAACTATTCATAAATATTAATTAACACACACACACACACACACACAAATTAAAAGTAAAATTAAAATAACAATAGAAATAAAAGATTAAAAAAAAATATGTAATAGAAATATGTTTTTAAGCATAAAATGAAAAAATAAATCGATTTCATCTTAAAAACGATATTTCATTATATTTTTTATATACAAAATCTATATAAGTAAGTGTAAGAATAAAATGACATTTTAATTAAATTTAATATTTAATAAAAATAATGTTACTATCTTCAATGACATTATTTTCTTGTTTATATATTAGCATAGTCGGCGTGCGCTCCTGGCGTATTAAAATTCCACACAGCAACGAAAAGAATTAATTAATTATTCTTTTTTGTATTATTTATGGTTTGTTTTATGAATTAATATATTCTGATTAATCAGGTTTTGTTTTCTGTGAAATTAACAACTATTATACACTATATTTAAATAATTAAAAATAATTAAATAAATAAATCTCTGTAGATGAACCAACGAATTTTGTATGTTTAATATGAATCAATGAATGAATCTTCCAAAATCGTGCAAACCATGGATAAAATTTTATTTTATTTTATTTATCTTAATACATTGTTACGATTGTGATGCTTTTTTTTTTTTTTTTTTTTAATTATCCCTTTTCATTATTTTATTCAGTTGAAACACATGCATGGAAAACACGGATTAAATTTTCTTTTCTTTATTCCAATAAACTGTTTTAGCTATGGTATCATTTTCAGCGTTAGGTTTGGGAAACTTGGATTTTCATTGTTAAGAAGATAATATGATTTCCTTTTTATTACTTCAAAATATATTTCTATAAACGTCTTAGTAAGCAAATGAGCTCCGATATAGTACAGTTTAAATAGGACATTTTTTTTATATAAAGAAAAAATTTAAAATAATTGTTTTATGTTATATGATAGTGTACGTTTTCTGATTGTCAACTCTAGGGACCTACAGAATGGTATGCTATCCGTTGAAAAATCTCTTACGAAGGTCATCCCATCCACTCCTCTGTTCCTTGTGTACGTCAACTTGTCGTGTGGTTCTAATCTGACTACAGAAATTACTTAAAACTCAAACGTAATTCTAAACCATAAATACATATTATGTTTTTCATATTTTAACTCTTTATCGGTCACTGATTTCGCATGAAAACCAAATATTTAACTTTTTTTATTCAACAAATTTTCCAATACTTTTTCCTTGTTTTAATCTATTTTTAAACTTTTGGTTCTTCCCTGCTCGATGGATAGCAGTACTATTCCGAAATTTGATAAAAAATGTTTTAGAGGAAGCCAAAAGCAGAACTCAATTTAAATTTCTTACTAAGCGCGAGTGTACCTTTCGGCTATGATGCATTTGAACCAAAATTTTTTCACTTGATGAAAGGTAGTGTTATTATTTTGAGCTAAAACCGCTGTTGCGAGTTTTTTTTTTTTTTTTTTTTCGTCAATCTATAATGTTTACTTACAACATTATTTATTTATTAAATTAATCATTACTTGAATTTAATCAAGCTAACATATAAAAGTTTCAAACAATAAATTTCTTGAAAATTAAAAATGCTGATATTTCCTCTGGACATATTTATGATCACTTATATATCATAAATTTGATATTTTTGAAATCAGTTTAGCGATTTTTAAAAGAAAATAGGAAGTAAATGTTAAAGGGTTAATACTGTTATGAAAACTAGTTGTCAGTTATGTCTCTGATATCAATTTTGTAAATTATTAAGAAGAATAAACATGCTTTTACTTATTTGTGTTCAAATATATGGCTTCTGAGACAACATTTCAAACTTTTTTGGCTATAAATTGAAATACAGAAACACAGAAAACAAACAAAGTTTAAGTTTACTTTAGCATTAATTAAATAATAATATTATTGATAATAAATAAAAGGAGCACCAGTTAAACAGGAGATAAATTTCAACCAACCCAATATGATGTAGCTTTATTTTTTTAATCAACATTTGTCAATTGGTTATCGAAAATAATAAAATAAAATTTTATATAAATTTTCCCATGCAGTATTAGTATTAGCAATTTATGTAAATACAATAACGTTCAAAGAAATAGAAACTATTTTTTAAAGTAATTATTTAATTATAATCTGCTAGGATATTCATATTCAGACATTTGAACTTAAAATGTAACTACTGAAAACTCTCCATATGCTTCAACAATGACACTTAAGTGGTGCCTCTTATTGAACCGAACATTTTTACTCTTCTCTTTTTGAAAAACGAATAAAAAAAGGCAAATATGCAGTTTTCATCTGCCCTTTCTCTGATTTCTTTGGCGAAAAACGAATGATTATGACACTGCTTTTGTTAAAATCCATTTAAAAATCTTCTTAAAAATATCTATTTGTACTTTCTAAATATAATTATGTAAGGAAAGTACTATAACTATCGTTATATTGTTAATCACTGTAAATACTGTTCGATTGTGAGATTGAAGTGTATCTAAACTTTTGAGGTCTTCTGAACTCATTTTTGATATTGTTATGGTGATGTAGGGGAGACCGGGGCTAGTAGTGACGTTTTCGTCATTTTTGATATTAGCACTAAAATTTGAACTAAAGTGAAACATTTAATGTATCATACCATAGAGTAAACCTTGTGTAATATATTTATAAAACTATTATTAATATTATTAACGTTTTTCATACCATAAAATGAATTCTGCGTAACGTCGAAATTTGTTACAACTTGCTAAGTAGTAGTGCTAGTAGTGACATGCTTGGGGCACATTGTGACATACAAATGACGCATACAATCACGTTGTAATATATACAAATTATGTGAGAAAGGTAATTGAATGCGATATTTTAAATCGACAATGGAAAATGTACTCACTTATATCATTCTTAATCTTAACACAATAAAAACAGTTTCATTTTTTTAATAACTCTATAAACCAAATGAAAAAAAAAAAGAGTTAAATTACTAACACTCGTAAACTCTTAGTCTTTTATAAATCAACACTTAGAGACACTTAACAATAGAAATAGAGGGAAAAAACTGTGTTAATCAGGAAAGAATTAAAAAGCAGGCTAATAAAAATTTTTGGCTATATTGATCTTTGACTTTGTAGCTTACTATAACGTGTAGGTCTGTATCCTATAGGCGTACCTATATTTTTAATCATTCATTATCATCTATGCGTTTGATTTGCAGTTTATATAAATATAATAAGGTTCATTTGCGGTACCTTTGACATGAGTCTATCTTTTACATGTCATGCATTGCACGTAGTTTTCTCGGGTCTAGAAATTTTGTATTACTCCTACCAAACTAGACATAAGCAATTTTCGTTATCTTAAGAGGTATTCAATTCCTGTTACTTTTTTTTTTGTAATGCACAGTTTGACCTTATCCTATAGTGTGAATATAATACGTTGTTTTTTATATCCCATTTCAATATTTTCTTCCATATTAGTACTCTTGTTTTTTTCTTATATCTAAGAAGTGACATTCTGTTATACGAAACAGTTTTTGGGTTTTCCTTAAAACGCACCTTCCAGAATTTACTTCTATTGCAGCCCCCTTATAATCTTCTAAATTAGCTTTAATTCTTTCAGTAAGCCTTTTGTAATTTTAGAAAAATTTTCCTGAAATATAAAAACCCGCATTAAAAATCATGCCGGGGCAAGCAGAGACACTGTCACATCATGCCTCCTACACTTTGTCACAACTAGCCCCGCGTTACGCCGCTTTGAACTTTATTCATTAGTTTCCGAAAAGTTGTCATCATTAACAAATGAAATACATAGAATAACAGCTCAAAATATAAATATTCAAATAATGTTAAGGAAGGCAATGACGATTCTAACGTAGGTCACAAAATTTAATTTTGCAATACAAAACACGATAAATAGTTTTATCTCGAAAACAACGCAACGCAATACTTCCAAACATACACAGCACATTACAATAATCAATAATCACTCACATGACGCGAAAGGTTCTGCAACCTACTGGCTCATTCAGGAAGCCCTATGTCCCTACTTGCCCCCTGGAACAATTAACCCCGGTCTCCCCTATGCATGTGTGTGTGTGAGTAAACACGATTGCATCTAAATGACTTATTTCTTTAAACTATTATACATCTATTATTAATCTTACCATAACATGCACTATTACATTTTCATAATTTAATAATCTGGTCTTTAACTGCGAGAACAAAAAACGAATCGTAATTTCGTAATGCAAGAAAGAATTACACATTATAAAAAAAAAAAAAAAAAAAAAAAAAAAAAAGAGTAAACTTGTTATTTATTTATTTTTTTATATTAAAAAAATTATCTACATTATAATACAAAAATATATTTCTCTATCCTTAACACTGTTTATAGAAATAAAGACAGCAGACCTATTTAAAATTAAAGTGGGTATAAGAATAATCTGTAATCTGGTTACAGGGTTGTTTTTCAATTTTTTTCGGAAAGTTTTTTAAAATAATTAATTGATGATAAATATTTTTAACGTGGTTTTTTAAATAAGTACGTTGTCATTTCTCAAAAAATAAATTGAGCGAGATACATACATACACATATATATGTATATATATACACTCCTTCTCATATTTATAAGAACACTTTATGTTTTGAAATAACTAATGTAAAAATAATTATTAACAAGATTATACTAAGTGCACTTAATATATCTAGTATTCTAAAAACCAAAACTCCTATAATTTTTTTAATATGAAACACAATTAATAAAAAATAATGCAAAATATTTTTTTATCCACGTTTTTAGATGTTTATAATTATAGGGACAATCAAGATATTTTCGTTTTATTTAACTTACTAGCGGATAAATTACAGTTGACATGCGAATTTTTTAACTACTGGGCTAGATTAATTCATGTTTAAGGACATTACTGATAATTCCTCGGGAAAAAAAAGGACGTTCATGTAGTGAAGTATGACAAATGTGTTTTTTAAGTGCAAGGATAATTTCAATCCGCAGTATTTCTAATGAAATTCGAAGATCTAAAATTGCTGAAGGAAATGTGATCAAACGGTGAACTGCTGGTTCGATAGGAGAGAGATCTGATGCAAAATCAGAGTTGTTTTATAGAGATCGAAGACTCATAATTCCTCTTACTGTTCTACACATAATGACTGCTGCTGAATTTGCTCGTAATTTTTATGAGATGGTTTGGGTCCACATTTATGCAATTTAAAAATAATTAATAGTATGTTAAAATGAATAAAAAACCTGTAATAATTAATAAGCATTTAATAGAGGAAAGAACGTCGGTGTTAAAGTTGAATAAAGACAATATAAACTGGTAAAATGTTACATTTTCAAATGAAAAACAATTTATTCTTGAATAACCAAATGTTTTTAACAGTTACTGGTAAGATCTGAAGATAGCGAAGGACAGAGCAGAATTTTTAAAGGCGGATATGAATCGGACATTTTAAAGGTGGATATATGGTGCTCTGGGTAGCTGTTTCTACTGAAGGTAGAATGAATTTAGTAATTTTTTCTATTATTATGAACATCAAGAGAATACCCGCAAAATTTAAACGTGGAATTTTCAGATTTTTGTTAGATTTTAGAGGGGGATTTTAGATTAGTAATTTTTTTTAGATTAGTATTTTTTAGATTAATAAAAAATATATTTGTTTAAATAATAGTGTTCCGTGTTTAGTTAATATAGAAAAACGGGTGTCCTTATAATTATGAGAACTAGTGTATGTGTACGCATACATTAAAACAGTTGATAATTAATATCAATGAATTCCTTAAAATATGTAACGTAATTAGAAATTGGCAACACTTTGTACACATTATGTTAAACATAACATGAAGAATTTTTTTTTTTTTTTTTTTTTTATGAAAAAGAATATAATGAAAATAATTCATGAAATTAATTGTTGGAAAAGAATATTTTTAGTTCAGTGTAATAAAATTCGTGATTTTTTTTATTACATTGCAATGTAAGACTCCATTATTTTGCATAAAAACCCGAAGGTGGTGGTCAAAAATGGAAGGTTTTTTTTTTTTGTTTGTTTTTGTTAAACTCAGCATTGTAAAAAAACATAAAATAAAAAATAAAATAAATAAAAATAAATAAATAAATAAAAGCGGATATATATATATATATATATATATTCCAGACCTCTGTGATCAAGGCTTAGCATGTTTCCACTGTATTTTGCTTAATCGGCCCATTCTTTATTTGACGAAGCAGTGAAATGCCACTTTAAGATTAATGCATACGGAAATACGCCAGAGAAAAATAAGATAAAATTTAATGAAACTATTGATTGAATCCAAAAATAAATGATAAAAATTTACAAAAATGGATTAGTTAAGAGAATGGACGAGTTGAATGATTTATCGGTTAGTAAAATTTAGAGGAATTATACATTGTAGTTAACCATATAAACATTTTTTTTTTTTTTTGGTAAGAAAGTATTATTATATAAATAACGACTTATTGGTATTTGAAGAACTGGTATGCTGGGGCCACTACAAGCTTTTAGTCTATATATTCCTATACAAATTCACGCAGTATACATATTATTTATTAAAATTATTATTATTATTTTTTTTAATGAAAGTTATTTTCCATCATGAATGCAGACGACTTTCACAACAGACAAGTATAACACTAAATTTTTAAAGAAAATTCATTTTCTGCTTCGAAAAGATGTTTTAGAAAATGCCTTTTCCCCAAATTCTTATGTACTTGCTCTCATGTGGAACGGTAAGTTTGTGGATTTCATCGTTTGAAATTTCGTTTAAAAGCGATAACAGCCGCAAGACCGTTAAAAGGGCCAGATAAAATAGGAGTAACGGTCCGATTTTTTTCAGAATCGGTACCGTTAGATAGAGGCAGTTTTTCTAAATCCAGGAATACAATTCGCTAATCGATGATGCGATAATTAGAAATATTTTTAACTAACTAAACTAATATTTCTAACGGCAACAATTGATTTCTCAGTGTATCATCCCGGACAAATGTCTAGGAAAATAAATTATACAAAATCCTTTGGTGTTAAAATTTTCACGTGACGTAAATAAATAAAACTAAGGTGCAAATTAACTTTTAATCCATCAATCTATTGTTTGCTTAGCAAGATTTTGTAATGTTAAAAAACTATCGATGCGAAATTAGAAGATGAGTTTATATACGAGTTATTATGAGTTATATGAGCCATTTATAAATGAGTTTGAATTTGACTCTTTTTTTTTTTATGCCAAAATACATTCGAAGTATTTTAAAATATTTTTTAAAATTAAAAACAAAAGAAAAGTATGCAATTCACCTTAGTACCTTAAACTTTAATACCTTAATATGTTAATGCCTTTACCTTAGTGCAATAAAATTCATAAAATCATAACTTCGAAAAGATTTATGTGAAACGACACATTAAGAATTTGGGTTTTTAAATTTTTTTAAATAGCTTATATCTTTTGTTGTTTTTATTAAATATGAAAAAAAAAATCTATATCTATAATTTAAATTATCACAGATTCTTGGTTCAACCATTCGTTTTAAAGGTATTATGAGTTCATTTTAAAGGTACTCATATTGAAAACTTTCACCACAACAGAGGTGGATGGGATATTTTTTTTTCCACGGAGTAAGCACTGTCCCTACATATACACATACACATATATATTCTGGTTGACCATTACTTTAAAAATATTTTAATTTTACTTTGAAAAGTTAAAAATAATGCTCATTATGTCTATTTATACGAAGTTATGTCCTACATTGTCACATTAAAAATTATGAAAGTATGGGATGACAGCAACACCTTTGACCAACTGATCTCCAAATGCAATGGTTTGACCTAAATATTAGGTCAAAGTTCAACTAAATACAAAGTTTAGTTAAATTTCATTCATTGGTTCGTGAGATACAGCGTTTACACAATTTTTGATGCACACACAGGCAACAGAATCACAAACGCACAGACACACAGACAAACATTTTCTAAAAATAGTCAAATCGTTTTCAAGACATCTCAAAAGGTGTAAATCTATCTAAAACCACAGTTCAAAAACTTTCACGAATCTAATACTTTCTTCTTATATATCGAGAAGAAATTAATACACTCATGTTTGAGAAAATTGCAACACCATGAAGAGATTATGCAAATTGAACCAAACTTACAGGAAGTGTAAAGTGAGGTAATTCTAATCGAATGCATGCGATTAGAATTACAAAGCGATTGCGCATGCGTGGAACGAGAACCGACTCCTTATCAGTCGCTTGTTCCAGGTATATAAAGGACTATAAAGGCGCGTTGAAATCTGATTATCGTCCTCTGTCTGCGGTAAACGTTTCATTGGTGGTAGATGTGCCTCATCAAAAGCGGAGGGTGCCAGACTAAAAACTAACGGAGTTCGTATGAGGTCGCATCGTTGGTATGTGAGGCGGTGGATTTTCGTATGGAGAAATCGCAGCCCGCAAGCAGTGTAATGTCACAACAGTGATGCGTGTTTGGAAGAAATGGACAGAGGAAAATCAAACAAGCCGAAAACCTGGCAGTGGTACACGCAATAGAACAACGGCACGAGACGACAGACGCCTCATCTGCATGGCTGTGACCGATCGTACAGCGTCCTCTCGTGTGTTAGCCCAACGTTGGAGCACGGCTGTAGATGTTTTGTTGTCTAGTTCCACGGTTCGTCGCCGTTTGTTGCAGCATGATCTGCGTGCAAAGGTTCCTTTACGCAGTATTCCCCTCTCATTGAATCACAGACGTCTCTGAAATCAATGGGCTCAGCAACACAGCATGTAGCGTGCCCAGTGGCAACAAATTGTTTTCTCCGATGAATCTCCCTACAATCTGAAGTACAATGATGGAAGAGTACGCGTCAGAGTTACAGGGGGGAAGGTCTGCTCCCAGAGTGTGTTATCTAGCGTCATGCTGCACAAACGACTAGCACCATGGTGTGGAGAGCTATTGGGTATAATGGTTGATCCCATCTAGTGCAACTTCAACAGTGATCGCTACATAAAGGAAATTTTGGAGCCAGTTGTCCTTCCCATTTTTCGACGCATTCTGGGTGCTGTATTTCAACAGGATAATGCCCGTGCACATGTTTCTCAGACTGCACAAGTTTTCTTCAGTGCACAACAGGTTTCGTTTTTTCCACGGCCTGCTTATTCCCCGTATATGTCGCCCATCGAGCAGGTCTGGGATTTCATTGGTCGGCTACTCGCTCGTACAACTGGCGGGGCTTACAGTAAGATTGAACTTTGGCGTCAAGTCGAAGCCATATGAAATGCCATTACCCAGGATTACATTAAGAACCTGTATGATTCAATACCACGACGTGTACAGGCTCACATCGCTCAGCGTGGCGGACACACAATGTACTGATTTCAGACGTTCTTTTTGTTTTTTTGTCTTGTACCTTTGATCGTTTATTTGTACCACTATCAGTAATATGTGGAATAAATTTCACTAATTTCTGACAATTCTTTCATGGTGTTACAATTTTCACAAACATGAGTGTAAAAAGAACTTTAGAAATAAACGTCCCAAAAATATGCAAGCACACAAGAGTTATTTCAGGTGGAAATAGTAAGCAATAGTATAACAAGATAAAGGTAGAGAAAAAGAATTCCTTAAAAATTCTGATACGATATATCAGATTAAAAAATAGTTAAACAATTAAGATTAAAAAAGAGAACAATGGTTATAAACGCAGCTGTGTAAAGCAATAGAAACAAAAACCAATTTTCAGTGTCTTTCACTGTAGAGATTTTACATTATTTTGCCATAAATGACCGAACACTTTTATTTTTAGATGCTTTGTCAATTTTAATTATGTTTTAAAGAAAAGGAGTTAATTTTGTAGCTAGTATATTGAATCATAAACTGATGATATTTGTAATTTTTGAAAACTTGATTAAAATCGAAAAAATCAATGCTAATGAATAAAATTAATTTTAACATTCGTATTACTCGAATTAAGCAATAGTCTTCGATAACACACACAATGTGGTCTAGAAAAAAAAAAAAAAAAAGACGAATCATTCTGAAACTGTAGGGGGTAAGAACATGTGTTATACATTATATATTTCAGAGAAAATTTCCCCTAGAAAAAAAAAAAAAAAAAAAAAAAAGGGAACAGCAAGAAAGTAAAGAAAAACAGAATATTTGGGATTACCCTGTAAAAAACAAAGCTTAAAATGCGTTATAGCTGTAGTATGGGAATATAAAACATATGAGCTACTTGCAAGAAAATTCAAAGCAAATATAGCGAAAATTAAAAAAGTTGCAAGCAAAGTTAAAAGCCTTGCATTGTTATATATGCATAATATATTACGGCTTTTTTTTTTTCTTTTGAAAAATTTTAAAGAATTCTTTAGATATCCAAGAATATAAATACTAATGGAAATGAATACAGATAATTAAAAAAAAAGTCTTCGTAGTCACATACTGCAACTATAAGGCATTTTGAACATTACTTTTTCTGAGTGATCCCAGATATTCTGCTTTTTCCTTAATTTGTTATTGATCCTTCTTTTGTCTTCAAAACAAAACCTTCGCTGAAATATATGAGGCAAATGTTTTTTTTTTTTTTTTTTTTTTTTTTTTTACATGTCCAAAGTTTCAGTATAATTCGTAAACTGTTAAAATTTTCACAAAACGTATAAAATACAAAATAATATCCGGCCTTTTATAGTAAGGTAGTATATTAATATAATTTTATTTGTATTTTAGCCGATTATAGAAATCAACTGGTTCGAGACACCTGAAAATTTTGTCTGTGATGAATTCTGGCTCAATGGCACCCTCAATCTATTTGTTATACTAAATAAATCTGACCGTGATAAACTCCCGTTCACAAGCGCGCTCTGCTAGTGACAAACACTACCTGTCTATTTGCTTCCTTTGAAAAGTTTGACCATGCAAACACTCCGTCTTATAGAACAAATCCCTGTAGAACATCCCCAGGATCTTCCAGACAGTCCTATACTTTACACAGCATTCTAAGGATGCCCATACATCGTTCTTATTTTATACACTGTTTACCTTGTTCGTTTATTTTTGTTTATTTTTCGTTATTTTTTATACTTTAACCTTTTATTTTTTCTTTTTTTCAATGTTTTGTGTTTTTAATGACAATCTGGATGGGGGTCCAGATTCAAAGCTACATTTTAGTGTTTCCATAATTGTTTGGCGCAGTGTGTCCCACTGTGGACCTTGCGCCACTAAAAAGCAACCAAGCAACTAAAACAACACCAAAAGATGTCCTAAGATAGGCTGACCATGACCACATGTCCTCGAATCTCAAGGACAAACTACCTTCGTCCCTAAAAAATTATAACACATTTGGGGACGCCGGTTATAAAGTTATTAATGTTTTATTGTAGTAATTTATTATCTGTATAATAAATAAGCTGAAATAAGTTCTTTTAGGTGTTTTATACATAAAAATTACTAAAATTTTACAATTTAAGGTGATTTCATTATTATTTTATTTTTTTTCCTCGAAATTCGAGGACGCCGCCATCTTTGTCCCCAAATTCAATGAAAAAAATATGGTCACTCTATCCTAAGAAGAAGATGTGCTTTATGGGTCGCTTGCTGAAACCTGCAATGTCAATAATCTGATGTGCTGCATTAAACGACAGTTTATTTACTGATAAAATTCCTTGTCTCATTTATGTCTGCCGTGGAAGGAGGTTGTCGCAAGCACTTGAGAATCTGCCCTAGTCACCATTTTCACAGATCCCGATAAACCTGGTGGTATCTGTCACAGAGATAATTGTTTAACTCAGGAGTTGATGTTATACACCCCAAATTTTTCTTCTTCTTTTTTTTTTTTTTAAACAACAAAAATTTAGTGTGCACAGCAAAAATTTCTGTTTAAATGTGTTCCAGTAGAAATTTTGGTTAGATTAACAAAATAGTTTTTGTAGGAATTCTAATAAAATTATTTTGTTTTCTTACAATTTATTAGGACTGAGGACTATTAGTCTCAATCTACGGATTTTTACGATACCAGTTTTACGGTAGTTGGACATTTATCGAAATCGAAAATTTATCGAAAATATAATTAAATAATTTGAAAGCGATGTTATAATTTCAAAAAAAGAAAAGAAAAAAAATTTATAGAGTCCTCAGTACTAAACTAAATTCTGCTTTTGCCAGAATTTCATCAAAATCGTTTTTTTCTGTTCCTTTCTTTTCTTAGAAAGAAAAAGAAAAGAAAAGAAAATTAATAATAATCAGTATCAAAACGGACAGTGTCGAATATTTATTTATTTATATTTTTCTCCCCAAAAATCTTTAATATGGCATTATAAGACAATATTTCGTATAAATGCACGTAATGAGAATTTTATTTATATTTTATTTATTGTTTTATTTTTTTTTTTATTGAAAAATATAGAAAAAGTAATGTAAAGTTAAACAAAATATGTTGCCAGAATGTAAGTAAATGTTGATGATTAGTAAATACCAAGAAATTTTGTAATTTTTTTAATAATATATTATGTGTTGTCATAAGAAAACTAGTTTTCTAGTTCTATTAAGAATTTGTTTTAAAACAACGAAATAATCTTAACAAAATATATGCTGTAGATTTAATCATATCCTATATCTGAGCATAACTTATTTTAGGGTTTTAAACTGTTATATATGATTTATCCAGAATTCTCACAAAGAGAGAGAGAGAGAGGGAAATTTGAATATCAGTATTTTTATACAGTAATTTTAAAATTGAATAATCGAAGATATTCATGAATATCTATTAAAAAAAAAAAAAAAAACTATATAAAAATTTTGGTACCCAAATTTCTCTTTGGGACTTGATTTATACCATTTTCAGTGTCAGAATTATGACAGACTAACCGTTTGAATTCTAAAAGTCCAGTAGATTCGTTTATAGCTTATATATCCTATTTCACCGTTTAAATGTTGAAAATTAATTAATAATATTTTGTTCAGTTAAGTTTTTGCCTAACCTTTTAAATATTTAATGACATTTAAGCAAATTAGTTTAACTAAAACTATTCTTTAAGTATCGCCATGATAGAGATTAAAGAAAAGAATATATAAATGAAAAATAAATTAATAAAATAAAATAAAGCAAAGAGTTATTATTATTTTTTATTATTCTTGTAGAATTATATAAAATTACTTAGTTTAGAAAGATATTCGCATATATATACGTTTCATAAAAATTACATTTAATTTTACTTTGCCATTTCAAAGAAAGATGACATACAATTTAAATCTATCCTAGTATTTAAATCGGTCCAAGAAAAATTTAATATTTCTTACAGATATTGATTGCTTCATTATTTCATTTATTCTAGAAGAGGCTTTACCTCCAAGATAATGAATATTAAAATTATATTTAATATATTGATTAAAAAAAAAAAAAAAAAAAAAAAGAAGAAGGAAATTTTCGAATTTTAACATAGATATATATAAGAATTAATATATTTCTAATTTTATCTTAGTTTTAAATTTTTGAAGGAGCCACGACCTCTGGTTATATTCTACTGAATTCAGTTGAAATAAACAAATTAATTAATAAATTAATAAAACTAGTTATGATACATATCATCAATAAAAAGTCTTTAAGGCTTTTATATCTTTAAAATTTTCATATTTTAACAAAGCGTAGCATTTTATTAATTTTGATTAAAAAAAAAAAAAAAAATAAATAAAAAATAAAATAAATAAATAAATAAAAAGTTTGAAATGTTTTAAATTATTGTGAGTTAAAAAGAAATATTTCTTCAAAATCATTGTTTTGAAAGTAAGGTATTATTTATTTGATTTATATTAAAATAGAGCTTTTCTTTCCTTCGGCTATTTCACACATATAAAAAGATAATTTTAAAAATTCCATCCTACAACAATCAAATGCCCTCTCCTTATATTTTCTTCCATTCTAGAGGATTTATTCGTAATCCCTAAACTGGCAACACATCATTTTTTTCGTGTTTTTTGAGCAGCGGAACAAACAAGAAATCCTCTAGCGATATCTTTCCTTCAACACACCAGCGCAATTTTCATTGTTCTTGAACTTATCAAATTTTATTTTCTTGCATTTTATATAGATGGCGTTGATGCATTCAGACATTCCGGCACCATGGCAACCAAAGGACGCCCAAGATCAAACAAGCTGAGGATGCTCGAAATGTTGTAGTGCATGACTTTCGGCGCGAGATCTTTGGATTATTGAATTTCGAGATGCATCAGTCATGAAAAGAAAGTAAGTAAATATAATTGCATTATATATTTATCTTTAGTATTTTTATTTTTTATTTTAAAAGTTTTCTAGAATGGTAAAAGATAAAGGTCTCAGTTGCACAAAGCAATTGTGTATTTCTGAATGCTGAAAGTTAATGATAAAATAAATTTAAGTTAATGACAAAGATCTTGTTAAAAAAATAGTATAAATCTAGATTAGAATTTTTTTTTCACAATTTAAAATGTTGGGTATTCCTCTCAAAATAAATTCCTGATATACAGAAATGCCATTTTTCCCGCCATTCTTTAGGTACATTCAACGTCAAAGTTGAGTATAGCATTATTCATGTAAATAATGTGCAAAAATTTATATTTTGTCAATAAGAATATTATGCATTATTTAAAAATTGCAACCTGAAAATTTTGTAATATATTATTAACTAGCAGGCTACGCCCGCTTCGCTGTTCACTATATTTAAGTGAATTTTCAAAAGAATTGGATCAGTATTTATTTTTTACATCACTTTATAAACAAAAACTTATAAAAAAAAATAGTAATTTATACATAAATAAATAAATAAATAAATAAACATTGAAATTGCTCTAGACCTTGCTTCGAGTGGCAGCTCTTTTTTCCGCCCGTGCTGCATCGGAGGGTCCAGGTTCCCACTGTCTGCAAAAAGGTCTTTCCAGGACACTTCAATATGGGTATTTATCGACGACATGTGGATCTTCTGTTATTTAAGAACTATGATTTTAAAGATGACTGTATATCAGCATCTATTATACGTTTTTATTTTTGAACCATGTGTTTTATAGCCCCGTGTTTTATAGCCCCGTATAGCGATTTACACTGTATTATGATTTGATTCCGACCAGTATAACAAAATAAAATAAAAAGTAGATTTTCTTTTAAAAGGAGTTAAATACATGAAAAACAAATAAATTTTAATCAGCTTAATCCTTTTCCACTATATACTATAATTTTTGCAATAGATATTATTAAAAAAAAAAAAAAAAAAAAAAAAAAAGGATATTTATTTTAAAGGAATTAATTTAAAATGAAAAATAAAAAGTTGTTATACTATAAAAAATATACATAAACATAACAATTTATTTATATAGCATTACCATTTGATTTTCAATAAATATAATAAATAAATTAAAAAAAAAAAAAAAGAATTTTGCCTTCATATGAATGTATTAAATAAAAATTAAGTAGTGAAATAACCGTTGCTAAGATACGCAGATGATTACAACCAAGGAATTAAATTTATGAAAAATGAAGCATTAAAGTCTAAATTTAAAATCGAAAAAACATTAATTTAAAAAATTCGAACTCGAAATTAGAAAAAAATCTCGATGAGGTGCACACCTGCAGGGTCCCAAGTAACTATATGCCAAATTTGGAAGCTCTGCGATCAATAATGTCAGCACCAGAGCGCAGACAGACACACACACAGACACTTCTCTTTATTTATATAGATTATTTAGGTGTTTTGTGTTTAAATATTCGAATTATTAAGTTCGACTCATTAAGGGACAAGAGGCGATGAAAATTGTCAAAATCGATAGTTACAATAAAATGCATGAAGTTATATAGTACTTTTAAAATAATGTCATGCTACAAATCTTCAAATATTATTTAAAAGAGCTTTTATAAAATTTTAAACTTTAAATTTATTTTTCTTGGTTCCAAATTTTGGGATTAAACAGTTACTCAATGCTCCATGCGTAGCGGTCGTGAGGTTCTGTCCTCGAAGCTGGAAAACGTGAAAAGCCGGGTTCGATCCCAGATCGTGCCTAGCCGTTCGAAGTTTTCCGTAGTTTTTTTTCGTATTATGTGGAAATACGAGCAAGGACCCCATAGAAAGACCCACTGAGGGCATCCTTCCCCTTCAGACCCAGGACCCCAATGCAGTCAGTCGGCCTCAATCCTTACACCACATTAAAGCATGAGAATTTGTTTTCATCCAATAAAAAATATGTATGTATATATTAAGTAGTGTATTTGTCACAAAATCGGATTTTGAATAAAAAAATGATCACCTTTATTACGAAACCTCAAATCTAAACGCAAGGCGAAATTCTTAAAAAATTCAAATTTTACACTTTTTTCTTTAGTAATTCATTCCATAGTTGAAATAAAAAAGAAAAAAAAAAAGAAAAAAAGATGAAATAAAGTAAAATAAATAAATAAATAAATACCCATATGTATTCAGTCACACATAATAAACGCATAGTAAAAAAAGAAAAAGAAAAAAAAGAGATTTAAAATAATTTAGAATTAACATGAAACATTTGTAAATTAAGCATTATTTTGTATTATTTTCCCCATAAAAGACGTCCCTACTAAAATTATTTTTTATCATTTGAAATTTTCTCTATAGATAAAAAAAAAAAAAAAAAAAAAATGGTACAGCACATGATTTAAGAAATGATAATATGTAAAATAAAATAAATTAATTTCAACATTTCTTGTCCCCTTAAAAAAACTACTTTTAAATAATTTAAATAGCTAAAATATATTTTATACTAAAACTTAATTTGCTGCATATAAATTATGACTTTAGAATAAATGAAAGATTGAATTCTTTAAAACCAGTTTAATGTAGTTTAATTTTCTAAATATCAGTATTAAATTTATATGCTTTCTTTTTAAACATTGTGATAATTTTGCATTTAAATTCATAAATTTCGATAATTAGCCGTCTACAGGTGTCAATCCTTCCAATTTTTTTCATATTAGTATTTCTTAAAAAAAAAAAAAAAAAAAAAAAAAAAAAAAACTTCTCTACCTAAAGATAAAATTTTTTGAATTAAATAAGACGGATATAGCAATTTTATAATACGAGTGCGAAAAAGTCGAAGAATTGAAACCTATGACCATCGTTTTAACTTAAATGTATTTAAAGACATTAATCTGCTACATATAAGATTTTTTTTAATTATCTTTAATACGTAATTTAAATCCCTTTAAATTGAATATTTTTATGATGCTTTTTTAATGATAAATCTTTATCAATACTTCACTAAAGCGTTTTTTCCTATAGTAAAGATATCTGTTACGTTTATACTTATTGTAGTAAGTAATATTTCATAATTATGTTAAAAAAAATTGCATACAGAATATAAATTCAATATTAATTTCCACAAATAAAGAAAAAAGCGCGAGATTTTCATGAATAGAAAAATACCGATTTTTGAAAATATCGAACGATCATTATTTCACATTTTTGAAAATTTTCTCTGATATTGAAAACTGTTACTTTTTCTTTCTTTCTTTTTTTTTTTTTTTTAATCACTGAAAAGGGGGGGGGGGAGTTTAAAAATAAATAAATTGTTACAATGTTGTCCACAGACCCTTAGACCTGACGCCTGACATATTTAGTATAATAAGCCATGGACTGATTTTTATTTTTTTAGGTCAAAGTTTTTAATAGTTTTGCACATCCATTCAATAGGTATAATTAAATTTAATTCACAAATTATACGTATGAATAATTAGTGGGTAAAAGGAAATTAATTATTATTAACGGTAATAATATGTGAAGAGAGAAATTGTGAATGCTTTATCTAGTTAAATAAAAAATAAAGTTCTTTGATCACCTTTTACAAAAGTTTTTAATAAACTACATTAATAAAAAATAAATAAATATTTAATTGCGTTCATTTAATAAAAATAAATAAATAAATTCTGAATATCAAATTACTATTCATAAATATATAAATTCTTATTTTTCGTTGTATTTATTAGTATTTATTTTCAGAATTTTGTGAGAAATACATGTGTAAGTGTGTGATTTTCGCGTATGCGGCGAATTAACCTTGTGATGACATGTCTCCGAACACCCCTCCATTAAGGATAAGCCCAGACCGTCGCTAGTTACCTATAGCATAAATCTAGTACGCTGTAAAACAAGGGGATACTACAGGTGCCCCTGTGGATAAAAGGGGTCTACAAAAGGTGGGGGTAAAACCCACACAACCTCAACTGAATTTTTTATTATATATCTATTTTCTATTACAGTGAAACTTGAATAATTCGAACTTGTTTAATTCGAAATTCTGAATAATTCGAATTTTTTACTCGGTCCCTTGAATTTTGTATTAAAATAATGTTAAAAAATCATGGATAATTCGAATTATTCATACGATTACCTTTAAAATACAGTCGAACCTCGTTAACGTGAACCTCAAGGGAGATAAAAAAAAATTTCATGTTACCAGTAGTTCAGGCTATCAGTAACTAATTTTCACACAGCTAAATTAATATTCATTTTGACGGTGGAAGCAGTTCATATTAAAAGTAATTCACGTTAACAGTGGTCACATTAACGAGGTTCGACTGTATTACAGTAAAATTTGTTCCCGAGATTTTTCTCAGCTAAAGTGCATTATTTTTTTAACAGTCTTTCAAAAGAAGGATAAGGAAATACAAGAGTATTTACTACCTAGTGCATCAGAAGATAGGGTCCATATACATGAACTTCGAGGTTTTTTTTTTTATATTTATTATTATTGAAAGTCATGTCTAATGTAGACGATTCTATTTTTGTATCAGCTGACAGGTTGAAGTCATATCCTATGACACAAAGATTGTACTTAAACAAGCAATCAAAAATATGTGTTTATTTTTTAAAAAGTGTCGAATAAATTAATCTCGAAAAAAAAAAAAAAAAAAAAAAAAAATTAATATGGGGAGGGGGGAAGGGGAAATGTGGCAGTATTCTTAGATATACAGTTTTTGTGTTAAATGTTTGATCGTAGAGTTTTATTTTTTTTTTAATTTATCTCTTCTTTTGACAAAATAGTATATGTAATTCGAATTTTTGGATATTTCGAAATTTTCTCTGGTCCCTTCAACTTCGAATTATCCAAGTTCTAATGTATATGGAATTATATGTGGAGGAGAAATTTTATACATTTTACATATGTATATATATATATATATATACATACATATATACATATACGCAAATGTATATATATATATATATATAGTACTTCTTTCTTTCTTTCTTTCTTTTTTTTTTTTTTTTTCATTCCTCGTGATGCTAACTGGAATCATAACATTTAATATTTTCTTTTTTACTATCTGGAACTCCCACTGATTCAAAACGAACAATAATCTATGTACATTTTCCTATCGAAAAAAAAAAAAAAAAACAAAAAAAAAACATATTTTAGATGCTTTCACTATCCCTGTTGATGAATGAAAGGATGTTTTACTCCATTGTCATATTAATATCGGAATCAGTCTCTTTTCTTTTCTTCATTTTTCCTTTCCTTTCTTTCTTTCTTTTTTTTTTTTTTTTTTCAGTTTAAGTGAATTAACAGTTTCAAATATTATTTTATTTTATTTTTTAATGTTCATAACTTATATTTTAATTAATTATAACATGTATTTCTATCAAAAGTTTGATATTTTTATTTACTGAAACTTTATGACTTTAAATAACATCAGTTGTTATATTAAGTACAAATAAACAATTCTTAGTTGTTTTGTTAACGATAATCATTTGTGCTCTGTTGTTACTTGTATTTTCAAAAAAATATTTATATTGTTTTAAATGGTACAAATACCATCATTGGTTTGTGTGCAGCAATACACGAAAGAATTCCTAAGTATTGCGTTCTGGGACAGGTAATTCTACAAACTATGTTTTAATAACTTTATTTAACGCAAATCATAATGAAAGTAAATTTTATTATTCTTATGCACAAATACATATATATATATATAGAATATAGATGATTATCATTAAAATGTACATGGCCACACAAAACTATTCAAATACATTAAGGGCTGTACCTGGAAATTGCTGCCTGGGACACTTTCTAACACAATGCTTAAAGTGATTATAAATTCAAAATATTTACCTCTCTATCTATCTGTCTGTTTATGTGCGTTCTAGCGTCATATTCAGAATTTATTGAATCTATTATATGTTATTTAATTTCACTGTGGAATGTTCTCTATTTCAAATGATATAAATAGTACAGATGGTTAAGTACAGAGACACCCTCCCCAAAAAATTAATGTATTGCGTTCTAACAGAGGAAATTTTATAAGTCATATTTAAATAACTTTGTGCTGTACAAATTATAATAAAATTGACATATATTATTCATATAAAAAAAAAGTTTTCTATGGCAAGTTTAGTGTTAAAATTTACAGGATCACACTGCAACATTCAAATATATTATAAGGTTACAATTGGAAATATCTGTAACTGCATTTTGGCTTGTGTTAAGTATTTTTAACACATTCCAACAATGTCTAAGAGTGATTATAAATTCAATTACTTAATATGTCTGTCTTTCTGTCTTTTGTGTGATTACGTGGGCAAAGTACATAGAAGGTTAAACGATGCAACCGGTACCTACTGTTAAAAAGGGTTAATAACCTATGCGAACCGCAGGATTTTTCATTCTTGTCTATTGTTGATTGTTATTCTAAGATTTCTTAACTTATGAAATTATTACTTGTTATTACTTCCCGTGATATATTTTAAAAGGTTTTTATATATACACAGGGTGTCCCATAAGCCTGTAGGCATTTCAAAAATTCATAAAATTTGAAGCAATTGATAGAATTGAACGCGGTTTACGAAAAACTACTTATAGTGAAAGGGGATATTTTACTGGTAAAGAAATAAATAATAGTTAAAAATTTGATCGATAGAGGGCGCGAGCAAATCAAATATTTCCCTAAAAACAATATTTATTTGCCTGAAAATGTTTACATGCATATAAATTATGTTCTATGTGTCTGTCATCACCACAAATTACAGTTTGCAAATGAGTTACAACACTGCTAAATGCTGCTTCAGTTGTCGGTTCTTACTTGAGGAAAAACATCTCCACCAATAACGCTTTATCCACCAAGTCTGTATCGCAATTAAAACTTCACAAATAACGCAAGTAGCAGGTAAAATAAGAAATAAGCTGTGTTAATCGTAAAACCATACAAGCTATAGGACTCTGATATGTATATTTCTCGTTTCGCATCCATGCAGCGCTCTCTATCGACGAAAAATTTAACTATTCTTTTTTCATTATCCCCCCGAAAAAAATCCCCCTTCACGAGAACAATTTTTTCCCAAACCACGTTTAATTCTACCAATTTTTGGAATGTCTACAGACTTATAGACTGAGAAAAAAATATATACCGCCTTGTTCTAGAATGAATAAGTGGCCATTTTCTAAATCCCTTAACTAGAAATATAGATTTTCGAGCTATGCACATAAGGCACGAAAATAAACTGAATAGACGAAATTATCGAGAATTTCTAGCGTACACATTTTTAGATGGTGAAATAAT